>CM053793.1:721885839-722558339 GCA_028749045.1 Cupressus sempervirens
GTCATTTGATGGAATTGAATTATTATTTGATCTTGCTGATGTCATGTTGTGACATGTTTTGACTCAACCATTTTGGAGTATTCAATCAGTATTATTTTGAGATGCTTTTTGGTTGCTTATTGAGAACCAATAATTATTGTGATTATCAAGGACACCTTCAGTTGCCAATAGAGAACTGTTGTGGTCATGATTATCTATGGATGCTTTTTAGTTGACTCATGGAGATTTGATGTTTATATTATGGATTATCTTTTGTGATTTTGAGATTTATGATTCCATGAGATCAGGGTCTATTGGGAGATTACCAGGGTAACTCTAGCATGATCCGTGCGATGACACTTTCTCGCTTGCATAGTAAGTTTCCTACATGTTTGTTGTGCCTCTGGGATTAGATGTTGATTTTGTGATTGGAACCCTTGAGTTAGTATACTTTTAGGATTCCTGGACTTAGAGAGTATTTGTGCTTTGTGATTTTGATAACCTATTTGGGACTTGAGATTATCTCCTCAGCACAGTGGGAGTGGACCATTTAGGTTCCATGCAGTCGGATGGTAGTGCTTTATCACTTTTATCATTTGAGATCTGTTTGAGACACTGTAGCTGATGCATTCTTGGATTATGATGGTGGATATGTATCCTTTCATTGATGATTAGTATATGATAAATGATGTTGTTTACTTACCTTATGCTCTACTTTATATGATGGGATTTCTAATGTATATGTTGTAGCATCTTAGATTACTTTCTGCATATGATGTAGTATGATTTAGGAGTGACATTCCTACTATGTCAATATCGATGATCTCTTCGGTGATTTGGAATGTTATGCACAGAGGGATGGCTAGGACCCACGATGGTCTAATGATGCTATTTATAGTTGGGAGGAACCATGCAGTTAGTTAATTATGTTGATGATATATGGTTATCTTTTATGATGATGTATCATGTGATTACCTTTATTTTATTGCATTTGCATCATGAATTAGATTTAGAATGATGATATACTTTATTTCACACATGTATATTCTTTTAAGCCTATCATACCCTGTGACATGTACAGTGGATAATTGAGCATTCGAAAATGTAATTTATGAACATTGGACTTTTCATTATTATTGTATGTGGATGGAATCATTATTTATTCATGAGGATGTGATGTTAGATTAATAGTTAGTTTAGATGTAACTCAACGTTAAGGGATCCATAAAGAATGTAACCGGTTATGTATGTTTATGTTTACTTTCAATTTGATTGTTGCTATTGCTTCCATTACTGTATAAGTTGTAAATGGTTTTTACTTTCATGATTTAAAAAATAAATAAAAATGCTACCGAACTTAGTGAAATTCTAGGTTAATTCTTTGGATCCCTTGGCAAGGCATTACAATTAATCTATGTGTCCTTTTATTATGTGAACTTATAATTTATGAGCATTGAGTTGATGAGTAGGAGATATTTTTCAAAACAAGTCAAATTATGATATTTCTATTAGGAATTAACTATGTAGTTCTCATGTCAAACTCATTGACCCATGTTGGATAAGTAGTGATTCACACAAATCCATCTTTCATCAGAATAGATGGAACACTTAGCACTCATTGGATCTAGGTGATGCTGACAGAGGTGAATCACTAAGACTTCTCAAAAGGTCATTCATCTCAATACTAGTCCAAGAGTGTGCTTAACTACAAAGTTTCCTCCATGGTTAAACCCACTCTACTTGCAACCTCATTTGCAAAACGTTCACCAAGTGGTGTGCTTTATGAACCATTCTTCAGAAAGCCCCTTAAGTGCACTTAAGATAGAGTAGTACTTGGATGGGTGACCTCCTGGGAGACAATTGCTATGTTGTCATATCAAACCTTGTTGGTAAGACAATTTTCTATTTGAAGAGAGTGTCATATCTAGATAATTGATGAAGAGGATTTGAGAAGAAGGACATAACAAAAGTACCTAGAAGAAATGATGAGTTATAAAAGAACTACAATGGGCACTTGAATTGGTTGGACTTTGAGAAGATAAAGTGATTGTTTAATCATGATAAGACATCTGTATTAAAGCCTAGAAGAAGTGAACAAAGAATGACCAAATGGATAGGCTTGACCATGCAAAAAGAGAAGAAGATTAAGGAACCTAAAGTTTATGCTGAGTGATGCTAGTGTCGATTGAACACCAATACAAGTTGAGTAGATGTAGTGTTGATTAAGCATCGGTATTGACCGAGTAATAGTATATGTGCCAAATAGAAATATTACTAACGAATGAGTAATCCAATGATGATTGAGTGTCAAAAGATAGTGTTTGCTAAGGGACAACATTTGAAATTTTATGAGGAAATTGTGATTTCCAACTGACATAGTTGATTTTTTGGAATATGTAAAGTGTGTTGAAAGTAAGGATGGATGACCTGGAGGATTTAATTCAAGGGAAACTATGTTTGAACATTCCTATGCAAGAATTCAAGGATAAATTTTTAGAAGAGAAAAGAGGAGACAAAATGATGGAAGGATTTAATGAATCTGACCAAATCCTAAGATCAATGGTGATGTTTAAGTGGCAAAAGATCATAGTTACCTATTTAGGGAGGTGTAAGGGATAAGATTAAAGAGGTTAGCAGTGCTAGTGAGTGTTGGATACAATTGGTTAACTGTGTGTTGTATTTGATGTTACACAAATTTCATATCGTTATCAGTCAATATATGTCAAGCTCACTTGGGTACTGAAGATAGTTCTTAGTGTCTACCAAGCATTTTTGTGTTTGCCTAGTTTAGAAGGTAGTGTCTACCAAGTTCACTCGAGCATCAAAAGAAAAGTTGTAGAAAGCGAGTGTTAACTGAGCTCAGTCAGGTAAAAAGGGAAAGTTGGATGGAACCAATGCTAACCAAGCTCACTCAGTTGCCAAAGTATTTTTCGTAAGTTTTTAGTGTTAACTGAGCTTCTATTGATTAACAAAGGAAATCATTTCTGAGTTAGCTTCTACTGAGCTAGGTCAGCTAATGAAGGATTTTCTTATTTTGTTTTACTAAGCTTAATTGATTTATCTATTGATTCCAGCCGACTATGGTGATGAATATTGATTATTCTAAGTTGTATTTGAGACAACTTGACAAAGTGGAAGATATAAGGTCAAGTTTTGATTTCAAAGTGTGAAAGTGAAAAGAGATGATGCTGTAATTGAAGATCTAATGATGAGAAGAGGAAGCGAATTTGAAGGATAAGCAGAATATCCTTATGGAGCAGCAAAGATATATTCAATCAGGAAGGATCAATTACAAACCAAAATAGAGATTTGTAATCAGCAATTCAGTTGCATTCAAATTAGGTCATCTCATTGTTACTCTCTAACCATTGTAGTAGTGATCTAAAATCTCCTAATAGAGTTGGCTTAACAACTATTTGCAAATCCTCTAACAAGCTGGCAATTCCATTGAATTGTTTTCAAGACCTCTAACAAGGCCACTACTAACAAGGTGATTAAATCCTCTAATAGGGTCACACCTAAAAATGTGTTTTGTAACCTTTAACAAGGTTGGCTCCTAATAGGGCTCACTTCAAAAGAGTGAAAAATATTAACTAGTTGCAATTGTTGGTTTTTCCCAAATTGGGTTTCCATGTTAAATCCTGGTGTCAAATGTGTTCATGCTATTTTCTTTTATGTGTTTGCAACTAAGTTAAAGTAATGGTAATCATAATTAACATCTAAAGGTTTATGTGTTAATCATTTACCGAGCTAATCTAGTTATTACTGAGCTTCAATAGTATTCAATTATCTGTTTGCATTTTGTACTGACATTTAAAGGATATGGAATTAATTTTTGTAGTAACTAATTCACCCTTCCCCTCTTAGTTACTCCTCTTATATTTCCAACGAGTGAAGATCTAATAAGGTTGGAGCATTTGTTGATGTTATTGATTGGTGAACTTTAGGAGGAGGCTAAACAATGTTGTGAAGAGGTGAAGAATGATTGCTTGAAGGGTTTCCAAGTGAATTAGAGGCTGAGATGACAATGGAGGCCAATTAGTGGATCAACATGTGAACCGAACTAATATTTGTATTTGCAAAGTGAGTTGTGTTAATAAAATCAATCTATTATTACTTTCTAACCATTGTATTAGTATTGAGATCCTTTAATCAAGGTGACATTCTAATGGAATGTTCTTAAGTCTTCTAACAAGGCCACTCCTAAAAGGGTGATTAAATCTTTGAAAAAGGTCACATTTAATAATGTGTTTTGTAACCTTTAATAGGATTGGCTCCTAGCATAGCTCACTTTAGAAGAGTGAAAAAATGGTGACATGTTATCAGTGGTTTTTCCCAAATTGGGTTTCCATAATAAATCCTAGTGTCACATTTGTATGAATGTCATTTGAGATTTTTTACTGCTAATGTTTTACATTCTAAAAGTTTGTTATTATTAGAATAGTGGACTGCTAGTTTATGTTACTTAGTGTTTACTTTAGAGATCGAGCTATTGAATGTTTAGATCTGAAGTATTTGAAGTTCTTGAAAGTTCAATTGGTACATCTAGACCTTGGATAACTGATTCACTCTCCCTCCTCTCAATTACTCTAAATAATCTAACATCAATGAGTTTGACCCAAGAAATACACATTTAAATCTTGATAGCAATATCATAAGCATTGAGCTAGACTATGTTGTTTGTTCTTTAAATTGCAATATTTTTTGCAAGCTAGAATGTCTAATGTTCTTATATTACGATTTCTTAGTTTTTCACTAATTGTATTCCTCTTAAGTCAATTAATCAATTAGTTCATGCCTCATGTTGAAACCCCCAAATTTTGAATTTGGAAAAAGTATAGAATAATATGGAGTTTGACTTTGTTCCTACAAGCTGCTATTGTTTGAAAGTTTTTAAGCCTTGACATCAAACTGATTAGGTAACCACCCTATGCCTTGAACCTATTCTTCTTTAGACATTTTGAATCAATGGCTCGACAAGTATTTTATCACATTATCTAACCTTGTTCTCTAGTTTTATCTATATATTTATGTTTGCATCTATTTTATCTATTATGCTTTCATTATAAAATGCAAAGAAAGTCATCTTTTATTATCTTAAAAACATCTAAAGAGTAATAAAATCATTAATAGTTATAGTACAATAAAGTTGATGTGTTTCTTTTAGGGTTAATCTTTTTGACCTATCCCAAAAATGGGGAGTCAACATGGGTGATCCATCCCATAGAATTCATGTTTGAGTTTTGGTAATTTGTTTGATTATTATTCTTACATGAACTTTCAATTTAAGTTATTTGACACTACTATTGTATATTAAGTTTTTTTATATAATGTAAATGTTCTATATTTTATATTGCTATCCCTTTTGTTGTCTCATAGTTGTCCCCAAAAATGGCTCCAAAAAATGAGGACATCTCATTTCCTATCATCCCCTTTTGGAATATTGGGGTAACATAAGATTAGCCATTTTCATATGATAATTTTTAATCCACTTATTGATGCAATCTTCATTGATCATTAAGCTTACAATAGCAATTATGTGAATGTGTTAATCTTAGACTAGATTCATCTAATAGAATCTATATATTTAGACACTCAAAATGTACTCAACAATGATAGAAATTTAGTGACTTAGGTTTTGACGTCTAATTGCTTTGAGGGCTACATTATTTAATGTTTGTGGAGGAGAAAATTGAAAGTTTAAATTAACTCTTTTGTCACAAAGATAATGTTTCATTATCAATAGCATAAAAATAGAGAATGATTATTATTTTGGAGAACTTTTGCATTTGATTTTTTTAAAAAAATTAGCATCAACATTTTGAGTCACACCCTGTAATCCACCATCAAGATGAGACCAAATATATGAAAGCAAAAGGAAAAATAGACGAGTATTGCATGGTAGATATTTTGGCATTTAAAATCTCATAATGTTTAACTGATTAGGTATATAATTGATAAGTAGGAGATATTTCCAAAGCAAGTCAAATTTTGATATCATTAAATCACAAGTAGTTCTTTGAGTCAAATTTTTTGGCCTATGCTTTCATGAGTAGTGGCTCACAAAATTCATCTCTCATGAGAATGAACAAAACATGTAACACTCATTGCATCTAGGTAATGCTCACAGGGGTAAAGCACCAAGAATTTTCAAGAGGTCACCCATCCCAATACTACTCTAGCTCAAGTCTGCTTAAGTGGAGAGTTTCCTCCATGGTTAAGCCCACTTTATTTGCAACCCCATTTTCCATTTGCACTTCAAAATTGACCTTGGTTTGTTTTTTTTTTTTTTTTGGCATTGTGTGGTGCTCAGCAACTTCAACTTTGATTTTGTGGTCAAGTTTGCCTTTTGTTGCAACTGAAATAGGGGGAGAGAGAAGTTGGGTGGAGCTCTTCACTTGTGATAGACGGGGAAACAATACTGCGGTTTAGAATAAGCTCAAGGAGGAGTTACCTAGTATATGGAGTATATCCATGCTGTTGACTTGCAGATGATGGAGGACTTTGTTGTTGGGTAGAAAGATAGAACTCTCCATGTGTTCGACATGTTGGTAATTAGTGATAGCCCGATTGCCCATATCACTGAGCTTTCTACTAATGGCAAGAAAATCTTTGGAAATCAAAAGGCCATTGCAGATGCTCTGAATAGATTTTTGAAGGGGGAGCATGAATTTCTTGTTAGGACCAACACAAGTGGTTATGACAAGAATTTAGTCAAACCTTGTTGGGCAAAGATTGTTGAGGTAATAATGAGATATTTTACATTGGATGGTCATTAGGCTATTTTATTCAATCACCATTTTATTTTGTTGATTAATTTTAGCTGTAAGCAAAGGGTTTTCGTTCCTTTATATTGATATCTTTACTTGAGTTGGGGCTAAATGACCATGCCAAATAACCCGATTTGCCTATTCTCCATGAGGGTCTCATCTTGCTCATTATGGAGCATGCTAAATAGTTATCCATACTGAGCAATCCTAAAGGAACTAAAGCTAAATGGGAACAATATTAACTTATTTGTGTGCATTATACCACATGCCAGTGAATTCAAAGGATAAAGGGTCAGGGGATGAAATGGAACTTTTTTTGGAAAGGAGGATGACACCTCTAAGCTGAATGGGACTATCAAAAAGAACTCCCGACTCAAGCTTGGTCTAGTGGTTCCTTTTCTCAGGAGGAGATAGTTAAAAATAGGAGAAATCCTATGAGTACTGCTAGAGATGGTAGGAAGAAGAATGTTGAGGAGAAAGGGAAAGGTTTGCAAGTGGAGGAAGACTTGGAGAAGGGTAGAAGTGATGAGGTTGGATGGGAACAGATATGAGTGCATGAAGTAAATTACCCTATGTAGAGTAATCAAGTGAATAGAATGCTAGTTGAAGATTAGTTTTGATGAGGAACATGGTTGTGAGGATGTAGAGGAGATTACTAGGCTTTCTTCTTGGTTTCTCTTTGAATTTAATGGTGTCAATGAGAAGTTGCAGGACTTTCATAATACATTGGAGTTGGAAATAGGGGAGATCTTTTTGAGAAAGAGGGAGGATAACTCCAAATTCTTATTTAGCCTAGAGAAAGTGGCAAAAGATGTCAAGATTCTTCAAAATGATTGTGAGTCTACTATAACCAAATTGGAGGAAAAGATCAACCATGTGAATCATAGGCTGGAAATAGTTGTGAAAACTATTCATTATTATATGATCCTCAAGATTAAGTGAAAAAATTGTAGATGCATACGTCAATCAAAGGAGAACCTTCTAGTGGAGAAAGCAATGTGCTCGTGGGAAAAAGGTTGAAGAACAATATTGATGCCTAGGATGTGGTTAACAAAGGGAGTGTTAATTTATTGAACCAAAATACATAGAAATGTGATAAGCTAAAAACCAAAACACAAGAGAAAAGAAGCCACAAAAACTTATCCCAAGAAACCCTCCACTTGAGGGTGAGAAACCCATTCCCACAAAAATAGATCCTTTATTACATGCTCAACATAACTGCAATATTCTTACACTTATGATTGATAACTCTCAACAGCTAATCAATAAGCCTTCTTCATAGTTCAATCACTTTAACCATGTAGATACATAATATATTAGTTCTCTAAGTATCTCATGGATATAATCAACAAGAGTATCTTCCCATAAACAATGATCATACACAAAGCAATTCTATAGTATGAATACTTTAAAAAGATCTAAGCAAGCTATTTTCTCTATTCAGCAGTCTTCTATAGGCAACCATCTATCCTCCAAAATGAGCATAGCCCAAGAAGGAGTTGATTTTTGCCAAAAATTACTTGTCCCTCAACAATTGGTAGATGGTTCTTCAATTGAGGTTGAGGAGTTGTTATTGGCCAACATTCCGACACTGATAAAAAAAGAAGATAATTATAGTCTTTTAAAACCTTTTTCTCTTGAGGAGATTAGACATGTGGTCTTTTCATTTTCGATGGACAAAGCCCCCAGTCTCAATGGTTCACAGCATTATTTTTCCAAAAGACATGGGATTTCATAGGACCTGATATACTTTTTGGCTTTGGAGGAATCTAGAAAGAGTGGTTTTTTCTTATCTCATTTTAACAATACAATTATTACACTGATTCCTAAGATGCAAGCCCCGAAGACATTTGCATATTTTTGTCCAATCTTGCTTTATAATGTGATGTATAAAATATTCTCCAAATTCCTCTACCTCTGAGTTCAGGGTTTTATACTAGGTATTATTTTTTCTCAACAAGGAGGGTTTATTCCAAGTAGAGAAACTACAGATGGTGCCTTGGTTGCCCATGAGATATTACATTCTATCAAAATTCATAAGCTTCCAGCTTGTGTTATTAAACTTGTTATGTTGAAAGCATATGCTAGGGTTAGCTGGAGTTTTTTAATCTAAGGTCATGCTTAAATTTGGCTTTTCTAGGAAATGGTGTAAGAGGGTTTTTGCTGTAAGAATTTGCCTTGGGGAAAAATCACCCAAGATCAAGGAACTCAAGCACAAGTACAGAATAGACCAAAGTACGATCAGAATAACAATATCAAAATGAATTGATGTAATGTTATTGCATGTTCTATACACTAGGAGTGCCTGAATATAAAGGCCTCTAGAATGCTTCTAGAATATCTAGGAGTCATCACACTGATAAGTCTTACAACCAAGCACATGTCCACCAGGAGTGGATTATCCTCCATTAAGCACAAGAGTAAGTGCAATGATGAGAGGATAAACCTACAAAGGTATCGCACGTAAAATTATGTTCTAGACACCATGTGCTTAATTAAGAGTGCGAATAATTGTGTTGTCAATATGGAAACTCAGTTAATTATGCAAACTTCAGTGTTGTAGACAACTTGTGTTGAATTAGAGTTGCTTACTCTAGTGTTGTCAACATGACAACTCATAAGAGTACGCAAACTCTTAAGTGTCTCACTAATATATAATAAAATAATGCATTGACCTAAGTAAACTTAAGTAAAGTGTAATAAGTGAATACTTATTTACACCAACACCCCCCCTTAAGTGCAACTTAGGGGAATACACTTAAGCTTAAAAAAGCTAGGATGAAAATGAATGATGGGTTTTGGCTACTAGGCCATGTTAGGTACCCATGTACAAAATGCAATGCAATCTCTTGTAAAGTGGAGAAAGAGGAAAAACCTCGTGGGAAAAACCCTCCCCCAAAAAGAGAGATGAAAAAATAGGATACATGGATGGATGAAGTAATCAAGACCCCCCCATTACAACATACGTCAAGTATATACAAAAGAGAACTATGAGGAGGACAAAACCCCATATGAGGAAAAAGTCCCCCCACATAAAATAGAAGAAGGAGACAAGGTAGTCCCCCCCTGAATGTAGAGTGCCGATTAGTGTAGTTGCTCCAATGTAGAAGTTGATCCAATGCTATTGAATAATGTTCCTCTCCTTTGGAAGAAATAATGACATAGGTACAAATGAGATGCTTCCCCTATGTGTAGAAAGAATCCCGATGATGAATGTTGTCTTAGAAACCTACTCAACTATCATTGTATTAATACTGATAGTCACCCTTGCCAACATTGCTAAAAAGAACAAGTGCAAATCTAGCAAGGATGGATGTAGAACATGTCCCAAAGAACAAATTGTCTCCTCAAATGATAAAGAGATCTCCTACAATTTCCATACATAAGGATCCATAATCATATCAACTTGTGAACACTGATCATGTAGAGAATAGATAGGAGGGTTACAGTGAGCCCTCGTGACAATTGAAAATGATTCTGCTTCATCAAAGAGAAGATGTAGATCATCAAAGATGTCTCCCAAATCTGTTATGTGTGACTCCATGAACAAACCTGAAATATCTATCAAGAAGTCATCGACTAATTTGTTAGAACTGGAAGACAAGGTGTACCCCGCTGTGTTGGACCTATCACTGTGGCAATGGATGAAGTATTCGCCTTAGCAAAGAGAAGACGAATATCATCAATGATGTCTCCCACATCTTCAATGTGGGACTCCACAAATAGACCTACAATATCTGGAAGGAAGTCATCCCATGAAGCTAAAGTAGGAAGACATAGTGTTTCCTATAGCACTAAATCTGAAGCATCTGTGGCTATAACTGGATCAGTAGTAACAATAGGAGCTTCAGGAGGTGCGATCACATCTAGAGAGGATGTAGCTACAATTGGAGGTAAAAGATCTTTTGAGAATGGAGGAATGCGTAGATTTCCATACATCTCCCAAAGATAAAAAGCTGACTTCATGTCATCAAGTGAATCCATAACCTCCATATCCATATGTAGAAAGAGTGCACAACAAATGATTGAAACAGTGTCACCATTGTATGAAAGTCCTTTGACATATGGCAATGCATTATGCTCAGTAAGATAAGTGAGAACCAATTCACTCCATTGCTTATAGTTTTGTGTTGTCAAGGTAATTAAATCTCCCTCATCCATGATGTAATAATCAATGTACCCCCCAAAATGCCAAAAAAAAAATCAACCCCCCAATGTATGATTTGGTGCTTTATATGTAGTGCATGTACAGTAAGCCATTTGTCAAAATGTACAAAGTGGACTTCTAATTTTGCTGGTTACAACTGCCTTTTGAGGCTCAAATCTGTCACTAAGCACTATAGCTCAGATGTACAACAATTTTGAAAAGTAATCAAAGCATTACAATGTAGAAAAGGCCCTAAGTTTGAAAGTGATACTCTATCCACATAACCCTATAATATGAATATAGATTTGGAAATTAGACAAAAAATTAAGCATTTAAAAAAAATAGAACTTGAAAATGTGTTCAGATGAGCCCATACAGAGCATTTGAAGTTGCAAAATGTAGGAATGGACAAGTACAATTGCCAAAAAATGCAATTTCTGACAAATCCATACACCAGAACCAGAAAAGAACTACACCACTGAAAAGCTCAAGAAATTCTACCCAAAATAAAAAATAATTGCACCTGATTTGGAGTCTAGATGGCTGAGATATGGCCTCCCAAAGTCAAACTGTTAAATCAAAACTAAATCTGGAGAGGGGTCTGGGTAGCAAAACACTAGGTTAAATTTGATGGTCAAACAACCATCATAGTAGTTCAAATTTGCCTGAAAATGACAGTCAAACGATTGTCAAATTTAGCATTATAAAATGCTAATGTCAGCGAAAAAAGTCCCCATTGTTGACGTGGTAGGCTAATTGGACATATAGTTGGTACAAACCATACATAATGAGGCCATGTAGTAGTGTACAGAAGTGCATGACCTGATGAGTCAGCCTGTAGACATGACATGTCAAGGCAGGGGAGTTGGCTGCGGTCATGGACAAGTGGTGGGTTGTCACATGGACTGTGTCTAGAGTGGGTTCAATGACGCATGGCCTGATGATGAGTTGTCTGTGTGTCAAGTGGAGGGCAGGAGTCTACAACTACTGAAAGGGATTTGACGGGTGCTAAAGACTATGAAAGAGTCATGAAATAGCTACTGATGGGAGGTTTATATCGGCACCAAAGAATGAGTATTACTGCGGGGGCCGACATGGTTTAAAAGTCATGCTAGAAGGGTTACCATTGCAAGTGATTGCATTGTCGACGAAGTTTCTTGAACGATGGCCGAAAACAAAATTGGCAGGGCTAGATTATATAAGTGGTCGATGGCCAGATTACTTGCTAGTGTGGGAGATTAGTCCCACATGCAGTGGGAGTATGCTCTCTGAGTTTTTTAAAAGAAGAGGCACGCAGTCTTTAAACAAAGCAAATGGTTGTCAGTGTTGTTCGGATTTGTATGAAGTGGTTGCAACATACGCAGTTCACTAGAATTTGTAATTGTCGCGTGTCGGAATGGTAATAACTGAAATTTGTAGGAAATGATGAGGAATATTCTAATAGTACAAGGAATACTCCTTGCAGGGGCTAAGGTTTCACTGCCTGGTTCCTGCAAAAAAAAATTCTCTGTAGGCCTTAAAAAAAAATTGAAAATTTCTGAAAAACTAATTGCAAAGAAATAATAAAATACCGATCTGAATTAGAATAAATTGTAGATCTAATAGATCATAGCATACTTGCAAATTGGGCCTTCGAGTACTGGTTTGCAAAAAAAAATTGTCTCAAATTCGATTATGGCCTAGGGTAGGTGAATTTATAGTCAATTTTCATGAAATCGACGTTCCAGACATGATGGTGAGGTCTGTTTTGGCTCTAGATGCTCCCAATGACTGTGATACTCTAGACCTAGGTCGAGGTGTCCTTCGAGAGGTGAAGCAAGATTGGTCTCGAATGACTATGTGAAGAGAAATTCCCTTAGCTTTGATACCATATAAGAATTTTCCTTAGGGAAAAATCACCCAAGATCAAGGAACTCAAGCACAAGCATAGAATAGACCAAAGTATGATCATAATAACAATATAAAAATGAATTGATTTAATGTCATTGCATATTTTGTATACTAGGAGTGCCTAAATATAAAGGCCTTTGGAATGCTTCTAGAATGTCTAGGAGTCATCACACTGATAAGTCTTACAACCAAGAAAATGTCCACCGGGAGTGGATTATCCTCCACTAAACACAAGAGTAAGTGCAATGATGAGAGGATAAGCCTACAAAGGTGTAGCACGTAAAATTATGTTGTAGACACCATGTGCTTAATTAAAAGTGCGAATAACTATGTTGTCAACATGACAACTCAGTTAATTATGCAAACTCTACTGTTGTAGACACCATGTGTTGAATTAGAGTTGCTTACTCTAGTGTTGTCAACATGACAACTCATAGGAGTACGCAAACTCCTAAGTGTCTCACTAATAAATAATAACATAATGCATTGACCTAAGTAAACTTAAGTAAAGTATAATAAGTGAATACTTATTTACACCAACACTTGTGATGTTAAAAGGAGCTAATTTTTTAGTTCTCATCAATAGTTCTTCATGTGGTGAATTTAAGGTGTCTCAAGGTGTTAGACAGGGGGATCCACTCTCCCTATTTTTATTTATCATCATGGCTGAAACTCTGAGTAGGATTGTTTTAGCTCTTAATTAATGCGGATTATGGTAGGGCATTTCATTACCAAACTCAAGTATTGCAACTACACACTCCCTCTCTACTGATGACATGCTTCTTTTTTGTAAAGCTTCCATTGAGGAGATTTACTAAGTCAAAGGTGCTTCTTCTTTATGAATCTGCCTTGAATCAACAAAGTCAACCCCCAAAAATCTTCAATCTTTTTCTTCAATACAAACCCCAAATTCAAGAAGGCAATATTAAAATGTACTGAGTTCAATGATGCTAAATTGCCCAGCTCATATTTAGGCATACCTCTATTTTAGGGTCCTAATAAGAAGCAATATTGGTATGGAATTGTTTCAAGGTTAAATGCAAGAATCTCTAGCTAGAAATTCAGATGGTTATCATTTGCTGGGAGACTAACTCTGATTAAATCAGTTCTTGCATCCATCCCAAATTATTTCTTTGTTGCTTTGGATGCCCCTAAATTAATCATAAAATAGATTGAAAAGGTTGTTAGAAACTTTCTTTGGAAAAACAATTTGGATGGTAAAAACCGAATTTCATTAATATCACTACCTGTGATGACTCTTAATAAGTATTGTGGGGGATTAGGCCTTCATGATATTGCAAAAAGAAATTTTGGATTTGGTGCTAAATTGGTGTGGTAACTATATAGTAAACTAGATTTGCCCTAGTGTAAAATGATGTGTGCTAAGTATTTGGATTCCATAGACCCCATTAGAGTGTTCATAGTTGCCAATCCTCCAAAAGGGTTTGAGATGTGGGAGTTCTGATGTCTTCCCGTCACCTAATTACAAACTACATATCATGGGAAGTGCATAATAGTGAGGATGTATTGTTCTAGCTAGATTCTTGGAATGGATTTGTTCCATTAATTTATGATAATCGATTCCTTGAGATTCATGAATTAGTTTCCAAAATCTAGGGCACTAAATTAGTTCATTATATTGATCATGTGGATATTATTTCAGGTAAGGTTTATTGGAAGGATCCTAATCTCCTTCCCATTGATCATGTTTCTAAATCTTTACTCAAAAGTACTTCGAATAACAAAACTATTTTCCTTTCAGTAGATAGAGTTGTTTGGCTTTCTTCTAAATCTGGCCAATATTCAATCAAAGTTGGTTATCAAGCTCTCCAAGCTTGTGATCACCAACTTGGTCCACAAAGGGCTTATAAGTTTTGCTGGAGTACCGGAATTCCACCAGGGGCCGACACATTTACTTGGTTGGCATTAAAGCAGTGCATATTAATAAGTGATAGGTTACAGAAACTGAAAATTTCTGATCACATTAATTGTGTTTTTTGTGGAGATGCTTTCGAGGATGTTGATCATTTATTCTTACTTTGCCCCTTTGCATATGATTGCTAGTGTTGTATTTTTGATAAAATACACTATTACTGTCCCATCCCCTCTAAGCTTTGGGATTTTTGCAATCTTGGCTAACTCTTTACACAGACTCCCTCTTTGCTAATCTATGAATCATTATTCGAGTTATTGTCATTTGGTCTATTTGGTGGGAGAGAAATAAAAAGATTTTTCAAAAAATTGCCTCTACTATCCAAGTGTTTCAGAAAAGATTGGTTTCTTCAACTGTGGAATCATTAAATTCATTTTCTTCCACTTTTTCCTCGAGTTCTTCTCAATTCTCATCCTGGGATAATGACATCCTTAAACTTTGGCCTAGTCTAAGAATGCCACCATTTCACCATACTTCTAATAAGGTAAAAGTGAATAGAAAGGGGGTCAGGTGGCACACTCCTATGTATTTCCATTGGTTAAATTGAATTTTGATGGGGCTTCAAGGAGTAATCTAGGCCTATCGGGGATTGGAATATGTTTTAGGAATTTTCAAGGGAAGTTAATTCAAGCTAATGCTTTTCCAATTGGGTTAGGCACTAATAAACAAGCCGAAGCAGTCGCTCTTCTTAATGTTATTCAAATGACAATTCAACTAGGTTTTTCGGAGATCTGTATTGAGGGGGATTCTCAATTCATAATTCAAGCTATTCAACAAAGATCATGTCAGAACTGGAAATTACATTATATTTTTCAATAGTGTTGGTTGTTGTTGGACAAGTTTTGCTCTTATGTGATCTCCCACACATATAGAGAAGGTAATAGATTAGTTGACTTCATGGCAAATATGGCGATTGATAAAGGTTTGGTGAATATTGTTCCTAATCCTGAAAATCGAGTTTTATTCCTTGCTCTTTTTCACATTGTTGATCAGGAAGACACCTCTTTACTTCATCATTCATCCATCTCGGCATGACAGGGTTGTTTATACACTTCTACTTTGGGGTTGGCTTTTGGTGCATCTTGGTATTGACAATTTGGCAACTCTGTGTGATTAATCAGCTATACGCCCATCTCTACGAAATATGACTCATGGTCAATCATAGTGATTGATTGGTGTGCCTAGTCAGTGTTCTAAACTAAAGTTATAAATGTTCGATAGCTATTATGAATTATGATGTAAACACTTCTTTAATATTAATTTATTTATAAGCTCTTTATGCCTTTCCTTCAAATAAAAAATAAAAAATAAAAAAATTCTGTAATATGAATCGTACTCATCAAAATCAGAAACAATATTGTAGCAAATATTGTGCACTAATTATGAAAGATAAATTGTTTCATCAAACACCGAAAACTCCAAACTGCATATTCAGAGATCACATCAATTCTGAGAATGGAATCAACACACTAATCTCTGCTGTAGATTCTTCACCTCAGATTGTCCAAAACTATGTATATAGCATGTGAACGGACTCCACCATCAGTACGGAACAATACCCGTTCCAAGATGAGGAACCGACAGCAGTTACACATGGGCGTTTGATATCCTCTCATAAATATGATTCACACGAACTTTAACATACACCTGAGCTGAATGTAAATGAAAGCCACGGTGGAACTTGAAGAAAAGCCTGACGCCATGACATCTAAAGGCCATTAAGAATATAGCTGATAAGATTCTCAAATGGTTACCATACAGTTGGCGGTGACAATAATGTTGAATTTATGAATTCTCAGGCAGGATGGCATCTCCACCAAAATGAAGCAGCTTCCGATAATGTAGCACACATTACCATAAGGCACGGGAAATCCAACTGATTCTTCCAACTCTTGCAAAAAACAGTTCGATGTTACAAAAACTTTCCACAGAAGTTGCACCGCTGATTTAGCATTCCTCACCCGAATATCATATAATAGTGTAGATACTTAAATTGATACGAATTTCGTCTAGGAGCAAGCAATTGCTTAACAGCAGTAGTGACCACTTGTCGTTGCTAAAAGATGAGACAAAACCTCCATATCAAAACTAAATGGTGGAAGGATTAGATATGCACAGCTGTAGGCAAAAACTGAGAGGCACAAACAGATGCAGATATCCAGATATGAACAACGAAGATAACAAAATCATCATAGATACAAAATGATTCTTCCTGCAGCTATTAAAACATAAACAGGGAGTAATGTCTCTTCTCTAAAACAAGGCAACTCCTCTACGAGAACTGGGAGTCACTCTAAGCAAGGGGTGGAAGAGTCTAATATCATAAAGGAGGTTCTTTGAAATGATTATGAGTCTAGAATGACCAAGTTGGTGGAAAATATTAGCCATGTGAACTGTAGGGAACTGTAGGCTAGAAACAGTTGTGAAATTAGTCATTATTCTATGATTAACAGTGCTCAAGCACTTCAAGTCCTCAATGATAAATTGAAGAATTTGTAGATGCCTATGCCAATCAAAGGAGGATCTACTTGTAGAATATCACAGATATTCTGTGAAATATATTGAGAATCTTGCTGAAAGAAAGAAGTCAAATTGCAGATCAAAAACAGAGCTGATAAAGAAAATGAAACTCTATCTCGTTGATTGATTTGCAAGAAAATGAAATTCTATCTCGTTGATTGATTTGCAAGAAAATGAAATTCTATCTCGTTGATTGATTTATAATCTGTATAATAATGCATGCTTTATACAATATAAAATCAATGTACAAACTGAAATCACGATGATGATCAGCACTTCTCTCTTAGTTAGGCTTAAATGAATGTGGTCATTGTCAATTCATAAGGAGACTGAGAGATCAGATTCAGTTCTCTTAAATGCATCCGTAAATCATGGATTAAGCTCAGCAATGCAAACAAAGGTAAATTAACGATCAGAGATATCTGCTAACAACCCCCCTTAAGGCTAACTAAGGAGAAAAGACAAACCTAATGAAAGTAAGAGGAAAGAGGGAAAACCCATTGGGAATAAAACCCCCCCTCGAAATAGATGCTAACAAAGCAATAAAACTATCGTACTACAACTTCTCTCACTCCAAGAAGATCTCCTAGAGAGTGAAATGGAAGACAAGATAGATCCCTCCACAATGTGTAGTCAATAGTAGATGTTTGAAACTGTGTAGAAGGTGGTCCATGATCTTTGAACACGTTCTTCCCTTTTGGAAGAACATAACCAAAGATGTCTGAATGGAGTCTCCCCAATCCTGAAAGGGATATGTAGGAAGAAGACTCAAGATGTATGATGCCTCCAGAAACTGCTCCATGGTCTCTATGTAGATCTTGAAATAGCTACAATCTTTTAGAAACTGATGTAGAACATAATCAAAAGACACATTTATCATCTCATAAGAGAAATAGATCTCAAAATATTGTGCAAATGTATCCAAATTCGTATCAATCTGTGAAGAATGACCATATGGAGACGGAAGAAGAGGGTCAAAAGATTCCCTCACAACAACTGAAGAAGAATCACCTTCATCAAAGAGATGTATAAAATCAATACTGTCATCTAGATCCAAAATGAGGGATTCTACAAACAAAAAAGATATGTCGATAGAAATTAATCCCAATGAGTTGAATCTGGAAGACACAAATGATCCTACTGTAAAGCATCATTGAAAGCTTTCAATGAAGCAACTTTAATATCGAAGAAACAACAAGACCACAGGGTTATCAATATCTAAGAAGGATGTGTCCACACAAGATGGGGCAACTGAAACCTCAGTATCACCAATAGAAGTCTAGTTATCCAAGAATCATCACTTTCAAATGAAGAATCAATGTCTCCATACAATTCCCTGATGATGGTCCAAGCAAAGAAAGGGCACTTTGTGTGCTCTATATGATATGAAATATCCTTAGAAGTAGTAAGACATACTAGTCCATAGACAATATCATTACCATTCAACCATGCAATTTTCTGTTCATAATCACTTGGCTCAGAAGCATGTCCAAGGATATAGGGCCTAAGATCCTACTCAAGGCAGTCATTATCTATCCCTTTTTTTTATGAGAAATAATTTTTTGAGGTTAGCTTGACAACAAAAGAATGAAAATAAATGCTAGACATCATTGATCTCCTCCAAAATAGAACTTTATCTCAGTTTGTGATTACAAAATGAAACATATTAATAACCCTCAATCTAATGAAAAAAAAATCATTCTAGAATAACTCTGGTCTACAATACCTAAAAACAAAATTGATGCTTCTTCTTCCAGATCCTATGGGCTCTGATACCATGTAAAACTCTGTGCAGCTGTAAGCTACAGCAGAAATAAATCTATCTGAAAGTCTGTAAGCTACAGCACAAAAAGATCTAGCTGAAAGTAAAAGCACAGATTACAGTATAAAACAGAGGAAAAACAGAGCTGCTAAATAAATAATCTATTAATCATTGAGTGAATATAAATTGCAAAGCAGGAGGATTTATAGAAATCCAATCACCGCATGAAATAAGTATCTACAATGAAATGCATGGGAATAGATAGAACCGATATATGTGTGTTTGATCCCCAGTAGACCAAGGGCCTTTCGACAAGCCTTTATATTTGACTTACAAAAGGAAAGGCTTTTAAAATGGACTCCCTACACATGAGATGAAATCCCTCCAACATGTTGTACATCACAATACTGAACATGGTCATCTTCATATCTATAATACTAAATCTGAATGATCTTGTCTGCTAGTGGTGATGTCCACACTTATAAACCAAGGAAATGATGTGCACTCAAACCTAAAACAATACTTCCATGGACTCCACCAGAAGGATTGTGTTCCACTAAGAATTCTCCATCCTTGTCAGCTAATTTGTGTTGAGATTGGGTGCTTCAAAGTGAGAACCTTTACATAAGAACCTATGAATCAAACTACTTCTGAATAGACCTATCCGCCACAACAAGTGGAGAAGAGTAATGATACTACACAAATCTAGGTTAGTAGAAAACCTTGAAACAACAAGGTCTAGTTTGAACTGGTAGAGAAACACCATTGATAACAATATTACAATGAATCTAGGGAAGCAATTATTGAGGTGGATGGATTAACTATACTTGCTAGGAGCAAGGTTGAGCTGGCCAGAAGCAAGCAAGTTAGCAAATATTGACCAAGATTTCCAGAAGTTAACTAAGAGTAGTCATTTTTATCAACATAATATGCTTGTGCTTTTTATGTGTCTTGGGAAATGTTGTACATGACAATTTGGTTTGTTCGTATGTAATCTCAAACTGCCAGTCTTCCATATACAAGATTGAAACTTAGAAGAAAATGCTCTCTTCTTAGACATATGACATGTAGTTTTCCATCAATTTTACAGTGTAATTGTCCATTGCATTTAGAAAACAATTTTTTTCTTTGAAAACTAAGACCAAAACAATAAAACCCCTAAACCTAGTCTAAAAGGGAGGCCCAACAATACCCCTGCTGCAGCTTGTGTCCTTGAAACCCCACAACAACTTTAAAGAGAGAAAAATAAAAAACAGTTTTAGATGTGCCAGATGAAACCCCAATTAGCTGAACTTTTTTATTCATTTAATTCATTGAGCCAATCTTGATTGTTAGTAATGCTATTATATTACAATTTCTAATGTAATCAATAATCTTAGTGAAGATGCTTGGCTTTCACATATGTAAAACAGCATTGCAACTTGTCAAATTGTAAGTTTAAATGATAAAATGCAACTGTGTTGCTTCTTTTGTAATTCATGTTTGTATATTATTCTAAATATTGCCCACTTTTCACCCACACCCTGCATTTTATGAAGAAAATTGCTGTCATTGTATCTCAAAGGCTCTGTGGAGCACTGTTGTGAGGTTTTCACACCATCGCCCCAAAATTTTGGGGACCCCCCTTTTTTTAGATCGCCTCGAAAAGTTTTTGGATTGTCCAACATTTTCTGATTTTTCGAGATTTTTGAGCCTAGGACACCTTCAGGTCAGTGGGAGAGACTTAGCTTATTTTCACCCGGCTTCACTTGATTTTCCAGAGCCACCAATTTCATCCTTGGGCCAAACAATTTTAAAGAGCAATATTTGGCAGGATAAAATTGTAAATTTTGTACTTAGTGTTTTCTTTTGAAAATCTAGATATAATTGTGTAAATTTGAATAATCTTTCAGAAGGGAAAATTTTGTTAGACTTGAGTTTTGGAAAATCTCAAATTTTTCTTTGGTGAAAATTTTAATTTTGTAGAAATTTGGCTAAATTGCAAAAATCGATTTTTGACTCTAGAGGCAATTTTATTTTATTTTTGTCAAAAAAATTCTAAATAGCCTAGCAAAATCGATTTGGAGAAAATTGCAAAAAAATTGGCTTTAATAGATTAAAATTGCCTTGAAAACTTTTTGACTTTAAAGAAATCGGTAATTTAATATTGAAAAATGGCTTTTGGTTAGCCAAAATCCAGTTTTAATGATGTATTAATTACTAAATCCTCATTAAATGGAAATATTTAACATCTCCAAGGCACCATTTAATTGTTTTTTGCAATTTAGAACTAATTGGCAATTTTAAAAGGCAATTTTCATTTTAGCAAAATTAATATTTAGCGAAGTATTTAATTGTGGGCTATAATTTTTGCATTAATTATTGTTTTTCTTGCTCCCAGGGTCCAAGTCGGCTAGCTTGGGGTGAGTAAGAAAGTTGGGTATAAGAGGAGGCCTCTCTCCCATTTCTTCCTCACTTCTCACTTCTCCTTCTCAAGGCATTGGTGATTTTGCAAGAGCAGATCTACACTCTTCTTGCTTGGCAAATTTTGTGGAGGGCAAATTTTGTGGGAGATAAAATTCTAATTTTTGCAAGAGGCTACAATTTTTGCCCTAGGTTGGGTAATTTTATTTGGAGGTGAATTGCATGATAAATTTATGATTTGCAAGGGATTTGAAGTTCTTAAGGTCAAGTCCTAATTCTGAAAAGTTGCTGTAAGATTATTGGTTAAAGTGAATTTTCATCATTTAGAGTTGCAAGGGGTCCTTACGCTGACATCCTTCTTTCATTCTAGTCTAAAGATTGCTTCTCTTGGTTCTACTTGCCTTTTGGTCCACCACTCTACCATCCCTTAATAGGGCGATGAGTATGGAGGATGTTAGTGCAAGTAAGAATCCCAAGCTGACAAGACTAAAAAAGACAGAAGATATGATGCCCAAAACGCCCTTCTCGAAAATGAAGAGAATAACCGACACCAATATCGGTATAGTGGACATGATATGGATGAAGGACAAACTAAAGGAAGGATAATCCCCCTTGGCAAAGAGGATGTCAATAAGATAGATTTTGGATCGAAGTTGAATGAGTTGGGAAAGGTTGCTATCAAGAAAAAGCATTTGGGCAACCTTTCCTCTCTCAGTGTTTTTATTCGATTTGCGAAGGAATATGAGAAGGATCACGAAAGGATACTACAAGCAGCTAGCAGCATGGTGAAGTCAGCGGAACTCAGGGCAAAGCACACACCTTGTCCTCCTATGGAAGAAGTTAATGAAAGGCTAGCTAAGTTCATTGCCTTAGCTAAGAAAATGAAAGAAAAAGGAAGATTTATATTAGAAGATCATTTGATGTAAGCCCAAGTGGCAATTCCCCTTTCTTGTAGAATAGGACAAGTGTCTATTTCTGATTGGCCACCATTTTGGTGCCTTCTCATTGGTTGCCACTTTTTGCACTTTTTTCATTGGTCCGTTGATGAGGTGGTAGCTTCTCATTGGCCGATGGGGTGGCAACCCTAATTAGGGTTTTGAGGATCCAATCTGGATCATTGATCTTGTTTTGATCTCCACTGTCCGTTGTATTTTTGGCCCCTATAAAAGGCCATTTTCTCTCATTTGTAAAGTGTTGGAGAAATTGTTGCGAAGATAATACCAAAATTGCTCTCTTTTTCATTGTTGCGATTTGTAGTGCCTGCCCCTAGTTCACATTTTTGCTATCATTGTCAAACTCTTTTAGGGCTAGTTTTATGTTGATGATTAATAGTGGCATTGTTTTGAGATTATCAGATATTGTTTTTACATTTAGTTTATTATATGATGAGATTACTTGGTACTTTATAGTTCATGTATGTATGATGATTATTTCAATGTTTGCAGTTGTTGATGATGATTAGTTAGATGATTTATTATCATATGTGTTTTCTTATGGATACTTACCCCATACTTGCATGTGTATGGTGTGCGTGTTTATTTTCTTTCTGTATGGCGTTTCTGATGTGCTTAAGGAAGGGAGTCGTAGTCACCTGCTAATTGGGATCTACACGATGCACCACTTCCTGCCATTGCCTATTTAGCTTAGTATATATTGTGCTTGTACATGTGTGGATTTGATGTGGGTTGCAGGTATCGGGTATCGACTTCCTTGAATTGCCAAGATGAGTGTACCCTATTGCATTATCTCAATGGTAAGAGAGGGGAGATAAATTCTCAAGTCCAAATCCCAGCCCTTTAAGCCATTTGTTCTAATTGAAAATTAAGACAAGTATCTGAGTTGAGTACCCTCTGAATATGTCAAATGACGTAATTTGTGATATTAACTCTTTTGGTTTGATTTTGTATGTGTTTTGCTATGATGGGTTTTCATATTTTATTTTATGAGTCTTTGGTGTGTTTTCTATTAATTAAGTCTAATTAAAAGATTTAATTTAATGGAAAATTATTATGAAATTTTAATATTTTAATTTTATTTAATTAATTAAAAAATTAATTGAATAAAAAGAATTAAATTTGAAGATAAAAGTTATAAGTTTAAATTTGGAACCTGATAATAATTATTTATAGAGGTCATTTGTAATAAGTGCTAAATAATATTATTATTTAAGTTAATAAATATTTTATCAATTAAAGTTTTGAAAATAAATTTAAGAGTGGAAAAGATATTAAAATTATTAAAAGATTCTAGATCACATGATGTGTGCATGTGATTAAAATATATTAAGATAAAACAAGTGGATTTAATAAAGTGAGTGCATGAGATTTAAAATTAATAAATTAATTTAAAAATAGTCAAGTGAATATTAAATAAATTAATATGCATTATTTATTCACATAGGAGTATGCAAACTCTTGGGAGTTGTCATGTTGACAACACAAGAGTTTGCACTCTAATTATGCACGTGTTGTCTACACTTAGGAGTTAGCATATTATTTGAGCACATGGTGTCTACAACATTCTAGACACCTCATCATCTTTATCTTCTTATCATGGAAGTTATGTGCTTAGTTGCCATGCTTGTCTCCTAGTTCTTTCTAGACACATTCTAGATGCATCTTAGAGGCCTTTATATACAGGCTCTCCTAGTGTGTATGGACATCCTCATATGATTCTATAAGCACTCCTAGTCACTTGGATGGGGTTTCAGTTTTTGAAGGAATTGCGAATGTTGGAGAAGGAAGGAATTTTTAGAAAGGAGAAGGTTCTAAGAGGAGGAGCTTCTCTACAATTTTCTGAGGCATAGCGAATTAGCATCAGTGTCCAGGTAGGCACTCATGATTATTTCTCCTCCTGTCTTCATCGTGTCTATTATGTGTGTCCGTGTCTATTATGTGTGTCTCAATAATTCTCTATCAATGAATCTTTAATTTTATAATTTGGAATTTGGGCATGCATATTGTTTCATCCAGTTATGGGAAATAAAAATATTATTGCAATCTTCCCTTAGTAGAATCAAGATTTGGAAATTGATTCGGGTTTGGGTTCGAATTAAAATAGAATCTTATTATTATGCATTAGTTTTATATGATTTATTAACTAATCTAATTAAATTAAGTTTAATTAATATTAGTTAATAGTAGAAGGACTCTAATCAATTATCAGTCAATTTTAGTAAATGGATTTTTAAATGAGGGAAAATTAAAAGAAAAGAGATATTAATAAGTGTTTAGTGGAATTAAATAATCGTATTATTAATGAGATTGATTCTACTTAAAATCAATGAAGATTATTTTAAATAAATGTTTGTCCTTGAAATGTTTTAAGGAAATTGTAAATTATTGAAAATTGATAAGTCTTATTCTAATGATTTGAATAATGGGAGACTTCTTGGAATCAATAGAGTTTTATTTTATTATTAGTAACATAGATTTTTAGTGAAATAATGCGAATGATTTTATCTAAAAGTCAATGGAAACTAGTTCAATGATTTAAATAAGTAAATAATTATCTTCTGATTATTTTAAAAAATTGTTTAAATTAATGGAGGAATAATTCTATGCATTATTCAAAAAATAAATTGGTTGACTTGTAGAAGAATCCTATACTCTTGAAATATATTTGATACAAAATCTAAAACCTCATATTTGGCTTAACCATGTGATTGCAAAAGCAAACCAAAACATGTGTTTGTATCTTATTTCTCTATGCTATATGTGTTTTGGGGTTTGTCCTAGCTTTGACCAGTCTTAGGTTGTTACCAGAGGCTTGGGCGTTATGTGTTTGTGATGTCATGCTGATGTTGATCTCGATCTTTTTAAAACCCAACCATGGTAATGTGATGTCATGCTCTATGATGTGTGTGGTTTATTCATTGTTATTGCTTTTCAATCTCCTTGTGTGAAGCTGAGGTGTATGATTTTGAGATACTTAACCATTTTTGAGTCATCGATTAGTTATACTTGGATTACTTTCCAGTCGCCTTGATATTTTCAAGTTGCTCGTTGAGAACCGTTGGATATTTGTGATTTATCATTGATGCCTTCAGTTGCTCATGGAGAATTGATGTGATTATTTTGATTATCTTTATGATGCTTTCCAGTTGCTTGTTCAGAATTGGGGTGATTTTATGTGATTATGGATTTGTGCTTTTATTGAGCCTAGGGTAGGTTATCTACTTGTAGTGTCGGGAAGTGGCTTGCAATGGGGGCCGGGGCCCTAAGTGGCTGCCAGGGTAACTCATTATAAGTTGTTTTAATAAGTGAAAACATTTACACTAAATGGGGATTAAAATGAACCTAATAAGATAATTGTACATTCTTGTCCATGCCTCGAGTGCTAGTATAGACTAGGATGGGAATAGAGAGAACGCTTGGTTGCGACCTTGCATTCCGTAGTATGCCTCGTCAGTATGAGAGGATACTAGTGCCGCATAGGGATCACTAGGGGGCCGGGGTCTATTGAAAGACTACCAGGGTAACTCTAGCGTGATTCGTGCGATGACACTTTCCCGCTTACATAGTAGGTTTCCTACATGTCTTTGTTGTGCCTCTGGGAATTAGATGTCGGTTTGTGTTGGAACCTTTGAGTTAGTATGCTTTTAGGATTCCTGGACTTAGAGAGTACTTATGTTATGTGATTTTTTATCTTGTGATATGTGATTTGATATCCTATTTGGGACTTGAGACTATCTCCTCAGCACGGTGGGAGTGGGCCATTTAGGTCCCACACAGTTGGGTGGTAGTGCTTTTTCACTCTTACTATTTGAGATCCGTCTGAGACACCATGGCTGATGCATTCTTTGTTGACATTTATCTTCATTCTGTTCTTGGATCTTATGATGGATGTTATTTACTGGTATGTTTCTTTATATTGATGATTAGCATGTAATAGATGATGTTATCTATTTTGTAGGAACATCTTATGCTTTATTCTTGCATGTTAGATCTCTTTATGCATATGTTGTAGTATGTTTAGGAGTGATGTCCCTACTATGATAATACCGATGATCTCTTCGATGACTTGGGATGTTACACGCGGAGGGATGGCTAGGGCCCACGATGGTCTAATGATGCTATTTACGGTTGGGAGGAACCGTGCATTTAGATAATTATGTGTAGTGTTTATGATTTATGGCTATCTTTTACGATGGATGTTTATATCTTCTATGATGATGTATCATGTATGGAATTTGGTTTCATTTACTTTATTGCACTTGCATCATGGATTAGAATAGGATGATGTACTTCATTTTCACACATGTATATTCTTTTAAGCCTTTCGTACCCTGTGTCATGTACAGTGGATGATTGAGCATTCCAAAATTAATTGCCATGAGGCATTTGGAACAAATGTGTAATATGGACATTGGACTTTCTATTTATTCTTTCATATGGATGTGGTAGTGGTTAGACTTAGTATTAATTAGATCAAATGTGACTCAATGTCTTGGCATCCTTAAGGAATGTAACCTGTTATGTATGCTTATAGTTGATTTTATGTTATTACTTCCGCTACTATGTGTTGATATGAATGGTTTATCTTTTTTGTTTTAAAAAAAAAATTGTTTGGCAAACTTAGTAAATTTTTAAGTTAATTCTTTTGGATCCCTTGGCGGGGCATTACATGATTTGCATGTTGATTAAGAACATTGGGTATTGCATATTTTCTACTTCCACTTACTTAGATTTCCTTTCAAGTTGTTAAAGTTGGTTTCATTTCAAGTTGCTAAGTAGGAGTGAAGTAGATGGATAGTTGTATGGTAGCATTGGTAAATGTTTGATAGGGATCAATACTCGACCACTAGCATCCTAGGGTGGTTGAAAAGCTTTGTGTGGTAAACTAGTTTATTATTCCTTTGAATCATTGCACCTGTGGAAGTGAGGCCGCTGGTCAACTCTCATTAGGTTTGATCACCATAGCTGGGTAGTCGAAGTTTAGATAGAAGGAAGTTAGAGGAGTAAGTTAAGTATCAAAGCACATCCATTCACCTTCCACAACCATCGCTTTCCCATCAACATCATCACTGGCAGACACATCCTCCATCACCACCACCATCAACATTATCTACCTCCGCACATTTCACAAACCGAGTCACCATTACCTTCATTCCACCAAAGTCCAAGTCATCCTTGAATGAATAGCGTAAGGCCACCTACGTGATTAACAGAAAATCACATCGATAAAACTGAGCGAGTATCCAACAATGTAAGGAACATTGGAGTTATACTCATGTCCCATGAGCAATAACTTTTCAAGAGAGGAATTGTATGTTTGATACTCTGTATCAAATGTTCAATTGCTAATATGTTATGTAAGTGATACAAAACTCACATCAACAAGCACAAATTAGATTGAATTATTTAGAGAGAACTCTAGGCCTTCTTGATCTGGAGTTTGCAAGATCCTATTGTTTAACAGTTTTGTACCTACCATGCATATTATAATTATTAAGGGAAGATATGAATTGCATTTAAAAAACTAATGCGAGGTTATTTTTCATAATGAAGAAGTTCTAGTCAATTTGTTTACACATTGGATGGTGCATAGAACTGTAAATCTAGAGGTATCTCCCTTTTTCAAGTGATAAAAAGAGTGGAGCAGAGAAACATGGGAGAGCAAGTAAAGTAAATTAAACCTTTAATCATAAGGCTTCTACATGATTAATCATTTGGTAAATGCAGTACCTTAGTAATTGATGGACAAAAATCTTTTAAATGGGATATATAAGAGAGTGATTTAAATTACAATAATACTTTGATGCATTTCTTAAAAAGGTCGTCCTTTTAAGAAATATATACAGTGGCAAATAAACACAATAAAGAAGAAACTACTTTTACTACTCTGTCACTAGAGTCATGGAGAACTCTCCACATCAAGCATGTCTAATCCTGAATGCTTGCAAGGTACAAGGAATATTGGTGTTATAAACACCTGGTATAATACCCAATATTTTAATGTACACACATTGTTTATAAAAGTCAAAAAAGTTGTCCATCTGCACTGTTTTACATTAGTAGGACAAAATCTTTAATATATTATGATAATTACATCATGTATGAATATATACAGTTAGATGGTGTTCTATAACCACTTCATTGGTGGGCTTGTTCAGTTAACTTGGTTGCTGGAAGGCAAAAAAGCTGTATTCAATGTCGCTTGCTCCTCTTCAAGGGTCAATACTTGAATATTGTCACTACCTTCTACATTTTCTACTGCAGGAGAAGGCCTCATAGCACAAGCCTGTGCAAATGCTATCATCTGCATGGAGAAAACAATTAGGTTGTTCCTATGAATAACTTTGGGAGTGCTTGAATTGCAGTTCCCGGGTTCAATTTATTTTAGAGAAGGTGTTCTGGAAGCAACTATAAGATGGAAATTTTATATGAAAGACGAGCAAAATAATCTGGGAGAAGCAGAAAGAAACTCTATAAATTCATGGAAGAAACTATATGAATTTCCACAAATTAGTCGTTAGTTATTGCTAATAGCTATAACAAAAAATGTCAGCTTTCAGAAAGGAGTCTATAAATAGAATGGGGGGAGAATTTTACCATTACAAATGCAGCACATATGAGACTGAATCCTTGACATTTAAATGGTGCTTTCTCCGACAAGAATAGCGCTGCTCATTCCACATGTAAAGAATGTTAGATCTGCTATGGTTTATTGAAGTGGATTACAGCTTAGTTTCCCCTACCTTGTAAACCCAATTAGGCAGATTAAACTTCATATGTTCATTTCACAATGCAAAATAAGTTTAGCCTGCCAAATCTTTTCTAGGCACTGAAAGCTTAAAATAATATGTACTAGGGAGCAGGTAGAGTTTAGTTGGTGTGAAACTAATGTTTTGGACACAGTAGCCATCTTTAAGGAAAACAAAAAACAAAAAGGAAATTTTGTCACCCGCTACATTTCTCAAACACAATCTCCATCCTAATACCAGGTGTAACTTTGTTATTAATATATTCAATTATAATCTGATGGCACCAGGCATAGTTTTCAATTAGTTGATTCAAGGCCAAATTTGCAGGTATAATACTCCAGAAAATGTTTCGATGGAAAGAAAAAGCACAAGCTGCTGAGTGCATCTATTTGCTAGCAACTGTATTCCTTGAATTAAAAAATTGAGAGCAGTGGACCTGGGTTGTACAGAAGCTTTGTTGGGAGAACGGAAATACAGTCCAATGGAATAAGTATGAAAGTGAATGACATTTTTTGGTAGTTTAAGAATCTGATGACAATTAGTTATGCCCACATTTTGGAAGTAAAGACTGAATCAGAAAGATATTGAAGTCACAGCTAGTCTCAATATCAAACATGTAGTTTGCATGCGTAGTTTTTTGGATGACAGATTTTACTTCTGTGTAAAGTAAATATACAACCATCCACGGAAGTGACTTCACATAAATAACACATGTACCAAAGTCAATTCAGAACAACATATCATCCTACAAGATAACTTAAATTAATTTACAATGTTGCATATGTTCTTGAACAAATATATCAGTAACTTGAACTTGATTTGTTTGGATTTTGTAAGGAATACCATGATAGTACACCGTAACAGTTCTTTTATACATTTCTAATCTCCATGTACATATAATTTATAGTTTCCAAGGTAACCATTCTCCACTTCACGAATACTTTAAACATAACTGCAGCATTAAAATTTTGTAATAACCCCCCAATAGACAGTCTGTAATAACATAATGTTATACTGGAGGACCACAAAAGAAGACATTATGCTTTTTTGTAAGCAAGCTCGCTTCTGACTTATTTAATGATTGTTTGACTACCATTCAGAATTGAAAAAGTAAGAGGGGAAAAAGAGCAAAAGTGCACCTGTTAAAGGACTTAATACAAGTGGAGAGATTATTGATGCAAAAGAGCGTATACCAGAAATGCAACCTTGTACTTTCCCCTGTAACAGAATATGTTAACTTATTGGATTACAAATTTTGTCGAAAACTTTCCAGGTAATCAATTCAAAGTCAAAACATGTGAATATTAACAGACTGGGTTAAACATTTTGTTTAAAACTTCACTAAAAAATATTATTTACTTTCAAAAAATCCAATTTGAAATAAAAATATATAATCTACAACACTACAAACAGCTACACATTTTAAGTAAAAGTATAGACATTCAATCTATAAATCACAAAATCAATTAATGTCAAGTTCAACTTGTAGTCTATGGTGTTTATGAAATTCTACATTTCACTATCTTCTAGTATTTCATTTAAAATATAAACCTCAGTGGTAAACATATGATCAATTAGAACACCTTTGAATGCACAAAGTGCTATTGCAACTACATTAGCTATCTGCTTTTAATGGTGAGAGCTAGTCCTATGCTTTAATCATTTGACCGAATCAAGAATAAACACTCTTTAACCATTAAACTGCTTTATCAATCTTCACTATTTAGAGACTTGATTACCCTATATCCATCTCTTGTTCCATTTCATTCATTACATTTAGAATTTTATAAACTAAATAAATCAACAAACATTAACCTGTCATGATATCAGTTGTAACAATGACTGTATAAGAAATTAAGAATACAACCAAAGGTGATAATTAGGAGGATGGAAGTGAACATTAGATTCCAAAGCTTCTTATAAGCCAGGTATGCTCATTGAATTAGATATCTGTTAAGGAGAGCTCAAAAAGGTAAACTGGAAATGTCCTTTTCAAAATTCTGCTCAACCTTGTATTTACTACTGGTCAAACAGACTAGCTATTATTACATTCAGGGTGATAATCAATGATACTCCCACATATCCTTTTCTTTCAAAGATCGATTTTCGTCAACACAATCTGCTCAATTCCCATTACTGGTCTATGTTTTAGCATAAGTTTTTTGCCAGGACTATAATTGCAAAAGGTAAAGACCAGCTTATTTTTGTAGCTCAAGAGTTGCACTGTAATTTTTGTATTGGTGTCAAGTTATGGATGATACTTTGTTGACAGGGAAAATTTTCCCATAGACATCCACACAAAAGAAATTTCCAGAGATATATTGTCTTGCAGCAAGGAAATAAGATAAAGGATTTAAGACAAAATCTGTATGTGTAATACCTCACTCTTGTGGTAGCAATCAATTAACAAAAGCTGACAGTAAATGTTTCAGCTGGGACTAGAACCTATAACCTACCGTCAAGCATGGTCAGCATGTTGGAGCTCTTCCATGAGCTTACATATTTTTTTTGGTGAGGGGTCGGGTGGGCTGTGTGTGGGGATTAACCTTACAATATAGCCAAATGCTTGGTTTCAGACTTAAGTTTTTCTTCACTTTGCTACGCAGTCTAACTATTCCACTAGCCATTGGACAATTAAAAAGTAAAAACCTTTGTATAAGATATTCCTTAGGAGCATTTCATGTTAAATATCATTTTTTGAACTAATGAACGGTTAATTATGCCATATTTTACCAGTGAAATGTCTTACAAAATTCACCAACATTTGTTCATCAATGCTTATGCCTGAACATATTCCATAGTTTTTATTAAAAACCAATGGGTTAATCCAGAATAATGATTTGATCCTACATGGGACATTAACTTTAGTTTTCCAAGTCAACTGGTCTTGTCAATTGAAAATTTAGAAGGCACAACTCTCACTGTAGGCCGACTTGACCCTATTATAATTAAACTAATAAAAAACATTTTAATTTATTTATTTGCAGCCCCTTACGCCAACTTTGCTGAGGAAAGTTAATGATTTTAAAAATGTTTCTCTCCCTAATAAAATCGCCCCATTTGTATGCTGTTTGTGAAGCTTACTGCAAGAATGGAAAATCACCAAGGACAAGGAGTTTTGTCCTTTGGAGATGGCAGAATCCGCTATCCCTTAACGAATCCTTGGATTTTGTTGAACTCTTCTCTTATCCTTCAAATTCTGATGTCAACCTTAATCAATCTCATCATTTTCTTCCCTTTTGTTCATGCTTGGAGACTAAGGACGATTTTCAGCATTAACATCCCAAGGCAGAAATCATCATGAGGCCAGTATTGTTCTCACTAGCTGGGGTGGAAATCAGGGGTGTTAAAGGATTTTTGGACCCTTCTTCAATTCTCAAACTCATTTTCACTTCCCCAATTTGTTCACCTTGCATCATCCTTCTTTCCATTTTTGTTGAGCAACTAGGAGATCGGAGGCTGCTGCTTTGATTCTACAATACAAGCCAGAATTTGGTGATATTAGAGGATTAAGAATCCTAGGAGGATGGCGGAATCTGCCATCTTCATGGAATTTTCTTTATTTCATCAAACTCCAATCTTGTTTAACTTGTTTAACTTCTCACTTTGCCCCTTTGGTCTGATTTTTCATCCTTTTGCCAACATTTTATCATTCAATTTCACTTTTCCTCCTCATCATGCATGTTTGGGAGATCAAAGACAAGTTTTTTAGCAGTGATAATCCCAAGAGGAATTCAAGTGTGCTTGAGGATAATTCTTATTATCTGGCAGAACTTGAGGAGTTTGGAAGTTTTGAATGCTTTCCCTCACTTTCTCAAAGTCACATTCTTTTTTTGAGTTTTTTCTCATGACAGCACTTCATTGCCTTCCCTCCATTCCTCCCTCTTTGGAGTTGGTGAGCAAGGGCAGAATTTGATGGTATTAGAGGGTTTTGAAATCCTCAAGGGCCGGTGGATTCCGCCATGCCTTGAGGATTCTCCTCTTAGTCTCTTTGTTCCATTTTGCTACTTCAAATTCACCCTTAGACTCTCCATTATTGTTATTCTTCTTCACAATGCAGATTGAAGGGGGCTTCATTGGGTTTTCATCCTCTTTAACTCAAGGCAGAAATTTGAACAGCTGGAGGACTTTGGAATCCTAGGTGGATGGCGGATTATGCCCCTACTTGAAGTTTTTTTTGGTGAAGTAGGTTCACACCCAAAACATATCATTTTGCACTTTTCCTTCATTTTTCCCATAAATTTGAACCTGCAAAATTGCTTTTAAAAGGGACGGAATTTTGGGGCCCAAGAGGATTGAAATCCTAGGACATGGTTGGATTCTGACCTAGTGCCCAAGATTATGAATTTGCAAGTGAACTCTCCATTTCAGCACTTGTCATTTTTTCAGTTCAGAGGGTGGCAGGATTTATATAAATATAAAATTTAAGATATTTCCTTTCTTATACTTAAAGTTATATTTATATAAATATTGTTAGGATGTTTGAGATAGGTTTTAGCTTCATAGGATTTATAATAAGGACTCTAGATTTTGGGGGTTTTCAAAAAATTGTAGACTTAGCCAAATTTCAAGATTCAACATGCCTTGTTACCTCCCACAACCTCTCCATAATTTCTAAGATCAAATTGAAGTCTAAACAAGGATTTTCAAAAGCTTTTAACTCGTTTCATCACAAATCACTTGGTTTCAACTCCATATCCTTGATGGACTTAGTCCGATTTTCACTCACATCCCATACAAGCTTGATTACCCAACAGGCTAAAATTGCCCAAACTCACTCTCAAACTTGGAGACTTCAAAATTCCTACCACCTAAGACAACTACTCCTACTGCTAAAAATAGAGGGGGTTTCCATTTGCAATGGGATGATGGTGTGAAAATCTCAAAACATGTCTCCCTCTTTTTCGCTTTCTAGCTTTGGGTTGAGCTTAGTTGTCCATAGCAACATTGGGCGGGGGTGGACGGGGGGTTGTTAGTCTCCTAGCTCTTAGGGAATTTGTGAGTCAATTTAGGATTTCCAAGGTTGAGATCTAGAATGAATAAATTTTTCAAGGATTGAATCTCAATGACGAAATCCAAGTTTGAGGAGGGCTTTACGAGTCTATATCTAACACAAAGTCACATGTTCGCAATGTAGATCTTGGAGTTGCCTTATTTGATCGCATAATTTAGCATTTGAGTTTCCCCTGATCAAGAGAGGATAGATAACTTGTATTTTATTACATGTTCATCAACAAAGATGTTCTACAGTGCTTGGCTAATTATGTTTAATCTATAATCGTTAATGATGAGTGTTTTGTGATCTCAAATGTTTAATTTTTGCCATTCCTTTTTAAGGACAAACAAGATTTTGTATATTGGCTATCATTATGCAACCTAGGGTTTATGGAAAATTTTATAGACCAAAAAATGTAGAGTAATGTAGGATTTTTATGTATCTGAACTAACAGTTGCACAGAGTTTTAAAATTACCTACGTGTGAAATACTTGTAGAAACCAGCCCTTTGTAGCAGTCTATTTTTCTTCAATCAGCGCATGACAGAAAACAATTAGCCCTTAACAACAGACTTTGACAGCATAGACTTTAACCAAAGAAATGCAGCAAAATAAAGCATCAGATGAAGAATTCTTCTGAAATAAACTGTATAGTATCCGTGTTCATCTGTAGCAACTTCTGCCACACAGCCATATCATTTGTCATTGGTTATCTGCACTATAATTTTGTTTCCTTGAAAATTGGGTTTGACAGAAGTTGTCTTCTCCCTTTTACGCAATTCTGGACAGTGATTTCAAATTTGATTGGATAATTTTTTTGGCATTAATTCTCCCCTCCTTCAAACTTCTTCTCATTCAATGCACCTTTTCCTAGGAGTCCTTTTCTCTGGATCAGTGTATCCTTCTAGGGTTTCCTTGCTATGATACCAAATGTTGGAAAATTTGAAGCATGGATTTAGTGAGAATCTGATGGCCCACACTTACATGCAGCTTCCATTTAGTTTTGGATGGGGAAGTTACAAGGTGGTAGTAATTTAATTTGATGTTACATTTCGAACTCATTGTGTTTCAAATGAATTTGAAGCAAATATTAACTTTGATTCTGTTGTTGAAGAGAAAGATGAATATTCTTCATATTATATTGTGGACTGAGTCACTTAGAAAAAAATGTGGTGTTATTAAATTATTCACATAAGCAATTTACGCCTATGTGTAGAAAATGCATTTTACATTATGGCTAACATTATTATTATATCTAATACTCTACAAAAAGCCATTGTCCCAAATTTTAATAATCGACATTCTTATCTCATTTTAAAATTAACTAGGAAATGGCAGACCATAAACATAGTCTGAAACAACTGGAACAAACATTTTTTTTTAAAAAAAATTAGAAAGCACCAAGTGTAAATGTTTTAGTAATTTTAATACTCATAAGATTACTTTTGAATCAAGCAACAAAGTAGTATCATTATGCACATTGAAAATATCTTTTGTTATGTCGATCCTACATGTACCTCTCTCATGTGAAAATTTTATCAAGCGTGATATATTTAGGACATACCTGTTCATTAACTCCAGCTTCTTTAGAGACAATGCTTCCAATCTAAAAAATGCCAAAATCAAAACCAAACAGTCATTTTTTCCAATTGACACAAACATAGTAATAAAGTTGGCCACAAATTAAGTTTCAAACTTACACATGGAAAGACGAAAACAAATAGAACTCCTGCAAAAGCTGCAACATACGGAATCTGTGCCATAAAAAATTGAGACATAGTTTAATAAAAAGAGATGAATGAAATAGTATGAAATTTATAACTTGTAACTTCAAACCATACACTTCAGAAAAATGATGCAATTTTCACATGCTATAACTTGGAAGACAGACATACAGACAACATCGGAAATATAAGGAGCAACAACAGAATGAATAATAAGTAAATTTTAAATTTGCAAGTTACATTCATTTGTAAACTAGTTTTGCCTAGTCGAAATGGCTGATATCTATTGTAATTGGAATTAGAATGCATATATTTCTTTGAGAAATATGCATGCATGCACTTTGTACTGCAATTAGCATTCAGAGTCTATCTTGACAAATATTCATCATGAAAAATATCATGGAAGCAACCAATAATTTAAATTAAGCTGTTGTCTTCTTGAATTCTCAGTTTGCCACAGTGGTGCCTATTCCTTCTGCTTCCATCTTTCCTTCAATGTATCAAAATTTGATTGTAACCCACTCTACTGTTGTCTAACAGATTCCATTTCAAAATGGGTTTGTAGAAAAAGTATGTTCAGAGAACAAGCTAACAAACTTACTGGAAAGGGAAGGATAAATGACATGAACATGTGACAAGATCAAGGAGAATGCAAAGCATCAAGCTAATTTGACAAAAATATATGTATTAACTTTCAGGGATTTATAACTCTCCCACTTGAACTCTGTCGTTAAATTCCCTTTGACATATATCACCATTAGGATCACCATTTTAGACTAAGGAATTTATACAATTGACTACATTATGTACGTGACTAATTAGAAGGAGATACAAATTCTTTAACTCAATGGAAACTAGATACCTGCATACATGTGTTAAAACACAAAAGGAAGTTATAAATAATGAAAGGCAGAAATGCCGGATCAGGAATTTTCTTGTCATACTAATGAGCAATATGTAGCATCTTCAATGATCACAGGCCTGCCAAATATATGAAGAGAGCTCTCTTAAACATCAATACAGAATTTAATGTAGACTTATTTCATGATGGACGCATCAGCTAAGAACATAACCAGCGAGGTTAAACTCAAATAGAAATAGAGAACTAAATAAAGGAATATTCACTTAATCATTCTCATATGATCGTAAATTTATTATTTAACACGATCGTATCTGCCTACATCTATCCCCTCAGTCTTACACTAGTCAACGTCCTTTCCTGAACTACTTGAGTGTTAGGATGAAGCAAGTAATCATCATCTCAGATCAGTTGTTTGTACTGAAGAATGTTTAAGGAATAAAAATAACGTCTCATAATAACATGGTACTTGAAAACCAATTGAACCTACAATAAAGCTGGGGAAAATGTACCAACCCCTTTTGCAACTTTTTCTCTACAAATTTAATAGTTTAAAGTCTCTTTGGAGTCTTGGTGTTGCTTCAACTGTCATTTAAATCATCTCTTTACAATTTGTAAATCATCTTAGTGCATATCTTGCTTTCTTCGTCACATCAGATTTTACTTGATGCTTACACCACTGGTAAACTTGGATGACTGTATTCCAAAATTTCTTTTCTATTGCATAGCTCTCGACTCTCCTTTATTGATAATCTATTAATGAGCTAATTTTGTCCTGCTTGGTGAATTCGACAACTTGTTTTGCTGCTTCATTATCACTGCAATATGATTCTCTAACACATAGTTCAAAATCTCGTTCTCTGTCACTTATCAGTGAGGCAAAAAAATGTTTTCTTGGCAAACGTTAGAGAGAAATCGGCAACTTCTTTGGAAAATACCGGAAATTTAAAAAATGACTTAAATTTTTTTTAAATGCATTTTTTAACAAAACTCAATAAATAGATGCATGTAATGAATCAGAAAATGAGTAAACAAACTAAACAAGCTGATCTAGATATATATAAATGCAATAAGTAACAAAATCACATCCTCCTAGACCCTTTTCCTCCACCCAAGATGCTCAACGCTGGAAGAGAATAATGTTTGGCCGTTTTGCTGAGCGTCACAATTAAACTGGTGATGCCGGCGAGAACTTGAATACTTCTTGCCGAGAAGTACCAAGAAGTGGCAATTTTCTTGCCAAGAAGTTTTCAACTTCTCTTCCCAGATTTCTCGGGCGAAAAACACAAGTTTTCACGCCACCTTCAAAATCTCGTGAGAAAATGAGATATTGACGCTATTTCTGCACTGTTTTGAACTATGCTTTGACATATTACTTCAACTGATATTTGAATTGCTTGATTATTACAAATGATCTCTTGTCTATCTTGATGACACTTGTCAATCATCTCTGCCTGCAAATTGAATTTATAATACATATTCTAAATATCATGGAAAAGTTTATGAGCTGAATTTCTACTCAACTTAGTTGATACATATTCCCCATTCAGTTTGACTCCTCACCATTGTATAGGAGATCTGGTCAATGGCAGCTGTAACAGCTGAATTGTGCATATTGTTGGTTGGAAGTGCTCCTGTCAATACTCAGTGATGAGCATCTGGTTTCAGTGGCCAGGTTTGTAGAAAGTATAATAATGATGCTATGACTAAATCTCCATCCTTTAGAAACTTAATTAAAATTTTAATGTCCATTGTCAACTTTGTTGAATGTTGCTGTTACCATGCAAAAATGACACCTAAGCTGCTCTATCATTCAGTTGTATATTTCTCTCAATCTTTGGTAATACTCTTTCTCTCATTTTCTTGAAATAATCTAAACCACAATCTGATTTTCTTCCTCAGAGTATGGATAGGATGCTGGCTATGTGTTATACGCTGAAATACACCTTCTGTACACGAGTCCCTAGAAATGCTTGAGTGAAAAAAATGAGCTTCGCTAATTATGTACTTTAGGCTGATTTTACTTATCCTAATAACAGTCTTTGAAAATGCTTGAGTCAACTCAATCTTAGTCAAAGCAACATGGATCTTCATTTTATCACTAAGGTTCTTATAGCAGCCCCACAATTTGACTCACGGGGTCATTTGGTCATTACTATCTTTTTCTTGTTCCAATGGGCATTCATTAACCTTTGGTATTTAGAAAGGTTTTAGGGAAAGAATCTACATCATCCTACAATTTTCCAAAATGGCTTGTCATCTCTAGACATTGTTAGGTATTGTATTAACTCCTTTTTCTAGTATTTGATATTGTTGTTGGTTTTTCTAGTCCAACCTTTGTTATACTTGTGATAGAATTAGTTTCCATTCACGAACTCTGGTTTTGATTGTTATTTTTGTGCGTCAATGATGCGTACTTCACTAGCATTTTCACTTCATTGTCTCATTCACTAACATTTCTAAATGTAGTTGTTCTCAAAACCTATGATATGGGGTTTAACCACTTTTTGTCCATCATCTCTTGTTTTTCTTCTTTGGTTTTTTATATGAGTAAAACACAAGAAAGAACCTCGACCTTGTACATGAAGCACAAAAAAAGGAAGGAAGAGAATCCCAAGAGGGGTGAGACTTAACACAACAAATCAACAAGACAACTAAACAAAGATCACTAGAGAGATCTATTAAAACCTATAAAAACAACACAAGAATAGCAAAGATCAAAACAAGAAAAAGCTATAGGTGAGTCAACTTCTTCGGCCTGTTAATTACCTTCCCAACAATTTCAATTTGTTGACAAAGGTGACCTCTTGTGGGTTGCTTTTTATTTATGAGGGTTACTCATTAGAAATAGTGGAGTACAAATATCTCAGAATTGACTTCCATTATAGATTAAGTCAGGAGATATGCAGATCAAAAAGAATACAAGGGGGATGGAAGATCTCTTACCTTGAATAGATGCAGGAAAGTGAAGCTATGGGATTGGAAAACTAGGAAGACCCTCTTTGGAGTTATTTTTTATGGCTGTGAGGTTTGGGGGAGCAATGTATTAAATCATAAATGGTGGCAAATAGAAAGAATTCAAAAACATCTCATTTCTACTAACCTCAAGGTCAAGTCAACAGTTCCTTACGAGATCCTTTTGGCAGAGGTGGGCATGTTCCTAATCGAGGCCTCAACATTTATCCTAATTCTAAGCTATCTAAAAAATGTGGGAAATATGGATAAGCCTTGCTTGCCTAAATTGGTGGTTGAGGAGGAGTTAGAACATAAGAAAAAACATAGAAGAAACAAAATAGCAAGTGGTTGAACAAATGGAACATTAACCCTCAAAAGTGTCCAAACACTAATATAGAAATAAAGAAATGGGTGTTAGATAAATTCAGAACTATCATGTCGACAAATATAATAAGTAGGGAAAAGGCTTATTACATCAAAGAACTTAATCACACATGGGAACAAGGAGATAAAGAATATTTGGGATCCACAATTAAAGTAAAGGCCAAAATTTTAATTGCTCACTTTAGGACCAACTCTCATCATTTACAATGTGAAACTAATAGATGGAAGGTATCCAAAGAAGGGTGGGAAGAGATAATTCATACTTTTTGCAGCAAATGAGTGGTGGGAACAAAATGACACCTTGTTAAAGAGTTACATAAGACAACTAACTTCCTAATACGGATCCACAACAAAAGGCACAACCTGAAAAAATTAAGCAGGTCTCATGGACGTCATTAAAATATTTCATTTCATTTCATCCTTCTTGGACCTCCCTTGGCAATCGACATCTCAGTTCTTGTTTTATTGGTAGGGCCCTCCTCTATCACAATATTCTTTCTTTTTACCGCCAATTTTCCTTACCTTTTTCCCAATTTTGATTACAAAACATAGAGATTGATGTTAGAATTCTTTGTTTCTTTCTCTGCCATGTTCTCATTTTTTTTTTCTTTTTTCCTTTTCGGCTCATTTATGTTCTTTGTTTAACCTCTAATTGGTTTTTAACTGTTCATCAAGCCCACACCTTTTATATTTATCCTAACACTTCTTTACCATAAATTAATGTGCTTTGAGATGCATTTACATACTTTATCGTTTGTGCATGTTAGTATAATTTCTTAATTACTAACAATTAACCTTAAATCTTCTTGTTTGAATGGGTTCAAGTTTCTCATGCACAACAAAAACATGTCCATATGAGAGTTGAAGAGCTAATATGGGAATATTTGAGGTGTCTAGCATTGAAAGTACCATTGGTGTGATCAAGAAGCATGCTAAAACAAGTTTCAACATCCATTCAATGTCTTTTTGAACACCCAACATTGAAGGCAGTTTGTATTAGAGTTATCCCTATCGAATATCTTGTGCCTAGGAAAGGATGGATATTATCACGTTCCCCTAATTTTCAAACACTCAAATTTTAAAGTTTTGAGATTTTATCAATAATGTCATTAAAATTCAAAATCATTAGTCTTGCCTTGTTTAGTCCAATTTTGTATAGATAAAAAAGGTAAAATGATTAAATATTGAGGAAATCATTTTGAAAGCATGTCCAGAGTGTTTCTTTGAGACATGCGACCAAATTTTTATGACAATCTTGTATTTTCAATTACTTATATCCAAAAACCATTAAAATTTCATTATGAAAAATTGTGTCATAAATAAATACTTCTTTATGATCACCTCATCCTCATCGATGTCTAGTCAAAGTTTCAAAGTTAAATTCCTTCTCACTCCAATGTTATGACTCACCTTTGAGAAAGGGCAAGAGTAAGTAAAATTAAATAAAATAAAAAATTAAATGAAGTCACTTTTTAAAATGAAAAATGGATAAATAAAAGGAGGTGATTTTGAAAAATCAAACATTGTGAAATTAAAAGCCATAACTCAATCAGGTTATGAGTTTTGAAAAGTAAATGTAGGAGGTTTTGAATGGTAAAAAGGGAATACAAAGGTAAAGATAGATTGGTACATAGTAAATATGGAGTAAGTAATTTTGCATATGACTTGTTTGACAAAATACAATGAAGAGGTGTTTTCATGTGGAACACAATGATTGAAGATTGCACACCAAAATAATAATTGAAATGACTTTACAAAATTCCAAGTTATGCAATTTGTGGGTACCAAGCCAACACACACAATTGTTGTCAATTTTCTCTATCCATAATTATTGCATCATCCCTACCCTAATTAGTTAGATATAATTTACTTATTTAATTAATTGGGCCTAAGCCTTTAACATTCCTCCATCATCACATTAATTAAACATATCTTATTTATTTATCCTACATCCATGTCCTCTACTTGATTGAATAAACTAATTATTTAACCAATTATCTTAAAGCCCCAAATACTAATCTAATTCACCATTAAAATGACAATCATATCCATAATCAAAATTAAAATACAAGTCACCAATCCATCAACATTCAATCTTGGGCACTGGATCTTTCAAACTAATCGTAGCCACCCATTTCCAAATACCATTGATCCAATTTGAAATTAAATTTTAATCCCAACCATTTATCTAATTAGGTCAATCCTAGTCCTTAATCCAACAACCACTAGCATTCAATCCAATCTCCCTCTTGAAATCAAATTAAAATAAATCTCTAAAGTGATCCTATCGTCTTCTCATAAATCAATCTCTACCCTCCATATCCTCATAAAATATATAAATCAAACAATCTCTAAGCCATTTTCAAGGAAGAAGATTGAATGCAACAAATTTATGTTTTAGGATTGGGCAACCATACTCAATATCAAACATCAACCATCACTTGGAGTGCAACACTTAGGTCGTCAAAGGTCTTTGGAGTAAGAGATTTTAAGTTTTTCTCATTGAGTATTCATGAGCCAACTTACCAAGTGAGTTACACACCCAAAAACTTGTTACAAGTTTATATGTAAAACTCACAAGTCAATGAAAAAAATTGTATATTTTGGTTAATAACTCTTCCATTGCATGCTTGTGGTTAAAAACTTACCACAATCTCTTGCTTGTAGTTTTAAAAACACAAATTCCACTTCATTTTTACACAATTAGCAACTTAGAGAACATGAGGATTGGCAATGGCATTTTGTATGGTTTCAACAATCTTAAATTGAGCTTGGTAGCAAGCTCTCCACACTTGATTTTGCCCTATATCTACCACAAGATCCCAAGAAGGATGTTGGTGTTCTCCCCAAACCACCACAAGGGGCATTACCCTTCGACCTCATTAGGAGCATATCCCCAAGAATGTCGGGAGTGGCCTTGCCCCTCAACTTTTTTGGGGTCTTGACTCCCAAATCTTGATTAGTTATTGGGATCTATTGTCAAGTCAGAAACATGATTACAATGAGAGTGTGACAATAAATTGGGATATAACACAGTGGGATAATATTGCCAAGCTTTTCCTTAATTTTTTTTCCAAGTCCCAACATTTTAAAATTTTAGGTTTGTGAGTTCAAGTTTTTCAAGTACATTTTGCATTCATTTTTCTATGTGATCTATAAGGTAGGATTCACATTTGATGTGTATTTCCTACTTTTTAACCTTATATTTCATCGTCCATATTTTTGTTAATGTTTGTCAAAAATATATAGTTGGACAACATGGTTCGCCTAATTTGTGCAAATTGATTATTTCACAATGCAATTTTTGCTTTCCTCTTTGTCCCACCAATATCTACAAATTGCCCACTCAATATTATGATAGATTTTTATCTCTTCTATTAATATTGTTTATTCTCAAGATAAATAAAAGTCACTTCAAATCTAGGCCAAATAGTCCAAGTGTGGGAAGTATGTCCCTCTTCAATGTAAAGGGTGTATTTACTAAATACAATCAATTATTGACATACAACACTTGATATGTAGAATTTATAGCATAAATACATTTTTGCAAAGTTAAACATACCTAACAACAAAATTCTTGAAACCCATGTTATTATTGGGTTTCCTCAAAACTCCAATACTCATATGGGTCCAATCTAGGGCCAAGTTCATGATCATTTTAGGTCTAATCTAGGGCCAAGTTCAAGGTCAATTAGACACTAGATTCATCATCCCACTTGGCACCTCACAAGTGGGATTCAATGCCATAACTAGGGGAACCTTGAGAAATCCAACGGCTTACCAAAGGAAAAAATACTTTTAAATTATTATTTTTTACACAAAATTGTTCAAAATACCTAATTTCACCCTTAAATAATAATATTTTGTAACGGTCACTTTCTAGGAGACATGAGATGAGTTGATGGTTGGCCTATTGTCTGAGTTCTTGTAGGCCAACAAGTTGGTAAGGGGTCTCACTCTCAAGCTTCTCATAAGATTTTAGGTTGTATTTGAGTGAGATTCCAATTTGCCTTTAGGGTTCAGATAGTATTAGAGATCAAAAAGCTTCAAACAAAATTTTGTTTTGAAACTGGAATTGTATTTTATGAATAAATGAAGAAATAAACTAAATTTTTGCAAGTTAAGTTACAATAAAAAATAACAAAAAAGTGATATTATTTTCACTTTATAATAAAAAGTATGATCACTTTTTAATCATGTAGTTTAATAATAAAATAAGGGGGTGACTTTATATAAGTCAATAAAGTAAAATAAAATAAATGGATAAATGAAACCTAATTAATAAAATCAGGAATTGTGCTGAAATAAAAGTAACTAAAAGGAAGAGGAGGGAGCATCTCGGGCAGTCTTTGGGTTATTATTTGGAGAAATATTGCTGAAGGAGCTTCAACATATTGGTGGCTAGGAGGACATAAACTCGTGTACCTTGTGAGTTGGACGTTCATCAACTACACAATTCATTCCTATTTCGCAAATGTATTTGGTTAATCAGCTTATTGGAGCATTTGGATTCAGAATTTGTGTGTGATTTGGTGCACTAGCATGGTTTGTTCTACAGACGTAAAGGGAATATCAATTGTTTGTGTGGGAGTTACTCTCAGTTAGGCTATATATGCTTGAAAGGAGCTGGAAACAAAATATAATAAAGGGGAATTGTTGTCTAGTCAGATTACTGTGATTGTAACATATAGATTGGGCTTCAAGGCTTAGCAATTCCAGACCATTCTCAGCTATCTCCGCTAGCCATACATATCAGGAGCAGCTGACGTCATCTACTGGGTTATCGCCTTGGGTATTTTCCTGTGGTGATAGTGTATTCAGGTTTTATTAAGTGGATTAAATTGGAAGGAGGCCAAAATCAGAATTGTGATTGGAAGTTTAAACTTTCAAGGTTAGTTTCAGGCCTGCAGTATATTTTACAGCAGTCGTACTGCATTTTTCTCTTGCTGATGTCTCCTGATCAAGAATATGTAGCACATCTGAGTCATCCCGGACCTTGGAATTGGTCAAAATCAGGTCGCAGGGGTGTCAGAATGCCTGTTAGATCTGAATCGCATGTTTTTGATCTCTCATTACCTGGTATGATTCTTGTGTTGGCCAGTCGATAGGAATTTAGGGAGTTTGGCACTTGCATTGGATAGATCATCGTACGCCAAGAGTCTTGGCCTTGTTTCTTGTCACTTCAGTTTGTAAGCAATCGCATTGCGTTCTAATTATTGTATTCATAAGGAGTTTATATGTCAAGAGTTGTTTCTCTGATATTTAGTTTGCACGCCAACCGTTTGTATCAATGTACAGCTGCTGTGGGTGCATGCCTACATTGTGTGGGTGATCTATGTGCATTCAAAACAAGAAAAGAAAAAAGAATTGCATTGGCATTAGGGTTCTTTGCCTAGACATCTTAGTTACTCTTTCAAAGTATTTAACTCACATTCGACATCATTTCAAACAATAATTATCAGACTGAAGCATTGAAGCAGCAAGTAAAGAGTTTGTATGCAAAGTGTTTGACGAATTTCCTTGAGCCTTTTATCAGCATTTTGAGGCAAAAACTGGCAAGGGATTTTTCAAATTGTGAATGGACTGTGCCGTGAAGGTTTGTGTAGTTGAAAATTAAATAATTTACTTAGTGGTGGGAGCTCCACCCTCAACCTCACCTTGATCTCAATAGGGAAAATTCAAGGGTTGTTGCTCCTCAACCCTATTTGGATCTCCACTCCCGAACCCCTATTAATGATTGGTATCTCTTGTCAGATAGGAAACATGATTAGAATGAAGGGGTGACAAGGCTTTGGGATCTAACTCTCCAGTGTTTGAATTAAACAATCTTGTTGCATAACTCGCCAAAAACCTCGTTAGATGAAGAAAATTCTACATATGACATTGCTAGTGGAAGTGGCATTGTAAGATATTGATATTTGACCATTCATGAATTTATGAGTCTTGTCTTTTAAAACCATAGGGTATTTAAATATTTTCTTATGGGAAATATGAATATCATTATGTTCATTTCTCTTAATATGACATATCTACATTTACAGGATCATCTTGACAGTTGATCCATGTGTGAGTGCAGTACAGGTGCAACCCCAAGTTTTGCTTGATTGCTCAGGCACTTTAGGTTACTTACCGCTTGAGCGAATGCGAGACACACCCAAGTGAACTTGTGGGTACCCACAAGAAAGGCCACCCAAAAAAGTGATTTTGCAACAAACAAAACCATTTCTAATGCTTTCATGCTCCTTAATGATGGATTATGCTCTAAAATACCTCTATTTTATGTTTGGAAGTCATTTCACAAGTGCAAAGCAACAAGAAAATCATCTTTTCCTCAAAGCTGCCACTATTGGACATCGAAGTTTGCTTCATTTTTTTTGATGGTGAAAGCTACAAAGGAGTAAGATGTACCCCAAAAGCTTAGGAATTTGTTGGACAAGGAAGTTTCAACCTTTGAGGGTGAGTAAATCTTTCAGTTTTTTCAAAATTCTTAAAGATTTTTAAAATTAGTAAGCTCTAAATATTTTTTTGAACTTTTTATGCATAATAAGGGGTTATAATGCTGTTTTTTCTCAATTTTTTCAACACTAAGTAGGAGATATTTTTCCAAAGCAAGTTTAATTGTGATATTGCTATCTGGATTTAATAGTGTTGTTTTTGAGTCAAACTCATTGACCCATGTTTCATGAGTAGTGGTTCACATTATCCCATCTCTCATGAGAATAAATGGAACACTCAAACACTCATTGGATCTAGGTGATGCTCACAAAGGTGATGCACTAGGACTTCCCGGGAGGTCACCCATCCTAGTATTATTCCAGCTCGAGCGTGCTTAACCATGGAGTTTTCTCCATGGTTAAAATCACTCCGCTTGCAACACCATTTGCAAAACCTGCACCAAGCATTGTGCCTTATGAACCATTTATTAGAAAGCTCCTTAAATTCATCAATTGATAAGTAGGAGATATTTTTCTACAGCAGGTTAAATTGTGATATTGCTATCTGGATTAAACTGTGTAGTTTTTGAGTCAAAATTCTTATGACAGAAGTTATGCGTGTTTAATATGTTGTGGAATCTTCTTATAAGGTTTTAATGGCCCAACAATGCTTAAAAAGAGGAATGCAACATATTGGGGAGACACAGCTGATCAGTATTTAATGCATAGCCAACTTACAAAAAGATAAAATTTGACAATATATGAAAAAAAAAAAGAACCTTTTTAGCATAAAATGATCTTCAATACTTTTTATATTTATTATCAAAGTGAGGCAATCAAGGTAAATTATTCAATCAAAACATGTGCAAACAGATACATTGCCGCATGAGGCAATATACATATTAGTAGTTACCCATGGAATGAAACTAAAATAGATATTAACAAACTTTAAGAGATTCCAAGCTCAATTATAGGGCAACCCATTTTTTCTTTCCAAAGATATCAGAGGGAGCAACTACAATGAAAACTTGATGTGAGAAAGGTAATTTATATGCATTGTACATAGAGGGGAAGTGATATAACTTATTTAAATTTCTGCTTATCATTGTCCTTAATCATGTGAAATATATATAAGTACATTTGAAATATTGCAAAAGGAGAAGAAATAAATAATGGCAGAGAAATATTACCAAAGGAGACCACGCAATGCCATACAACAAAGTCTGCAGCAACATGCACGATGTTAAATAAATTTTTAATATATAGTTTTATACAAAATTAGAGAAACTAATAAATTGCATTCAATGAGAGAAGTAGCTGATAGATGAGGTTGAAATGTAGCATACATGTAGGAAGCTGGCAAGCAACCCCACGCAAAGGAGCTTCTTTTCACTAATGTAACGTGTCAAGAAGGGCATTAGAAACAACTGTAGAAGCATCATGAATATCAAATTTCTGTAGCAATATTCTGCGTATACTTTATATGTGAGAATACCAATAAATGGTTTTGTCAAATCATAACTAATAATCAAACAAGAGCATTGACATTAACCTGTGATACTGCACCTGCAACTGCAGCAATCAACATTAAATCTGCAAATTGATCCTTATCAAAGGAAAACTTTGCTTTCAAATAGTACTGCAGTCAAACAAACATAGATCTGTTGAGGCTCTAAAATATATGAACCAAAAACTTAGCATATACAATTTAATCAAGGTTAAAAAAAATGGGAAATGTGTATTGCCCTTTTAGTACAACAGTTTGTCATGATTTATATTTAATTCCCTATAGCCATTACACTCAGAATGCATTCCCTTGAAACATTTTGTATTGGAACTCAATTCTTTGCAGCTTTGTATCACACAATTAGGTGTTCCATGTAGGGTCTCTTCTTAACTTTCAGCCATGTACACTATGAAATGGAGTCACAATGTAGTATAGACAACACCACATCATGCGGTAACTCACCATAAATGAGAGTAGTCTTTCCATTTAATAGTTTTCATGATGTATGTAATGTGCCCATTTCCTAGGTTGATATCTTTTGCAGTGGTTAACCTATTAGCAGGGGTCTCATAGGTTAATATAGTGGATAAGTGGCTGATTCAGGGATCTTGTGGCCTCTTGGGAGGTTTGCATGTTATTTCAGAAACTCAGAGCCAATCTCCTATTTTTTACGAGGGGTACCATTTTAGGAGATTGGAAATTTGCCCATTGGCAATTAATCATCTAGAGTTTGTGGAGTCTTGCAGGGGGCTTGATGAGCCATTTTAAATGTTTAAAGATACTATCATAAAAAATAGGAGACTAAAAGATGGTCTGTTATGTTGTATGAACCATTTCAGTTGATTAGAGACAATTTCCTATTTTTTAGGAGACTGCTAGTTGATCTGCTAGTTTTTGACATCATCGATAGACTAGGTGCATCATGAAGTTTCAGTTGAAGAGGTCAGGTGAATGGTCTTGAAATAAATATTAAAATATTAAAGTTCCTCTATAGTTGACTTTAATGTTATAGTTAATTAAATTATAGTTACTTTTAGAAAAGCCTATTTGAGGAGTAAGGTAAAACTAAAAATTAAAGAGAGACATTTTAATGTTTTAGAAATGGTATAATTCGTGGAGAAGTGGTGTTGGGTTTCTTGGAGAGAATAAAAGTGTCATGTCCCCAATTTTTGCCCTTCCTTAGTGACAACATTTCTAGCAGGGTTGGTCTATTATCTGGTTCCCATAGGTCAGTAGAGCGTAGAGGGAACCAACCCAGAGACTTTGAGAGTCATGCATGAGCTTTTCAAGTAGTTTGGAGCAGTAGACAACAGTTTTCTACAATTTAGGAGGGATTCCTAATTTGTTGGGATTGACTAGGAGTGGTCTAGGAGGCATTTGGAGACCTCGGCAAACGTTTTGTAGACGTAGAGTGCATCTCCTATTTTTTAGGAGGAACTCCCAGTTTAGTGACAGTTCTCTCAAAGGTGCACACAGCAGGGGAGTCATTGGGACTCAATTTTGGTTGATTGGGGCTGTCTCCTACTTTTTTAGGAGCATCCCTAGATTTTAGGGATGGACTACCAGTTGACACATCTTGTCCGACATCAGTCACAGGCAGGTGACAAGGTCAGATTCATGTTTGATTGGTCATTTTGGGCCTTTTGGGACCATTTGGAAAATATTTTAATATATTTTAATATTTCCTAAGTTGGTGATTAAATAAATTAAAATAAGGTTAATAATATAACCATTTTGGAGTAATAAAGGGATTTTGGCTTCAGTTGATCAGGTACACCTATGTGTTATAGCTCGTTGGAAAGGTCTCAAATTATTATACATGATTTTTACTATCTGTAGACTTTTTGGTGCCTTCAGCTATGGAATTTTAATAAAGTAATGTTTTTCCTATAGCATGGACGACTTTAATTGGGAAAATGTTATTTTATTATATTTTATTTAAAGGCCAAAGTGTAATTCCCCTTTAGGGTTTGACTTATAGTTGGAAGGGGATATAAGGAGATGGAGACCTGATTTCTTATTATCTTTTGCATATTGAAAAACTTGTTTTTGTGAACTGGCTCTGAGAGAGCAATTCTTCATCTGGGATGGAAACCCCAGGTTCTGGATTGGCTGGGGTGTAGCCCTCAGCAATTGTTGGCATTGGATTCTTCAGACAGTGTGCGTTGCTATCAGGGATAGAGTACGCCATTCTTTATTGTGGATTTAGGTTGCAGATTGATTCTTTCAGCTGGGATGTGATTCCTTGCAGTCTTAGGGCCGCCATTTGCAGTAGTTTGGCATCATTGTTGGATGTAAGCTCCTTGGAACTGCATTGGATTTATTATTTGGCTTTATAAATCAGAAATCTGCTTGGTACGATTTATAGCAATTCTGATTTCGCTCTATGCTCTTATTTATTTTCAGTCTCCTCTCATGTTTATTGTTCATTATTCATTACTTTGTGAAAACTATCAAAAAACACAAAACAAAAACAAAACCTTTTGCAACTTCTGTCTATTCTCAAAGACCATCAAAGAAATCACAGAAAAATATAGTTTATTAATTTAAAAACTACAGCAGATCAGCAAGGGCATCCATCAGGGATCTTTCAAAAAGACCTTTCGAAGTCAAAACATTATTATTGAGCTATTCTTTTTTTCAATAACTTTTCCTGAGGCTTGAAGAAGAGAAACTAGGGTTTCTTAGATCAGCAATTAGAGAGGGACAATTTCCTTCTTTATTCAGTTACCTTCAACTGTGAAAGATCACCCAAGGGTTTGTCTACAAGAAACTTTATACGAGGTTTCAATTGTGTTTCAAACTCAGAGAAATTGGTAGTCTATTTTTAGATTGCATCAGTGGTTATAAGCAGGGTTTCATTGTTATTTTTAAAGATAAGAAGCAGATTTGACACTTTTGGCACTATACATTGGCCATCATTTACTCCTACAGTCAGCCACACCATTAGCCTGCAAGTAGAATTGTTTTAAGAGGTAACATGGGGTTTTAGAGCAAGTTTCAGATCATAAAATTACTCAGTAAAATCAGATTGTGTAGACAATCAGCAATAGTCTTTATTTGACAGTTAGTATCTTCCAGTTTGGGCAATGGAAACTTTGTTGCCTGGCAACCCTAGGGTTTGAAAGAATCAGATCTATGACTTCAATTCCCAGAGTTATGACACCATTGAATAGCTGCTGTTACGATATGTACCAGATTTTCATTACCTGCAATAAAAACTTTAAGTTTGTTGAATATTTATTAGTCTGTATTTTGCTATTTTTTCCTTCAATTGCTTTCAATATTTGAAAAAAAACACCCAAAAAATAAGAAATTGCCCAAAAACGCAAAAACTAAAAAATCAGAAGAAATAGGAAAAAAATCAGAAATTGCCCAAAACACAAAAGCTGAAAAAACAGCAAAGGTAGAAAAAAATCAGAACTTGCAAGAATTGGAAATTTTAAGTCCAAATCAGTGTTGGGATATTTCATTGACAATAAAATCTCTTGGCCTGAATATGATCAACGTTGATAAATATGGAGTCCAACATATCCAATTTATCTATAACATTATTTTCATGAAGAGGATTGATGGCTGGGGACAACTACCACCTTCATAAATCACCTACCTTAATGCCCACAATTAAACAACATATGCTCTATGAGCATAATGAATATATGAGCCTTTTATTAGATTTTAAGTTAATTTTATTCTTTTACTTTGATGAATATTCCTACTTTACTTTCTATTAAATTAAAAATAAAATATTCACAAAAAAGGTAGGGTGGTAGAAAGGCACACACACAAGTCTAGCAGGACAGATTCCATAACAAAGATGGAAATAACAATATTAAGAAGCCATTGCTGCACGAGTACTATGAAAAACTTTTTATCTGTTTGCTAGGGCCAAGTATTAATCATCCACTCCAAACAATATTCATCCCATTTACTTTAGAACAAGATGTAAGATCCATTACTTGCATAGGGTTGGGTGGATATTTTGCAATTGACAATTTTTAAGGATCAATCACAAAACATTGGTTCCAACCACAGTGTGTGAGACATAGTCTCTCCTACTTCTAGGGGAAGGCTCTCCCTTCTTATTGCTACTAGAATCAACAAAACACTAAATGCTATTTACACTAAGCTAAATCAGGGCAGGACATTCATCTTATTCTTTTATTTAAGAATAGCTGTTTATTATTACAATACAATCTTTAATCAATGGTGTAATTCACTTACAAAGTATTTATTGGAACAATAATTCCAACAAACAGAAAATTAGATGTAAGAATAATCTTTAGTGTACCAACATTTTATGCAACCAAAACACTGATGAAAGTTCAAAGTTTTCCATGGAGAACAAGAGTGAAACACATGTGCAGCTCAATGTCTCCAACACGATTTCACCTTGTATGCACTAACGAAATAAATGAAGCAATACAAAGTGTGTAGGCTATTCCCTTACTTGAGTGTCCTATATTAATCTCAAACTCGATAAGCAACTCAAAGTTTGCTAAACCAAATCTGAAACTAAATTATGACTTTGAACACAATATATTATAACGTAATTGGAAAATATTTGCTTATTATTAACAGAGACCAAGAGGTCATTATATACAAATGAATGGAATGAATTTTCCTTAGGAAATGATCGTAAAGAATAGAAACATTCTATTCTAGCTAAAAGAGTTACAACTAACTAAATATTAGAAACATTCTAATATTTACACTAGATTACAAATAGATTACCATTAACTAATAATAGATGATTATCTATTATCGTAATACCCTCCCTTAATGGTTAATCTATCTAGAACATGAAGCTGTTAAAAAGCATAAAAGGCAAATTTTGTTTGCTCAGAGTGCTCCGTGCTATTCGCTATGGGCTGCAAACCAGATTGCTTAGATTGTGCAGCTAAGCGTTTCCAACATTCAATCTTCATGTGCCCAAACTTGTGGCAATAGTTGCATTGAATGTTCTTCTTCCAGGAGCCATCTAAAGCTGGAGCAGAAGCCTTCTGCTGAGACGACTCCTGAAACTTACCTTGATCCTTCTAAAAGGATTTAGCAACAAAGATTTGCTCTGTGGAGGTGGAGCTTGAATTGCCACTGAACTGTTGTTTCCACCGATCTTGCTGAAGCAAAAGTGTGCAGAGATTAGTGAACTTTAGATCAACACTAGAAGACACGATGTTGAGTCTTGATAAAATGCTCATAGGACTTTGGTAAACCCCGAAGAGTGATAACCACAATGTCCTCTTCCTTCATCTTGCAATTGATGACAAGCAACTAATCATAGATTTCCTGAATCCTATTCAGGTGTGCCAAGAGTGAGGTTCACTCATCCATGACAATAGAAAATAGAGTGTTCTTCAAAAAGAAAGCTTTGCTTTTGTTAGAAGTCTCATGAAGACCTCTGAGACCTATCTAGATCTCGGTAGCTCTCTTGCTGGATGGAATCTAAGAGAGCTGATCATCAGCCATAGATAATTTGAGAAGCATCACCGCCTCTCGATTATTCAGATCCCAAGTATCCTGATCAGTACCAAGAGCAGTTGGACGCTTCGTAACACCCAGAACAAGTTGATCGGTGTTTCGGTATTCAAAAATTGCGATGATCCGCTACTTTCAAGTGCCATAATTTTGACCATTGAATTTGGAGTTGTGCTTGAGCAGAATGTTTGCTAGAGATGCCATAGCACGTTTTTCAATAAAAAAAGTAAAAATCAGATAAGGCATGTTTTTCAAGGCAAAAAACTAGAAGACCTAGAAAATTTGGTGACTCAAAAGAGAGCTCAAAAAAACCAAGAAGGAATATGTTGTCAATTTTTGGATCTATTGGCTCGAAAATTTGGCACGAAAATCAAGGCACCCAAAAAAATGGACAACCTAGTTGAGCTCTCAAAAATTCATCATGAATTTGTGATGAGAAAAAAATTTCTAGCCCAAAAATTAGGGTTTCGAAGAAAATCCTAGTCAGCAACAATGGAGGCAAAAAAATTGCAGAAAGATTCCTGATTTTTCCTAGGATAGAGGCATTTTTGTTGAGGCGACATAGAGGATGAAGAGTTGACACAAAGAAGGGAGTTTGAACAAATAATTTCAAAAGACATTATAAATTTGTCAATTTTTTTGAAGCATTGGCTCTGATACTATATTACGAACTCTAAGTAATTGGAAAATATTTGCTTATTATTAATAGAGATCAAGAGGTCATTATATACAATGGAATGATGTTTCCTTAGGAATCAATCATAAAGAATGGAAACATTCTATTCTAGCTAAAAGAAAGCTAAAAAAGCTACAACCTAAGTCACAAGGTTCGGCGAATATCAAGCTTGATATTCGGATATAGCCGAATGTGAAACTTACCAAAAAAAATCGTTGAAATCCGCCGTTGATTCGGCTGCTACAAACGGACTTTTTAATGGAAGTCAAATGCATTTAGAAATTTCCGTTTGTAGAGTTTTGGCGTGCAAAAAAATCTATAAAATGCGGTTCAAACCCTCAAAAAACACCCTGCGAATAAATTATCCTGAACGGCGACACCCTTTCTCTGCCCTTCGTCGTGCGCAACGCGTTCTCTGGTATTTTTCGTGCTCTACAGTCATCAACGCCCGTGCCCTTTTCCTTCCTCGACAGTCTCTGAAGCTGAGCGATTTGTTTTTTCAGCAGTCGGCAACGCCCATGGAGTGGTTCACTTTTTCCATTCGAATTATAGTTTAAATTTTTAATACTCGCATTTCATATTATATATTAAAGTTTACTCCAATTCATTTGTAATAAGGCGATTCAATTTTTCTCTAATATGTAAAAACTTTACTATAGTTTGTATTTTCTATAATTTTTTCTATAATTTTAACTTTTCAATATGTATTAATTTTATATTTAGTTTCGTTTTTTATTATATAGTTTTTAAATATAATTTGTATATAGTTTTTTAAATATAATTTGTATATAGTTTTTTACATGATATAATTTGTATAAAAAATTTATTTCAATTTATATAATTTTTGTAATCAATTTAATTATGTAATTATTTTTTGTAATCTATTTTGTAATAGTTAATTAAATATTAGATTTATTTTTTAAAATTGATTTAAAATAGTGATATATTAATTTTTAATTAATATAGTTCGAAAACTTTTAAAATATTAGAGTCTATTAGATATATATTAATATGTTTACTTTATTTTGCTTTGTAAGTTTATAATTTTTATTATAATTTAATAAATAAATAGATATATTAGTTTATAATTTTTATTATAATTTGATAAATAAATAGATATATTATATTATGTTTAATAAATTATAAATTTATAGTTCAATTTTTAAATAATAGAATTATTAGTGTAAAAAGTTGACCTTTAACATGTTTAATTTTAAATTAACATTTTTAAATTATTTATTGAATTATTTTGTTTTAAAATTTGAAATAATAATATATTATTTTGTTTTTAATTCTACAGATTGTAATATGGCTCCCAACAAATCAACTTCGGAGGCATGGAAACATGTGACTAAAAATGGTCCTAATAAAACTCAGTGTAACTTGTGTCCAAAAGTTATTACTGGAAGTTTAACAAGGGTCATGGATCACCTGCTTGGTATTACGACAGGTAAAGGTGGAGGTGTTACTGCATGTCCAGGTGTGACCCAAGAGCTTAGAGCAATTTTAGAGAAAGAGCATTCATCTTCTATTGCTCAAAAGATGAAGAATGCACAAAAGAAACAAAGAATTGAAGACGTCTCTAGATTCACATCCACTATACGTTCATCTTCATGTCTACCTCAGGTTGTAAAGCCAACAAAAGAGAGCGGAACTCTGAATAGCTTTTGGAAACCATGTGAGAAACAAGTAGTTGATGATTTACTGGCTGATTTATTCTATACTAGTGCAATTCCATTCAATGTAGCTAGAAATCCACTTTATCGTCTTGTATTTCAAAAAGCTGGAGAGTTTGGCAAAGGGTATATACCTCCTTCTTCTGAGGCTTTGAGAACAACTCTCTTAGAGAGGTCAAAAGATAGAGTGACTGATAAATTAGCTGTGGTCAAAGCCTCTTGGAAGGTAACAGGGTGCACTATATTGAGTGATGGATGGTCAGATATCTGTCAAAGACCATTGATTAATGTTTTAGTGGCTTGTCCTGAAGGTGTTGTATTCTTAAAGGTTATTGACACTATGAATCATAAAAAAACTTCTGAATATATATTTCAAATATTAGAAGAAGCAATTCTTGAAGTAGGGGTTGCAAATGTGGTTCAAGTGGTTACTGATAGTGCAGCAAATTGTGTGGGAGCTGGCAAGCTGATTGTAGAGAAGTACCCAGAAATTTATTGGAGTCCATGTGCAGCTCATTGTTTGGATTTGTTGCTACATGATTTGGCAAAATTCCCTTGGATACATGAAGTAATTCATAGAGGAAGAGAAGTTGCAAATTTCATACGAAATCATCGTCTCACATTGAGCCTTTACAGGCAACATGCATCTAGAGAGTTGTTGAGGCCTTGCGATACAAGATTTGCTTCATTTTATATCACTTTGAGAAGAGTGGTTGAAGAGAAAGCAGCTTTAAGATCTGTAATCTGTTCCAATGTGTGGGAAAATTCAACTCTCTCAAAAAGTGGTAAGGGGAAGATCATAGAGCAAATTGTTTTAAATAGTAACTTTTGGGAAAGTGGGGCAAAGGTTTTAAATATATGCGGTCCAATTGTCGACGTGCTCCGCATGGTTGATGGTAACACTCCTTGCCTTGGAATGCTTTATGAAAACATGGATCGTTGCAAGGAAGCAATTCAGAGAGCACTAAATAATGTGGAAGCAGAGTACATAGAGATATGGGAGACTGTTGATTTAAGATGGAAAATGATGCACACTCCTTTACATGCAGCAGCTTGCTATTTGGAGCCTAAACTGTTTCACATTGATAGACAAGGTGATGCTGAAATTATGGCAGGGTTTTATGAAGCCATTAGTAGATTTGAACTAGATCCAACAATTGCATCTCTAATTAGAGAACAATGTTGGAAATACAAAAAAGCGGAAGGGCTGTTTGGAATAGGAGCAGCCAAATATGATATGACACGAGATGAGGTACCTGGTTATAGATGGTGGATGAGCTATGGGGCAGAAACTCCTGAACTTCAGCGATTTGCCATTCGAATTTTGAGTCAAGGAGCAAGTTCATCAGCTTGTGAGAGAAATTGGAGTTGCTTTGACCACATCCATTCCAAAAAGAGGAACAAGTTGTTGTCTGGAAAGTTGGGAGATCTTGTCTATGTTCGCAACAATTTAAAATTGCTTATGAACAAATCAACAAATGAGTCATCTTCACAAGAACAGACTTTAGAAGACACAGCAGTACCAGACGCAGATGAGCCTGACTTTTTTGAGGAAGAATTGGGTAGTGATACTGATGATGATGCTACACCATCTAAGCCAAGTGCTCTTGATGACTTCGAGCTTTCTTGAAGCTATGAAGTCTTGACTTTTGATTGTACCTTCGCAACAAAATAATATCTTTGCTATTGTGATTTCACATGTTTCTTATGTTTTGTACTTAATAAATGTCTCATCAAGCTTATGAAGTTGTGAGATCTATTTAGCAATTTTTACTATTTTGATAATTGATAAGATATATTACATACATCTAGAAAATAATTAAAATTGTATAAGGCGAATTTAATTCGAATTTTTTCCCGAATTTTTACTCTTTCCCGAACTTCATTCGAATTTTATAGTTGCCGAACTCGAATTCGAATTCGAACCTTGTGACTTAGGCTACAACTAATTAAAGCTAACTAAATGTTAGAAACATTCTAATATTTACACTAGATTACAAATAGATTACAATTAACTAATAATAGATGATTATCTATTATTGTAATACAATATGCAACTCAAAGTTTGCAAGATTGAGTTCAAATCCTTCTTGAACGAAAGCACAAAAGTCACAATTAATAGCTAGAAAATGTCATCACTTAAGACCTTGATTTAACACAAAGTTTGAAAGCAAGTTGCCTCTTTTATTGAAAGCAATTTAATTTACATCTAAGCTCAAAGTCTTAGAGTGCATATACAAATTGGTAGAGTTTTCTTGCTTTGCCATAAAATAAAAATTACAACGAGCACCCTCTTTTATTTATAGGTGAGGGTTAGAGAGTGAATGTGGGAGAAACCCAACTAAACGAAATGTATTCAACAAGTAACTACCTATAGTTGATTATTCAACGTTGCAAGTCTTTATGTCCTCTAATGAGATTATGTGTAATAACTTTACAAGTGAAAAGGTCACCAACAATTACAACTTGTTTTTTAATTACATGTAATTTGTTGAAAATATATTGCAAAATGCATGATGAAAAATAAACTAAGTGCTTGACAAGACATGAATCCTATTACATCAACCTCCAAGAGGTCTTTCTGTCACTAGATTCTTAGGTGCTGGAACTCTTCAAATGTTTATATGGTTGGAACATCTACAAAAAAAAATAGTGACCCCTATATTTGATGGCATCAAGAAGTTACTGATTTTCATTTTAACCCATGATTGGAAAAATGTTCACAATCCCTCTTATTAGTTCGCTACCACCAACTTGGAATTAATCGTGAAAGCATTCTATGCTCTCAATCATTTTAACACTTTTTCAGCTCCTTGTATGCTTTCGATGTTCTTGCTTGTGCCAAGCTCCAACCTTGAAATCCACTTGCAAAATGAGGTCCATGATTTATTTGTGTAGGGAGATAAATCATATATATATATATATATATATATATACTTGGTCTCAAAAATGGAAAGTATAATGTGCAAATGCATATATATATATTTTGAAAGGTCACTTTTACGTGTAATTGGGGTTTCAAAATTCGATTACAAGTACATTCGGGAAGATTTTTTGCTTGCATTCGGGTTTTGAAAACCCAACTGCGAATAGGGAAAAGCCTTTGAATTTTTCTGGAAAAGCACTTGCAATTGGGTTTTAGAAATCCGATTGCAAGTAGGGGAATGACTTAGCCTCTGTTTGACAAAATGGACTTGTAAATTGGTGTCGTTAAATCTGGTTACAAGTGGGGAAGGACATGCATTTTGAAGCTCTTATTTTGGGGATTATCTTGGATCTTTTTGGGATGAACTTGCATCAATTTTTTGAGGGAAGAACTTGCTTGCTTACAAAGACCAACACATTCAATTTCTTAATGCAAAAAATCCTATTCAAATCTGAAAAATCCTGTGCAAAATGATGGGGACCAAAGGAAGATCAAAACCAAACTAAAACAAAATATATACATAAACCCTAGGCATTTGATACATGTGGAGAAGAAAAACTTTGGAAACAATCTACAAAATTGAAGTACAAATGCAATAGAAAAACAACATACCTCTTTAGAATTACCATAAATGTAGAAAAAGTTCTTAAAAATGTGATAGTAAGGGGCTGGAACAAAAAGGACTTTGCACAAACTTGAAAATAATCCCCAAAAAGCGCTGCTCTAAATCGGAATGAAGATCTTCAACTCATGGCTCTATATAGATGTTTCTAGGGCAATATAAGCCAAAATGAGTTAAAACTTCTCCATAAATGTAATCTGCAGTCTTCAAGAATTTCTTGACAGATGGCAATGATGAAAACCAAAATCCTCTATTCCAGCACCAAAACGAGTGAGATTCAATGCTTGAAACAAATCTAAAGATTCATTCAACTCCCTATGTTGGGATTCATATCACCTTTTACAATTGTGGATGCATCTCAAGCTAAAGACGTTAACTTAGGGCAAAAGAGGGCTTTATGTTTAGCATAACGAGATGTTTTAGTGTTTTAAGTTTTCATGTAATGCTGGAAGTCATTCTCTAAATGTCCGATTCCAAACCAAACATTTTTAGAACTCTCATTCTTGAAAAAACAATGATAGAAGGCCAATGTCGGGGTTTATACTCCACCTTGCAAGAGAAAATGAACTCTCAAACCAAAAGTGTTGAGATTCAAAGAAGATGGCATTTTTAAAAAATGCATTGCAAGTGCTTTTGTTTTTAAACAATGAATCGCTTGTTGGTGGGCTTTAGAAACCCAACTTAAAGTCAAAATGTTATACTAAAACATCTTCACTCCTATTAAAATGTCTTCACTCATAAAAACGACAACCTCATAGCCATGTCCGTGTTTGTATTACAATTTGCAAATTGTTTTTGATTTCAAAATGAAGAAAGAGATATGTAGTCAGGTTTTAGAACCATAACAGCATATATGAATGCCTTCTTAAAACATTCCTTCTTAATGATTCCTTCAAGTCAGGCTTTTCAAATGCTTTTGCAAACACCTTAAAAAGGTATGAGGGATGGAAGCTTCTAATCAGGCTTTAAAAGCCCAATTTCAAGTTGCAAATTAAACTTAAGTTACATCTTTATACGCTTTTAACAGCTTAGCTGGGTTTTAAAGCCTTAATTGCAAGCATTTTTAAAACAAAACCAAATGACCTTTGAGTCAAAGTGTTAATGTCAGAATTTGTCTTGCAACTTGCAAGTCAAAGGCAAAACTCTTTTACTTGTACTCGGGTTTTAATAGCTCGCTTGCAGGTACTTTCATTCTTCTTTTTCTCTTGATATAAAGCATATTTTTAAACCTGCATTGGCTCAAAATGATCGGATTTTGAAAAGCAGAAGACCTGAGATGCAAAGAGAAGCAAAAAAGAATCAATTCAAACAGGAAAAAAACAATTAAAGACTCTAAGATTTTAAAAAATTGAGCATTTGTAGCCAGGAAAATAAAACCCAAAATTCCAAGAAAGACTTGGAAAACTCAAGGAAAATCTTGAAAAATGACACCAGAAGGTTGTAAAACTAAGGTCAAGGCATGATGCAACCATCAAATTTTGATCTCAAAATGTCTATCTTAGAAAGAAAACCATGATTTTGGATCTTACTGCATGGTTCGTCTTGATTTTGTGAACTCAATTTTGAGGACAACACATAGATTGAGGTAGTCACGCATAAAAAAGGAACAAATATCAAATTTCAACAATGTTGTTCACACTGCACACTTTCAGCGATACCATCTGGATCCCACAGTTAAATAGATGACTATCTGCACAACAAACAGAAAATTGGCATATCATACTGCATTTGGTATTTCAAAATAGCAGACGTTTATTAATTCAAGGTGATTCAAATTGTTTGAACGACTGCAAATGACTGTGTGCTTAAGATTTGAATATTTAAGGACCAGCTTAGAACAGTTTTTTCTTGCTAGAAATGTGTTTAGAAGATAGCCCTTCGTCTGTCACTATGTAAATCTCAGTTAAGAAACAACAGTGGCAATGCTCGTGAAATAGCTTCTTATGCTCTAATGGAATAATAATTGATGCATGCCCACAATTTTAAATTTCCTCCTCATAAAGCATACAAAAATGAGATTTTTGGATGGAACACCTAGAATACAGAAGAGTCGCTACATGTCATACCAGCAAGGAACCCTGTAATCCAGCCTCACCAAGGTTGCTGAAGAATGTTATAACTGAGACTTGTGACAAAATCAAGCTACACAAACAGTGAAAAAGGATAAGAAAAACTACTTCACCAAAGTGAAGTATATCAAGCCTATGGCATTAAGTTAATATTACTAATTATCTCTGTAAACATTTCTGATGGACTGTTAAATATTGGGAGAAAAATGAATTACAGAATATGTTACTATACTCAGAATGCAAAGACACAAGAATTAGTAATCTGTTAAACAATAGTTAAAAATGGGCAAGAAAACTTTATTTCAATTTCTTTTACTATGCACAAGATAAATCAATGTTTCTTTGTTCCAAAGGCAGATGATATATTTGTTCCAATTGCTTTCCCATTGTTTTTGTATGCAATACTCAGCATATAAAGAAACCTTTGTATGGAAAACTAATACCACATCCACAAGTGCACAGAATTAGTTTAAATATTTAATACAATATTAAAAAGCTTCGAAAGGAACATTCTCTTCCACAAACTTGAGATCTACTTTCTCTATGACATAATCAAACCAGCTTATTTGCATTACACCTTATCAAACAAATTTCATAAATCATTACTTTATCCTAATAGCTAAGTCATAAGTTGCTAGTTTGGGTATGGCTTTGGGGTTTGAACATCCGAGGATTCTAGATAGAATTCCCAACTGGATAGACTAAGGGTTGAGCCCCACTATTGCCACCCACCACCCTTAAAATAGCACAGCATATTCCCAACCCAAATATCTTAGTAGGAAATATAGTTTATGGCTTGGCATCTCCTCCTCCCACCCACGCTTGCATGCAGGGGCTCACTTATTCTAGCAGGTTAATTAATGAATGACTCGCCTTACAATTCTATGGACTTCTCAAATTAAGTGGGCCCCTGCTATTCTATGTTGGAGGATATAGTTATGGAGTTCTAATTATAGTTCACAAACGATTAGGGTATTCAGGGGGAGATGACGCCCATATCTTAGTTCATGCATCTATATACATTAGTTTCTTGAAGTTCAATTATGCCTAGATATTTATGATCAAGTAAAATATAGTATTGGGTTCTAATTGTCTAGACCCAAGTTTAAATAGGCACCATTTCCCTATCTATCTTTGTCTAACTAAAGCGAAGCTCTAGAGGAGTACGAAGTTTTGACTACATAGACATTTAAATGTCAAAGGGTATTAAGCTCCTCTGTTCAGATTACCAGTCCTCAAAAGAAAACATTTACATTGTAAAACTGAACTAAAAGTAATATTTTAAAGAGAAGTTCAAGGTAAGATAGTGCAATCCATATAGAAACGAAGCATTGGATGCCATTTTAGTTGAGTCTTGGACATGGCATCCCTAATTTTTTTTTTCAAAATGTTCCATGAAAACTTCTTTTGGACTAGGTTGGGACTGAAATTACTTGAGAGAAGCATATATCTGGTTTTCTATCTCCTTTAGTATTGTGATAGTGATGATTTTTCTTGTGGGTTCACATAAAAAGTTTCACGAGGATTGACCCACAAGGAAGCCAAGGTGCCTCTTGGCCTGGGCCTTGAATCTAAACCCAAACGAAACCTGTTCAATACGGCACCTAATCATGCTCAACTCAATAGCATAGCATAATAAAAAAAAGCTCTCCTAATCTCCATTATTTTCTAGCTCTCCTGCTATTTAATTCTGCTTGCATTAAGATTGAATTTTTACTCTTTTTGATGTTTTTTCTTGCATGAGACTCGTTCTTTATTCTTGAAGTCTACTGTACACCTGCACTACAATACTTGAATCCATATTTCCTTTTAAGTAATGAATATAAATGACCTTTTTCAAAACTTATTTCCTTAGCCTTTGAATCTCCATTAAAAGTTGCACGTTATGACTTTTCTTCAACATGTGTATTTTAAGATAAGACTTACGCGTTGGCTATTGTCCTACATAGATGTGGCATCCCTGTCAACAACTTTTCTGCCTTACATCCAGTTACAATCCAATAATATTATTAGCAACCTAATGGTATCTGTAGAATCCATCCCATATAGTTCTTAATGAGTTGGTATGCTTAGCAATTATTCCAAACATATCTTTGAAATTATCCGTCATTTACGCGAGCACATGCTGATCTTTGTTTAGGGTACAATTCCTCGTCAATTATCAAAATTTTAATCATTAAAGAGTCACATTAAAGAAAGCAATAGAAAGATTGCAAAATTTTTTTTATCTAAAATTTTCTTTATAATTTCGAGTTCCTATTAAGAGAGAAGCATGGCAGGGTAGGAAGATGTTTTCTCTAAGTCATTTACTCTAGCACATGCTGATCTTTGTTCAAGGAAAATGTTCCAACTAGATATTACTAAGCACTAAATCCAATTTGTACCAAGGGATTAAAACAAATAGTTGTTTTGAATGTTCAATTCCTCGTCAAACAGCACTTTAAGCATTAAAGAGTCACATTAAAGAAACCAGTACAAAGATAAAATATTTTGTATCTTAAATTTAGTTCCTATTAAGAGAGAAGCATGGCAGGGTAGGAAGATGTTTTCTCAAGAATCAAAAGTATGATAAGTCACTAACACAAGATGCTATTGTACACATTGTTTCTCCCATGTCTGATCCACGACAACTCTTGAAGTCCATGACAACTATTCTGTTGAAAAGCTTAATGTAGGTTTGTGGTAGTGAGAAATGGAAACAAATCATTAGGTTGCAATGATAATTGGAACAACAAAAAAAGTTTCCATGCTATAAGAAATGGTATGTATACAAGGGAATGCACAGCAATTTACAGTTTTAGCATGCATTTGTCAAACTACTGTTAATTCAAATGTGCATAAAATCCTCCTCATGAGATCACTCCAAAATATTAGGAATAGATCATAAATATAAATAATTGGTGTGAATAGAACATGTGTTTTCGTATCAGAGTAAACTATCAGTGTTCTCCATGATTAGATTCATATTATGAAGATGCAAATGTATAACGATTGATGACTAGCTAAAAGGAAGTTGCATTATGTTACCCCCCTAAAAGCTTCATACATGTTGCTCAAAGCTTACGATGACTTTTCCTTTCACCAGAGTATTGAACTTGAACCTTGAACCCATTCGAGTTCAAAGTTCAAAATTCAATCTATCTTGGTCTTATTGGGACACTTTGTTTGGATTATTTTGTTTCCTTTCTTTGAACTTGAACTCCGAACTAAGTAAGTTCAAAGTTCAAGTTCATTCTCCGTGTTCATATGTTTGTCTAAGCTCAATGAGATCAATGTTATCTTTTGAAATCGAACTTTGAACAATCATTTGTTCAAGTTCATAACTCATTAGTCATGTTTTGCTTTCTTATGTCAATGTTGATTTCATACACCAGAATTCCTATAGTTATCGGCTTTGAACTTGAACTTTGAACCTCAAAATGGTTCAAGAGTTAATTTCATTAGCGCAAAAATCTTTCCAAAAAGGATGAAGTGACACTTTGTAATGAATAATTGGTATGAAGGGTGGCGAAAAGATTTGTTACGTGCGAGGTCAAATTCACTCATTAATGATCAAATGCTCTTGTCAAATCGGTACTTTCCATATTGAATCATGATGCAGTTACCTATTTAAGGTTGTTTTAGTCTGCCTTTCTATTTCATTATGCTCATTGTTGAATGAGGTAAGTGTTCATGCTTTCTGTGGAGTTGTAAGCAGTATGCAACATAGATGTTCGTGGAAGTGCCTTGTCTTTTCTTTTTGGCAATGAGTCCTTTTTCCAATTTCCTTGTTGGTTACCATTAAAATTCCTACTTTAAGTGGAATAGCCCTGTTAGACCTGTTATCTCCAAAAACTGCACCCTGAAATTTGCTTTAAGTCCTAAAACTTGCAGCGATTTTGGAGAAACAAGGGATCAGCCAAAAGTTGTGGGTAACTTATAACTTGGCTGAACCTCCGGATCCTAGGCTGGTTCTTGTATAATATATCTTATACCTTACTTATACTAATGGGAATGTGAAAAACTTTTAGATGGAAAAGGGTAAAAAGATGACCTAAAACACGGAAAACTTAAAGAAGTAAGGTGATACACCAAAATTGATAACACAGATTATTGCTATACTTGAGACACAATGAAAGATTTGACAAGACATTCACAAGAAACCTTATTTGAAAATCGGCTAATTCACATCAATAATTTAAGAGAAGGTCTATGAACTTGAAAATATACGAAAGGAATTTGATCATTAATCGAATACATCAATAATTTAAACACAACTCAAAACCTATGAACAACTATTTGGATAAAGAAGGTACAAGATAAGACATCATTCAGAAAGGCCTATAATTAAAACACAATTTGAATAACATCAATCACCTTAACGCACACAACTAAATTTGTCAACTCCAAAACTGGTTCCAATGAAAACTTTATTTCCATCAAAGGCCCTCAAAAAAGTACATCTGCATAATGGATCAGAATCATAAAAAAGAAAAATTACACTTAAGGATCAAATCACATAAGCGTCCTTCCTCAAAATTTGAACCTCCCTCTCAAAAACTTGAGGAGTATATATAAACAATACACTGTCTCAAAACAAGAAAAGTTGGGTCGAAATAATGAGTTAACTCATTATTAAGCACCTCTGAAAAATCCAAAAACATGCTCAAAATATCCCGAACTGAAGTTCCACCAACCATGCATAAGAAAAGTGTAAAAAAGTCCCCCAAACTGCCAATAATCACTCCATAATGCACTCTGAAACTTTCCGTCTGAACTGTGACTTCTAAAAATAAGAACTGCAGCTGTTTTCTTGAAATTTGGCATATATAAAAATACCAACTTCCCTTTCTTAACTCCATTTATTTGCATGATTTTTACCCTTGGACTTTACTATTATTATCATTATTATTTTATTGTATGAATGTTTTATTATTATTATTATTTTTTAAATGCAATTAAAAATAATAATAATAATAATAGTAAAGTCCAGACTTAAGAGTAAAATTGCATAAATATTCATTATCTTTAAATTGATTACAAAAGAATCAACTAAAGTATAATGACTTGAAATATATTCATGCAAAAATTAACTCAAACAATGCAAATGCATTCTAATAATCCCATGCAAAAAATAAATATCTCCATCCTCTAAATATATGCAATCGGACCCGAAATTCTCTTAAATGGCATTAAGGAGTTTGATAAAAGGAAAGGTGAGTTACTTTGTCATTTGGTTTTTTTATTTCTTCTTTCTAAAAGCAAGAGTAACCAAATGCAATAGGGTTATGGTGAAACCCTAGCCGACATGGAATTTCATCTGTAATTCTCTTTCGCTTTGAGGCTATTTTCAGTGCATCATACCGCCGTTAGACGCCTTTTACTGGTGTATTTGTGTGTCTTTGGTCTCTGTTGCGGCACCTCTGTGACTGCGGGCATAAAAGATGTAGATTCTTGAGAGGCCGACCATTGCTTGTTATTTGGACGCCATTTTTAGCGTTTTTGCTCTGGTGTTCTATGGCATGAAGACGCATGGCTTTTTAGTGAGCCAACTAGTATCTGCCATCATACAAAAGTTGAATCTGCGTTTTTTTTGGCTGGTATGAATTTCTGATTGCTTGCTGTGCTTTCTTTTAGCATATGGGTTTTGCAGAAAGTGAGAAAATGCATTGTTTCTTTTTGATGAAATTAGGTAACCACTAATGGTCGCCGGCTGGTTATTTCTTTGCTTCATTTGGAAGACATATCTGCTCTTTTGGTGGTTATTTTTGCTTCAGATTTAGGGCTTCTTCGTTAATTAGTGGAATGGCCATAATAAAGCTGCAAAAATTCTAGTGAAAAGCCACTCTGATACAGCAAATGATAATGATTGTTTGTGTCTTGCCCTTGCTAAAGATTTGCCCTCGTATATCCTCTTGAACTCCATTTAGAAAATGCTGATTTTGATTAAGGTTAGAGCTACAAATTTTCTTGCATTTGAACTTGAAGAAAGTTGCTTCTGAATTCCACTATAAAGTATATCATATACAAGTGGTACTGAAACCAGATAGTTTGTTTGATAGCGCTTTAGATCCTCCTTCAAGTTCTTCACATTAGTATATACTTGCTCAACCCCACGAGCGAAAGTAAAATAGTCTGTTGCACGCTCATACATATGCCATGGTGGAAGAAGACTGAGAAATCTGTCTCCAGGAATAGCAGGCACTCTCTCCCCTAGGTGCATAATCTGATGCAGCAAATTCTTATGGGTAAGCATGACACCTTTTGGAGTCCCAGTTGTTCCACTTGTATACACCAGTGTTGCAACATCATCTGATTTGATGGCCTCGTATCTTAAACAATGACAACATTGCCTTTGGTGACAAACTGTATAACCTGTTTCTTTGAACCCTTGATAGGAAAGCATCTTGAATTATTGGGGGGAACAACGTAAGCACCGGAAGTCTCATACATTCTTTTTGCAGTGTTTCCATCACTTGAATTATACCAACAGAGTAACTGATTTATAGGCAAGACAGCATTATTATGATGATTTCTGATCTCCTTCAGCAGCTTTGTAGATTTTTTGAAAATGAAAGCTGAATCCTTGTTGATTCCACAATTATTTCTCCATTGATATGTTTTGGCTTGCTGCCCTCTCTTTGCACATTCAGAAATCAATCTTGAAGCTCCATATAATGCTGTATTTTTATTTTTACTGCGACTGATAACTCCTTTGTAAACTAGTACTGATGAACACTATTTGTTTCTATCATTGTTATGACTTGCATCTGCTACCTTTATGACGCATTTTTTGTCACTGGCTGAAAATGGTTATTTTCTGTAATAAATAACTCCACCTGTAGCTTTTTTGCATATGCGAAACAAAAGTTTCAAAACTTAAAAGTTTTTCCCTTTGATGTTTCATTTTCTATTATTTGTATGCATATCAATTCCATCTGCTACGCCTGTCCTGATCTCTTCTTTTATAAGCAAAAGGTTTCAAAACAAAAATGAATTGTCCCTTTAATACTTTTATTCTACATGATCGACCTTTCTATTTGCTGATGTACGTCTGGATTTTATTGAGATGAATAGCATGTAGGATGGTAAATATGAGATTTGAGTGAGTCATCAGCATTGCTTAGATCCATTGGATCTAACCCATTCTCTTCTTTGTGAATATAGGGATTGGAAGCACGGAACGGGCGATGTCTGGAGTAGCGAGAGGATGGATGCAGTCAGACGCCATATCACCAGTCATTACATGCAATGACTGGTGCCCATGATCCTTTCTCCTTTTACCCTTTTATTCAGTTATTGGTTTCAGTAGGGTATAGATATATGTCAGCACGTAGAGACTACTCTCACAGTCAGATGTGTGGGAGAAATTTACTTTCAGCATTTAATTTCTGTCATGATTTACTCCATCATGCAAATATTGAACATTATTTCAAAATGAATAAAATACTTTTCTTTGATGTATTTTCTGAAAATTACTTTGAAAGTAATAAGCATATATTGCTTCATTTGAACATGTGTGAAAAATGAACAACATTTTTGGCGACCTTTGCTGACTGTCTGCCTGCTAGACACTTGATCAGTTGCCTTTGACATCCATTGGCCATTAGAGTCTGAAAATATGAATTCCTTGGACTTAAACCAGACCTGACACGACCCCTAAAGTTGCTGGTATGGGCTAGGATGTATGCAAATGAGTCTAATGATAACTGACAGGTTATTATTAGATTGATTTTTATGCATAATCAGATTGTAGCATTAACTTTAGAAGTCGGATTCATAGTTATCCATCTCAATTATGCATAAAAAATGTGTGAATTGGATGGATACAGGTGATTAGTATACGTGTGTGTGTGTGTATGGTCATGGCTGCCAGGTATGTATGAAAGTGGGACTGAAAGTGTCATGAAAAATGCAGCCCTAGGCGTATGCATATGCATGCATGTACTAACCTATATGTATGCATTTAATCCATGCATTAGTGTGCATGATTGAGGTGGGTGAGTATGATATGAAACAACCAGACCAACAACTTAACACTCCTAAAACCTAAAGAACAAAAAGAAAACTACTCTAGGAAAGGAAACTAAAACCGACATGTGCTTGGACAACACTTAGGGAAAACTTTGAACTAATATGCAGATGCATTTATTGAAAGCATGAAACCTAACCTAGAAAACAAAACAGAAAATAAATCATACCTCAAAGCAAGCCTTGAGGTGAATCCCGTTAACAGGAACCGGTAGAACATCTCCTTGAAGAGTGGCAAGCTGGAATGCATTGTGTTCTTTGCACTCAACAATCTGAAAAGGGCCTTTGCAAAAGTGATCAAACTTAGCATGCTGCCCTGGTCTTGTCTTAAGTACATCCCACTTCAGCACCATATCTCCTTCTTTGAAATGACGATCTTTTGCCTTTTTATCAAATGTTTTCTTCACCTGTAATTGCTGGTATTCCATTTCCTGCAGTGCCTTGCTCCTTTTCTCCTCTAACTCCATCAATTTAGCAAACCTTAGCTTAAGAGGATCCTGTTCTTCAAACAATATCAGCTGATCAGCAAGCTGTAACGTAGGAAATTCAGTAGTAACAGGTAACTTGGCCTCTTTCCCGTATACTAGAACGTAAGGAGATGTTCCAATAATTCGTTTAGGAGTAATCCTATCCAACCATAAGGTAGATTTCAACTTTGCATGCCAATTTCTTTTATTCTCCTCTAACGCTCTTTTAATAATCCTTAAAAGGTTCTTGTTTGTACTTTCAGCCAAACCATTACCTTGAGGGTAATAGTTTGATGAGGTATTCAGATATATACCTTTCTTTAGCGCCCATTCAGACACTCTTGCTCCCATAAAGGCTAATGCGTTATCAGAAATGATCGAATCGAGAACACCGAACCTTGTAGTCAAATCATCATAAAAATTAAGTACAGCTAATTCATTTGCCTCTCTTAATGCTATTGCTTCAGTCCATCTTGTAAAATAATCTGTAGCTATAATGATCCACTTGTGACTTGAACTAGAGTTTGGATTAATTGGGCCTATGAAATCAATACCCCACTTCATGAATGGCTGCTCAACCAAAATCGGTTTCAAGGGTAAGGCTGCCAGCCTTTCCTTGCCGGCAAATAATGCACATTTTTGACATTTTCTTGACCAACTATGGGCGTCTTTGAACAGATCAGGCCAATAGAATCCTGCCCTCAACACTTTATAAGCTGTCGTCTTTGGGGAAAAGTGACCCCCTTCATCATGAAACTGTTCCAGGATCTTGCTGGTCTGATCAACACTTATACAACGTAATAACATGCCACTATGGTCCTTTCTAAACAAAAAATCATGAACCAAGACATAAGGAATTGATTGAAGTCTGAAATACCTGCGTTTCACTCTATCCAACCTCAAAGGACACTCCCCTGTTTGCAGAAAATGTGTCATTTCAGTCAACCAGCAGTCTGATTGATTACCTTCAACTTGATTATTATCAACCAGCAACAGATTTTGGTTGATTTCTACCTCTTGAAAGCTGTTATCTGCCAACTGTTCGCATAATCCCTTGCCCCTAACCAGTTTGGTGATATGGATATCAACATCATACTCCATCACTCGAGTAATCCAGCCTGCTCTTTTTTCATTTAAATTTTTGCTTAACAAAAATTCTTTCACGCTTGGATGAGAAACCATTAGATGAATTTTGTTGTTGGAAACCAGGGGTCTGAATTTTTTTAAGCTTTTAATGACAACAAAAACATGCTTTTCAACAAAGCTGTACCTTTGTTCGAAATCTTGCAACCTTTGCTGAAAAACGCAATAGGTTGCTCCAAACCTTCATCATTTTTTTGTACCAGCATTGCTGAAATGGCGTCAAAACTGCCATAGGCATACAATATAAAATCTTTAGTAAAATCTGGATTAATCAAGGCAGGGGCAGCGGACAAGGACTCTTTAATTGCTTCAAAACAACGCTTTCCCTCTTTTGTCCAGCTGAAAACTGTATTTTTCTTTAACATTACTGTTAAAGGCTTCAAAAGATTAGCAACATCAGGTATGAAACATCTCACAAAATTTATCCTACCAAGAAAACTTTGTAAACCCTTCTTGTGGCTGGGTAGTGGTAACTCTAAAATCGCTTGAACTCTCTCGGGATCTATAGTAGTACCATGCTTTGAAACAATATAACCGAGAAGTTTACTTTCATGAACAACAAATACAGATTTCTTTGGATTAAGAGAAATACCAAACTCCCTGCATCTTTCTAACACTTGTCTAAGATGAAAAATGTGATCCTTAGCCTCCTTGCTGAAAACAGTAATGTCATCCAAATATACCAGCACTATTTTGTACATTAAATTTCGAAAAGCCATATCCATAGCCTTTTGGAACGTAGCTCCAGCGTTTGCTAATCCAAAAGGCATTCTTCTATAAGTCATGGTTCCCCATTTTGTGGTGAATGTTGTTTTAAACTGATCTTCATCTTTTACCAGCACTTGATTATAACCAGAATACCCATCTAACAAAGAAAACCTTTCAGAACCTGAAACATATTGTAAAATCTGTTCCATGGATGGTAAAGGATGCCTATCTTTTAATGAAGCTCTGTTTAGGTCTCTCAAATCTATGCACAAGCCTATTTCTCCATTTTTCTTTCTTACAGGCACTAAGTTAGAGACCCAAGAAGTATGTTTGATAGGAAAGACGATCCCTCCTTCTAAAAGTTTGTTTAATTCTTTCAACATTAGAGGTTCTAGCTTAGGATTGACAGGTCTCTGTTTTTGCCTTATAGGTTTGGTGTTAGGTTCAAGCTCAATGGTATGCTGGGTTAATTTAGGGTCAAAGCCTTTTAAATCAGAATAATCCCACGCAAAAACATCATTAAACTCCTGAAATAATTCAATAAACAACTGTTTTTCTTGCGGTGAATTTATCTTACCAACTTTCAGCCTTTTTCCTTCAGAAATTTCCAGCTCCTCGTAATGCTCTTCTTTCACTAGCAAACTAGTTTTATCTTTTTTCACTTGATCATCTGGATCAAAGATAGTTTCTAAAGTGACCAAACATTTAGGCAACTTGTTTGTTTTCAACTGAATAATTTGATCACTATATTGCTGACTGAATCTATCTTGATTAGCAACTGAAAACACATCTTCTTGCAACAAAAAACTTAAAATCTGTTCATCTGAATCAAAAACTTGCCAATTTATGTTGTTATCTGGTATTGAAGGTCTAACCACCACCTTAACATGATGCTGTTCGCTCTTTTTTCAGACATTTTCGACAATATCAAACTGTGGGCCTACTGCTGCCAGCCTATTAGCAAACTGATTCTTTGCTCTATGGATATTATATTAAAAGCTTCAAATTCTTCTATAATATCCCATACCCTATTCTTGTACAGCTTTAAAGTATCATTCTTGACAGAAATCAAATCTCTAACCTGGTTTACAACGAGTTCGCTGTCCCCAAAAACTTGCAAGCAGGCTATTTTTCTCTTCCTAGCCCATTCCAAACCTTGTACCAGTCTTTCATATTCAGCCACATTGTTAGAACATGCAAATGAAAAGCGAAAAGCAGCAAAATATTTATCCTCTTGGGGTGATGCCAGCATTACTCCCCCTCCAGCACCATTCTTGCTTCGTGAGCCATCAAAATACATCTTCCATACCTGATTTTCTTGTTCGCTGATATGATTTGTATCTTTGATCAGATTTGAAATTTCTGAACTTTGATCTAAAATCATATAATTTTCAAAACCAGCGTCATGAACAATGTTGTTTTGACTATTAGAAACATTTTCAGCAGCCCATTCATCAAGCAAAATATCCGAGATACCAGTAAGGGGTGTGTTAGAATCTACTACCTCAGGTTCATCAGTATCAAGTGACATCAGATTTGCATTTATAGCAGCAAGGACGTAAGGCTCTATATGGTCTTTTGCTAACTTTTCGGATTTAATAGTGATCTTTGTACCATATCTTGACCTAAAGAGCATATGAGACCAATCTGATGAAAAATAGCCACCAATCTTTGCAGTGAAATCTCTAGATAAGCATAATGCAAAAAATGGTGGAAGATCTATGACATAAACATCCTGAGGTATTGAAAAATTTGGACAAGCATGCAAGGTAAGACTAGCATCCTTAATAACACCTATTGTGTTAACAGCTGACCCATCCAATTGCACCACGCCTTTCTTGAGAGGTTGATATTTCAGTCCTAGCTGATCTGCTACCTTTTTTGGCATAACTAAACTTGTGGCTCCACTATCAATTATGCAATTGTGAACTAGATTATTGCCTATGATCAAAGAGACATAGAAAGGGGGAGGTTTGACAGTTGGAACTGCTATTTTGTTGTTACCTTCTTCATTATTTGCAAATACAACACTTGGCATATTTTCACCAGCATTACCTCTTTTCGATAATTCAGATTGCAACATATCAACTTGACCAGGTATTGTCAAAAAATCCCACATACTGATAGATACATTCATTTTTTTCATATTTTCAACAACATTAAAAGGAATTGATGCATGTACCTTAGGCTGCGATTTTGTAACAACAGGTTGTGCTTGCTGTTCTATGTTGGCATGTGGATTAGTTGGCTTATCTAATCCTGCAGTGGTTGAATTACTAATATTGCTATTGTTACTGTTTTTTTGGTCCTCTAAAGCCCTTTTTTTATTCTTGGAATAAACAGCAATATTAGGATCAGCGTTATTTATACCACAAAATTCATCTACCTGCCAATTTAGGAATGAAGCATCTGCAGGGGGTACATCTTGCTGTTGTTCCATTTCAGCCTCTGGTGCCTGCTGCATATATGTAGCGTTTTGTACCATCAAAGCTTGCTGAATGACGCCATTTGAACAGGTAGCTTGACTATGAGGTTGATTACATGGAAAACACCAGTCATATTATTTTGCATTGGTACAGGTACTATATCTCTTACCGGATTTGCAGCATTTAAGGGTGCTGGATTATAAGGCTTATATGGTCTCTGATTTATGCTCTGTTTATTTCCAGCATTGTACCCTTGAAAATTTTGCCTATTTTGAAGTTGCCCTTGGTTTTGTGGTTGGTATCCTTGATTATTCTGCTGCTGGTAACCTTGATTTGCAGCGAAATTTTGAGATTGAAAAGGTTGCCTTGGCTGAAATTGCTGCTTTTTGAGGTTAACCAATTTATTTCCAAAAGTTTGCATTAAGCTTTCAATCTTTTGCTGACCTATCTTAATATCTTGCAGCTCCTGAGAAGGTCCTGCAACAGCTATCTCTTGGCTGGAAACCACTGGTAATGGGCTGAAAGGTGGTATTTGCAAAGGTATATTTGGCTGTATATTTGGAAAAATAGGCAACGGAGGTCTAGGAGCAATTTTGCCTGCCTGTATGAGGCTATTTTCTGCCCTTACTGATATAGCAAATGCTTGTGGCAGCGTATTACCTCCCATAGACTGAATCATGACAGAAATATCGCTGTTCAAACTCTTAAGATAGTATAAAAATGCATGATCAACACTTGGTCTAACAGCAACAGGTATCCTATTCCATGTCTTTTGAAAACGTGTATTGAAATCAATCATTTGTTCTTGTGGAGCCCTTTTTATGGTTGTTAGCTGTTCTACCAATGACAAATGATCAGATTTGTCTTCAAAAAATTTGGTGAATGCATCACCCAATTCATCCCATGTGCCTATTGAAGCTACTGGTAAACTCCTAAACCATTCCAACGCTTTCCCCTTGAATGAAGCGGCCAGTAACCTGATTGCTACATTTTCTTGCGTCACATGATGAATATTGCATAAAGTTGCTATATCCCTAACATGTTCAAAAGCTGTAGTTTGGCTTTCTCCGGTGAAATATGGAACTCCTTTCAAAGCTGCTAAAGGGATGTTATTATGCTGTTGGAGATTCAAAGGACTCCCTTGATCAAAGGGAACAAAAGCAAAATTTCTTGGCTGAGCCATTACTGGTAGCTGATAACTTATCTGTTGTTGAGGTATTAATGATACAGCTGGTCCAGAAAATAAATTTGCAGCCGAACTTGATCTTGCTGTTGTATCTGCAAAAAATGTAGAAAATTTTGATTCCAAAGGCTCGGTTCTCCAATTGGGACTTACTGAAAACGTGCTACGAGTCTTTCTTTGATAAACTCGAGTACCCTATGCCGATTTCTGATTTCTCTTTGCTGGCTTTGTCCTAGCAAGGGTTTTGCCATGCCTTTTGGGTGTTTCAAGCTGTAAATATTCAAATGTATTCGAACTTCTGGTTTGTACCTTTCTCATTAACAGCACTGATTTGTACCTTTCTTTTCCACAGAGTTGCCAGATATGCAAAAAAAATTATAACTCTGCTGTTTGCACATCAAAAACAGCAGCAACTTCCTTAAAAAATAAGGCAAGGGTCCCACCGGGCGTGCCAAAAACTGTTATCTCCAAAAACTACACCCTGAAATTTGCTTTAAGTCCTAAAACTTGCAACGATTTTGGAGAAACATGGGATCAGCCAAAAGTTGTGGATAACTAATAACTTGGCTGAACCTCCGGATCCTAGGCCGATTCCTGTATAATATATCTTATACCTTACTTATACTAATGGGAATGTGAAAAACTTTCAGATGGAAAAGGGTAAAAAGATGACCTAAAACACGGAAAACTTAAAGAAGTAAGGTGATACACCAAAATTGATAACACAGATTACTGCTATACTTGAGACACAATGAAAGATTTGACAAGACATTCACAAGAAACCTTATTTGAAAATCTGCTAATTCACATCAATAATTTAAGAAAAGGTCTATGAACTTGAAAATATACGAAAGGAATTTGATCAAAATCGAATACATCAATAATTTAAACACAACTCAAAACCTATGAACAGCTATTTGGATAAAGAAGGTACAAGATAAGACATCATTTAGAAAGGCCTATAATTAAAACACAATTTGAATAACATCAATCACCTTAACGCACACAACTAAATTTGTCAACTCCAAAATTGGTTCCAATGAAAACTTTATTTCCATCAAAGGCCCTCAAAAAAGTACATCTGCATAATGGATCAGAATCATAAAAAAAAAAAAATTACACTTAAGGATCAAATCACATAAGTGTCCTTCCTCAAAATCTGAACCTCCCTCTCAAAAACCTGAGGAGTATATATAAACAATACACTGTCTCAAAACAAGAAAAGCTGGGTCGAAATAATGAGTTAACTCATTATTAAGCACCTCTGAAAAATCTAAAAACATGCTCAAAATATCCCGAACTGAAGTTCCACCAACCATGCATAAGAAAAGTGTAAAAAAGTCCCCCAAACTGCCAATAATCACTCCATAATGCACTCTGAAACTTTCCGTCTGAACTGTGGCCTCTAAAAATAAGAACTGCAGCTGTTTCCTTGAAATTTGGCATATATAAAAATACCAACTTCCCTTTCTTAACTCCATTTATTTGCATGATTTTTACCCTTGGACTTTACTATTATTATCATTATTATTTTATTGTATGAATGTTTTATTATTATTATTATTTTTTAAATGCAATTAAAAATAATAATAATAATAGTAAAGTCCAGACTTAAGAGTAAAATTGCATAAATATTCATTATCTTTAAATTGATTACAAAAGAATCAACTAAAGTATAATGACTTGAAATATATTCATGCAAAAATTAACTCAAACAATGCAAATGCATTCTAATAATCCCATGCAAAAAATAAATATCTCCATCCTCTAAATATATGCAATTGGACCCGAAATTCTCTTAAATGGCATTAAGGAATTTGATAAAAGGAAAGGCGAGTTACTTTGTCATTTGGTTTTTTTATTTCTTCTTTCTAAAAGCAAGAGTAACCAAATGCAATAGGGTTATGGTGAAACCCTAGCCGACATGGAATTTCATCTGTAATTCTCTTTCGCTTTGAGGCTATTTTCGGTGCATCATACCGCCGTTAGAAGCCTTTTACTGGTGTATTTGCATTTCTTTGGTCTCTGTTGCGGCACCTCTGTGACTGCGGGCATAAAAGATGCAGATTTTTTGAGAGGCTGACCATTGCTTGTTATTTGGACGCCATTTTTAGCGTTTTTGCTCCGGTGTTCTATGGCATCAAGACGCATGGCTTTTTAGTGAGCCAACTAGTATCTGCCATCATACAAAAGTTGAATCTGCGTTTTTTTTGGCTGGTATGAATTTCTGATTGCTTGCTGTGCTTTCTTTTAGCATATGGGTTTTGCAGAAAGTGAAAAAATGCATTGTTTCCTTTTGATGAAATTAGGTAACCTCTAATGGTCGCCGGCTGGTTATTTCTTTGCTTCATTTGGAAGACATATTTGCTCTTCTAGTGGTTTTTTTTGCTTCAGATTTAGGGCTTCTTCCTTAATAAGTGGAATGGCCATAATAAAGCTGCAAAAATTCTAGTGAAAAGCTACTCTGATACAACAAATGATAATGATTGTTTGTGTCTTGCCCTTGCTAAAGATTTGCCCTCGTATATCCTCTTGAACTCCATTTAGAAAATGCTGATTTTGATTAAGGTTAGAGCTACAAATTTTCTTGCATTTGAACTTGAAGAAAGTTGCTTCTGAATTCCACTATAAAGTATATCATATACAAGTGGTACTGAAACCAGATAGTTTGTTTGATAGCGCTTCAGATCCTCCTTCAAGTTCTTCACATTAGTATATACTTGCTCAACCCCACAAACGAATGTAAAATATTCTGCTGCACGCTCATACATATGCCATGGTGGAAGAAGACTGAGAAATCTGTCTCTAGGAATAGCAGGCACTCTCTCCCCTAGGTGCATAATCTGATTCAACAAATTCTTATGGGTAAGCATGACACCTTTTGGAGTCCCAGTTGTTCCACTTGTATACACCAGTGTTGCAACATCATCTGATTTGATGGCCTCGTATCTTAAACAATGACAACATTGCCTTTGGTGACAAACTGTATAACCTGTTTCTTTGAACCCTTGATAGGAAAGCATCTTGAATTATTGGGGTGAACAATGTAAGCACCAGAAGTCTCATACATTCTTTTTGCAGTGTTTCCATCACTTGAATTATACCAACAGAGTAACTGATTTATAGGCAAGACAACATTATTATGATGATTTCTGATCTCCTTCAGCAGCTCTGTAGATTTTTTGAAAATGCAAGTTGAATCCTTGTTGATTCCACAATTATTTCTCCATTGATATGTTTTGGCTTGCTGCCCTCTCTTTGCACATTCAAAAATCAATCTTGAAGCTCCATATAATGCTGTATTTTTATTTTTACTGCGACTGATAACTCCTTTGTAAACTAGTACTGATGAACACTATTTGTTTCTATCATTGTTATGACTTGCATCTACTACCTTTATGACGCATTTTTTGTCACTGGCTGAAAATGGTTATTTTCTGTAATAAATAACTCCACTTGTAGCTTTTTTGCATATGCGAAACAAAAGTTTCAAAACTTAAAAGTTTGTCCCTTTGATGTTTCATTTTCTATTATTTGTATGCATATCAATTCCATCTGCTACGCCTGTCCTGCTCTCTTCTTTTATAAGCAAAAGGTTTCAAAACAAAAATGAATTGTCCCTTTAATACTTTTATTCTACATGATCGACCTTTCTATTTGCTGATGTACGTCTGTATTTTATTGAGATGAATAGCATGTAGGATGGTAAATATGAGATTTGAGTGAGTCATCAGCATTGCTTAGATCCATTGGATCTAACCCATTCTCTGCTTTGTGGATACAGGGATTGGAAGCACGGAACGGGCGATGTCTGGAGCAGCGAGAGGATGGATGCAGTCGGACGCCATATCACCAGTCATTACAGGCAATGACTGGTGCCCATGATCCTTTCTCCTTTTACCTTTTTATTTAGTTATTGGTTTTAGTAGGGTATAGATATATGTCAGCACGTAGAGACTACTCTCACAGTCAAATGTGTGGGAGAAATTTACTTTCAGCATTTAATTTCTGTCATGATTTACTCCATCATGCAAATATTGAACATTATTTCAAAATGAATAAAATACTTTTCTTTGATGTATTTTCTGAAAATTACTTTGAAAGTAATAAGCATATATTCCTTCATTTGAACATGTGTGAAAAATGAACAACAAGACCTTTTCATTTTCGTTTGTTCTTACTAGTTTAAAAAAGGATTTGTTTTAGCTATTTGTCTCTTATGGCCGGGTCTCGCCCAAAATTACCTAAAGAAAAGCCTACCACTTCCCTTACCAATTTTCTATCAAAAGTAAAAGACACTTTCCTAGTTGACGAAGAAGTTAGCAAGTTGCTGACTAGATTTTCAAAGCCAAAACCTGGGTCCATTGTATAAAAGGTAGCCAAGAGTTGATTATTGCAGGCTGCAAGTTTCCCAGAAGCAGTTCTTTTCCCAGAGCTTGTTTTAGAATGCAGGAATAGATATGATGTCACCCAAATGTGTATTAGAACATACCTAGGTGAAGTTTTGGTGTATGTGAATAGGGTCACAATCATGGGTGCCTTAAGGATTCCGATGCACGAAGAATATGAAGCTTGGGCTATTGACCTTTCAAACACCAAATTTGCATCAGACCCAAACATTTTCAATAATGCCATTGCCAAAAATTGGTTACTCAAACCGGAGAAAGGAGGTTCTCGCATTCCTCATCTCGTAAGAAGAGAACACATGATACTTGAAATAAAAGATGTAATTACCCTTTTGAACAGGGTTAAAGGAAAGAAGCATGCTTTCCACTAGGAAAATTGGATTTATTTCTTTGTCCAAACCATCCTAAGTGATGGGAAGCGTATTGACTAGGTAGAAATCATAGCAGACTAATCGCATGATGAGCTTTCCCAAGTATTTGGAGTTTTTGGTTTTTACATGAGCTCGTACTTGTTCTACATCTTGGCATGTTGCAAAGAATGGGTTGGATTGCCTCATGCCTTATGGGTAAACAACATGCCCATATATGACTATTTCCCTTCCTTACATAAAGAAAAGAATTAGGGTAATTTCAAGAGGGTGCAGGATACTTAACTTGCTAAATTAGTGTTTTGAACTACAAGGAAAAGAACAAAAGAGATTGGTCGAAGAGGCAACACAATTCATATCCATCTATGGTAGTTTCTTTACAGTTTTCTAAATATACATACATTCGAGTTGGTGGATTTGAAGGGGGCTCCCTTAAATTGCCTAGGTATTGCTTAGAACATTATGTTCTGATCGAAGTCTGTAGATAGGTAGTAGAAGTTGACAAAAGTTGCAAGGTTAGGAGGGGTTTTGGTTCTACTTTTCCCATAGAACTTGGTCATTATTGGTGCAAAACTATCCAAGAAGCTTTTGACCTAGAATAAAAAACAATGAATCTAGAAGCTATACTGCTCGTCGTAGCTTTGATAGCAAAGATTTTGCTCAACTCTGTTTGAGCTGCATCCTTCATTCTCACATGCTTCTCATTTAGAAGATTTTTGGGCCGACTGTGAAGATGACTATGAGGTAAGGAAGAGATGGTGGTCTAGGCTCACTTTGAAGGAAATAAAGGAGTATAAACTCCATATGAACATGAAAAGTGTGAAAGAAGATAAAGACGAAGAAGTGGTCAACCCTTTCTATATAGCTCAAGTCAAAGCTTTTCCCTTGCCAAAAATAGATTAGGATTCACCTGAGAAAGATGACCTGTAGAACTAAAAATTGGCTAAAAGAGGAAAGGAAGTCTAAGATGGGAGATTCAAGGCAACCTTCACAAGAGGCTTTCATCCACTCTAATTCACCTCTGCCTTTTTGTAGTACTGATAAAGGTGTCACCTTTTCCCCTACAGATATTTTGAACCTTAAAGCTGAAGTTGAACCCAGTGTTCAAAGTTCAGTTCAACCTTCAAGTTTAGCAAGGCGGACCCGCTCTCACACCAAGAAAGAAAATGCCCAAAGAGCTATTGTGGAAGATACTATTACAAACCCAGTTGAAGTTGAAGTTGAAGTTGTTGATGAATCTTTTGGAGAAGGAATACAAAAAGTCATGGATCGGGGTGGTCAGTAGATAGTAGGTGATGTCAATGCTCTAGGTTCAATGATTACTAACATTGCCTCCCATGTTTTACAAACTCCTTCATCCAAGGGTACTACTCTTGTGCCGAATTGATTTGACTTGTCAGTAAACAAGAAAATAAGTATAGTGCCAGTAAGCATCTCAGTGGAGGATATGGTCAGGAAGTGTTTGGGAAAAACGCCTAAAGCCAAAAACCAAAGATAGAAACCATACTAGAGGTTGATGAGCAGACAGGGTGCTAGGTTGCTGATGTATATAAACCTTATGAAGATAAAACTCCGGATAACATCGCACCCCAGGATTGCACTGTAGAGAAAAAGGTTCTCGGACTAGCCTCCAAAGTTGTAGATATGAAAATACTGGATGTAGGACATGCTAGGGTCACCAGCTGCATCTGGAAAGATTGGAAGGGGAAGAAAGAATTGAAACAATCTATCTGTTTGCTGGCAGAATATATTCACACCTTATAGAATGCTGAAGTGGACTGTCAACCGCAAGCCATCTCCATGGTTGATGTGACTTCCCCAGCTAATCAACAATTCATCGATCAAGTGAAAAGGGTTAGGTCAGTCTCTTAGGCATTTGATGAATGGCTTGAATCTTGTGGTTTCCTGTGAGGTTAGCTACATTTTCTGCTTAGCTGAAACAAAGATAAAAGCTACACAAATGATGATCAATTTGGAATCAAAGCTTGGAGCCTAGACCGAAGAAAAGGAAAAATGGGATGATGTTATAGCTCAAATCACTGAAGTCCAGAAGTATGGGATGGATAAGTTTCTAATAGAGAAATAGAACTTTGGCATAGACGTAAACTACTTGTATGTTTCTAGAACCAACCTGGAACGGAGGAACATGGTTATTGAACAATGCCTGGATGAATGCTCAAAACTTGTTAAATAGCTAGATTGTTTGAAGCAGATTCTAGACAATGACATGAAATGCATTGATGTTGAAATCTTGGGCAATAAAGACCCACCTAATAAGAATCGAAAAGAAATTGAGGTAGCTTGTCAAGATAAGTTACAAGCTCTGAAGGACACCAAGGAAGTTTCTGTTGTGAATTTCACCATCATCGCCTGAACAAATTCAATGATCATAATCAACAATGGTCACCTGGTCATGCAAAATAAAAAGTTGGAACATGCTCGTCAAGTTATCACTATCTAGCAGCTGAGGACAAAACAATTGGGAATTCCACAATAGAAAGAGATAGTTGACTTCAAAGTTGCTTACTGTTGTCGGTAAATTCTATATTGCAGCTGATAGGTAGAATAGTATCCAAACGGGCGCTATGACGGTTAAGTCACCCCTTTGAGAAAGTATATGTACACTATCCGGAAGGGACTTTGGATCATCATTATAATCATCTAAATCATATTGTAAGCATTGGAGTGCATATTGCATATATGAATAAAAAGTATTTGTTTTGTGTTATATCTTGCTATACTACATGCGATAAGTATCCTTTTATCCAGTACAGTAAACATTTGGTATCGTTGCTAGTCGAACTTGGAATGAAAGGAGTGTTATGAAGATTAATGCTGAATTTTCTTAACAAGGATAGGAATAAGATAAAAGATAAGGATGAAATACACATAGCACAAGAAGTTTTAATTTTAGCACAATAGGCGGAGTGCAGACAGAAGCTTCAGTAGATTGCCAACGGACACCACTAGGGTGAAGGAGCACAGATGGAGGGAGTGCATTCACCTAGTAGATCGAGGAGTGCCGAGGAATTGGTAGAAGAGACTTGACAGCGATTGAATTTGGTGGAAGAGACAAGGGAGGAGTTCCTCAACTTGTATATGCTGAGGGTAGAGAATCCGAACGGAAGGGAAGTAACTCGCATAGCTCGAAGTGCTGAAGGAGCACAAGTGTGGAGTGAACTCTTCGTTCTCGATACACCCGATGAACAGATATAGGTAGAGAATCAATCAATTTTGCTTGCGAAAGATCTTTTCTCACCAGGTAACATGGTTGTTGGAAGTAGGATGGTTGTTCGAAGTAGCGCGGTTGTGTAGAACAATGTAGCTGCTCAGAACAATGCAGGTGCTCACAATAGCGTGCGTACATAACAGGTACCACAGAATCAAAAAAAAGTAGTAATGGCGAGATTGAAGGAAAAATTGTTGAAGTTCAATGGTGATGGGACAACAGATCCGTTTAGACACTGTAAGACATGTGAAACAATATGGACAACAATTGGTGTAATGGATGAGGATGATTGGGTCCGACAGTTTCCAGTGATCCTATGGGGCATAGCAATTGATTGGTTTGCAGACGCGGATCCTCAGGAGCTAACTACATGGGCAAAAGTTAGGAAGGAGTTCATAGTAGAGTTCTGACTGTTAAGGGATGATAACGAAATTGTAGTAGAAATATACAACACAAACCAGGGAAAGAATGAAATGATCCGTGTCTATGCAAGAAGGCTAAAAGAGTTGGTGGGAAAGACGGAGAGCCCATCGGTTGACGGATTAAAGAAGTGATGGTTTGTTGAGGGGCTACAGCCGACTCTGAAGAAAAAATGAAGATTGTACTTCTAGCATCGTATGCAGATGCATATAATTGAGCAATGGATTTGGAGAGTGAGCAAAAAAAAAGCAAGAAGAAGAAGCACAAATCGTCAGACTCAAATGATTCATCGTTCGAAAGTAGTAGCAGTGATGAGGAATCAAGCAAGAAAGTTTGAGTGTTGTAGAAGGATATGCTATGAATTATGAAGGAATTTAGAACTTGAAAAAGAATCCTAACTTAGTGAAAGGGGAATTGTGGTGTACGAATTGTAAGGAGGAAGGCCACAAAAAGGGCTTATGCCCGAAAAAACAATTCTGTGATATCTGCCAGGTTGCGGGACATTCCATAAAGGAATGCCCATTTAATATGAAATCAAAAGGACACTAGCAAGTGTTACTAATGTAGGAAGTGTCCACCGGAACAAACACGAACAACAATGCAATCTCAGGAGGATATCACAACAATAACTGGTGTGGAAGGAGTGGTAATAATAATAATGGAGCCCGGAGTCGAATACAGTACGATGCAAGTGGACGACCGATGATACAGTGCTATGTGAGCAACCTCTAGGGGCACTTCGCCAGAGATTGTACCAAGGAGATGCCGCAACTATTATGTAGATGGTGTGGTCCAGGAGACCATGAATATTCGAAATGCTCGAAACAGGGCATGAATTTATTAAGCATCGAAACATGTAATGAGGAAACACTAGCCATTACACGTGAGCAAGCTAAGAAGGCAAAGTACCCTGATGCGGAGGAAGAAAAGAAGAGGTTGCAACAAGCACAAACGGAGTTGGAGAAACAAATGGAAATATGAAAGTTGCAAGCAAAAGACACTGCCGACACCTCGAAGAGGAACCTGGCAGAACAAAACATGATAAGGTAGGTAATGCAGATAGAAGTTCCTATAAAATTAAATGACCTTACAATGCCTTAGTTATGGATGACGATTCTAAATATGACCACTTTTGAAAGCAATGACGGAAATAGGAAAGGACGGTAGTGGAATGACTGCAGCAGACCCAATGCTACTGGCACTCATGACATGAAGGCATCTAGCAGTTGTTGAGATGGGTATCCTCGGGACAGTACTTACAGACACAATTGTGGATGGAGGGTTAAGCGTGAATGTGTTACGAGAGGATATATGGAAAAAGTTGAGACAACCTACGTTGTGGACACCTACATTCCAGTTATTCACGGTGGATCAGCTAGGAATCAAACCGTTGTGAACCTTGATGGTACAGTCGGTAACTATTGGAATGCAACCATTTTTATTAGATTTTGTGGTTATTCTACTAAAAAGAAAAGGGTATGATGCTATCCTTGGACAGGGTAGGTTGGTGCAAGCAAAAGTGAAACATGATTGAAAACGAAATACCCTATCCATGTAATGTGGAGGTAGAAGATTCATAATTGACCTGCACACATAGATGGTAGGTGAGGAGGCAACATCGTTAGATTTTGAAGGTGAAGGTGAAAGTGATGATGAAGGAAAGAAGAGAATGGAACCAAACGAAGGAGTATTGAGATCAGGAGGGTCGAATGATGACAACCTAGATTTCGTGAATGGTCTACTTCATTGGTAGATGGAGGATTACGAACTTTTCCCGAGCTGTAACATGTTGGGTGTCTAGGAGGAAAAAGAAGGGAACGAGTTTCCGAAAGAGTATAGCAAAATAAAAGAGGGAGAAGGGCATGTGGATGAGACACCGACCCACACTTTTAGTGAGGACAAACATATAAAGTATGAAGAGCCTACTTTGAAAACAATGAACTTGGGAGATGAGGCTAATTCGAAAATTATTCTTGTAGGAGATGATTGGAATCCAGTTCTGAAGGTAGCAACGTTCAAAATATTTATGGAGTACAAGGACGTCTTTGCCTGGATGTATAAAGATTTAAAAGGAGTGCCACCTTAACTATGTGTCCATTGGATACCGTTGATAAAAGGTGCAGTACCCATATGGAAGCGGTCATACTGGATGAAAAAAAATTATGCAGCACAGGTCACGGATGAGGTCGATTGGATCCTGGAAGCAAGAATTATTTTTAGAGTGTAGACAAGTGAGTGGATATCACCAATTGTGATATCTCTGAAAAAGGACACCATGCAGATAAGAATATGCATAGACTTTTGATGCCTAAATGCGGTAACAATCAAAGATCCAGTTCTGATACCATTCACGGATAGCATTCTGGAGGAATTGCGGGGCATGAGATTTATTCATTCATGGATAGGTTCTTGGGGTACAACCAGATATCCATCGCCGAAGAGGATAGATTAAAAACAACATTCATTGTGGAAGATGGAATATACACCTACAACACGATGTCGTTCGGACTATGCAATGCTCTGGCAACATTTTAGAGAATTATCCTACACATATTTGATAAAATGTCTGTCGGGAACTTTAAAGCATTTTTGGATGATTGGTCAATTTTTAGCGCAAAGGATAAACATATAACAATACTTGAAGAATAAATGGAGAGGTGTAGATGGGCATGATTGGCACTGAATTTGAAGAAGTGCAGGTTCATGGTACCACAAGGGAAGTTACTAGGACACAGTCTGCAAAGTAGGGCTGAAGATGGATCCAGACAAGGTTTGAGTAATTTTTGATGTGCCACCATCGACGGATATATCTGAAGTAAAATCATTTCTCGTACACATTGGATATTACCGAAGGTTTATCAAGAACTTTGCAAAGATTTCCTACTCGCTAGACAAACTCACCTGCAAGGGTGAACCTTATAAATGGGAAGCAGAGTAGAATGAAGCCTTTGATGGATTGAAGACAAGGTTGGCCACAGCACCGATCCTAGCCTATTCGAACTAGGATAAGGAATTTCATGTTCATGTGGATGCATTGAATTATGTGATTGGAAAAACACTAGCATAGATAGGTGACCATGGATTGGACCATCCGGTGTATTTTGCAATTAGATTATTATCTAAGGTGAAGAAAAAACATAGTATGATGGAGCGAGAGGTGCTAGGGATGGTGTACACAGTGCAAAACTTTAGACATTATTTGTTGACGATGCTATTTGTATTCTATGTAGATCATTAGGCACTGCTATATCTAGTAAATAAGCCAATTATTCAGGGAAGAATAAGTCAATGGTTATTATTATTGCAGGAGTTCATATTCAAGATTGTGGTGCAGCTAGGGAAAGTCATGTAAGCGCAGACCACTTGTCGAGGATAAAGTTTGGAGAGCCACCGGAGGGAGTGAATGATGATTTTTCCTGACGCACAACTATTTCACATTGTAGTATTGTGATCCTGGTATGCATGTATCGGGGAGTATCTATCGATGGGACAGTTTCCTAGTGAGATGCCGCCAAATGAGAGAAGGAAATTGGTGCTAAGGAGCTAGACATTTCAGTTGATCAACGAGCTACTTTACAAAGTGGCACTTGATCATATTCTAAGGCTATGCATTTTGGAAGAGGAAATTTTGAAGGTATTGAAGGAAGCACATGAGGGACTAGGAGGAGGACACATGGAGCCAGACACAACTGTGTGGAAGATACTTTTGGCAGGGTTATGGTGGCCAACCATATACAACAACGCCAAAGAGTGAGTTGTTGCATGTGACACATGTCAGCGAGCTGGAAAACCGTTGAAAAGGGACTTCATGCCTTTGAACCCTTCGCATATGCAAGAGCTTTTTGAAAGATGGGGATTGGACTTTGTTGGACCCTTGAAGGTAAGCAAAACTAGATGGTGCAAGTACATCATGGTGGCGACAAAGTATCTGACCAAGTGAGTGGAGGCATGCGCACTACCGAACAACTCTATAGTGAGCACAGTGAGATTTATCTATGAGAAAATCATCACCAGATACGAGATTCCATTGCAGTTGACAAGCAACCAAGGAGGACACTTTGTTAATCATGTCATCCGATTGCTCACTACCAAATTCAAAATTTATCATTCACTATCGAGCTTGTACTATCCGAGAGCCAATGAACACGCTGAAGCCACGAATAAGGTCCTGGTTAGAGTGATTTATAAATCTGGTGCAGTGGAGGGAGAAGATTGGGAAGAAAGCTTACCATCAGCATTGAGTGTACCGCACTTCATATAAGGTAACAATCGAACACACTCCATTTCAGTTAATGTACAGACAGGAGGCCGTGGTACCGATGGAACTCATGGTACCGAGTTTAAGGATTGCCATCGAGAACAAACTAGGTGACATGGAAAGCCTAAGGGAGAGATTGTATAACTTGAATAAACTGGATGAACGACGATTGTAGGCGTAATGGGCCACAAAAGTTACATAAAACAGGCGAAAGGTATGGCATGACAAGCACTTGAAATTGAATAAATTTTAATCGAGCCAATTAGGTTTGAAGTATAATGGGCGGAATGAGATCAGACGAGGAAAATTCAAAGCTAAATGTGTCGGACTACACAAGACACGAGAATTTGGCAATAATGGGGCAATCAAGTTATGGACGCTAGACAGGAAGTATTTGACGTGCTGAACGGGTCGAAGTTAAAATCTATCATAAAAGAAATGTTCCTCTGTCGACGAAAAACTGAGAGAGAATAACAATAGTAAATAATGTATATATGTAAGATAAGTAAATGTAGATAAAATATAAAGTTGAACATATTTTTTAAGACGGATCTAGAAGTAATCAAGTAATAAAGAACAGGATTAGTAAATGAGTATTAAAGTGACCATATGGACACAATAAAGTCACGGGCAAGTTACAAAGAACTCTGATTGTATAGCCATGTGTAGGAAAGAGACTTAGCCGTATGGCTATGTGTAAGGAAGAAACTTAGCCGTTAGACCGTACAACAAAAGGAAGTATGGTTAACATCAAGCAGAACCATATAGCCAAGGAGGGGATAAATTGCTAAAAGAGTACGAAATAACCATTGCACAACAAGGAAAAAGAGGAGCGTATGGCCACCTGAGAGCAAAGGAAGAACAAAATCACATAGAGGAGACCAATAGAGACACCTACGACCAAAACAAAGGACAAATAATAGTATCGTATGGTGATTATGTATAGCAAGGCAAAGTGATCATCGTACGGCGAGGCAAACAAGAGGGTGGAGGCACCATCATATGGGCCAAATGAAAGACTAAGAAGAGAGGACATTGACATCGTAAGACACTCAATCGTATGGTCCTTGAAAGGTAGAGGAGATCAAGTACAGTCTGGGCCATCTAGAAAAGCAGAACAAATTACAATACGGTACAAGGAGAAGCAAAAGTGTCGTATGGTGGTTTGTACGGCAACCTTGGAGAGCACTGTGTGGCCCACCTAGGATACTGTACGACTGTACAATAAGCAATTATAAAGACAGAGTATCGCCCAAACATTGTATCATATGGACAAAATTGCTACAAAGGCATTGCATCGAGTAGCTGTATGCTGTACAAAGTAAGTTGTGATATAAAATAGGTTGTACGGTACATATGAAGGCCATCTGCTAATTCATAGAAGCCGCATTGACAAAGGAATAGTAATAAAGTCACCCTTCAGAGGCTATACCAGAGCATTTAGGAGGAAGGAGTCGTACTCTTCAGGAAGCAAGGGCCGTACAATCTTTGAAGAAGGGAATACTATAGCTATAGAACAGTGGAGCAAGGCAAATTCAGAGTAAAGGAGTTGTACAAATCTGTATGGATGCCAAGGATAGGAGAACTTTAAAATAAAATTGTACAGAAGGAAGTAACTAACCTAATGGATTTTGTTTTATTCGAGAAAAACGACAAAAAGGTGACAGCTATTCATTCAACCAGTAAGAGAGCTTGGAAAAAGAAATTAGAAGAGGATTTAGTGAGAACTGCAGCCATGAACAGGGATGTGAAGACATTGCCATCCAGAGTTCGTATAGTAGGAGGAACCAATACAAGACCAAGCAAAAGGAAAGTGAAGCAACCAACACAGTCGACTGCGACAGATATTCCTTAAGCATAGAATGTTGCATTCGAAGGATTGAATGGAGTAGAATGCCGAAAGTGGTGGCAAGAGGCACCTGATAACCATCCGGTAAAGGCCAACCTTCGGAAGGCACAGGTTGAGTGGGTAATACAAATGCCTGTATTCGGTATCAGAGATTACGAATGGTTTCTATGCATCATGATAGAAATGTATGATAGGTTCTCTCGAACCAATATGTTTGAGTACCTTGGTTGCAACTTGGTGGTATCATTCAAACCGCCTGACTCCACATGGGTATTCGGGGTACCTAGCTATGCACAAGGGGGAAGGAAGATAGATAGCAAACGTAAAAAGTTGAGCCGAGAAGTAAAAACATAGTTGATACAACTCGTATGTGGGGATTTGATGCAAGCAGAACTGGAAGCTCTCACAGACACATTGAGGGGTAGAGGGTGGAAGAAATCCAATGTGTAGGAAGGTCACTGGCGCTGTCTGATGGACGTGGTGAAGAGTCGCCTCATAGGCTCTAGCCGCGTCTCAGACATTTCCTTCCCACATGTAGCAATGATGAACGAGATTCTGCATGGTAGGGTATATGACTAGGCTGCATTGTTGGCCGAATGGATGTGTGAATTCATGACGTTACAACACAAAATTCTACATGTCGCATTATGCCATCGGCCTATTCTTGGAGGCAACAATGCGAATGATCCCCAACGATGCATTAGAGGCCAAACTGGGAGCACTCGTGCCAGGCGAACCCTCGATTATGCAGTGGAGACATCTTGATACACTTGGCACCAAGACCATCAGACAGAAATGACCAAGACCAGATGATGGAAACACTAACAGGGGTCAAGAGGAGACTTCTTCGGAGGAAAGTGGGACTGATGGGGAGGAGGAAGATGATGAGGAGGTAGAGGTAATTATAGCTACACCGTTGTGATTCCCACGACTTGCACTTTCAACTATGACACATTTGGCTCCCGTAGGTATTCATGGTATTCTGGGGTTTGGTCAGTTTAGGTAGCCAGTAGTGATGACGTCAGCTTCAATTGCAATTCAATCTACCACAAAAGCACGAGCAGAGACGAGCTATTCCTGAGGCATTAGCAGAGGCACATCCAACACCAACGAAGATAGCCATTTCAGAGGTAATGATGGAGCCTACTTGTGAGGCTTTACCAGAGGTTGGGGTTGAGGTACTTGCACCAGATGTAGAGATGGATACTGAGGTAGGAGTAATGGAGATACTGACAAGCCAGGGTTTGAGGGCGCCGGATGTCTAATTGGACATAGTGGGTTTAGATGCAGTGGTTATGGTGGATACAACATTGTTAGCATCACTTGAGCAAGACAGAGAGAGCATAACTCAAAAGTTGAGCACATACTTGAGTATGCAATTCCACCGTACCCCAGCGCTTCGAGTGGCATACATGCAAACACCTACATGAGAAGCAACTCTGGAGGAAAACCCTTTGCAGAGATAGGTGGAGGAGCCAACACAAGATAAGGGACTACCACATAGCATGTGCAGCAGCATCCAATAGCTCTAGAGTCAAGGATGAGAGAAGCATTCTTCATTGATGTAGTAGCTCTAGTGACTCGAGCTCACTAGGCAATGACCTCAACAAAGATACAAGCTTTAGACTCGATAGTAAAAGAGCTCGAGGGAGTAGTATCCTTCATGAAATTAGGATGCTCGGTTGCCTTTATAGTCTGTTTTGAGGAATGAGGATGGCTGTATGTAAAGACTGCAGAGATACGATAGAATTGGGCTATTTTGAGAGATCCTGGCATAGAGAGCCGAGTATAGGCTTTGACTCATGAGATAGTGGAGATACACAGAGAGGCATATTACACCCTTTGAAGGAGCTAGGTAGATCACGTAGCAGTGGAGAGGGCTTAGGAGGAGTCAGCTGCTAGGCTAGCCATGGAGAGGGTAGCTTGGGAATCCGAGAGGGAAACCTTGTTAGCCAAAGAGAGTCAGCTAAAAATTGTCAACAGAGAAGGAACAATTAGTAGCAGAGAAGGAGCGAATAGTGGATGAGAAGGAGAAAGAGTTGGGAGAGATTGTTGGGATGATGCAGTCAGCTTTAGAGCTTTAGAGGGAGGCAGAAGTGGAATTGAAAGTTCGGAAGGAGCAAGTCTACAAGCTACAAGTAGAGCTGAACGAACTGAGGGTATGAACGACCACTACGCTAGGGATGCATCCCTTTGCTTAGTATCTATACATTGATGTAATTAATTGTTTATTTTTGAGTTTTTTTGTATTGTCGTTTGGAGACGACTTTACTTTTTGGGGGGGATGATGTTGGTAAATTCTGTATTGTAGCCAATGGGTAGAATAGTATCCGAACAGGCGCGTGATAGTTGAGTCATCCCTTCGGGAAAGTATATGTACACCATCCGAAAGGGACTTTGGATCATCATTGTAATCATCTGAATCATATTGTAAGCATTGGAGTGCATATTGCATATATGAATAAAGTATTTGTTCTGTGTTATATCTTGCTATACTACATGCAATAAGTATCCTTTTACCCTGTACAGTAAACATTTACAAAGAATGGAAAGATGTAGGAGGCAACACATCTATTGGACAAGGACAACAAACCAATCCAATCAATGCCACAAGTGCTTAGCTTAGAACTAAGGCTTTAGCCAGTTAATTTTCTAGTTATCTAAGTTACTTTCTTTCTGTTCTAAGTTAACTTTATCAACTCCATTAGGAGTTAGTTTTATAACTGTTTCGTAAGCCTGGCATGGCTATATATTGTAAGACTTTTAATGTTTTTGGTATCGATACTCTGCGAATTCTGCTATAAGAACTTAAGTTGTTAAGGTAGGTTTGGATTGAACCATTTTTGTGGTGCCACTTATTTGAATGAAGGAATAGAAACAAAACCCTCTTTTTGGTTCTTGCAATACATCATTTGTTACTTAAGATCATATGGTTTTGGGTAATCTTGATTCATTTCTTAAGGAATGATTTCTTGGTTGTGATAGATGATTGTATGCTTTGTTCTGTAAATGGTTCTAGATTAATCTTATTCAGTTGAATCAATCTCCTTTTGCTTAAGATACAAACCTTTCATTGGATAAGTCTTTTGGCTTAACATTGAGACATCAATAATTATGCAATACTTTTACATAGATATGGAAAAGTGTTTTCATTGCCTTAGTTCTTTCTGGTAAAAAGATCACATCACATTCAATTCTTTCGAAATAAAAGATATTATTGTTTATCATTGAAGGAGGGAGCTGTGCCTCAAAACACAGAGTTCTACCAAGAGAACTCAATTTGTGGTGATAGTTTTTCTTGTCATTTAATTTTCATAGCCCATTTGTGAGAAGGAAAAATTGTTCACCAACATATTACACATTATGCTGATATAAAAAGTAGCAGAAATTTGCTGGATTTGCATGATTCATTCAGCTACTTGGGAATTACACCTAATCTCAACAACTTAATGTATGGCCCACTTGGTTGAAAAATTTGTTTTTTTAATAAAGTTCCTATCTTGCCACTCAATGTAGCATTGGATGATAATTTGCATGTTTCAACCCCTTTAATTATCTATGAAAGCCGCTTGAATATTCTCTATGAAAAAGGAGATGTTCAATGTTATTTCCTTGTGGCAATCTATTCGTTGGTCATTACCTAAAAACTTTAGTGGGTGTTTCCTTGGACCTTTGAATTTTGTCCCGATGTAGCTGCAGATGCCGAGGAAAGAGGTGAGTAATAAAAACCACGTAGTCGTACTTATAACAGAGCTAAGTAGATTGAGTTGTTAAATACTTATATTCCAGTACGGGACTACAAGTTGTGAGAAACTAGTGTAAAGTTTTCATGGTGAAGAATTAATAAAAATATATTTGTCTAGCATTTGATCAGAAATGGACCTAATGCATTATGTAGAACTACTATTATTAGATGATTCCAATTTTCAATCTTTGAACACTATACAACTGTAACATGAAACCACGCTAACAGATTTTGAGCTTCATCTTGCTAGGTTCTTCTTTGCCTGCAAGTATTTTGATAAACAAAGCATTATATAATCATGTAGTCTTCTAAAGTTTTCTTCATTATCTATTCTCGTTGTATTGTTTTTTCTACTTTGTTGATTTGAATTTCCTATAAATAACTGTTGAACCAATTTACCTATGTTCCCTCGAGTTTTTGGGACGGCAAATTGTTTTGGCGATTTTGGGGATAGGGAGGGATGACAAACATGGACGGCTATATATATAGAGAAATTTTAAAATATACATTGAAATTTGCAAATATACATGTTATTCATATGAAACTAAGCACAAAACATGTCATTTAAGCATTATAGAACCTTAACATATGCCATCTGAATGCCATCTAGGAAATAGTAACCGATTTCAGTACTCAATTGTCAATATGTGAACAAAAATATTTAAATATAAGTTTAGCAATGAAAAATATCATAAAAATCTAGAAATCTAAATATGCCAAAAGGCTAGAGGGCTGCCATAAAGTTTCATCATCATGTTCAAGTTCAACATAGAAAACAAAATATAGAAAAATGAAGCAGACTGCTTCTCCTATTCTTCCTCTGCCACCAAGGAAGCAAAAAAAATCACCTCCTCTTCTTGCAAAATGAAAACCACAAGCTGTAACAGACTCCAACTTCAAGCAAAACCAAACAAATGTCAAAACAACCACAATGTGGTCGTTTTTGACCTTTTAGGGCATTTGGAGGGGTAGGGCCTGCTGGACGACCAAGTAGGGACAAACAAAATAATTTTTTTTGTTTTAAATTTTTTTAAAGCTTCACAAAGAAGGGGGACGGCTGGCTGTCCTCGGTATGGTCAGGGGATTTCTTGATGTCCCCTTTTTGTACTAGGGATGACTGGTCGTCTCCTTTTTTCTCCCAAAAGTTCCCAAGTACCGGGGACATCTCCTGCATATTTTGCCTAATAGGGGACAGCGGGGGGACATCCCATACTCGTCCCCCGGTCCTAGGGACATCCCTGCCTCAAAAACCTCGGCTTTTCAGGCGGGGACGTGTCCCTGGGGTACGTAGCAATTTACATTTCTCTTGCTTGGAATAGTGATGTAGCTTTATCGAATATGCAATACCTACTACAAATTGACAATACCTAACAAGCGGATTACTGTGGGAAATTCCCGGCTTTCAACACTACAAAAGAAAATCTCAAAAAGAAGACAGCTTCTGAGAACCAATCAATACATTGTTTCTGGCATGTTGCAAAGTTTCTCAGCCATACTTCAATAGTCAGATACATTGTAGTTTATCTTCAAATGAAACACATAAGAAAACATAATAATTGGATTAGTGTTTAAACAAATAGAGAATACTCAATTAATGGATTACTGTGAAAAAATTCAGGCTTTCAACACAATACAAAAGAAAATTTCAAAAAGCAGATTGCTTCTGAGAACCAATCAATAAATTGTTTCTGACATGTTGCAAAGTTTCTCAGCCATGGTTTAAAATTCAAATACATCTTGGTTTGTTTTCCATCTAAACACGTAAGAAAATATAATAGTACTTTCACCAATTTAACTATCAGTCCATGAATTTATAGCCAAGAGACACCAACCTTTCTCAATTGTTTTAGTAAGGAATGGTCTCCTTTAATGAATAATTTTATACAAGGGTGATCTTTAAATAACTTTTTAACAGTTACGATGCAACTGCACAAGATTTCCTAGAAATACAGAACAATATACCGGTTAACAATCTTGATAACATGCTAAGGCCAAAGAGAGATATTTGTGAACTAGATAGTAATTTAGAAAAACTGACCTTCTCTTGAACAATTTTGCAGTGTCTTGTATAGATGATGTACTCCGTAGAAGCCTTGGTCGGGACCAGAAACTTGGTGATTTTGTATAGGAAACTGGCTTACTTCCAGGCAGGCAAGTTGACTTTAGATTTGGCTCAACTAGAAAAACTTTCAAATATATGGCAGCAGATGCTGCTAGAATAGTTGCCACCTAAGTACAAATTGCAGTTATATCAGGGCAGACGTAAGACACAAGATATGTACTAGAGCTTTTAACAAAATAGAAAGTGCTCGACTGTAAAAAAGAATTCTTCTTAACATGCCTGGAAAATTAAATACTCGGGAAGAAACCGTGCAGTAACTAGCCCAGCAACAAATGCAGATGAGACGACCCCAGTTAATACTCCAAATGCAGAGGGACGGGAGTGTTCTGGAATGTTATCTGCCTGCACTCACAATTGAAGGCAGCAACAACTATGATTATAAATCACTATTTACAAACAATATCATGGACTATGGGAGTATTGTGTATCTTATTAACAATATTAACATTATTTGACAGTGGGGTAACATTCCACTGTATTTGCAGTTAAAGACAGCAAAAAGCATGGCTGCAAAAGTTCTCGCAGGTCAGTAGTAAACCAATATAACCTACCTTGAATTTAGGTTACTATGTACTAATATAATGAACTCTACCTGTTATCTATAAGTATTCAAACTTCGAAGAATATACATCATAGTTTATTTTCTGGTGCTGTATGTTGGAAGAGGCAATGCACAAATTTTAAGACAATAGGATTATGGGATGTATGTGTTACAAGCACAAGCACTGGAAATTGCTTTTTAATTACATTAGCAGTGATCAAAGATTTTGAGACAATATACCAATGCTTTGTTTGTAGATCAAGTAAGCAATAGTTCAGGCGCTATTGAAGCTCAATCTACTGCAAAACAACCATTTCATACATTGCAATCAGCTATTTCCCTTATGAAATATACTTCCCCTCTTAGTTTTGACAATAGGCAGGACTCCAATTGCATTGCAACTCTTGTTTCAGGAAACCATTCTATTCTTTCAACATTATGCATGACCGAGAGCCCATATTTGTGAATATTAATACTTCTGTGACTAGATTCACTCGTGAATCTGGCACACATCCCTTAGTCCTTATGCTTTGGTCATACTGTAATTGAATGAAAATGATCAGAACAAAAAAGGGAGATTGTGGGGTTTGAGATACCCCTTCTGCAAGATCACATGTTGTGAACTGGTTCTCTGAGAATCCTAAGATTGAATACGAGGATGTGAAGAGCCACTAAAAATGAAAGGCAGAAGGACGATTTGCAGTGTGTATAAAAAGCATAACAAGACATGGTTTTCTAGAGATGATCTGGACTTAGTAAAATGAAATAGAAAAACTATCATTGCTAATATTTATCACAGCATAAAATAAACCTCTAAGACAAAATGCATGCAACCTTTGAATGGAGAGACCAATTTTTATGGACCAAACAACCAACAAGAGCTAAATGCAATGGATGCAGCTTAAGAACATGAAGCACACAGATGACATCCTACTAAGGAAATAACAGAATAGTACTGACTTATACCACAATTCCAAGACAATGATTTTCACACTGAATGAATAGAATTGTGTCTCAAAAAATTCTCCTCAGTAAAATGTTTGAGATGGGATACAAATGGAAGTTCCAGCACAGAGGAGCTTGAGTGCAATAGCACACACTGTGAAGCCAGACACTGGGAGGCCCTAGATGGCTATTCATAACCTCAAATTAGATGCAAATAGGCAACCCGTGCGAGAGAGAAAATATAAGAGCTGGTCACAGTCAAATCAACACATGTATTGAGTGTGTTTGTGGTGCAAGTTTATATGTAAGGGCCAGAATGAAAATAAGACTAGGACAAAACTGAACATGTTCTCGACTCTTCATTAATGTCTTGAATTTGCATGTGAAAACAAGAGGGGAAATAAGACTTGAATGCCACTAAATATGTTTTATACTTTTCAACAAAGTTTTCATAAATAAGACTTGGATATTTGGCCCAGGTCTGGTTAGTGTGATGAAAGATTAAGATGCACATAACCATAGAAACCTCCAAAAGACAGTGCATAGAGGATGGTGAGGAGTGGATAATATATAAATTGAAGGCAAGAAAAATCTCTAATTGGAAGATTAGATGAAAAGCTTCAGGAAACTCGATACCGCCTGTTTAGTTAGGGAATTTGAGTATTTTCCTGACTTTTTGATTTCTTAGATTACCTAAAGTTGAAAAGTACTATATTAAAATAACAGGCATATGCAGATAGACAACAATATACATATAGAGATGTCATGTTCTGTACAAGGGTCTTAGGATGAAATTACCTTCAAAACTTGCTTAGATACAACAGTAACTTAAGTATATATATACAGAAGAAATTTAAAAAAACATATTAAGGAGGACGAAGAAGTACCACAAATGCTAGAGAAAGGCAATGCAGGCCACCTTCACTAACAATTGCAGCAGCAGTTTTCAACACAAAATATGTATATACATACGGCTTCGACCTGCTGTATGCCAACACACCTGCCAGGTATTCTTTGTCAAAAAAATTGTAACAACACAAATAGCAAAGAACTAATTGTTCGTATTTCTTCCCTGTTCAAGGATAAATAATCATGTACAATTCCAAAAAGTGGTTGCCTTGGCCTTACTCAATGGAATGACTGCAGCAGTCATTGGAATCATAAGCAAAGGTTTCCGCCCATATTCATCTGAAAGATCTCCAATGATTGGTGTAACCAGCACTGTCCCAATTCCAGAAATCTGTTAAGACATTTTCAGGCATCAATCCCATTGCTTAACAGAATAATTTGAAGTCGATATTTTAAGCTACAAATGTGAATTACAGTACAAAATCTAAAAAGCACCCATTAAATGGTATGGCCACTGGTACCTTAGCAAACCAGCAGACTTTCTAAACAACCAACCACAATCAGTTATAATTCAAGCATAATTAGTTAAATATTTCCAGATATTTAACTGAAACTCAATTCTTCAAAGCACAATTATCTATGTAGAAAAATATTTACAAGTCTGGCAAAAAAACGCTATTGCTATTCAACCCCACTCTTGTACCAAAGCAATTACATTTGTTTGTAAGGTTATCGTAGGGCTGGGAATACCTAAGTCTAAGTACTGGCCCAAAAATAGAAATTGAACCACCACAAAAGTCCCAAGAAGTATTATCCATATTACAAGAGCTCTTTTAAAAGTAGACACATTAACCCAGAAACGATAAGGAATGCGACACGCACAGGTGTCTGGGGAAAAAACATATAATTTGTCATTGTACTTCTGAACTCAAATTACTTTCATTTAATTAAAGATAAATAATTCATAAAGCCTTCAGAAAACTGAATCTGTTTTGTAAGTGGGAAAAAAATAAGAAAAAGAAAAATTATTTACAGTTACTACCAAATTTTTTAATATAGCTCATTAAATTGTTTAACAAACATAAACCAAGCTCCCCAGAGAGGGTTCCTCAGGATATAAGCCCGCCCTGCATAGTATATGAGCAACTGATTGTAAACTAGGTGACAAAATCTAGAGTCAGTAGAGACTTAAGATACAGACTACATGTACGAATGTTTTTCTTCTGAAAATAGATGATTCATTAATTTCTATTTATAAATTTCTTATTAAAATATTTGGATTGATGTTTCGAGAATTCAGTTGTAAGAATATTTCTAAACAAGATGATCAAATTTCACAACAAATTATGACGTTTTAACTTTTATCTACTAGAAAATTCTACGGCTTTTGAAAAATATCCAAACGTATGGTTTTACTTTTTTCTTTTCAAGTGTTGGATAATAACGTCTCCCCTTCTGAGGAATGTCTCGTTCATTTTGGATGGGGAGGAAGGAAGAAGTTGTTAAACACACTCCACTAAAGTTCATCCCTCTATTTGTTCTGGAGGAGAAACTTCGGAGTTGGAACAGGACCTCACCTTATTAGATGCAGCCTATCGATGATGCATGAGAAACTCTAAATTTCAATTGAAGGATCATAGTTGTAAGTCTAAATTTGATATTAAAATTACCGAATTGGAAAGAAGAAAAGAAGAAGGACAGAGAACCAAAAACCGGTATGAAATCTAACAGTATGTTTGTATAACATTATAGCAGCGTTAAGAGCTGGAAATCAACAGTCTAAAAATAGGCCAGCTTGTTCTGCTTTGATTCAAAAATTTATTTATTTATCAGATTTGAAACTTAATTTTTACAATGGAAAGAACAAGGAAAAGAATCCTTACTCTGCTTTTGCATATATAAGTAGTCATTAAATTGGCTAACGCTTTTACAATGTCTGGAGCCAAATTTTTAAAATAGAGTAAATGGTATAACAGCATTGAGGCTGTAATATTCTCTGTCTGACATAAAAATCTTATTGCAAGCTTCAGTAAAATTCAGACAGTAATGGAATATAAAGGAGTGTATGTATAGAATAGTATAAATATAGAATCTATTATAAATACTCTATGCATCAGTTTTCTTCGATTCCCAAGATGCTGGCTTACGTGCGACGTGCAGGCCGTAGTGATTGCCCAGAGGGCCAGAAGTCGGCGCCGCCTAAATAAAAAAATCCAATGTGCATAAAAAGGGATTCCAAAATAAAAAAGTTCCAGGGATGACAATATTAGGATGAAAGCATGTTACGGTACATTTCTGAACGGCCAGTACTATACTAGCTCTATATTATCAGAAACTTGATATTCGTAAAGAAAAATTTTCTTCTTACTGGTTGTCATTTGCTTTGATGAATATCTTTTGCTTGAAGAGTCCATGACGACCGAGCTAAATGTAGCTGGCTCTGTAGGCGTAGAACAAATATTTGAATAAAATTCTAAGTAAATTTAAAAGTTTGGAATAAACTCGAAAGTTCCTTTCCAAGGACGTTTGACAATGCTCTGGCTCCAAATCACCGATAATTGAGACACAATGATACGATTTGCTAGGGCTTCCTCGAGACAATCTGTGAAATTCCAAGCTTGAATAATCTGAAGATTTAACAAACTGAAAGAGGGAAAGACAGGCTCACTGTTTGCTGTTGTCCAGTGATGAAAATTTGGCTATTATGAATATGTATTGCTTTAAGACTCTGTGACGGCCGAGCTGAATCTAGTTGGTTCTACAAGCGTAGAACAAATATTTTTTTGTTAAAGGTTTCTATAAGTTCTTTAGCTAAGAGCCAAAGACGGGTATTCAAGGCTCTGTTAAAATTTACGCTAGAAAAACTGAAAGAGGAAAGAGGGAAAGGCTCACTATCTGTTAGTCCGCCGATGAAAATTTGAATTTGATGAAATTGCTTGCAGACTCTATGACGGCTGAACTAAATCTAATGGTTTTACAGGCGTAGAACAAATATTTGAATTAAATTCTATACAAAAGGATTTGAATAAATTCGACAGTTCGAAGTACACTTGACAATGTGGCGGCTCCAAACGACCAAACCTTGACACAAAACGATATGCTTTACAAGAGATTCAACGAGTTAATATGTCGAAATTCAGGCGAGAATAACGTAAGGATTTGAAAAACAGAAAGAGGAAATTAAGGCTCACTGTTTGTTGTAGTCCAGTGATGAAAATAGCCTGACTGCACCGATCAACGCCAGGGCAAAGAGCACCCATTGTGACGTCCGTAAGGGGAGGGACTGCCATGAATACGGCCGTCCAGTACAAAAACGTTGCCACCAACAGATGACGGAAAGGAGACTCCCAAAATACACTCAAAAATCTTCCTTCACTCATCTTGTCAGTCACTATACCAAGCTGCAACTCTCACCAATCCTTTATATGAAAAAAACCTGTCTACTCAGACAAAACTACCGAAGGAGATTTTGCAGTCCATAATTTCCATGTCATATGACGTAAACAAAACACAAGAAAAAGCAAAGCGCCTGAGCGTGCGAAACCATGCCAGGAACATTTGCTTTTGCACGGAGTTTGTGAGAGCACTTTTCCCCTTGGAAGGAATAATTTCTATTTGTAATTTGCTGTCACCACTCAGCCAGAGACTTTTTGTTGGCGAATGAAGATGCAGGAACAATTGCACTTGTTACAACGCTACAAGTTCCACACATTTTTATTGTCTGGTGATGCGAAATCCGTGCATGCGGATATCCTCTTCTTGGAATTCAATACAATGAAAAGTCGGGATATCTTTATACGTGGCTCTGCCTTTGCCTTTGAACAAGAAAATATCCTCTAATTTTGTCGATCCATTTTATCAATCTGCTTGTCCAAACAGATTTCTAGTCTGTTTAGATCGGTCTCACAATCTCATATCGATAGAAGCTCTCTAAAGTCAGACCAACCGAAATCGGAATGACAGACAAAGAAAGAGTTGAAAGAGAGGAGGCGATAAATAGACCGCGAATTGACCAGGCCATCCCCACCATTCGGCACTATAAGTAGGTAAACAACTCCCTTATGTGATATGAATATCAGGATTTAACTGTGTGATTTTGAGTCAAACTCGATGACCCATGTTTCATGAGTAGTGATTCAACATGAATCCATCTCTCATGAGAATAAATGGAACACTTAGCACTCATTGGATCTAGGTGATGCTCACAGGGGTGAAGCACCGGGACTTCCCGGGAGGTCACCCATCCCAGTACTACTCCAGCCTGAGCGCGCTTAACTACAGAGTTTCCTCCATAGTTAAACCCAAAGCTTGCAACCCCTCAGGCTGGAGTAGTACTGGGATGGGTGACCTCCCGGGAAGTCCCGGTGCTTCACCCCTGTGAGCATCACCTAGATCCAATGAGTGCTAAGTGTTCCATTTATTCTCATGAGAGATGGATTCATGTTGAATCACTACTCATGAAACATGGGTCATCGAGTTTGACTCAAAATCACACAGTTAAATCCTGATATTCATATCACAATTTGACTAGCTGTGGAAATTATCTCCTACGTATCAACTCCCTTATGGCCTAATGAAAACTTTTGGCTTCCCGTCGCACCAGCCAACGTCCCAATCACTGCAACGACTTATTAGAAAATATTAAAGTATTGTTCAAGGGATTTCCATGATTTTGTTTTTTTATGCTTTCTTTTATTTCAGATTTTTTTTAGGTGATTCCTAGCTATCGACAGTTGGAAGGCATTTTTTACATTTAAAAAGCCTAGCAAAAAATATGAAATATGAAATATAAGTAAAGAGGAACAATGAAAAGAAGATAGTGTTTAAAGCTATTTGATAGGAAAATCAATACAAAAGGTTGCGTGATTTCAACTATGATCAATGACAAATTCACGTAAAGAATAACATCTTTAAAATAATAATAATAAAAGAAATCTAAAATTTCTATTTTCTAAATAATTGATTAAATCTATGGAACCACCATTATCTTAAACTAATGAAATTATAATAAAACTGATTTAAGTTTTATAAGATTTTTACAATGTTGTTACAAGTCTATTGTAAACTTTTCAATATAATTTTTTTAACTAATAAAATACTAAGTAAAATACAATAATAATACATTTTATTTTTATTTTCTATTTATATTTAATCTAATTTTGTTCCTTTTTCCATTTCACCAACCATGCTTTCTTCTTGTACTCAACTTTTACATGTATTATACATATCACTTACATTCGTTGCATTACCATTCCTCCTTGACCCTCTTATTTCTTCACAACCTTTCTACCATTCCATATATTTCTTTCTCCCAACATATAATCTCGTGTAATCTATAATCCACTTATTATTAAACACATTTGCACTCTTTTAACTAAATTTTCAAAAAAATCAATTCAAAACAATCAAAGAAAATTTTAAAATGAGTGATACTCATGGTGAATTTCCAAAATAAAATTTCAAACTTCATTGGTTCTCAATGTAAATAAATACCTTTATACGTCTGTAAGTTAAAGAAGTCTATGCCAATCAATAAGGACCTACGGACATAATCAAGTTACCTAGGATAGAATCATGTGTCTAACAATGTCCACATGTCCAAACATGGGGTAAAGAGAAAATATAAGTTTGTGGCAAATTTTAAAGCAAAGATTCAATTCTAAATTCTTATATCTATTATAAAATGGATTAGATAACCACATCTTTGACATTGACTTGACTACAACTAAATAGAAAGCTATGAAATTTTTAACCATTCTTTTTCACAATTTAATTCAATTTTGTTATTTGATTATTTTAATAAATAAAAGGTTGTGATATTTTTTTTTTATGGAGGTTCAAATCTATGAAAGTCGGCTGAATCTTCTTTGGCTCAGAGTCAAAGACTAATGGGTATCCATTCTGCCAAATTTGTCCTGGGCAAGATCTCAACCTCATCCTTTATGATGTTGGAATCTTGCACTCAAGGAGACTTCATCAATGATGGACTCATTCAGAACCATTCCACTTCACCACAAGACCAAGAACCCATTCACAAATTGTGATATTTATTTTTTAATGGTAATAATTTAATATGCTCTTATAATTTAAAACTATTAAACATTTACATAAGAAATATGATATTTGTATAATATCTCTACAATTTATTATGTAATTTTTTCACATCAATATTTTAAATAATACGATCAATTGTACATCACTAAAAGAAGTTGAATGATTCTAAATAAGTTCACGATAGATAGTGTTTGAAGAAAATGGCTAAATTGAAAGCTACATTTAACATATTAACCTCCATGAATAAAAATGAAGCTATAAAATTATGTGAAATATTTGTACTTCATTTTTTAATGATATTAAATAGAAACCATATTAAATATGTTGAATTTAATAAATAATTTAATAGTTAATAAATAATTTCAATAAATAATAATCAATCTCAATTTTATCATATTACCTATCAAAAAAATATTTAAAAATATCATAGTAAAGACACTATGACATGTGTTATTAACGTGAATACTAATTATATTATGTGTGGAAAAAAGTGAAAATAATAAATCTAATTAATTTTGATATTTAAAATATTCTTATAAATATCTTTTATTAATATTTTAGATCATCTTCCATAATAGTCATTAAGTTGAAAATAATCAAAAAAATTTACAACCTAGAACACATTGTTTTAAAAATATTTATACACTCAAGAATTAAAAAAATCTTCAAGTTCATATTATAAACTATGAAAAGTAAAACAAAATTAAATATATATATAACATATAAGAAAAAGATCACATCAAGCTAGATAGCGCATTCCATAAACTTTTTGTCATATCATATACGAGTTATTACAATCTAATATAACATAGTGATATTGACGTTTGAATGGATGTAATTTTTGTTAGTCCTTGCCTATATATAGGCACGGTACTAATGTTTTTGTTTACCCCCCCTTGCTAATTTGTGCAACCCAAAAAAAATACTAAGTTCTAAAGTTCAACAAACTTTATATTTTTAAATTAATTTCTATTGATTTATCACCTTTTTCTAATTGGTCCATTGCATTTTTGGTGGGGTTTATTTTATTTTTCCACTTCAAAAAATACAATATTTTCTAACATGCATTAATGAATTCATTAATTACAACTCTATCTTTTCTATATTTGTGAGAAGTTCATTATTAATTACAACTTTATTTTTGCATATTTGTCAAAGTTCATTAGATTTATAAAATAATTACAACTTTATTTTTTGTATATTTGTCACAAGTTCATTAGATTTCTAAAAAAGTCATTTTTTTAATCTTCCACAACAAAAATAATGTCTTATCAATATTAATATCACAATTTTTAGTTTTCAAAATAGTTTTTAAAAATGTTAATATATTTAAAATTATTTTAAAAATTAGTTTTATATAAACTAATAATTATTAAATTTATTTATTTTATTAAAATATATTATTGCTATTAAGAGTTGTATTGCTTTTATATATATAGACTTTAGTATATATTAATTAAAAAAATTAAAAACAATTAATTTCTAAATTTAACTTATGTAATAAAATTCTAAATGTTTTAAATTTCTTGGTTAAAAATCTATTAATTCAAATCTCGTGATTTTACAATGCATTACATTAAGTTGTATATTTTTAGACAATGGCTTGTTGCCACATTATTCTATAAAACTAAAATTTAAAATATTAATTAAAAATCTAAATTAAATTTGCTAAAATTTATAACTTCTCTTTTCAAAACCATAATTTTAAATATTACGTCCAATTTATTTTTCTAGAAGCAGGGACTCAAAGAGCTCTTGTTTAATATATAGATTGTTAAAGAGTTTTCATTAACTTTTTCATTTAAATAAATAAAATATATTTAAATATAATTAAAAATATTTTGTACATTGTAGAAGAGGAGAAATGTTGTAATAATGTCATTAGAGTAATAACTTTTCTATTATTATGTACCATATGTAATCTTGGTATGATAAGAAAGGGTTTCGTAAATATTAAAAGAATTAACAAATCTTTGATATGACTCCTTTCTATTGTCTTTTTGTGATAGACGAGTCTATATTCTTTCAAGGGCATATATATAGTTTTTTGATATGATTTAGTGGAATTTGATACGATGTTGTATGACTCAAGGGAATAACAATTAAATTCACAATACATGATGACCTTGTAAATAAAAAAAATATAACCAATTAAAATACATTAGCTTTTTTTTAAAAAAATTTAAAATTATATTGAAGAAAGCTAATTAAGTACAAATAGAGCATCATACTTTAGATTGCAACAAATGTTAAGGACTAACTCAATACTAGAAGACTAAATCAGCCAGCTTGTAGACTGGTAAATCAAAATACAATCTAGGAACAATGCATAACAGCCAGCTTGTAGGCTTCGAAAAACAAGTAACTACTGTGTAGTACATGAGAACCAAGTCACAAATACTAAACAACAATATATCTTGAGGTACTTGTATTGGTTGCAAAATTCTATACAGTGATATTGCTATCGGGATTTAATTTTGTGATTGACTCATGTTTCATGAGTAGTGATTTGACATGAATCCATCTCTCATGAGAATAAATGGAACACTTAGCACTCATTGGATCTAGGTGGTGCTCACAAAGGTGAAGCACTGGGACTTCCCGGGAGGTCACCTATCCCAATACTACTCCAGCCTGAGTGCGCTTAACTATGGAGTTCACTCCATGGTTAAACCTAAAGCTTACAATCCCAATTGCAAAACCTTCACCTAGTGTTGTGTCTTATGAACCATTCATTAGAAAGCCCCTTAAGCTCATCAATTGATAAGTAGGAGATAATTTCCACAGCAATTCAAATTATGAGATAATTATTATCAATAGGAATAATTAATTTGCATTGCACCTAGAAAACCAGCGGAATGAATGATTATCGAGTCTGCTAAGAAGCTGTCATAAAACCTCACTATCCTACTATTGAGATTCACTGGGGTTTCCATAACATATACTAAAATTGAATCGAATTGCCTTTTATCCTGAATAAAGGACTGAAACATAAGAAGAAAATTAAGCAAACGCATACTCCAAAACTTGACAAGGGAGAAGAGACAGAAAGGGAGTTAACCCCAATCAAATGTGGGGAAGGTGTCATGTCCGACGCTCTTTACTTTGCGTGACCGGCCTTTGTGTGGATTCCGCTGCTTTTGGAGTATTTGATTTGGTTTGGAAAATGTGGGTTGAACGTCACGTTAAAGTAAACGGGTTGAAAGGAACTCTTTCCTCACCAAGACCCCACACATGCTTCCCAGTCCAAAAACGAAGTGGCTTTCCTTCCCCTCGTTAGTGGGCATGAATTTCCCATCAAGTTACAGGGATTGACGTTTACCCCGCGTTATTACACCACTATACTGGGTGTGCCAATTTATGTTCATTAAAGTCTAATAAGAATATCCGTGTGCGTAAACTCGATTTAGTGTAAAAAGGACGTGAGTGGATAAGAAGTCACGAAATGAACTAGTTACATAAATGATCTTGCATTAACACCCTTCTTCTATTGTCATCTATAACTTAAGGGTCTGTTTGGTTGCAGGCATAGGAATCGGGAATTAGAAGAGAAAATTTGAATGGGAATGGAAATGGGGAATGAGAATAAGGAATGACAATCCAATCTCATTTATCTCTTGTTTGGTTGCACAAACGTGAATTGAAGATTGAAGGTTCGAACCCCATCAAATTTTATTAATGTAAAAGAAAAAACATAATTTATAGAGGGTTTCATCTTCACACACACTTATTTTTAACAAATTCATGGCATTTGCAAAAAGAATCTGAAGCAAAAAACAGTAAAGTAGGTGAGTCCAAATCCCCACATCGAGCGATCGAATCGCGCTGCTAAGCGATTCGTTGGCCACAGTGCACTGGTCTTTTGTGAGTAGAATATGAGGAATATATATATTTTGTCAATATCATCAGTTTGAAAATGGCCATGATTTTTCATTTTGGGGAGCTCCAAGAGGAAGTTATAATGAAGCGGATCTAAAAACATTTTCAAATAAGAAAAATTCAAAATAGGAATGGGAATAGCAATTCCAATTACAAGTATTTTGGAGAATGGACAAATGCTCATTTTGGGGCAAAATGGAAATACATATTCCTATTCCCAATTATGATTTGGCGCACCAAACAGAGAATTAAAAACAAATTCTAATTTTCTATTCCTATTCTGATTGTATTCCAGCAACCAAATGAGTCCTAAAGGAAATAGAAAAAGTGACAAGTCTTGATTACAATGCTCAATGAGTTATTTTATAAATAAACCTCTTAGAAATGAAGAAAATGGGGAAATCTAATAGTCCAAAAATCCTTTTTAAAAATAGATTTAATAGTAGGGGAGAAACTCTAAAAAAAACTATGAAGGTAAAATCCCATGTGAGGAAAAAGCATATCCAATAAGAGATAATGAATAGAGAAGATCAAGAGAACACCCTTGAATGTAATATTTCCTTTTGCTAATTGTGGACTATTAGTTACATGAAATATTGAAGATGGTGTAGTATTTTTTACCAACATTTCTTACCTTGGGGAGAATTAGATCCAATGAAACATGTAATATATCTTCTTATTCTTGAAAAGAATATGAGGTAAGAAGGGCACAAGTCTATTGAATCTACTTAAATTTGACAATATCAAGAGTCTTGTAATCTTAATTAAAGAAGGGGACAATGTAGAACAACATGAAGATTAATGTAGAGAAAGGATCAAAGATGGTGTTGAGTCCTTTGAATGTTCTTCAAAAGGATGCCAAATAAGGATAAGTGCTGATATAAAGAGTCATGTACCACTATAGAAAATGCTGACATGAATGGAGTCTGAATTGAAATTAGTAACTCATGAGTATTTGTAAAATCTATCATTGTGGAAGTATACACGAATGTGGAGGACCATGAGGATCTAAATGTACCCATTTACAAATAGATGTGACAAAAGAAAATCCTTCTAGAGGTAAACTTCTCGTTGGTTATGTATAAATTGTAGAAATCATATGAAGAAGCAACAATTGGTGATGAAGAAAAATCCAACGAACGATAATGGATGAGTTTTGCACTACAACTAGAAAAAGATAAGAATCAAAGAGGTCATCATTGCATGAGTATCTACAAGATATTCATTTTTTTCAACTTATTTATTCTATGTAATATCCATGAGTGTCTCCTATTATGGACAATGTTTAACTCAATCTTAGTTGATAATATAGGTACTAAATCTCTAGGCATGGAAGGTAACCATTTGACTACATTAGCATCACTTCTGTAATTGGAGTGTTTATATGATAGCTATTTATTTACATGAAATGCATCACTAACCATCTACAACATTCATTGTGTATATTGGAACTAACTCTTGAGTAGGATAGTGCATTGTTTTCCCTTTCCATTTTGGTGCTAAAGATGAGGTTCATCAAGAGTGATAAAGGGATCCTTAATGTAGAGTGAGAGAGAATCCAAATGTTAAGAATATTATATAGTATTTAAAATGGATCATCTATCATTATTAAGGTTTAAATGACATGGTTGAGTAATGAGATAGGTTTAAATGATGGTTGAATATTGAGAATGACTTAATAATTAATTTATATAGAAACTCCTAGTTCAAATAATAGTTACTTTAAAAACTTCACTTGTCCCTTATAGTAAGTTATTCAATAATTTTGAATTTTTTTTGAGTAAGTCAAATAAAACTCTTTTTAGTACAATCTAAATTATGAGGCCAAAATATTTTAAGAGAGTGCAAAGTATACTAGTATAACAAAATCTATATAGCTAAATATCTAAGATATTTACAATTCCATTTGTTGAACATTGTATTGACATGTGTGTGTGTGTGTGTTTTATTATAGATAAACTTGCGTGTAAAAATTGACCATCAACAAAAAAATAAAAAATTGTCACAATCAATATTCACTTTACAAATAAACATCCTTGACAAAACAATTACTACCTGACAACAAATAATATTTTAAAAATTAGAAGACTATTATTTAATATAAATTAGACATCTTCGCAATGTCGATGTATGTCATTATTAAGTGCTTTAATTAATTATTAATTTCACACTCAAGAATCTTAACATTTATTGGGGGCATTTATTATGGCTTAAAGTAGAATGTTGAAATAAAAGTAACTTACTTTAATAATGCTTTAAAGTAGAATAGAAATCAAAATTGATTTGCATTGATTCTATAAATTGAAATGACCTTTTATAATTGAAAAAATAATTTTGTGTAAAGGTGGAAAGGTTAAATTGTAAATTTATCTTAATATTTTAAGAATGTCATAAAATGACTATTTAATTGGGCTTTAAGTGTAAATTCTTGGAACGTCTTATATAAAATCACTATTTGGAAAGTAAGTGGGGCTAACTTTGACTTTGAGGTTCATTTTATTTTATTTTTACTTGTAGATAACAATTGCACACAGTTGAAATTTTTAGGAGTAGAAAATGAGGGGGAGTGGATAATGAAGATTTACAATCCCCGTAAAAGAATAATGTAATCTTGGTGCATTCTAGGAACTAAATAGTCCATGCACAAACCCTCCTTCAATTAAAAACTAATATTCTATAAAATAATCAGTCGTTGACCAAGCATGTCTACTCTCTCGTCTTAATAAAATTAAAGAGCTTGGAGATTTCATTCTTCATTGTAGCAAGTTTACTATAAAATTAATTTTAAGCCTCTAAATATAATAGGAAAAGAAGTCTAGGGGGTCTATGATAGTTTTGTCATAAATATTTCTAATTACTGTTTTAAAAAAGTTTCAGAAATGAAAACATATATACTAATAGTCCATTACAAATATACTAGTAGTCTACAATTTTTTAATTTTTGTAGTTTTTTTTGTTAGTGTTTACTAATTTGTGCATTGCTATTGGGACATTTATGTTTACTGGAACATCTAAGCACAAGTATTGATGTTATTTTAGTGAGTGAAATACATTCACGCAAAAGCTGAAACCTTAGTTTTAACCTCTTCACGCACCTAAATGGGCAAAATCAGACTTAATCTTTAAGAGTTCTATATGAGTGAAATTAGTTGGAACAACTACTAGATTTTTTCCCTAATTATTTTGATAAAAAGTTAGTAATTTTTCAAAATTAATATTGGAAAACGCCATTATATAGAAAAAGGAAGTTGTTAATAGATCACCTTTAATTTTCCCCACAACAGTTGCTTTAATGTGCACTACAGTCATAGAATAGATATAAATATTATAAAAGCCTATGCATTGAAAATGAGTAAACATAAAATATATCTCGCTTCCTCTCTGGTTTTGGAAAACAGAGGGAATATTGAAGAATGGTGTCATTTTTGAAGTACGCATTTTGCTAAAATAGTATATTTTAAGTTTTATTTTTTTTCATTATTCAAAATTATACTATTATATTTTATTGTTAAAAAAATTACGTGATCTTAAAGGAATTGCCTATATTTATTAAACTTTTGAATTTAGATTGTGTTGTTTAATTGTTATAAAAATTTAATAAATCAAGAAAATTGCAGTCATATGTATACATATCTAGAAATCACCACTTTATCATTATGTTTGTACACAATCTTATTAATTATTAGATTACTAAGTTTAAAGTTTTTAAGTACAATTTAAAGGGTTTGAGGGGAGTGTCTTTTGAGAGAATGAGTTAACATTTTTATGTAATATATAACAACCCAATATAATAGAGACATGTCTATTGTCAAATCTATTTCAAACCATAATTTTGAAGGACAAAAAGTTTCATAGAAAGGCTTTCTAATAGGCAGCGTCTACCCACCTGACCAAACATTGATAATAGAAACACTTGTCAAATCTATATACTTAATCCATATCCTAAATTAAAAAATGTTGATCACTTACATATCAGTAAATATGACCTTAATTAAGATACACTTCTAAAATTACAAACAAAAATATTAAATATTTTGAAAAAAATCAAAGAATCTTCTACTGATAAAATTTTAAAAATATATCAAATGAATGAACAAAAACCATAACGAATTGAGTTACATTTGACCAAAAACTTATAAAATCAGAACAATCCGAGCACCCATTCAGTCCCACTTATTTGCCAATTTTAAAATCAGGGATACCAAATATTCGCTTATCCCTTAATAAGACATGAAGTCATTAAATTTTCTTCTTCCTAAGTTCTCTCTAATCATTTTTTCTGAAACGTTTAGAACAGAAAGTGTGGCACAGGTTTTCAGGAACTAGATAAGACTTGCATCTGTAAGCAGAAATGACCGGAAAAGAAAAGAAAGCAGCACGAACGTGGAAAATGTGAGAGTTTTAAAGGAGAAAAAGAGAAATTATAAATACCACTTGCTGCAGGCCGGTGAGAAAAATAGCCTGGCTGCATTCCTCCTGGCCAGGGCAGAGAGCCGCCATTGTCACGTCCGTCATAGGAGGAATCAACATGAAAACAGCAGTACAGTGAATAAACATGACCACCAGCAGGTGACTCACAGGCTTCTCAATACTCATACAATGTCTCCACCCCCTTTTCTCATTTGTCACCGTCATCTTCCTCACTCCCTCAGTTTTTCTGGTTCAAGTCAATTGTGGGAACGCCATTAAAAGAGGTTCTTCCCCACGCGTCCAATGGTGGCAAAGGGAAGAGCACTTGTAGTCGCCACAGCTAACACTTTGGACTTTAATTAATAATGGCATTGATTGATGAATGATATTTGTGTACCAGTTGGGCAAAGGTATATCCCATTCTTGGCTTGCAATGCACTTAATACTCCTACTCTACGTAAGTGCCTTGTTTTCTAGGAGCAGAAAGCTACTTCATTCTCAATTTTTTACTTCGTCTTTCTGCTGCTACCTTTGCATTGTAGAAAAAGTAATCCGCCACCACTCTTTCGGTTGTGCTGTCGCATTTTGGAAGATTCATTTAGTCAATCTGACTGGGTACCCAACTTTGTTTTCGCCCAACTCCACAGATTTCCTTTTTCCGGAATTTGATGTTTTATTCGGACGACCCGTGATGCACCGTCATATCTGATTTTTTTTTAATATTGAAGAAATACCTGCTATTTTTGACATTTGTTTGTGCAAAACGGCATTTGCTTCTGGAGAAATTTACTAACGGAAAAGCTGGATTATAAAGTGGAATAGTTTTGAAATAACGCTTACAGACCAAAATTGGCAAGAATGATTAAATAGCATAATACCAGATCTCTTTATTTTCTTGGTTTCACAACTTTGACTTCATTACTCCCATAATGTGGTAGTATTATGCAGATTAGGTACGCGACAATGATTTGGTGTAAATAGAAAAAGAAATTTTGGAGTCCGAGCAGACCTGGAAATTGACGGTCGTATTGGCCGTTTTTCGATATTTTAACCGTATATGATAGGCTAATTTTTTTTAAGACCCTACACATTGACAGACTAAATTTTTTTAAAACCGTAAATTTGACAATTAGATTTCTTAATAAACTGTCAAAATCTCTTATAGGAATAATATAATACTTCACTTACTATTTTTCTGTTCTGTTTGGATTGCTAGCTACTGGACATAATTTGCGTCGGTGTTTTTGGAAATCTTTTGCATTCAATTTTGGATTGGGGTTTTATTGTTTGCATGGCAGGGCCTGAGATTTCTTCTCCGTTGGTGAGAACAGATGGTTCTTCTCCAACTATGCATGCAATGTGATTTGAATCGTTTTATTCAGGAGAGAGCTCCAAGCTGAAAAAGTTAATGGTTGTTTTCCGCGTAGCCATGATCGCCTTGTTCTGGTTATTCCTCCAATGGCTGTAATGGAGGACATTGATTATTGGACCAAGCATGCTTTAATATGCAAATTTCTTGGAATCTGGATTTCCCTATCCACTCTTGAGGCATGGATCCGCAGCTCATGGCAGGTGGAAGGCGATATGGAGATTATGTTGGCAAGGAATAGTTATTTTTTTGTTGTATTCTCTTGCATGTCTGTTCGTGATCGTGTTTTTGAAGGAGGCCCTTATTTCTACAACCATGTGGGGTTATTTGTCAAACCTTGGCATTCAGGTTTTAATTCTGCTGAGGATCTCCCTTCAACAGTGCCAGTTTGGGTTCGCTTGCCTCGTCTTCCCTTGAAATTTTGGCATGAAGACATCCTTCGACAAATTGCTGCTTTGTTGGGGAAGCCCGCTGCTATCGCACATCAATTCCTCGATAAAAATGTTATTTCTTATGCTAGAATTTGTGTTGAAATTAATTTGAATAACCCATTACCAGATTCTTTTGAAATTTGTCTGGGGGATTCTTCTTGGGTGCAGCAGTTAGATTATGAATACCTCCCTTTCCGTTGCCGATTTTGTCATGAGTATGGTCATTTACAGTGCGCGTGCCCCCGTAACTCGAGTTTCAAAGGAGTGGATGGTTCTACAACTGGCAATGCTGGTGGTTTGGCAGATACTACAGGGAAAGTACAATCTCAAATGGTTAATACTACCAAGGGGATGAATCCGCAAGATGCTTCAGGTAAGGGTAAGGCTCAAATGCAGGATAAGGATGGATTTACCCTTGTTCGCCCTCGACCTAAGGGAAGTGGTCAAAAGAGGCCTTTGAAAGAAAGACTATTTGATTCAGGTTTTAACCGCTTTGAGGTGTTGGATAGTATGGTTCTAGAGGAGGGTATTTCTCCTCCCATCTCTTCTGATCCAGTTTGCCCAGATGAGAGATCTGTTCCTAATGATGCTTGTGGGGCATCCCAAGTTGTAGTATATCAGAAATGTGAGGTCCCTGTAGCTCCTGTGATAGAGGCTCTAGTGACTCCTGCACTGTTGGAAGATAATGATGTTGTTTTGGCTGACTTGGTTAAGGATGTGCTACCTTCAGGTAAGGGCAAGGGATCTCCTCTCCCCTTGGGGTTGATGCCTCGATCCTTTAAGCGGGCTTCTTCTACTCCCCCTCTAAGGAGTGGGCGCAAACCAGACCAAGAGAAGATTAAACTCACAGGAGATATATTGATTGAGTTTGCTTCAGTGAAACCTTTGGATTCTCATTTTCCCAATTCTACCCAATGATGATTATTCTCTCATGGAATGTAAGGGGGTTGAATAGCATCCCTAGACAAAAGGCTATTCATAACTTGGTGGTTGATCATAGTCCTGATGTTTTTTGTATCCAAGAGACTAAGCTCTCTGTGGAGTCTATGGTCCAACATGCCTCTAGTATTTGGTCTCGTGGCCAATGCCAGTTTGTTAGGGCAACATGCAGTGCTGGTGGTTTAGCTATATTTTGGGATCCTCAAAAAATTTCTCCTCTTGGCTGGATGTCTTCTCGCTCAGCTCTCTCTATGGTAGCTTCTGCTCTAGACTCAGGAGAGGTAATCATGGTTACTAATGTGTATGCACCTATTGATCTTGTGGGAAAGGAGGAACTTTGGGAACATATTCAATATGTTAGAAATTGTCATCCTTATCATCCTTGGGTGTTAGCAGGGGACTTCAATTCAGTTTTAAGTCTGGAGGAGAAGCATGGTGGTTTGGCTAGATTAGGACCTTCTTATGCTCTTCTTCGGAAACACATATCTCTTTTGCATCTCTCTAATGTTAAGCCTTCTAATGGTCTCTATACCTGGAATAATCGCAGGACTGGTGTTGCTGCTATCTTAGAACGTCTGGATAGATTTCTTGTTTCTTACTTCTGGGTTAGTGGCACCCTTACTATCTCTTCAAAAATCCTTGATTGGAGGGGTTCAGATCATTGGCCAATCAAATTTTTCGCTATAGGGGCTTATGTTCCAAAGCATCCTCCTTTTAAGTTCCAGTTGATGTGGCTTTGTGACTCCTCTCTTCATGATTTTGTTTTTTGTTGGTGGAAAGATGGTGCTCCTGCATATGGTACCGCAATGTTCTGATTTTCTAAAAGGCTTCAATATGTTAAAAGGTAGCTCAGGATATGGAATAGGGAATGCTTTGGGAACCTTCACTTTATGAAGAGGCTTGCTCAAGAAGATCTTGATGTCATCACTAGGGAGATTAGAGATCGAGGTTTCTCAGAGGATCTTGGCAAGGTTGAATCCCTTGCTTCTAGAGCTCTAGAAGAATGGGAACTAGAGAAAATTTTTTGGAAGCAAAAGGCTAGAGTTGATTGGCTCCAGGAAGGTGATCGAAACACTGCCTTTTTCCATAAAACAATGCAATCTCGCCGGAATCAGAGCACTATCTCTTCTTTGGTTAATTCTCAAGGTATCCAACTGAATTCCTTGCCAGCTTTGTTCCAGGAGGCTATTTGGTACTTCTCTACCCTCTTCTCTGAGGACTCTCCTCCTGCTGATAATGAAGAAAATATTATTTTGTCCTGTATTCCTTCCCTTATCACTCAGGAAATGAATGATTATCTCATGTGTCCTATCTCTTTAAAAGAGCTGGAGGAGGTGGTCTTTGGCATGCCTAAGGGGAAGGCTCCTGGTCCTAATGGCTTTCCAGTTGAATTCTTTCAAGAATTTTGGGACATCATTAATCATGATTTGTTGGAGGTGGTTAAAGAATCCTATGCTAGCAAGCAGATGCTTCGAGCTTTGAACTCTACATTCTTGACTCTTATTCCTAAGAGAGAGGGTGCTAATCAATTGGAGTTTTTTAGACCAATTGCCTTATGTAATGTGGTTTGCAAAGTTATTACTAAGTTGATTTTTGAGAGATTGAAAAGGTGGCTTCCCATTATTATCTTAGAAGAACAAGGTGGTTTTGTTGCTGGCAGACAAATTTTGGATGGGGTGGTTATTGCTACTAAGGCTATTCACTCTATGGCTACTTCAAGGGAGAGAGCCATGTTTGTTAAGATGGATATGGCTAAGGCCTACGATAGAGTTAAATGGAGCTTCCTAAGGAGTATTCTTCTTTCTTTTGGATTTAGCTCTGACTGGGTGAGTTGGATTATGAGTTGTGTTACTTCTACCTTTTTTTCTATTCTTATTAATGGTCAACCTTCTCAACTATTTGGTGCTTCTAGAGGCCTCCGCCAGGGTGACCCTCTCTCCCCATATCTATTCATCATCATGGTTGAAGGCTTGGGCAGATTCATTAAGCATTAGTTGTCCCAGAATTCTATTCAAGGCTGGCAGTGGGGTAATGGCTTACCTTCTCTTTCCCATCTTCAATTTGTTGATGATTCTGCTCTTGCTGGTCTTGCTAGGATCAAGGAAGCTGAAGCCTTTCGACATGCTTTGGATGTTTATTTGGCAGCTTCAGGCTAGAAAGTTAATGAGCACAAATCTTTCATTTACTTTTTTAACACTCCTGATTCTATTCAGCACAGATTGTTGGTATCCTACGGTTTCAGATAGGTTCACTTCCTTTGACTTATCTTGGCATTCCTATTGTTGTTTCTAGGCAGCCATGTCTCTTCTGGCAAAATTTGATTACCAAGCTTCAGGATAAGGTAAATCATTGGACTCATAGATGGCTTTCTACTGCTGCCCGGGTTACTCTTCTTCAAGTTGTTATCCAAGCTCTTCCTACTTATAGAAGCATGGTTCATGCTACACCTATTTACTTTCTCAAAGAGTTTGATGCTCTTTCTCGACAATTCCTTTGGAGTGGTAATTTGTGCAGTACTAAATGGAGCTTGGTTAATTGGGAAACTGTTTGTAGGCCTAAAAAGGAGGGTGGTCTTGGTCTTCGATTGGCTCTATTGAGTAGTCAAGCTTTGGCTGCTAAACTTGATTGGCGATGGTGCTCTGGACAACATCAACTTTGGGCTTGTATTATCACTCATAAATATTTTCATGGTGCTGATCCTTGCTCTGTTTCTGCACTTCCTCTTGAAGGTCGTGGCTCAATGGTTTGGCATACTTTGAAGACAGGTGTGATGTTGGTGAAGAGGGGTCTGTTCTGGATATATAAAGGAGGTTCTCAGGCTTTTTTTTGGTCTGATGCTTGGGATGGATTCCCTTCCATTTTATCCATATACCCTCATCTTCAGCATCTTTGTGACTCTTTTCTTGCCACTGGATGGGATAAAGTGGCTCATTACAAGACTCCTTATCAATTGGGACCTGTTGTTGGTTACAGATGGAAGCATTCTTCTGATTGGCCTCCTGGAGGTATAGACATGGATCATCAGGAGCTTTCTCAAATTCTGGCCTCTAGAGAGTGTTCTTCTTTGCTTGGTCCAGATGTTTTGGCTTGGGGCGGTACCTTGTCTGGTAAATATCATGTCTCTGCTGGGTATCAGGAGATAACTAGACAACTATTTGGGGATGCTGAGGTCCCTTGGTGGAAGCAAGTTTGGAATAAATTTTCTTGGTGCAAGTGCAATTTTTTCATGTGGCTAGTGGCTCACAACCGTTGTCTTATTTGGGATAATCTTTGTAAACGTGGATTGTAGAGCCCCTCTTATTATGTTTTGTGTGGTAATGGAGAGGAGTCTGCCTCCCATCTGTTCTTCCATTGCTCCTATTCTACTCAGATATGGCACCTTTGGTGGAGCACTTGGGGTTGCTCTTGTCGGCATGCTTCCTCTTTGCCTGAGTTCTGGGCCCGCTTGGGTAGTGCTCCCTCCAAGTCTTCTTCTCTCCATGCTGCTTGGATTGCTGGCCCATCTTTCATGCTTTGGCATATCTGGTTGGAGAGGAATCGTCACATATTCCAAGATGTTCGGATTGGTGTTTTGCATCTTTGATGGAAAATATCACATTCTCTTCAGGAAACTATTCTTGTGAAGTGTGAGCTTGATGGGGGTATGGATCCGGTTGATCTTGCTATTTGTAATCGCCTCAATTTTCATCTGCAGGATGGGGTTGCAGCTCATAGGTTTCCTTCTATGTCCAGGCAGCTTCACCATCAGAGGAAGGGTCGGGTTAACCGGGATGGGCACTAGACTCCTCCTCCCTGTGGAGTTCTGAAAATTAACACTGATGGTTCTTCCCGTGGGAATCCCGATCCGGCTGGTATTGGTAGAGTGGCTCGTTGTAGTTTTGGGGATGTTAAATTTTTCTTCTCAGTTCATAAGGGTGATTATACTAACAATCTCATGGAAGCTCAGGCTATTTTATATGCTGTGGAACAGTGTTTCTTGCGGGGATGGAGTGAGATTATCTGTGAGTCTGATTCCCAGGTGGTGGTGAACATGCTTTCTTCGCAAGAGCTTGAGGATGTTAGTTGGCAGCTGGTCACTGTTGTTAAGCAAATTCTTTTCTTCTCTTCCTCTTTTCAGTTCATTAGGTTCACGTATATTCCTCGTGAATGGAATAGAACTGCTGATTATTTAGCCAAATGAGCTTCTAGTCATGATCCGGGTTGGAATATTAGGGATAGGAGGCAACTGTCCTTTGAGATGGTGCAAGAATTTGATGATCTTGTTGCTCAGGATCAAGCTCTTTGTTGAGCTCTCCTTGTTGTATTCCTTTCTATCTTAATAAATTTTTACCCCTCTTTTTGTAGATATAACATTATATTAAAATATATGTAATATATGTTGACAGACTAAATTTTTTTAAAACCGTAAATTTGACAATTAGATTTCTTAATAAACTGTCAAAATCTCTTATAGGGATAATATAATACTTCACTTACTAATGTAGATATAACATTATATTAAAATATATGTAATATATGTATAATAAAATATAAGATATTTTAATTAATATATAATATATTTTTTGTATATTAATAGTAATTTAGAATCTAAAATATATGAATTTTAGAAACTCAACTTACTAACAAATAATACTATGATTTAATTGTTAACATATTTTATATTATTAATTATATATTTTTATTTCTATATTTTTAGCTTAATTCATTGTAATTTGTAATTATTATTATTTTAGAATCTTTTTTTATGAAGCATGTGATTTTAGAAACTTGTTAATATTTATATTGATTTAACATTTTTAAAATTAAATATATTAATTTTAGAAAGTTGCTAAGTTTCTTTAATATTTTTATAATTTTATATTTTTAATCTTATAAATTAAATCCTCTATGTGTTAACATTTTCTTATATTAATTTAGAAACATCTATGATTTGTTAATATATGATTGACTTGTACTTATTTTTTATTATTGTTTTTAAAATTGTTTTCAAAACAAATATGAAAATATTATAAACTTGTTGTAAATATGATATTTGTTTATTTGTTACTAAATTATACTTATTCCAATTTGTATCTATATAATCATATCACCAAAAACATTATTTTTTGTCAAACAATTGTATTTCTATTTTATTTGTAGCTTCAAAATTCTTCTTCATCAATTGAATCACATAAGGTAAATTTATGTAGTTTTCAAAATTCTTCTCTTCATTATGTTGAATCACATAAGGTATATTGTATGTAGTTTTCAAAACTCTTATTTTCCTACATAGTTACTAATGTTATATTTATTTTTGCAAGTATATAAATGATGTAAATTGGAATGAAATATATCAAATATGGAAGAACACAAAGTCAATAAGAGTTCTTGACCTTTGATTAATTTGTTTTTATTAGTCTATATTTTGTATCCCAATTTTAATCAAGATTTTTTTTTTCTTATAGATTGGAATATTAGATGGTTTACTTTTGAGTATATTTTTTATATTTAATATGTTGCAAATTATAGTGAAAATTATTAAATTATTCATATATAAAAAATTTGTCAATCAATAATTTTTTTTGAATGTAAAATGAAAGGCACTAAAATGACTCAACCATCATCAAAAATTCATATGACAGGCAGGGGTGATCGTCAAATTCTAAGCCTGAGTTCGAGATAATTTTTTTTTGAAGTTATATGATGAAAATTTGCATAATGCATTACCCATAAAATGATGTTTTGAGAAGTTTTAATGTAAATTGAGATGGATTTTACAGAATCAATGACATCCTCTTTACAAATAATGCCAATCTCATCATTTCATTTCATTCTATCGACAGACGTACTCAACATCACGATTCTTAATTGATGTCACGACTTCATAAAAATATTAGAAAATATTATTTTTTTTTATAGAAATTGTATAGTCTTTTTAACTTCTCATGATTTTTAGAAAATATATTATTTTAAAAAATTGTATATCTTTCTAATTCTATTAAAATGTAAAAAGACTAGAACAAAACAAAACAATATATTATTTTCTATAATAAGGTGGTAATAATATTGAACTTGATAATGGGTTAGGGTGATGGTGGATTAGTCAATGCATATATTCTCCAATTATGATGGATTGATTGGTAGATTTCTTTTAGGGGTTGTTAGATTATTAGGCAATGCAATATGTGGTTACCAAGTTTGATGTTTCATTTCTCACAAATTGTATCATCTTTAAGGTTGTAGTCGGGAGTTGATACTATAGACAAGGTGTCAAAGAGGTAATTAAGCATGGGGAAGATGGAGCTATAAGAAACATAAAAAAATTAGTGAAGAGATGTTGGTGGAATTTATATATATATTTGATAAGGAGTTAGGATTCAATATATGTAATAGTGGGTGGTGAGAATCTAGGAACTAACTAAAGAATTGGATTGAGCTTTATTAGTTGGTTGAGGGATATTATGGACAATGTAGTGTTGAAACCGTTCCATACTCATGGTTTTCACAATGTATCTAATGATGTGCACAATCACACATGGTCTTCATTGAAGGTGCAATATGATAGTATGTGCATTCATATTGGGGGGTTTATAATGGGAAACAAGGGAAGTACTATATTGCTTACAGAGGTGGGAGATGATATTTTGTGTGGAGGGAGTAGGGGTTTATATATAGGAACACAAGTGTGGGGGTATTAAGTGGGTATTGGAAATGAGTGACAATAAAGAAATTTGGAGCAATAATTTTTGAAACTACAAGTATTCTTTAGTATGCCATAAATTCATGTGCTATGATTTAGGTTCACTAAGTAAAGCCCCTACGCACAATGATCAAGCTACATTATGATCCTCTTTCAAGGATAAGGATCTCTTATCTTCCATGATGCAATTTGAAGAAAAAATTCACCTATTGAAGGCCACAAGATCTGTTGTCTACACCTCCTAGAGTATTTCCATCCTTCTAAGTGTTGTTAAACGTTCCTTTATAAGGTTTTCAAGATCTTAACTAGAGGTTTAAATATCTTTCTTCTTGATGATGTTAGCTCTAATTATCAAAACAATGAAGTATCTATGGGTATAGAGTAGGTTTCATCAAGTGAATAAATTTTGGAGTTGAAGAAATGTGTTATAAAGGGATACATGCTTTATAACAACCTAGATCCCCCTTTTTGTAGCATGTGGCATGACTTTCTCTATATTTTTGAGGTGGAAGTGTGTGTTGGAAGGCTCAAATGTGACCATATTTGATGTATTTAATTTTTGGTTTATGGTTGGGCTTGTTAATCATTTTGTTGATATGAGATTGTTTTGAAGTGTAATGGAACAATCATTGTTTTGTCATCGATGTCAAACTTGCTATTTGCTAGTAAGATAACTACTTAGTTTATTTGAGTAAAATCATTTGTTTGATTGATGAAGAGGATTTGATGAAATGAGATATCAAGAGCACCTAGAGGAAAGGTTGAGTTATGGTATGAAAAGGAGTACAAAGATTAGTTAAGACAGTGATGATATAGTGTATTGTTTATCTACTTAAGGCTACAAAGGTTGGATACACTGATTAAGTCTAGAAGAACAAGTAAGAAGAATTGTGTCTGCCAAGCTTGACCAAGTGCATAGTAGGCGTCGAGAAAAGTTAGTGCAAGCCGAGTAGAAAATCAGTTAGAGCCAAGAAAAGTCAAGATTCAGTGTATGTCAAGTGAACATAGTGTAAGCTGAGTAAAGTTTAGTTGATGTCGAGCATAAGTAAACTTTAGTGTTTTTTGAGTTAACTAGTTTAAGATGAGTGGAAGAACAATATGGAAGTCAAGTGACATCATATTAATGCCAAGTGCCAGTATTCATGTTAAATCATAGATTTGACAGATCAACGTCAACTATTTTATTTTCTTGAATTGTGTGAAGCATGTGGAAGATAACTATGATGATTTGGTGGTACAAGATTCAAGGTAAATGATTTTGTGGTGAATTCAAGGAGGATTGAAGAAGACGTTTCTAGAAGAACCAAATGGAAAAGTGGGTAGATTCATTGTATCCTACCTAATCCTACCTAGCCCTAAAATGGATGATTGTGGTTAAGTGGGAAAATATCTTAAATCTTTATTTATAGAGAAATTTGGTCAAAAGCAAAGGCTGTCATGTGTCAGAACCTAAGGAAGACAAGGAGTCTAGGGTATTGCTTCATTTAGTAGCCGAATAGTAGAGATTGTAAGGTTTAAGAGCATGAATGCTTGAAGGGTGTGAAAGCCAAGAAGAATGGAGGATTGAAACAAAGATATATAATCTACAAGTGAGTTGTAATTTGTTATCAAATCAAGCCTTACTATTACTTTCTAATCATTGTATCAATCTATGATAAATCCTTTGGATTAAAGTTGACCTAATAGTCATTTGTAAATCCTATGACCAAGTGACGTTCCAAGTGAATGATCTAAAGTCCTATAACAAGGCTCACTCTTAACAGAGTGATTGAAATCCTCTAACTAAGTCACATTTAACAGTGTGTATTGTAACCTTTAATAAGTTTGGCCTTTCATAGGGCATCCTTTAGAAGAGTGAGAATTAGTAGCATGTTACTAGTGATTTATCCCAAATTGGGTTTTCACATAAAACCCTTGTGTCAAATGTGTTATTGAATTTGTTATGTTTCATGTTTACATTTCTGCAAAGTTGTTTTGACCTAGGTAAATAACCTACAAAGTTTTAGTGTTGTATGATCTAATGGATGCATGCATATTGAGGTTTTATGCATATGAGTCTACTAAGCATTGAAATTTTTTATTTGTACATCTCTACCTTAGGTGATTTATTCACCCCCCCTCTTAGTTATTCTAAAGAATTCTAAGAATTGCTATCAGAGCCATATATTTAAGAGGACTAGTTTGAAGGTACTAGAAGTAAAAGATCAAGATGTCAAAAAGAGAGGTACCCAAACTTAACAAGGAGATCTTCCTTGCATGAAAAAGTCTAATGAAGCTACACCTAGGAGGTCTTGGAGATCATGCACAATCAACTATTATCACTGAACATGCCAATTCTACTGGAGCCCTAACTACTGATGATCTGAAAAAGAACAATGAACACAATCAGACAATATTGGAGATTTCCTCTGACCTATGTTATTATGAGTTTGATGACATCATGGGTTTTGATTTTGCAAAGAAGATGTGGGATGCTCTTCACACCATTTTTGGAGGAGACAAAAATGTTCTAAGAGCCAAATCTAAAAGTCTTAGAGTTAAGTTCGATGATATGAGAATGCAAGAAGGTGAGAATGTTGCTCAATATTGCTCTAGAATAAAAGATGTTTTGAATGTTATAAGAGTAGCCACTGGTAAGATAGATGATGATACTCTATTAAGCAAAGTACTGAGAACATTGTTGCCCATCTATGCTATTAGAGTCTTTGCCATATAAGAATTAAGATGTATACTAGGTTCTAATCTAACTCTTAAAGGTTTGGTACGTAGGCTCATTGCCTTTGAGCTCTCTAATTTTGATAATTTCAAAATTGACAATGTTGAATCTACTTTCAAAGCTAAGCTATCATTAAAGGAATCTAAGGATAATAAGAAAATGGTCATATATATTTCTAGTGATAGTGAGACAGATGAGGAGGATGTAGAACAACTTGAAGGACCACTAGCAAGGAGATTTTATAGAGGCAAAAGAAAATTCAAAAGTAAGTTACCTATTATATGTTTCAATTACAACAAGGTTGGTCATATTGCTGCTAGATGTGTAGAGAAGAAGAACAATAGAGAAGTGGAGACAAATATAAAAGTAAAAGTAACGAGGACAACAAAGATTATAAAGATAAAGGCAAGAGGTCTTGCTACATTGCAGAAGAGGAAATCAAAAATGGATCTGATGACTATGATGATAAAGTGGTGTATGTTGTAATGAAGGATGAGGAAACTGCACTTGTGTCTTATATGAACAAGAGTGATAGATGGATCATTGATAGTGGATGTTCACATCACATGACTGGAGATAAAAGTAACTTCACTACCCTTAATTATTATGATGAAAATAGTGTAAGATTTGGTAATGATGCACCTTATCTGATAAAAGGAAAAAGATTTATCAAACTCATAGAAAAGATTTTGTGTGACAATGCTTATTATGTTGAAGGACTTAATTATAATTTTTTGAGTGTGTCAGAATTGACTAGTTCAAGTTGCAAAGTTGAGTTTGAGAACAAGATAGCTAAGATCTATGACGCTGATGGGAAACTAATTGGGAAAGGTGATCAAACTAGAGGTAATCTATTTTATCTTGATATGAATGATGCTACTTATCTTGTAGAATTTGATGATGTGTTGTTCTAGCACAAGAGGTTATTTCAACTTTGATAACTTGGTTAGTATCATAGCATGAAAAGAGTAAGAGGTTTACCTAAATTGAAGAAATATGAGAATATGATTTGCAAACAATGTGAGTTAGGCAAGATGAAAAAAATTAGTTTTAAAGGTAAGACTCACACCTCAAAAGAAATTCTTGAGATTGTTCACACTCACTTGTGTGGACCAATTAATGTGCAAAGATACAAGGGTGACAAGTACATTATCCCATTTGTTGATGATTTTTCTAGGATGATAATAGTTATGTTGGAACAATTGATTAATTGTGTATTGTCTTTGATGTAACACAAAATGTCATATGATTACCAGTTAGTGTATGTCAAGCTCTTTTGGGCATTGAAGACAGTTTTTCGTGGCTACCGAGCATTCCCGAGTTTGCCTAGTTCAGAAGATAGTATCTACCAAGTTCACTTGGGTGCCAAAATAAAGTTTTTCGAAGATGAGTGTTAACCAAACTCACTCTGATAATTAAGAAAATGTTGGATGGAACCAATGTTAGCTCAAGCTCACTCGGTTACCAAAGGAACTTTGCATGTATACTATGTTAAGCAAGTTCACTTGGTTAACACAGGAAAATAATTTCTAAGTTAGTGTCTACCGCGTAGGGTTGACTAATGAGGGATTGTCTTGTTTTGGCATATTGAGTTCAATTAATTAATCTGTTCGTTCTAGTTGATTGAGAAGATGAATATTAATTATTCTAAGTTGTATTTGCGCTGACTTGACAATATGAAAGATATAAATAAAAGGTCAAGTTGAGGATTAGGAAGTGTGAAATGCATGGAAGAAAATTGAAGATTTGATGATGCTAAGAGGAAGTGAATCAAAAGGATAAGCGGAATATCCTTGTAGAGCTGAAAATATATTTTTTGATCAAGAAGGATCAAGTATAAGCAAGAACTAAGATCTATAATCAACAATTCAGTTGCATCCAAATCAAGTCATGTCATTGTTACTCTCTAACCATTGTAATAGTGATCTAAATCTCTTAACAGAGTTGGCTTAACAACTATTTGTAAATCCTCTAACAAGGTGGTAGTTCTATTGAATTTTCTAAAGACCTCTAACAAGGTCAATCCTAATAGGGTGATTAAATCCTTTAATAGGGTCACACCTAATAGTGTGTATTGTAACCTTTAACAGGGTTGGCTCCTAATAGGGCTCACTTCATAAGAGTGAAAATAATAACTAGTTGCAATTGGTGATTTTTTTCGAATTGGGTTTCCAGGTTAAATCTTGGTGTCAAATGTGTTCATTCTATTTCTTTTATGTGTTTACAACTAAGTTAAAGTAATAAATAATCATAGATAACATCTTAAGGTTTTCATGATAAGTGTTTGCCAAGTATTTTTAGTATTTACTAAGTTACAACATTTCTTTGTTTGCCAATCATTTTTAGTATTTATCGAGTTACAACATTTCTTTGTTTGCTGAGCATCAACATAATTAAGCTTGTTAGAGTTCTAAAACTATTGAGCAATATAGAGCCTCAATACCAAAATGACAATACTTATGTAACCTAAGGACTAGCTATTTCCTATATTCAATTTACATGTGTAAACCAATTGGATCCAACATTAACAAAATTAGGAATGGTTTTTTTCTCTTTAGGCTCTGCAAAACCAAGGTGGGTATACCTAAGGGATGACTCAATCTGATTGTTGTTGTACGAAAACTATCTTATTTTCATTCTGATTTTCATCCTCAATTCATAAACACACAACTAATTATGAATTTTTAAATAGAATACATCCCCTATAACAAATTTGGTCATAAAATCTTCTATAGATCTGTAAGTATTCTTTGCAATAGTGGCTACCTACGGCTAGAATATTTCATGCAAACAAGTATTGACCAAATTTGAAGATCTTCAAGAAATAAAAGTAAAATTGATTGTAAATTTTGCTTTTGATACCCATTTTTAATCTATTTCTCTTTCAGCTAAATCAATTTGACCAGTGCCTAATCCATTGGGGTTTAGAGTCTATTACAAATCTATAGATCTAATTTGTTGCATTACAACAAATATTATCAACAGTTCTTACTGGAATCCATCATTCACAACATCCTTCTCATTACTACAGTAACCTTATCAAATTCATCAAAGGATTTACTCAATTCATTGAACTAATAGTAGTGATGGAAAGATGTACAACCTAAAGGATTGCATTCAATTGCACAACTTTTACTCATTCAACATCAAGATGACTAAGTAACCAAAAGGAGACAAAATTAAAAAAGAACTAATATGGGGATAGCTCATAATTTGTATTCATCTTCTTTGAAAATTGTATACACTTTGCAATAAACTCTGAATGACCATAGGAAGAAACACAAAGATCATTCTATATTAATGTATTCCCATAAACTTACAACAAAAATACATTATAAAGCTTGTTCAAATTACTTCGACCGAAAATAGACTAAGTATGACTAAAAGCATTAGAAATTTGACCCTCCTCTAACCTTGAAATCTCACTTAAATAATGTGAGATGCAACAAGCTTTAGGCTAAGGGAAAATGATAGGTGTCTTTTGCAAGAGATATTTACATACACCTATCACAAAATGACAAAAATGTGAGTAGCAAAAGATTTCTAAATCAAACATTCATTTTGGTCAGTCTGCTTCTGTCACACCCTCTAACGCTATTAATTTGGCTGCTATTCTGATTTCTTTGTGTATGCAATTGCCAAGCTAGCCAATGATGAAATTTGTTTTGATGATTGCAAGTTAATCTCCGTCCACAGATTTTCACCATCTCCATCCTATACTATGGGAGTAACTTCTACTCTTCCCTTTTCTTTGGTTGTGTCAGCGTACTATGGGCCTAGGCCTACAACTATAAGTGACTGATCATTCTTGTCTTCTTCTTCCTGTTGGCTTTGTGTAGTGGTAGTGTCAATGATTTGCATCTCATCACCTTGCACCTCATCACTCTCAGTTTCACTTTCCTCAAACTGTTCATTAGGAGCTATTTCTACCATCCATTTGTCAAACAAGGTGTCATCTGGCCAATTGAATTGAAAAATATCCTTCTGTCTTTTGAGCACATACTCAACCTCATTATCAATAGTAACAAAATTTTGTTTCAAAGAATCAAAGAATATTTGGGCTTTCAATATTTCTTTAGTTGCTATGGCCCACCATGCATGCCTTGTTTCATTGATAACTTCATTCATTCTTAAGCAAAATAAACCATCAAGTTCCTTAGTCCATTCATCTTTGTTTTTAAAATTATTCTTCTTATCTAGGGCACAAGGCAACAAACTAAAATTTTGGCTCTTGTACTTATCTAAGTAGCCAACTATTATTCTTTGCAAATGAATTCTCTTATTGTCAAAGTTAGTAAGATCAGAAATGATATCAAAAGTTTTCTCAATTTGATCGTAGGAGGTTTTTATAACAGAATAACATAACAATGTTATCTACTTCCTCCTTCTTACCCACTTATTCACAATAGGCTTCAAAGCCTCATCACTTGCTTTCATTTCATCCTAGATACTGATCACCCTAGCCAACTGATCATAAACTAGTGTCCATTCAATTTTATCCCACAAATATGTGAGGGCCTTTCTTAATTTATCTTCATATTTGACATTCAACTCCACATGTAAGGCCCACAGTTTATTCTTTTCTTCTTCAAAGTCCTCAGCAATGTAATACTCTGGCCTTTGGGGAGTATTTGGTACTTCTACGAGGGGAGTGGATTTAAAAGGTTCAATTGGGGGGCGATGGTATGTTATTCTTAGTGCTATTGACCTCCCCATTAGCTTGTTTTCAAGCTCAATCCTCTTTTTAACCTCTTTATTGTAGGCCTCAAGAAGTGTTTCATATTTGCTTTGTAATTCAAACATGGCCAATTCTTCTTTCTTAGTAGTGGCCAAAACAAATTGGGATGAGTCCACATTCCAATCTGTTGCTTGTACACAAGAAGTCTTAGCCACCCTCCTCGCAATGATGTTTCTTGTTAGTCCAGATTCATCTGGTTGTGATGAAATAGTCCTAGACCCTCTCCTTAATGACCATATGACCAAAGTAGCTTGATCTTCATGAAATGAAGTCTCTAAAAACTCCTTTTTATTTGGGTCTTGTAACTCCAATTTATTAGAAATAGAATTAAAAATCAAAGCATCCACAATATCCCAATTAGGCAACAATAATATATTAGAAGCCTTTACCATTTGCCTCCCCTCTTCAGGGGTTATATTCTGGAACTCTTGCATCATTTGTTCCTTTATTTGATTTTGTATAGAGGCTTCATCCATTTTTGGATGCTCTGCTATCAAATTTTGGCACCTTTCCTCAAAATTGCTCATATTTGCCCTCCATGCGAATTGATGAAAGGCCCTAAATTTGACAAAAATGTCATTAGACAAAAATTCTCAACTAGCTTGTTCCAAAATAGGATCCAATTCCCTTCCTCTGTAATCTACAATTGTTAATTTAAAACTTGGCATTGGAGGCTCTTGAGGTTCTCCTTCATTTATTTCTGCTTGTGTAACCAAGACTTCCCCTTGTGATCCCAACTACTCAATTTTCTTTTCAGTGAGCTGCTCCTCTTCAATTCTCAAGGGGGTCTGTGAGGGTGAGTATTCCTCAACATGAGGATCCTCTTCCCTTATTATCTTTCTACTCTTTAGAGAGGGTTCAGAAGGCCTCTCCTCCACAACAACACTAATGGAAGCCATTATTTGTTTTCCTTTATCTACAGAGGCCTCTTTATTCTGAATAAGATTGTTCCCTGGCCTTTTCTAGATAGTTGATTGACCTGCCCCTATATTGGAGTAAAATCCAATCTTCTCATTGCTTCCCTGGCCTTATCTAGGTAAAATCTAATAAAGAATTGTTTCTTTTCATTCATTGCCTCTATTATTTCAGGAAACGTATTCATAAGTTTTCTTACCTTATCTAAATTTGTGATTGCATCATCTAGAGGACTATAATTTGGGTCAAAATAATGAATGAAATCCAAAATTTTAGAGAAGACTCTCCATTTTTCTTTCCTTGTCTCCTACTCTTGCAAAGAGTACTCATTCCTTATTATATCTTCTAGAAAGAAAAATTCATGTTCAATTTGTCGAAGCTTAATTCTACGCCTCAAGGTCATGTTGAAAAATCCCTCTGAATCAAAAAAATGTGGGTGAGAAATAGCCATCTTGTAGGGATCCAAAATTTTGTGCAAAGATTTCCAACCCCCTTTTGTGATTACAAAATGATGGGCTATTGTGCAAGTGGTGAAAATTGGTCCTGTTGATCTTTTCAACAAAAATGTTTCCTCTACTCCTTCCAATTGCCACAAAAACTCAGCTACTCCTACCTTCAAAGGCACTTGGTAGGGAAATACATGAGGGCTCCCCCTAAAACCATAAATTCTAAAAACAATAGAAACAAAGTAAGGAATAATATCTCCCCAATTATGTGAAACTTTAAAATTATGGGGGGTATCCATAGGCCTAATGAGACCCATCATTGCTTTGGGAATTTTGGGATTGTCACTCAATAAGAGGCATCTCAACTTGGAAGCGAAATACTTATCAAACTTGACAAAACTAGTATTCTCTGCATCCCACGTCATATCTGCACTCCACAACTGGACTGACAATGCTTCCCCATTCTCCTCTCTATTTAATTTCATTTCTTTACCAAAATATGAAACTCCCTTGAACAAAAACATATGCATCAACAATGAGTAATGACCAAGGTTTTTTCTATCTTGCTCTTGCCAATCCCAATTAACTGACTATGAGTTTCCTTAGCCAAATAGGAAGCAAAATTAAAAATGATGTCCACACCAAAAGATGAGATCTAAAAAACCATATACATAAAATCCACAGGCATAAATTCTTCTTCATCTCTCCCAAAAACTCTACACAAGGTCCTATATATCTCTATAGCCCTAGAATTGAAATATGCCCTTTTGAAGGGTTCCCTAGAGGTTACTGTTATCACTGGCAGAGTTCCAATTTTACCTATATGTGCCTTCAATGCACCTTGTCTAATTATGTCCTTTTTGGACATGTACTCCTTTTCTAGTCCTTCCAAATCAATGGGCACATGATAATTAGTGATAGGCCCTAAACCAAAAACTTCCCTAATATCATCTGGGCTGACTATAATTAAGACCTAGGCATCAGTTCTTCTTACAACCCTAATGGCTTGGTCATAGTTTTTGGCCACAACTTCAAGAAGATCATAGTCCATGAACACACTAAGAACTGCCAGTTTCTCTAGATCAAAGTTGCAGATATTGGCATGTGGGGCAAAAAGGTTCCTCTCTAAAAACCATTTTCTAAACAATTCTAGACCAATTTGAGTGGTACTGACATCCCTGACCCAATTACCCTTGTCGTATAATCCATCTGACATCCTCAACCTAGGTTTTAGTGTTGTAAGTTTTTTGACTTGCATAGATTCAGTGATGGAATTAGGAAGCAACTCAAGTAAATCACTGTGGACATTCCTATCCAAGTAATTCACGTGACCAGAGAATCCCTTCTTTGGAGGCATTCTGAATTGTAATTTGTGGAATTAAGATACTACAGAGACTATAGTGTGAACACTTACCTGACTCTTTGCTTATTTCTCTCTGTAACTACAATGTCTTCGCAAACACTTGGAATTTGCTTACATGTTCTTGTTCAGCACGCAACTTTCTCAGTAATGGCTTCTGCTCAAAAAACTTTGCAATCTTTGTTCACATAGGATGAACTTGAGAAAATATTTTTTATTATACTCTACTTTCCTTTGCATGTAAAGCCTTCAAGATTCATAAATGCACAGAGTGGAAAACAACAGTGTGACATCATCTTTCCTTTTGAATTTGCGCCATTGATTTATAAAAAATCCTACAATTCAGGGATAATAACAAAGCTAAGTCATCTTTCCTCTTAACATGCTGGAAGTCAAACCAATGAAGCATGTCCACCTGTATCTTTTCTTCACTGCTGGTGTTTTAGTATGGACCCACTGAAGACTGGGGACACATGTCATCAAGTCACTACCTCACTATACATAAGTCTCGAGCATCTCACTATAGCGAAGTAGTGACTACCATTGATCTTGTATTGATCATGTGGAAGACATTTCAATACAACATTTAAGAGAAAATAGGTGGGTCCCCCATTCACTATGTCGCTATACATAAACATCATGTAATTCTTCATGGAGAGGTAGCAACGACTATAGATTTGAACTTGATCAGATGGTGAGGAAACTACATGTACTTCTTTGTATGTGGTGGGTCCCATATTTGCTATGTTGCATAAAGTAAAAATTGCGTATCTTTCCATAGCAAGATAGAAATAGCTGTAGATCCCATCTTGATTTGATGATCAAAATACCTCATGTGTTTTATAAATGGGTGTGGGTCCAGGATATTGATGATGTGAGAAATCCTGCATCACTGACATAACAAAACCATACTTTAATCCTAATCACTCTTCCACATTGCTTGAGGTCCCACCATGTGCAATTTCATGGAAACTCACTATGTCGCTAATGAGGAGATGCTTAGATATTTTGATAGCGAAGTAGTGAGCTCCAGCGTCTCAAAAAAACTTAGCGCCATAAAATAAAGGCAAGTCAAGTCACCAGTGCCGTTATTAAATACTTTTGGCAATAACAGTTATTACTCATCATGCCACTTGGAAAAGTTTACAGTCACTTGGAAATTTGATTTCTTCTACCCACCTTCTACTAGGTTCCTACTTGTTCTGACAATACTGACAAAGGGCACGTGACTGAAATTTCAGCCACAACCAAATCTCCGACCACTGCACCTTCATTTTATGGTTCCAATTTCTAAATTTACTAGTGCTTGCTACGTCTCTATACATATCCTCTGCACATCTTTCCATAGCGAGATAACGAGAACTATAGATCTTTTCAAAATGGGATGGTGAGGAACATGGGAGGAAAGACCATTTGAGGGCACGTAAAAATTAAAAGAAAATAGAATATTCGCCAAAATTATTTTTCCAAAAAGATTTCGCACCCGCAAGTTTTAAAAGGAATGAGCCATAGGCATTTTAACAAATTTTTTTTAAAGGCTAACAAATGGATGATTAAACGAGAAACCCTATTCACCATTAATGGATCCAATCTGATTTTTTTATAACTAGATAAAGGAAATTTTATCATGTGAAAAATCAGACCAACAAAGCTTTCATAAATTTTTTTTGTATCGACATCTAAGGGATTTGGGATTTATTTTTGTAGTAACTGATTCACCCCTCCCCTCTGAGTTACTCCTCTTATATTTCCAACAATTGGTATCAGAGCTTTTGGTGCTTATAGAGAAGGTTTCAAGGACCTACGTTGAAGATCAGGATATTTTACAGAAGAGAGATTCCCAACTTGAACAAAGACAATTTTGCAGCATGGCAAGGACTTATGAGATTACATTTGGTGACTATCAGTGATTTAGGTTTTAAGTATCTTGATGCTGAATGCAAGATTCCCACTAGAACATTATCAGTTAAAGACATTATTGAAAATAAAAGTCATAACATCATAATGATTGATATTGCATCTGCTCTTAGTTATGCTAAATTTGATGAAGTAAAAAATTGCAAAATGACTCATGCAATGTGGACCAAACTAAAAGGCATTTATGGAGGAGATGAAAATGTAAGAAGAGCTAAAGCAGAAAGTCTTAGAGGTTAGTTTGATCAAATGAAAATGAGAGAAGATGAGAACATGAAAAATTATGTGGAAAGAATCAAAGCAAGTGTGAGTACATTCAAAGCATCTGGAGGAGACATTGATGACAAAACAGTTGTAAGAAAGGTACTCAAAACCCTTCTTACTATTTATGTAATATGAGTCTCTACTATTCAAGAGATGAGATATTATCTAAATAACAAAATATCTTTAGATGCTCTAGTTGGAAGATTGATAGATTTTGAGTTGGATAACTATGATAACTATGTTCCTAGTTCGAAAGGTATTGAGTTTGCATTTAAAGCCAAACTCTCACTCAAGAAAAAGAGTAAGAAATCAAAGGCCAATCAATCAGGAGGTGAAGAAGAAATAGAAGAAAGTTTTGATAGTGATCTTGAAGTTGTTGAAGTCGTACTTGCAAAGAAATACTCTAAAGGTAGAGAAAAGTACAAAGGCAAGATTCCTCTAATTTTTTTTTCTTGTGAAGAAATTAGTCACATTGCTACTAGGTGCCTAAATAGAGAAAACAAGGATGAAAAGAAAAACAAAAAATATAAAGGAAAGAAGGAATTCAAAAACTACAAGGACCACAAAGAAAAAGGTATGAAATCTTATTTTATGGCTAAATATTCTAATAAAAGTTAAAATGAAATGGTATATATTGCTATAAAAGATGAATCTGATAATGAAAGAGATGAGATGGCACTTATCTCTAATGTTGGCAAAAATGATACTTGAATTATTGATAGTGGCGGCTCACATCATATGACTAGAGATAAAACAAAATTTAAGAACATGGAATACTATGATGGTGGTAGTGTAATATTTGGAAACAATGAACCTTGTTGCATAAAAGAAAAAGGATATATTTCTTTGACCAATGAACTTATATGTCATGCTTATTGGGTTGAAGGACTAAAGCATAATCTACTTAGTGTGGCACAGTTGAATAACATTGGATTCAAGGTAGAATTTATGAATAGGGAGAACAAACCGTTAGATGAAAAAGGAAATTTGGTTGGATTTGGAAAACAAAAAAAAGGTAATCTATTTTATCTTGATCTCAGTAAAAGTTCATGTTTTATTGCTCAAGTAGAAGAAAGATGGTTGTGGTACAAAAGATTATGTCATGTAAACTTTGATAATCTAGTTAAGATAAGAAAACATAAAAGTGTAAGAGGTGTTCCTAGCTTGAAGAAACCTAATATGGGTCTATGCAAAAATTGCCAAATTGGTAAGATGGGAAAGACTAGTTTCAAAAGAAAGAACTATCATTCTGAAAAAGTCTTAAAGCTTGTGCATACAGACTTATGTGGACCTATTGGAATAGAGAGTTATAGTGAAGATACATTTTTCATTCTTTCTATTGATGGTTATTCTAAAATGATAATTGCAATATATCTAAAAAAAATTAGAAGCTTTTCAAAAATTCAAATGGTATCTAGCAAGAGTAGAAAAAGAAACCAGAAATAAATTGAAATGTTTGAGATTAGACAAAGGTGGTGAATTCATCTCTAATGAATTCAATGAATTCTACATTGAAAAAGGAATTAAAAGACAAGTATATGCCCTTGGTACACTAGAGAAAAATAGTATAGCTGAAAGAAGGAACATATCCATCATGGATTGTGCAAGAACTTTAATGATAGAAAAGAATGTTGTAATCAAATAATGGAAGGAAGTTATCAACACTATACTTCACACCTTGAATAGAGTACAACTAAAGAAAGACTCAAATAAAACTCCTTATGAGCTATGGTATGGCTACAAACCTAATGCAAGTTACTTTAAAGTATTTGGTAGTAAATGTTACATCTTGAAAGAATCCAAAAAAGGAAAATTTGATGTCAAAGGTGATGAAGGCATATTTCTAGGATACTCCTATAAAAGTAAAGCATACAAATGTTTGAATTTTTCTACTCATAAAATCATAGAAAGTGCACATGTGAGAATTGATGAGTTTGCAAAAAAGAGTGAAGAAGAAAGTAGAAAAAAGCCTGAGGATTACAAAAGATTTATTTACTATGAACTTGATACCCTACCAAATCTATCTGAAAGAAAGGAGGTTTCACCTCCCAAATCCCCAAAATCTCCAACAACTATCAAGTTATAGACAATGCAACCCGAGTCACAGTTAGAGGCTACTGAGCTAGAGAAAATTGAGTTTGATGGACCCAAGTCATAGATAATGGGACCTGAAATTGATACTAAAGTTCATTGTGAAACTCATTCCAAATCTAAAGAACCTATGTTAGCAAGATATGTAAGAAGACATCATGCACCTGATTTGATCATTGGAGACAAATTAGATAGAACAATGATTAGAAGAAAATTAAAGATACATGTTTACTTACTGAATTTGAATCTAGAAATGTTAAAGATGATTTGGATAATGAAAGTTGGATTGAAGAAATGAATTAAGAAATAGAACAAATAGAGAAGAACAAAACTTGGACTCTTTTTCCTAGACCCAAGGATAAAAATGTAATTGAAACAAAGTGGGTGTTCATAAATAAGTTAAATAAAGATGGAAAAGTATCTAGAAACAAAGCAAGGTTGGTATGTAAAGGCTATTCTCAAGAAGAAGGTATTGATTATGGTCAAAATTTTGCTCCTGTTTCAAGATTAGAAGGTGTTAGAACTTTACTAGCATATGCAACTCACAAAGGATTTAAAGTTTATCAAATGGATATAAAATTTACATTTTTAAATGGAATTCTTGATGAGGAAGTCTACATTGAATAACCTAAAGATTTTGTAGATCTTAGCAAAAAGGACATGGTCTACAAATTACACAAGACATTATATGGTCTCAAGCAAGCTTTTGGAGCTTGGTATAAAAGACTTATAATGACTTAATGCAGATTGGTTTTCAAAGAAAAAATGATAACAGTAGTCTGCATATCAAAGAAGGACCAGGTAGGAAGATTATGTTGGAAAAAGTATTTTTTAATGATACTTTATTCATAGGAAATGATGAGTTGTGCAAGGCATTTTCAGAAGAAATGAGCAAATAGTTTGAGATGTCTATGTTTGGAGAGATAATTTTTTTTGTCGGATTGCAGATTCAACAAAATAAAGATGGTATCTATATTAATCAGTCTAAATATATCAAGGAGATATTAAAAAATTTTGGAATGGAAGATTCAAGACCAGTTGGAACCCCTATGTCTACTGGACGTAAATTTTTCAAAAATGATGACTCCAAAGAGGTAGATCAGACCACATATAGATCAATGATTGGAAAATTGTAGTATCTAGTGCATACAAGGCCTGATATTGCATTAGTAGTTGGTATGGTGGCAAGATATTTAGAAAATACCTAAAAAAATCACTTGATGATAGTCAAAAGAATCATGAAAAATCTAAAAGGTACTGAAGAATATGGTCTATGATACAAAATAGGAGGCAATTTGGACTAAAAAGTAGTCACAGATGTTGATTGGGTAGGAAGTATTGATGACAAAAAACACATTAGTGGCAAACATTCTTTATTGGTAAAAGACTAGTGTCTTGGACAAGCAAGAAATAAAATTGTATCTCTCAATCCACATCAAAGACAAAATATGTGGTAGCAATAGTCAATTGTTCTAATATTGTTTGGCTCAAACAACTATTGATAGGTACGAAGATAGAAATCAAGGATCTAATAGTTATATATTGTGATAACAATAGTGTAATCAATATATTAAAGAATCTAGTGATGCATATAAAAAAAAAGCACATTGCCATAAAATATAATTTCTTGAGAGAATTGGTGAAAGATAAAGAAGTTAGATTGGAATATGTAAACACTAAAGAACAAATTGCAGTCATATTCACCAAGCCATTACCTAAGGATGCATTTTTATATCTAAGAAGTAAGCTAGGGGTCATTCCCCTATTCAAAGCTCACTGAATGAAATTTAGTGATGCATCAACTAGAGCATGTTGAAGATCAATTAGTTGGTGCAGATTTGACAAGGGCATATTGAAAATGAATCAGTACTTGAGTTACATTAATATTCATTGAACATTTTCTTTGGCATGAGATCTCAAAGAGGGAGAAGTTTACTATCATATCTCATAGAAATTTTTGTTGAAAAGAGGGAGAAGTTTCTTGTCATAGAAAATTTGTAAAAAAAGAAAAAAAGAAAGAGATGTCAATAAGGGAGAATGAAGTTGGCAGAGTTTGCTATCAGAGGAAGTTTTCTAACAGAGGGAGAAATTGACAGCAAAAGAGTTCACACTGACAGAGGGAGTTCTCATGGATGAAAATCCGAATGAAATTAAGGATATGTTCATTAAAATTTATTCTTTCTCTAAAATTTCATTGTGTTATGACATGTTGTACTACCATCAATGCCAAAGAGGGAGATTGTTGGAACAATTGAGTAATTGTGTATATCAAGCTCACTCAAGCATTGAAGATAGTTTTCTGTGGCTACCGAGCATTCTTGAGTTTTTCTAGTTTAGAAGGTAGTATCTACCGAGTTCACTTGAGCACTAAAGGAAAGTCTATGGAAGATGAGTGTTAACCAAGCTCACTCAGTTAATGAAGAAAATGTTGGATGGAATCAGTGTTAACCAAGATCACTTGGTTATGAAAAGAACTTTGCATGTATACAATGTTAACGAAGATCACTTGGTTAACATAGGAAAATCATTTCTAAGTTAGTGTCTACTGAGCAAGGTCAACTAATGAAGGATTTTCTTGTTTTGGCATATTGAGTTCAATTAGTTTATTTGTTGGTCCTAGCTGATCGAGAAGATGAATATTAATTATTCAAAGTTGTATTTGAGCCAAATTGACAATATGAAAGATATAAATAAAAGGTCAAGTTGAGGATTAGGAAGTGTGAAATGCATGGAAGAAAATTGAAGATTTAATGATGCTAAGAGGAAGCAAATCAGAAGGATAAGAAAAATATCCTTGTGAAGATAAAAAGATATATTTAATCAAGAAGAATCAAGTATAAGCCATAACTGAGATTTTTAATCAGAAATTTAGTTGTATCCAAATCAGGTCATGTCATTGTTACTCTATAACCATTGTAGCAGTGATCTAAATCTCTTAATAGAGTTGGCTTACCAACTATTTGTAAATCCTTTAACAAGGTGACAGTTCTATTGAATTGTCTAAAGACCTCTAACAAGGCCACTCCTAATAGGGTGATTAAATCCTCTAATAGGATCACACCTAATAGTGTGTTTTGTAACTTTTAATAGGGTTGACTCTTAATAGGGCTCTCTTTAGAAGAGAAAAAAACAATAACTAGTTGCAATTGACAGTTTTTCCCAAATTAGATTTCTGCGTTAAATCTTGGTGTCGAATGTGTTCATGCTATTTATTTTATGTGTTTACAACTAAGTTAAAGTAATAAATAATCACATATAACATCTCAAGGTTTTCATGATAAGTGTTTACCGAGCATTTTTAGTATTTACCAAGTTACAACATTTCTTTTTTTGTTGAGCATCAATAGAATTAAGCTTTCATAAAAATGTTTTGTACTGACATCTAAGGGATCTAGGATTTATTTTTGTAGTAACTGATTCACCCCTCCCTACTTAGCTACTCTTATATTTCCAAAAAATTATGTGTATAAAAATTTGATACTTTCCAAATGTTTAAGTGACTTAGCAAGAGTTGAAGAGGAGACAGGAAAATGCTTGAAATGCCTAAGATTTGATAGAGGTGGATAATTTATATCAAATTAGTTTGAGATGTTATGTAATGATAGAGGAATCAAAAGACAAACATCTTCACCTAGGACCTCTTCACAAAATGGAATTTTTCAAAGGAGGAACAAATCTATAATGGACTATTCTAGGACATTCATGATGGAGAAGAATGTTGTTTTGAAATACTGGTGAGAGGCTATAAGTACAACTATCTATACATTGAACTATGTGCAAGTCAAGAAAGGTACTCATTCAACACCTTTTGAATTATGGTATGGATACTCACCCAATATAAAATATTTTAAGGTATTTGGAAGCAAGTGCTACATTCTAAAAGATTTCATGAATGATAAATTAGATGCTAAAAGTGAAGAAGGTATATTCTTTGGCTATTTCACAAGAAGTAAAGCTTATAAGTGTTTAAATACTAACACTAACAAAGTTGTGGAAAGTAAAAATGTGAAGCTTGATAAATATACAAAAGTACATGAGGTTGAACTTGTAGGAGTTGATGAAATCCAACTCCATAGCTCGCCAATATTGCCTACATGCAAATAACCTGTCGAAGGGAAACCAAGAAGGAAGAGGTGGAGCTTAGAAAAACCCTAAACAGACATGAGAGAGAACATATTGTAAAACAAGAAGATTGTATTTACAATGAAAATATGATATTAGATACAATGAGAGAGCCTGAATATAATGGCCTCACGAAAGCTTGTAGAACAAGCTAGACAGTGGTAGAAGACAAGGTTGACAACTAAGCACACTTCCACAAAAAGGTGGAACATACTACGAGGGAACAAACTCCCATGTTGTCAACAACTCATCACTACAATAATTAACTACTAAATATTAAATAAATTCATTAACCTAAGTAAGATTAAGTAAATAGAATAAATAATTAATTATTTACTCTAACACCCCCCCTTGAGTGCAACTTAGGGGAATGCCTTAAGTTCACAAAAACTAAGATGAAATGTAGGATGGGTCTCGGCAACAAGGCCATGTTAGGTACCCATGTACAATGTAAAGAAATGCAACCTCTAAAAATGGGGAAAGAGAGAAAACCACATGGGAAATACCCTCCCCCAAAAAGAGGTAAGAACCTAGTGAAGAATTGAAGAAGCCTCCAACTAGGGGAATGTCCCATAAAATTGGAACAGAAAGTAATCCTGAAGAGCATCACTAAAGCATGAAGAAGCCACAAAATTTGCCATCAGAAAGAAACTGCTGATCTAAAGAACCTCCATGGTAGAAGAAGTCACAAAATAAGCATGTCTATATGGTAGATGATCCATCTCACCGAAATTCATAGGTAGCCAACCACTGCAATCGCCTCATATATAGGATCAACCACTAAATACATAGCTCACATTATCAAACCATCAAACAAAGGATGCATTAGAAAAATAACATAACCCCCCTTAATGCAGACGAGGTGAGATGACAGGTTACTAAGAAGGTGGGCCAAAATCCTTTGTAGATAGAACCAAGAACGATGAGAGAGGAAAGAGGTACAAAAACCTATAAAAACATGGTCACACTGACTCTGCATGGGGCTAATGTCATGGAAGGAACACTCACTTGACAAAGGGGGAGGGCCTAAAATAACAAATAAGTATCCCCCCATGGTGCTTTATAAAAATAGTGTAAGTACAATTGTCTCAAAACAACATTCATGAATCAAAAATGCAAAAGTGGCACTTTATCTCAGTGTGTATACATAAAAGTGCTTACAAATGATGTCTATAATGATCAAAAAGGGAGAAAAACTGATACAAAAGGTAGTACAGCCCAAAATAAAAGAATCCATGCCTTGAAAATGATCCTCAAACTTGAAACACCCAAGATATCCACCGAGGAGCAAAAATGCCAAAAACATGATAGAAAGAACATGGGCTAGAATCTAAGGAAAAAGACCACATTTCAAAAAAGGTGACAAAACTAGCTTTCCAAAAATATAACATTTTCAAAAAATAGATGTGGGACACAAAAGATATGCATGCCAGAGTCAAAAATAGAACTTTAGACTTCAACTATAAAAATGAGTAACTAAACTGCATCAAAATTTGAACATAGCTGCACCAATGTCTTTGTCTTGGAACCAGCTTTCTAGCACTTCTTTCAAATCAGAAAAATACCTTTGAATGCTCAAGTTATGGCCAAAAAATTGCAAGTAGGTCCAAAATGACCTTGGAGAGGTGCAAGAGGGTTGATGATGTAGTACTAACATCATGCTGATTTCAGTAATTTGCTAGAAAAAATTTGATGGTCTGGAGGCTGTTACGAAAAAAGGGCCATGTGGTAGTGCTACGTGGATAGTATGACTGACATGGCAGGGTCCATGTGGCAAAGTGCCACATGGAACCCATGCCCCATGTCAACTACTAGTTGCATCAAGTGTCACAAAATGTCCATGCAATGCTGCTGATGGGGTCTAGTGGCAGAATAATTGTGTTGATAGAGCAAAAGTGGCCTAGTCCAGGTAGAGCGATGAAAAAGAGGTGGTAGAGCCTATCTGAGCAGAGATCTTGGGAAGTGCCACCGAAAGAGGTGGCACTCAGGCAAAGCGAGGACTAAGGCTGAGCCACGGTGCTCGGGTGGCACTATTGACACAGGTGTAGCATAGGTGGCACGTGGGTGGCCCCACGGTGGCTGCTGGGCTATACCATGGTGGTGCACCTGAAAACCTTTTTAAAATTTTTTTTTGCAAAAATCTGTTCATACAATTTGTATGACCCCTCAAACTACATTTTTTTGCCTCCTGGACCCCTGTCTCCAAAATTAGAAAGTTTTATGAATCCTGACTACAAATAGCCTTCCAGATCCAATGGTACCATCCATTTGAGTCCAAAGTCTTAAAAAAATGCTCTTCCCCCAGATTGAAGAATAATGCACAAACAAATTAGGATTTGTGTCTTCGAATCATGGCTTCAAAAAAACTTCAATGAAGAAGCAACATGGAGCCTCAGATACCATGTAGGAGTTGATGAAATCCAACTCCACAACTTGCCAAGATCACCTACATGCAAATAACCTGTTGAAGGGAAACCAAGAAGGAAGAGATGGAGCTTAGAAAAACCCTAAATGGACATGAGAGAGAACATATTGCAAAAAAAGAAAATTGTATTTACAATGAAATTGTGATGTTAGATACAATGAGAGAGCCCAAATATAAAGGCCTCATGGAAGCTTGTAGAATAAGCTGGAAAGTGGTAGAAGATAAGGTTGACAACTAAGCACACTTCCACAAAAAAGGTGGAACATGCTAGAAGGGAAGAAACTCCTGCGTTGTCAACAACTCATCACTAAAACAATTAACTACTAAATATTAAATAAATGCATTAACCTAAGTAAGCTTAAGTAAATAGAATAAATAATTAATTATTTACTCTAACAAAACTTATGAAGGAACTAGAGAAATACAAATATTTTGTATACTTTTATGAAGGTATGCCTACTAATGAAGATGTTATAAACCAAGTTGCAAATTAACAAGTTTTAGTGATTGCCGAATCATATACAATGAATGTTGAGTTGCATTTAGAAACTAAGCTATAGTTAGGAGTTGAGTTGCAGACAATAGATGAGGCACATTATAATTTTGAGATTAGTGTACATGAAAGAGATGTTAAATTACTTAATAGAGAAGTGCATGGTGATTTAGAAGTTGATAGACCTAATGAGAAAAGTAGAGCATAACTAAGATTGTCAAAGTATGTCAAAAGACATCACCCTACTAAAAAAATTATTGGAGACAAAGATGCTAGACAAATGACAAGAAACATGTTGAGAAGTGATACATGTTTACTAAGAATGCATGAACCTAAGATAGTGAAAGATGCCTTATAAAATGTGGACTGTAGTAAAGCCATGAAAAAAGAGATTGAGAAGATTGAGAAAAACAAGACATGGACTCTAGTTCCCAGACAACAGGATAAGAATGTTATTGGAACCAAGTGGGTGTACAGAAAAAAGTTAGATGAAAATGGTGAAGTTACAAGGAGTAATGAGAGATTAGTTTTCAAGGGGTATGCATAAGAAGATGGAATAGACTATGGAGAAAATTTTTCTCGTATTGCAAGATTGGAAGGAGTAAGAACTCTGCTTGCTTACTCTGCATACAAAGGTTTCAAATTTTATTAGATGGATGTGAATTTAGCATTTCTAAATGACATATTAGAAGAAGAGGTTTATGTAGAACAACCATAAGGATTTGTTGATGCTAACAACAAGAACATGGTATACATAGACTACACAAAGCTTTATATGGTTCAAAGAAATCCCCCAAGAGCATGGTATGAAAGGCTTCATAACCATCTTGTGAAGATTGGATTTTAAAGGACTGATGATAACAACAATCTATATTTGAAGACAGAAAGAGGTAAATGTATTTTACTAGCTGAAATTTTTGTTGATGATATCATATTTGGAGGTGAAGATGGATTATGTAAGACATTTCCAAATGAAATGAAAGAAGAGTTTGAGATGTCTATGTTTGGAGAGATCAAGTTCTTTGTTGGTTTGTAAGTATATCAGATGAAATATGGTATACACTCTATCTAGGTATGTGAAGGAAATATTGAAAACCCTTAGATTAGAAGATTCCAAACTAGTTAGCACACCTATGGTGATAGGATACAAGTTATCAAAGAATGATGATTCAGTTGATGTGAATCAAACATTGTACAGGTCTATGATTGAAAGATTGCAATATGTAATACATATTAGTTCTAACATTGCATTATTAGTTGGGATCGTTTCAAAGTTCTTTGCTAATCCTAAGGAGAATCATTTGATGGGTGTTAAGAGAATAATGCGATATTTGAAAGAAACAAAAGACTACGGTCTATACCACAAGAAAATGAGAAGTTTGAGTTGAGAGCCTACATTGATGCTGATTGGGCTAGAAACGTTGATGACAGAAAGAACACTAGTGGATGAACATTTTTCTTAGGAAAGAGGTTGGTTACCTTGACGAGCAAGAAACAAAATTGCATATCTCAGTCTATTGTTGAAGTTGAATATGTGGCTGCTATAGTAAATTGTACAAATATTGTATGAATCAAACATTTGCTCAAAGGTATGAAGGAAGAAATCACTGAACCTATGGTACTTTATTGTGATAATACAAGTTCTAAAAATATATCAAAGAACCTTGTGATGCATACAAAGCCTAAGCACATTGTAATCAAGTATCATGATTTGAGAGAGTTTTTTAAGACAAAGAAGTGAGGATAAACATGAATACAAAAGAGAAGATAGCTGATATCTTCACAAAAGCTTTACCTAAAGATGATCATGAGTATCTAAGAGGTAAACTAGGGGTAATACCCCTATCCAAAGCTCCTTAAGAAGCATGAGTAGTGCCCTACATCAACCAAGCTGAATGTTGTATCTTACAACTTGATGCTATGGATCTTACTTTAGGAGCTCCCTAAAGTAATGAAAGAGATGGAATAAAAGATGAGTCAAATGAAAGGTGATAAAGGGAGAAACTAAAATTGTTAAAATCTTCATGTTGAGATGACATGTCTTTGGCATTGTTGTCAAAGAGGGAGAAATAGTGAAGGGAGATAATGTATCTAATGTTTGCTAAAGAGGGCGTATATGCCCTATTGAGATAGAAATAACTAAAAGAGAAATACATCTACCTAGTAAGAGGGAGAAAGTACTGAGGGAGATATAAGAATAGAGAAGACCGAGATAGATAGTTGAATATTAGAAAGATGGAGTGATAAGAGAAATTTAGAAGGAGAAGCCCTGCAAGATGATAGATAAAGGGAGTCTTAAGGAAGAGTTGATTGTCTATTGATCAGAACATAATTTTGTAGCTTATATAGAAGATGAAAACTACTGATAGAGGTATAAATTTCAATAGAAGAAATCATTTTCTTTTTGGTATTGGTTTGCCATCAATACCAAAGAGGGAGATTGTTGATATGAGATTACTTTGAAGTATAATGGAAAAGTCATTATTTTGTCACTAATGTGAAACTTGCTACTTGCTGGTAAGACAACTGCTTAATTTATTTGAGTACTATCATTTGTTTGATTGATGAAGAGGATTTGATCAAAGGAGATAACAAGAGAACCTAGAGGAAAGGTTGAGTTATGGTATGAAAAAGGACTAGAAAGATTAGTTAAGATAGTGATGATATAGTGTATTGTTTATCTACATAAGGCTGCAAAGGTTGGATATACTGATTAAATCTAGGAGAACAAGTAAGAAGAATTGTGGTTGCCCAACTTGATTGAGTGCACACTAGGTGCCAAGAAAAGTTAGTGCAAGTGGAGCAAAAAATTAGTTAGAGTCAAGAAAAGTGAAGATACAGTGTATGCCAAGTGAGCATAGTGTATGCTAAATAAAGCTTAGTTGATGCCGATCATCAATAAACTTTAGTGTTTGTTGAGTTAACTAGTTTATGATGAGTGGAAGAACAATATGGAAGCTGAGTGATAACATATTGATGTTGAGTGCTAGTATTTATGTTAAATCATAGATTTTATGAATATAAGCCAACTATTTTATTTTCTTGAATTGTGTGAAGCATGTGGAAGATAACTATGATGAGTTGGTGGAATAGAATTCAAGGTAAATTGTTTTGTGGTGAATTCAAGGATTGAAGAAGAAGATGTTTCTAGAGGAACCAAATAGAAAAGTGAGTAGATTCATTGTATCCTACCTAATCCTACCTAACCCTAAAATGGATGATTGTGGTTAAGCAACAAAATATCTTAAATCTCTATTTATAGAGAGAGTTGGTCAAAAGTAGAGGTTGTCATTTGTGAGAACCTAAGGAAGACAAGGAGTTTAAAGTATTGCTTCATTTAGTGGCCAAATAGTAGATACTATAATTTGAATGCAAAGCAAGAAGGCTTAAGAGTATGAATGCATGAAGGATGAACAAGCTATTAGAGATGAAGTGTGTGAAAGCCAAGTATATTGGAGGATTGGAACATAGATTTTTAATCTGCAAGTGAGTTGTAATTTTTTATCAGATCAATCCTTACTGTTACTTTTTAATCATTACATTAGTCTAGGGTAAATTCTTTGGATTAAGGTTGACCTAATAGTCATTTGTAAATCCTTTAACCAGGTGACATTCCAAGTGGATGATCTAAAGTTCTTTAACAAGACTCATTCCTAGTAGGGTGATTGAAATCCTCTAACCAAGTCACATTTGATAGTGTGTATTGTAACCATTAACAAGGTTAGCCTTTCATAGGGCATCACTTTAGAAGAGTGAGAATTAGTAGCATGTTATTGGTGGTTTTTTCCAAATTGGGTTTCCACATAAAATCATTGTGTCAAATGTGCTATTAAATCTGTTATGTTTCATGTTTACATTTATACAAATTTATTTTGACGTAGGAGAATAACCTACAAAGTTTAAGTGTTGTATGATCTAATGGATGCATGCATATTAAGTTTTTATGGATATGGCTTTACTAAGCATTGAAAAGTTTTATTTGTACATCTAAACCTTGGATAACTGATTCAACCCCCCTCTTAGTTATTCTCAAGAGTTCCAACACATTTGTGGTGATGGTTTGGGTGGTGTTGTGTATTCTATGATAGTTCCAATTTATTTTTCATGTATTCCCTTCTACTTTTGTTTTTGATTAGATAAATAGGTTTTACAGGGGTCTTGAAACCCAATAGTTAAAACATATAAGGCTGATAATAATTGTGAAAGCCCAACCAAAAAAATATAAGTTCAGAGGTTGATAATAAGCATAAAGCCCAGCAAAAAAGTAGAGTTCTAAGAAAAGACCAAGAAAAAAGACAAGTAATACCATGGCCTAAAGCCAGAACAAGAGCCAAAAGACAAAGAAAAGCAAAAGAACATGTAAGAGTTATTCCTCGCTCTTTCACTCCAGCTCTTACATAACTTGAGTAGCCTCAAAGGCCAATTGATTCTCCTCCACTTCCAGCTATTACACCCTTTGGTCCTAATTAGGAATGGTGTTATCCTTTCCAGAGTCATCCTCTATTCTGGCTTCATCCTTGTCTTTTCCTTCCTCATCATCCTGCATTTCTCTGTCTTTGATCCAACTCGTAAGAGAAATGATGTTGTTGTTAATGGAGCTTAACAAAGACAATATCTAATTTGCAAGGTTGTGATTGTAGTTCTCCAAGTTGTGTATCCTTCTTTCCACTAGACTGAGCCTGTTAGCCAAATCCATCCTCCTGTTAGCATCCATCCCATTCCTTGTTGCCTCAATATGTCTCACCTATTCTTTGACCTCCTCCAGCTCATGGAAATTCCATTTGGTTGATCTAAAATTGTCAATAATACTGTTATGAGCATTATTCAAGAGGTTCATCCTTGTCTCCCCAGTTTTGTCCAAAATAGCCACTATTGTCGGGTCAATGAGTTCTTCCAGCCGTGGTTCCTCTTGATTTTCCACAAGGATTTGGGGATTCATGGCCTCCCTGAAGATGCCCATCTTCGAAGTCTTGACATTAAAGTTTATCTAAGCTTTCCTCTTATCATTGACCTGCACTTCCCCTTCTGCATACCCTGCATTCTCCTCTTTTTGCTCCTCAGGTTAGGCTTGGAGGAGGACAGGAGATAGGGGCAGCACATATGCCTCCTCAAACTAAGAGCGCACTTCCTCCAAACTCTCCCTCTTTCATTTCTTCCTTCCACTTTCATCCTTAATTTCCTCCTGCATCTCCTTAACCACCTCCTCAAACTTTGGCTCCTCCTCGTCATCACTGTCTCCCTCCTCATCCTTCTCAGGAGGCTTCTTCCCAAGATCCTTAGGACTTTTTCTACTAGGGGTTATGGGGGAGGGTATTTTTTAGCTTGGTGAGTTGCTAATTTCCCCGAAGAAGAGATCCCTCCTTCCTCAGAGCTGAGGCTCTGTATTTCATCCAAGTCAGAGAAGTAACTAGAACTACTAGACTCCACATTCTCTGCTTGAGGGGGAGTGATTCTTATAGTCTGAGCCTTGAAGTGCTCATGGATAAGTTGTAGCAACCCCTCGTGCAGATCCAGATTTGTAGTGGGCTTCTTTTTGAAGCTATCCATTGCCTTGCTCATAGAGGTTAATAGATAATATGGAAAGGAAATATTAGCATTATGCCAGAAATGATTCAATATAAAAAAGTGGTGGGTACGAGCTCTATCAAACCTAGGGTCCAACGTGATGTACTCAATAACAACTCTCAGAACATAAATCCATCGCTTCTTCATGGAGTCAGGGATATAGTAGGTGTCAATATTTCTCAGTGCCTTTAGTTCCTTCTCACTCTCCACAAGGTCCCTAACTGCATTGTCCGAGAGCTTCTTATCCTTGAAGAATTTAAAACCCTCGATAGGGATTTTGGTGATAGTCACAATCACCTCCTCTGTTATCTAGAAGTAGACCTCGTTCACCTTCACCCTATCATCCTTCCAGGACCCCACCATACTTTTGGTCACCTCCTGATCGAATCCATGTAGCTTCATGATAAAATTGGTAACCCCACCCTCTTCTAGCTTTTCCCACACTTTCTCCCTACTTCTCCATTTCTCAAAATCTCCCACCAGCTCCTTTTTGCACCTTTTGCCTACCATTTCTGCACACTGAACACCCACTTTACTCATGTGCTCCTCACTTTGTGATTAAAAGGGACCTTCAAGAGTAAGCAATAAATAGAGAAAAATAGCCCTGCTATTGCTCCAGAAGTGAGTGCAAAAAATAACCCATAAAGCGTGTCGATTAATCAATAATGAATCACTACAGTTATGATTTCCCATGGTTCCATTTTGAAAAGTACCCTTATTTCTTAAAACTTTCATAATCATAATTATAGCTTGATTTTCTTCATACTTCCTTGGATCTTATCCAAGTCGATCAAATTTTTAATGTCTGCCAGCAAACAAATTCTAGGATGCCAAGTCATTTTTTGGTCTGTGCCGATCCCAATGTTCACAAACCTATCGGCAATCGAGTTTGCTTCCCAAAATATGAGTCACATGGATTCTATTAAATTTGGTGAGGGTCTCATGTGTCTCATCAATTAGATTTGCAATCATCCATGATGGATGTGAGTTACCAATGATGCACTTTATAATGTTATTCAAATACCCTTTGAGCCATAAATTGGTAACACCAATTTCAAAAGCCAGTTTTACAACATTGCACGCGGCGTTCGCTTCCGCAAAAATGATTGGTTTGGAATTCTAGCGGGAGAGAAAAAGCCACAATACTATCTCCATTTTTATTCCTTATCACAACTCCACTACTCGAGGAGCCAGGGTTGCCCTTGGAAGCTCCGTTGAAGGTGGCTTTGTGCCAGCCTTCAAGGGGGAGGAGCCACTTGGATTCTTGTCTTTTCCTCAATCTGTCTTTTACGTTCTCCTTTTTCCTGCCTCCTATCTCAAATTCTCCCCCCTTCCTCATAGAAAAGTTTTCCTTTATGTTACTGAATATCTTTCTCCCAACAACTAAAGCTGGCTCCTCCATATCTCTGAAAATCCAATTGTTTCTCTCCTTCTACTTTTGTTATGACTAGTTATGTGTATGTTAATGGTCTTAGTCATTTAGTTTTTTTGATTTTCTTATAATCATTGTAACATTAATATGGTAATGATCATTAGTTGTTAGTTGTTCTATGATACCAAAATCTCACAGGTCTTTGGTATAATTGGTGGATTTGGACTTGATGGTTTCTTTATAGAGTATCTACATCTAAGAGTTAAGTCACATGTTTTATATGGTACTTAGATATTGTTGGTAAGAAGATTTTTCATGTTGATATTTTTAATAGAAAACCCAATGGAATAATGACAATCTGATAACAATAGTCTGATTTATCACTTTTCAAATATGATCTTCCTCTATATTAAGAGGGGAAACTCCCTTATTTAATATGATATTTTAGGATTTTCAAAATAAGACTTACAAACAAAATAAAGATTTTATTCTCAACATTCTTGTTAAAAATATACAAATAGTTTTAAAAAGAATTATTGGAATAGTTTGTTAAATTAAACCATGGAAAACCAAAGACTGCCCATAAGGATGAACAATGATGGGAATCTACTAAATCCCATTACTCAGACTTCTAAAATAACAAAGGAATATATTTCATAGCATAAATAAGATTTATAACAAATTGCCTTCATGAAATTGAGAAAGATTATAAAATATTCTACATTCTCATATGATGAACATAGGTGATAGCATATGAACACATTAGAAAAATTGAGGATACTTCCAAAAAAAATTATATTTGAGGTGAAGTTATAGTACTTCATAAATTTTGTTGCTCCAAAATTCACAAAGTGCTAAAAAGTCCCTTGACAAGCCCAGTTTCTTGTATTTATAGGCCCTTGTGTCATAACTAACTTTGGCTTAAGAACTAAATAAGTTATAGTATGGGACTTATACACATAATTCTTGTAATGAACTCTAACTTTTTGCAAGATGAAAAATTAAATCCTAACTTAACCAAGGAAGGTCAAAATTCTAACCAAAACCTAAAATTTGATCCAAAGTTGTTGTATTTACAAAATATACATATTAAATCTAAAACTGTAACTTTATCCAAATTTCATAAAAAATAAAAAGGCACTTGAGGTTGATTTTTAGGTACTCACACTAGTATCTCCTTTACAACTCTTTGTCTAGCATATGGTGGTCAATGTTCATTGTTGTGAAGAATTGGCCTTATATTCTTTGAATGATTTGATAACTTGAGCTAATGAATTTTTTTTGAGGACAATAAGAATTTAACTTTAATTTTCTTATATCATGATGCCACTAAATTTTGTCTAGGTCTTTCCTATATCCAAGTAGGTAATAAACACATAAGTCTAGTGCTACTAAGATATTACTTAAACCCAACATGACATCCCCACCTTATCAATGTTTATCAATGAGCTTCAAATTGATCTTAGATTCTAAACTTGTCAGTATAATTGGAACATATGGATCTTGATTTTGTTTTTTGAGTGGGATATCTTCAACAATGAATAGAAAATTTTCCAATGCTTTGGATTTGAGCTACTTGCAAGTGTATAGTAGCTTCCCCTATTTACCTATTAGCTAATTCATACTTGTACTTTTTCATTCTATATGTTCTAGTCACATATTGGATCTGATTATATTTCCCATTTAGAAATAATTTGAGCAATTCCATTATACTTATGTCAATCTCCTTTATTTCTTTGAGATTACTCATGATATCTTTCCATAAAATTTTATTTTGTTCTTTTATGTTTTCTATCTCCATTGAAATTCTTTTTTATATTTGATTTGTCTCTACATATATCACTTTCATGTTCTTCAAAAAAATTTAAGCTTGTGTATTCATGTGAATTATTTAATCCTCAATCATCTTGCCACGTGCATGATGTTTTTTCATAATTTCTATGATAAATTTATTAGACATTTTATTAGGATTTTAAACTATTCTAATGGAAGTATATTTGTGGTACAAAGATGGAACAATTGATTGATGACACAAAGATAGAGCTTGAACTTGATTCTTCAATTGATCTTTAGCCTAATTTTTCCTATTTGTTTATTCTACTAATATGACTATAAAGACTTAGAAAATATGAATGACACCTTTGTATGTAACACAATCCATATCTCACTAAGATACATTAAAATCAAACTCATTAGCTTTAGCATCTTTCTCTATGGTGGGTTGTGCAACTTCAACAAACTAGTTGCATGTGGCTGGATTTACTGCTAATCTACAATCTACTTTAGTTTTCTTTGTTTTCACACTTTTATGTATTAGATTGACTACTACATATATATTTTTTGTTTCCAATTGGATAACCCTCTATTTCTTCCTTTCTAATATTTGTTGAAGCCAAGAAGTAAAGAATGTTGATGTAGGAGGTTCAAATATTGTGGGAACATTTAGAACCATTGGTGAAAAAAAATGATCACTTTCACCATTTATAAATGGAACCTCCTGAGGCACACTATCATTACAAGGAGGATGAGTTTCTATAGGGGAAGATGGGAATTGGATCATTTCATCCAAAAATTATGTCAAGTCAATTGATGCAATGTTGGTAGGGAGAAACCCTAAGGAGGAATGCCAACCTGCTAGAGTAAGTACATAGAAGCACAACACAAAAGAAGTAGAAAATAAAAAAGTTTGATTGATTTCATGTAGATCAAATATAATTTGATTACAATATGTCAGCCATAAGGCCTACCCGATTACAACCTTCTTATCGCAACAATATCCAACATGTGAGCTTAATTCTGAAGAGATGAATGACTAGATATTCTCTTCTAAGTTTTCTACCTCTAGATATTATTTATGTTACATAATATAGCCATCAGGACACAGAGGTCACTTGAAAGCTTACAATTTCCAAAATCAAGACATATGTTACAACAGATAGGCCATATCCCAAAAGGGAAATAAATGACCACATAAATAATCATAGGAAGAGATGTTAACTTAGAGATAGGTTCACACAATACTCAAGATTCCACATGTAAAGTCACAAAAGATCTCATGCATGCAAAATATTCACATAAGAAGATTCCCACATGCTATATGATGTGCCAATGAATAATACACCTCGAGAAAGAATGATTGAGAAAAAAACACTAATGAAACATTAAGAACTATGATCAAAGGTGTAAGATCCATGGTAGGTCCACTCTAAGAAATGATGTTTGTAAATGAAACAAAGAAAGAACAACAAGACCATTCACATGATCAACAATCTGGAAATAGAAAAAAAAGAAAACATTTTTGGTTGATGCAAGATTTCTAACAAACCTAAAATGGTCTTGTGCATCAAACACTTGGGGTAAAGAGAAAACTAATGTCCGAATAAAGAAACCTATACACTCTAAAAAAAATCATAATGATCCAACTTAAACTTAGAAATCCATGTATAGTCTTCAATTGGTTTTTTTTGGCATTGAACTAAGTACTTCATGTATACTACAAAATTAGGATGCAAAATATATAAAATTGAAGATAAAAATCCAAAAAACTAAATCAACAACAAAAAATATAGTAAGACTAAAAGAAAGCCAAAATAATAGAAATGTGAACCTTGTGAATCCTTGTAGCCTCCTTGATGTAGTGCAAGGAATGAGAATCCCCAAAGGAGATGTCCTAGCCCCCAAAAAATAACCACACAATAGAAACACAACACAAGACACAAGATCTGATATCACACACATCTCTTTATTCATAAGTTAACTTATTACATGCAATGTGCCAAGTTGTAAAGACTTCCCAATTACAACCAAATACAAAGCAAGTAATACCTCTAAAAGATCTCTTAAGATCCAATCCAAACCCTAGCTAGTCCATATCTATAGCACAACACTCTTGTAGAAACCTCTAATGAGATCTAAAATTGTGCTCAGAAGACACCAAGACATGTCCTTGTTTCCCTAGCCACAACTACTAGCTTTGCTAACAAACTTCTCTCCTTCTTAGCTATTCCATCCTCTCCATGTTGGATGAATAATGATCCAAGACTCCATAAGACCCCTCTACTATACCTGACTAAGCCACAAGTCCTCATAACAAGTTACAAATTAAATAAACCCTTCCATTGAAAACATAATTGAGCCACAAGTTTGTCTGTAATAGATATTAAATACAAAATTACTTAGCTTGCAACACCCATTAAATGCACCTAGGATAAAGATCCAAGGCCCAAATAAGTCCACACTCATCTCCAGATCAATCCATGTCATGATCACAAACATTAAATGCACTAAGTTGACAGATCTAATCTAAAAAACACCATTCAACATGCCAAACTTTCAAGCATCAACAAAAATTCCAAGCATTTTCAAGCAATAATATATGTCAAGCAATATAGTATAATATGAGAAACATAGCATAAGTTGAAAAACAAAGTGTATGCTAAGCTCCTGTAGTTGACTGAGCACCTTTAGTGACCAAGTTCCTTTAGTGACTAAGCTCCTCAGTCAATATTGCATCCAAGAACTACCCAATAATGGATGAGCATCACCTCTTCATTGACAAAGTTCTCCAACTCCATGATGAAAATAACTCAAACATGCAAAATTGCTAACTTCCCTAGGATGCTCCTATATCAGATATCCTAGGTGCGAAAAATATGTTCTTAACTATTGGAAGAACATTTTGTGGGATTCAACACATAAATCTTGAATTGGTTCTTCAAGTACATATCCTCCAAGTCTTCAACTTGCACACTCTTTCCTTTATTCTACTTTTGTGAGTCCTTTCTAGCAACAACCACATGGTTGCATTGCTTCTTTGGTGTAGCACATGTCTATCTAACACATTGGTCTCTAACCTTGTCACAATCCTTTAGCTCAACTAAGCTCTTAAAGCTTAGGTTCCTCCTACCAAGTTCTTGATTTTACAAAGGAATAAGTGAAAAATTAATGCCACCTTTCTCAACTGTAAATACATTCTTTACATAGTTATGCACAACTCTGCAATCATACTACCAAGGTCTACTAAGAAATATGTGACAACTACTCATGTCAATAAATATCACACAATATTTGAGCCTTATATTACCCAATTTAAAAATAAATAGGACACTACTCCCTCACTTCCAAAGCATGATCATCTTATAACCAACCAATCCTATAAGGACAAGGATGTCTCACTCTCTTCAAACCAAGTTTTTAAACCATCTCCTCAGCAACAAGGTTATCTATACTACGGAGTGTTGTAGAGCACTAATCTTGTCTTCCGCTAACTTAGCCAACCCAAGGGCTTCCATCATTGTAGTAGGTCAAAACATTTTGACTTCTGAGCGAAGTGCATCCTTCAGACCACTGACAAAACAACTACGGAAGAATTCATCAGACAAGCCCTCTGTGTAATTAGCTAATTTTTCAAACTCTGTCTGGTATTCTCTTACAGTGCCTGTTTGATGCAGTTTAGTGAGTGCTCCTGTGAAATCATCAAAGGAACTAGGGCCAAAGCGCTCCAAAATGAGGGTGCACAATTCTCCCCACGTTGGGCCTACATTAGCCTTGATGTACCAACGGAACCATTGAAGAGCTTCATGTTCCAAATGAAAAGATGCAAGGGGGACTTTGTGGTTATCCAAAGTATTATGCAAGCTGAAATATTGCTCTGCCCTATAGATCCATCCAGTCGGATCAGAACCATCGAAGCGTGGAAAATCAAGCTTTGGTCCACGAAAATTGCCAGAAGAGGACCCAGTATCTCCTGAATGGTTTCGGCTCATGGCTGACTGCTGAAAGTTAAGACCTAGAATTTTGTCATCCAAATCTTAAAGTTTGGTTTTGAGGGATGCAATTTCCTCTTCCATGATTTTTGCTCCTGTACGCGTAACAACCATAAAACAAGGTTTTTTTTTTTTTTTTTTTTTTGAACAGTCGACTTAGAAAAATTCACTCATAGACAGAACAACTGAAAAGAGTTATTGCAATAACAAGAGATATTAGAAGTGAGAGGAACCTGAAGGCCACGACAGAAAAAAAAATTTGATGTAATTTCCACCCAGCGAGCCCAAGAGAGTGCTCTGATACCAGATGTGAAGAACCTCCTTATAGCAATATCGTGAGAATGCTCGAAATAACAGAATACAAAGTGATAGCAGAACTCAGAATGAATCTACTGATCGCAGGCCACTTCGAGGGGGTAACCTCCTTTGAGCAAGCTCAATACAATAAATTCGTCCGTGCCCATCAAGGGCCTCAACCTATTCTTATATACTGGGTACGATCTAGAAAAGTAATACTACCTATGCATGTGGGATAATAAAATATACTCACGAGACGACTTACAAAGCATATGCGTCCAACAACACTACTCTAACAAAATAAACAGAAGGAACACACAGGTTCCTAACACATCTCCTCAGCAACAAGGTTATCTATACTACCACCATCCACAATCACATTGTAGATTTTACCAAGAGACTTACAATAAGTCCTAAAAAAATTACTCATTTGACAAGGTTCTAATAGCCTTTTACCAAATAGTACTTAGTGAGACAAAAAAATCTCCCCTTCTTTCTTGGGTTCATTCACTGAATGGTCAACCTCATTCACCACAATAGTTCTTCTATCACTAGCCTTCTAGGAACATTCATAAGCTCTATGTCCTAGTTCTTCACCACAAGGATAACAATTACCTTTAAAGGAAACCTTATCCATCCTCTTCCTTGACTTAATGGGCTTTGGTTCATCTTCCACACTCAATTTATCCTTTGCCAAGTGATCCTACTTCTCCTTCCCTCATGAACTACCTTGATGCTTTCTTTTTAACTTATCTTATGCCTTTAGGGCATACTGATAAGTATCATCAACCCAGGAAATATTCAACATACCAATCCAATCTTGAGTATTGAATCTCAAACCATTAATGTAACTAGCCACCTTCTCCTTAGACATTTCTCTACACCTAGACCAAATAGTCAACTTGTATAACTCTTTGGTGTAACTTTCACAGACAAATCCTTTTGTTTCAAAATCTACAAGCTCTTAAACAAATCAAGTTCATAATAAGAAGGAATTAACCTAGCCTTCAATTTAGTCACCATCAATCTCCAAGGAGTGATTTTCATTTCACCTTCTTCTTCTCTACCTCTTTGAAATTATTTCCACCAAAGAGCAACATGTCATTTCAAATTAGTTTGTGCCAACCTCACTTTGAGTGGATCACCAATGTCCTTGAACTCAAAGTAGTCTTCAAATTTACCAATCCAATCAATTAGGTCTTCAAGATTCAAAGTACCTAAGAAATTAGAAACATCCTTCTTATGCTTATACTTTAGCTTCAACTAAGACCCATATCTATCCAGTCAACCAACTCTATCCTCCATAGGTCTCTCCATTCAATCAATTCTTTCTTCACCACTAAATCCAATAACTTCAAAGTCTTCAGGAGCTTCCTTATATCCATCTTTAGTATCCACATTCCTAAGTACACCAACAATAGCTCTCATGATCTCATTCTTCATCAACTCCATCTTAGACATGACATTTGATATAACCTTTCTTGAAATCCTAGTCTCCACAACATCACAATTATCATCAATTTTCCTAGGATCCAATCTTCTTAGAGGAATCTTCCAAGACCTTTGTAAAACTAAAACAAAAAATCTCCAACCAGATCAAACCTTCACTTTGATACCACCTGTTGCAGTGCAAGGAAAGAGAATTCCTAAAGGAGATGTCATAGCCCCTAGAAAATAACCACACAATGGAAACACAACACAAGATACAATATATGATACCAAACACAACTCTTTATTCATAAAATCAACTGATTACATGTAATGTGTCAAGCTATATAGCCTTCCTAATTATGACCAAATACAAAACAAGTAATATTTCAACAAGATCCATCCAAATCCAACCCAAACCCTAGCTAGTCCAAATCTATAGTACAAAAATAGTCTGATAGAAAGCTCCAGTGAGATCTAAACTTGTTCTCGTAAGCTACTAAGAAAGCTCCTCATTTCTCAAGCCACAACTACTAGCTTTGCTAATAAACTACGCTCCTTCTCACGTAGTCCATCCTATCCATGTTGGATGAATAATGACCCAAAAATTCATAAGACCCCTCTATTTATAACCAACTAAGCCACAAGTTGGCCTAGCAAGTTAAAAATTAAATAAACCATTACATTAAATACATATTTGAGACACACATGGGCCTGCAATATATATTAAATACAAAATTCCTTAGTTAGCTTACAAAACCCATTAAATACACCTTGGATAAAGATCCAAGGCCAAAATAAGTACACACACATCTCCAGATACATCATGATTACAAGCATTAAATGCACTAAGTCAACTGATCCAATTTGCAAAACACCATTCAACATGCCAAATTGCGAAGCATCAGCAAAAAATCCAAGCATTACCAAGCAAAAAGACATGTCAAACAATGTAGTATAAGTTGAGAAACATAGTATAAGCTAAGCAATACAATGTATGCTCAGATCCTTCAATTGATCAAGCACCTTCAACAATTGAGCTCCTTCAGTGATTGAGCTCCTTGGTCAATACTACATCTAGGAACTACCCAATAATGACCAAGCATGACCTCTTCATCGACCAAGTTCTCCAAGTCCATGATCAAAACAACTCTTGTATGCGGGATTGCCAACTTCCCTAGGATGCTCCTACTCCTTGATGATTTTGATGTGGTCTAATGATCATTTATGTGTGCTCAATAGTTTCTCAAGATTCAACAATGTGGATTTGAAGATGGGTGGATGTTTGAAAATTTGAGTATAGTAATGGTTCTTTGATAATATTTATTTCTCAAAAAAACATAGTAACTATTCCCAAATGATGGATGAATTGTGAGGGATGGAGGGTTCAATTTATAGGCTAAGGGCAGAGGAAATAAATGACCAAGATTGAAAGCAGAGATATTATGAGGGAGGGATAGAATATAAGGATAAATGAGCTAGGGGAATGTGCTTTCTCAAATCCATAACAACACAAAAAGTATCATAAGGAGAATGAGTGTAAGGAGACAGGTTTTGAGGAGGATCAATTAACTGAAGGAGGTTCGAAATAGACCTAAGTGTTCTTTGGTGGGAGAGCGAGATGTGGCATGGAGTGGACTTGATCTTGAGTCAAGAAGTCTTAAATTGTTCCTAGATTTGTGCAAGTGATCGGGGAGAGGTAATTAGACATGGATAAGGGGGGTGATGTGGCTCAGTTAAGGGGGATGATGTGGCTAGTGGATGAATTTTCTAGAAAAACAAGGTAGGTGGAGGAGTTAATTAATAAATTGAATTATTTAATTAAAAGAGGATTTATTGGTGCATGAATTGGGTTAGGCTAATTGCTAGGTTGAGGGTTAGTTAATGGCTAAGGAATTTAATGAATTTAATGAATTAAATAGAGTTTGAATTTTGAATTAAATTAAATAGCTTATTCATTTATTTAATTTAATAGAGGAAGTGGGATTCAATTAATAAATGTGACTATTGGTTTTCATTTAATTTTTAATCAGACTATAGTCAATTAATTAAATTAATTGATCAGATGATAAGATAAATAATTAAATATTCAATATTCAATAAAAAATGCCTTACAAGATGACTTAATATGATTATATTATTGTGTGATCAGATTTAGGTTTCTACATTTTTTTCCTCTTTGAGTTAGTGTTGAGACAAAACTACTTGGAAGACATTTTTAAACAATAGACAATGCAAAGAATATTTTTTAAGGAAATAAAGTTGCCCCATTTTTATAAAGAGGAGGGAAATAATGGACTATATGATGCCCCTTTGAGAAGGCAATGGGGAGATAAAATGGGGCCATATAGTATCTCAAAAAGTATGAAAGACATAGTGAGAAAAAAGATGCATGAAGGCTTAAAAAAGGGTTAATGTCTGGAATGGGGTGAAAAAAGGCCATGAGGGAGGGAAATGGAGAAAAGGGGTGTAGAAGATGTCCAATATGAGGTCTTGGAAGTGCTGAAATGGGTCATATACCTTCAATTTTCTTATATCCTTTATTGATTTTGGAGCCTTGATTTTCATTATCTAGATGGCTGGGCATGGATGTCCAGTGCACTAGATAGAGATAGTCCAACACATATAGGTGCAGGAGTTAGCATACATAGTGGTAGGCCTAAAACCTTGTTGATTTTTCATTTTAAAAATATTTTTGTATTCTTGATAGATTACAAACACATTCCCATAGGCATAGGTCAAAAAAGATTGTATGTAGAACTAGTAAGATCACGATCCCCCAATAAAGTTTAAATCAAAATGTATTTCAAGGTTTTTTGTTTGCTATGTGGGAGAGCATTCCTGTAAAGATTTATTGCAAGGATGCATTCCCGAAAATAATTTTTTGTGGGAATGCAATCCCACATGCAAGAATATGTTCTCATAGCGAAATGGTATTAGGGTTGACTAATCAATGCAACATTAGGTTTGGGGTTTGATCTAGTAGGTTGATTTGGAAGAACACATTTTCACTAGGGTGTATACTTATAGGAATGCTCACAAAATAGGTGGTCATGGGATTGAAAAAGTGGGTCACGAGAATGATGTAAGGTTTTGACCAAGGTAGGGATTAGGTTGAACACATTCTTTCCATAACACATTTATGTGGAAATGCTTGAGGAAATGGGTCCTATGGGATCACATGCATGAACCTATAGGAACATGGGTAGTGTCTAGTGCATTGGGGTTGGTTAGTACTTAGAAAATAGTTGGGTTAGGTGTTGGGGAGATTTAAAATTAGAGGGTTGGATAGTACGTAGGTGTTTTGATAGGTTAGGAGAGGACTGATAATGTTATGTTTTCTCAATGCAGTGGTTGATTGACACACTTGTGTCATGAGAGAGATAAGAGATAATTTTGTGGTCCACAAAGCACTTTGGACCAATAAAGTGGGACCAGGTTGATGCTATTGGACTGGGATATCTTGCTCCCATAGGTGTACTTACATAGCAATGGTGACTGCATTATGTAAGCAATGGCATTTTGAGATGGACAGATTCCATCTCTTGACATGGGAGATGAAAATTATCCTAGAGGATGCATACAAGATATTTTGATTACATATGCGAGGAAGAAAGTTTCATATGACTAAAGACATGACTAGAGAGTTGATAATGCGACTAGTTGTAGGTCATGGTATGCCTTTCATGATCCTATAGGGTTAGTTTGCATTGGAACAATACCTTGATGTGGTGTCAACTAGGTGGTTATATTTCTATGTGTATGTACTTATGTTGGGGTACCCCTCCCTAGACATAATTGGGATGAGCATGGCACTAGGATTGATCCCATCATAGTGTGGATTGTTAATATAGGTGTGCTAGTAGCATGGGGTTGTATGATATTGGAAGAGTTGTACTCAAACCTCTTCTAGATTGTGTATCACGAAGATGGATCTATAGGGAGGAGTATTGGTTTTTCTATGCTCTTATAGGTTTGGGCTTGGAAGTCCATAGAAGTGATCATGCTAGTTGGTCATGAGGATGGGTAGGAAAATGAGCCAATGGTGTATAGCTGGGTAGATCCCTTGACTTACCATCACATAGATAACTTGGATTTTTAGAGAGTTATAAATTATGACATCAGATTTACTATATGGAGGGTTTATATGGGGTTAGGTCCATGGCCCTAGGAGAAACTATAGCTTCCCTACACAATGACTCCAAGATTAGTATTTGGGTGATGAGCTTACATAGTAGAGTAGTATAGCTTGGACATGGTGATTCATTAGTTCAAATAGAAACATGATGTTCTTATAGATCTTGTGTGGTATCATCCTGTGAACATGAGCCATGATAGTGTTTGGGTCAAGGTTGAGGAGAGATGGTCTACTAGGGGAGTGGTGAGATCTACAACCACAAGCATGGGATTTATTTGGAGGGTTAGCCGATGTAGGGGCTACGAAGGATTACTTGGAATAGTGGCAAAGGAACTGACCTAGTCAGAGATCATGGCTACCATGAGTGGTGGGGAGGAGGAAAGAGGATGCATAGGTGGTGAAGTGAGGTTGGTGCAAGGCTTGAGAAGCTAGGCATGTAGGAGCTCTTGTGTAGGAGCAACCCATGTAGAGGGTGGTAGATAGAGGAGAGGAGAGGAAAAGAAAGAGAGGAGAGAGGGGAGAAGGAGAGTTGATGATGAAGGACCAAAATATATGAATGTTGATGGTGGGTAGGGATTGTAAATACCACCTAATACATGGGTGCCTACATAGAGCTCTAAAGGAGAATCATTTGTTAGAGGAGAGGACCATGATTTGGTAGCCTGATATGCATCATTGAAAAAATATCATGAAGTGATGAGTCATTTATTATGGGATATTGATAGGAGCATCCTAGGCTAGCTAGCAATCCTGCATGATGGAATGGTTTGACCTTGGAGTTGGAGGACTCGATCAAAGAATGAAGTGTGTCTCAGTTGATACTAAGTTGGTTTGGTTGTTGTGTTAACTAAGTGACTTGGTTAATGAATATGTTTGATGAGGCTTGAGGCACTCAATAGATATTGGGAGCTTGGTTTGTATTGGGAGCTCTATAATAGTGTTGCTTGAGAAACTTGGTTGATGATGGGGCTTGGTTGCTTCTGAATGACTTGGCACATGCTTGTGCTTGGTCAATGAAGGGAGCTAGGTTATGTTTACGGTGATGCTGACACTTGGCATGGTTTCTCTAACACTCAGTTTGGTCTTGGTTCTTGTGGTGCCTAAGTTGTCAGTGAGCCAACTTTTGGCATTTAATTTGTGTATGGGTATTTAATTTGTGTTGTAGCCAACTTGTGGCGTACATGGGCATTTAATGTAAGGGTTTAGTTTAATTTGTCATGGGATAGGATGACTTGTGGCTTAGTAGGGTATAAGTAGCGGTGTTTTGTGGAGTCTTAAGGAAAGGAGATAGTAGATCATCAAGCTTGGAGAAGAGGATGAAGTGTAGGAGAAAACTTTGAAGGGCTAGTAGCTAAGGCTTGGTAAACTAGGAGATTTATTGCTGGGCTTGTGAGCACAAGTTGAGATTTCCTTGAGGTGTTCTGCTAGGGTGTGGATATGAACTAGATGGGATTAGTGATGAGAGCTATTTACATCCCAAATTATACCATATTTTAGCCTTCATATAAGCCTTCAGGTTCATTTCAATACCTATTTTAATATTTTATCTTCTATGTTGCATATGATCTAATATATGTAAGTAATATTTAATTTAGTTTCTAGATAATTAATGTGAATAAATATATGTGATTGTATTTATCTAGCATGTTGATTATAAGTTGTTGATCTTCCTATCACTATTCCACTAATATAAGCTCCATCAACTTTTTAATATATGACACATACTTACCTTGATGGACGTATTACTTAGTGATGGTTATAGTATTAATGAGGAAGGCCGCATACCTTACTTTTTATTTCTTATTATTTCTTATTGGAATAGAGACACATTTTGATGCATATATCATTCAATATGCATGAACACATGGAGATGACATCAACAAGATTTATGTGGCAACATATGGAAATAACTTTGGCTAGAAATTAACCACTATTATTGCTGCAACATTTTGTATGTAACAGGTGTAAGGAAGTAATTAAAATATATTATAGTATAGATTCATTGCCAAGAATCATGTGGATAGAAAACCCGTCAACCAAATTCTCTTTATACTTGTATTTTGTTACAATATAACCACTTCAAACTCATAGCTCTAGAAAAATGGATGCAGACAAAATTATTTCATGTGCCATGATAATAGTAAAATGGCTATTCTTTCCATGATGCAAATTTTTGTTAAGAATGGTTACGTAATATCCATTCTTTGTTAAGCTTACGTATATATAAGTAGTGGGAGATATAGTGTGGGGGAGGGTGTGTACAGTTTTTACAAAATACACGACATTGTAATAGATCACTATCATTTTGAACTATAAATTCTATATATACATGATTACAAAGGTTTAAAACTATTACATTGTTTCATCACCAGGTGGTTGAGGGGGCAGGGCCCACTCCAAAGTTACCTAGTGATTCTTTTTCATTTATGTATGGAGTTCATTTGAGTTTTTTTTAATTTATATTTTGATCAGTTTAACATTGTATGGTATATATTCAATTATATTATATTAGTTCATATGTTCCATATCCATGTTTGATCGTATAATAATATTTCATATGAATTATATCATAAATTAATTAATTGTTGTGAGTTGCAGTCTTTTGTTGAGTTATTTTTGTTTCTAATATTTATGTTGCTAGGAAGTGATAGTTCTTGTCGTTGCAATTTAATTGGTTATTCATATATTTTTTTTCACATCTTATAGCTACATTCATAATCCCTCATCTCACAATTGTCATCCCTTGATGGCATACTGCTTGGACACCTTTTGCAAGCTTATGCTCTCAGAATGACATGTATAGACCAGCCAAATTCTATCATAAATCATTAGTTCTTCCATATTATTTTCCCCAGTGTTGGCTTATCAATTAGTGTGGAGTTGGATCTTGAGGGATCTTTTAGAAATGTTTTGTAATTTATTTTTGTATTTGGTCCTAACCCAAAAGGCCTTACAACCAAGCATATTGTATGTAAATAGTTGTTTTATGAATTAAAGAGTTGCATTGGGTATCAGATCTTGCATTTGTGTATCTTGTTGTTGTGTTTCAACTACATGGTTATTTGTTGGGATCTAGATTACCTCTAATAGAAGTACCCTAGGATTCTCACTACATAAGGTGGTATTAGAGAATAGTTGCTCCTGAATGTGTAGACCGAGTGTCGAAGTTGAGGCAGTTTGCACTAGGACTTGGATAAAGGCTAGAACTGAAGGTTGATCTTGTGGAGCTGATTAATCTTATAGATTTGTAGATTTATTGCTTTGGGTTTGCAAGGATATTGGAAGATACCTCCAAGACTATTTGACCATAGGACAATTGATGATCTCTACAATGTCATGGAAGAGAGGTTCTTAGAGAAGATGACGTTGATGAAGAGTGACATGATTGCTGAAATTGTGAGTGCTTTAGGTGGTGTACCTAGGCATGCAAGTATTGAATATGGTTATGAAGAGGTAGTTGAAGACTTTGAAGTTGCTGGATCAAGTGGTGATGACATAACTGATTGTGTGGAGAGACTTATTGGAACTAGGGCTAGTCAATTTTCTAGGCCTGGATCTCAATTGAAGTTGAAGCATAAGATGGAGGTTTTAAATTTCTCAGGTACTTTGACTCTTGAAGACCTAATTGATTGGATTGGTGAATGATAAGACTACTTTATGCTTGAGGATATTGAAGATCCACTCAGAGTAAGGTTGGCACAAACTAGGTTGAAAGGACATGTTACTCTTTGGTGAAAAGAACTACAAGAGGCAAAGAGGAGGAAGGTGAAATAAAGATCACTAGATGGAGGTTGATGGTGACTAAATTGAAGGCTAATTCATTCCTTTTTATTATGAATTTGAGTTATTCAAAAGGTTGCAGAATTTGAAACAGAAAGATATGACTATGAAAGGTTATACCAAGGAGTTCTACAAGTTGACTATTGAGTCAGGGCATAGAGAATTGTCAAAGGAGAAGGTAGCTCAGTATATTAATGATTTGAGATTCAATATCCAAGATGAGGTTAGTATGTTGGAGATTGATTTAGTTGAGGATGCTTATCAGTATGCTCTAAAGGTAGAAGATAAGTTGAAGAGGAAAAACAAGGTAATGCTAGAGGGAAGGAGAAGTAGTATAGCTTGGAAAAAGTAAACTAAGTGATGAAGATGAACCAAAACCTATTGATTAGAAGAGAAGGATAAGTAGAGGTGAGTTTAAGGACACTTTCTATAAATGTGGTAAAGTAGGGCATATATCTTTTGAATGTCCTCATAGTAGAAGAGTTGTTGTTGTGAATGAGGTTGAAGTCCAAGATAGTCAACCTGAGCAAGGAGAGAGTTTAATAGCTCGATGAGTGCTGATTGGTCAAAGGACAATGAAATTTGTCAAAGGACTAATTTTTTCTAGACTTTTTGTAAAGTTGGTGGTAAAGTCTATAAGGTGATTGTGGATGGTGGTAGTACCGATAACCTTGTCATTGAGGAGATGGTTCATAAACTTGGTTTGAAGAGAATGAGACATCCTTTGGATGGTTGCAATGTGAGCATGTTTTTGAAGTAAGGGAGAAATGTCTTGTTGATTTCTAGATTGAGCAGTATAAGGATTTGAACTTCAGCTGACAATTCCATCATATGATTAGCAATAGAAAAGTTTTTGTCATGGATTAATGTCTTTGCATGAACAATGTGTTTTTGCATTACATCCATGTTAGGAATTATCACACTTTGAATTTTTGACAATGTAGCCCTGATTCTTGCTTCTTCTCTTTAAAACTCCACTTGTAAGTTAGTTAGATACCTAATCTTAACAAAATGTGTTGAGCTAGTACTGAAAATTAGCTTACACTTTCCTTCAAACCAATATCAATCTTTGAAACCTTTTCTCTAATTCACTTGGTAAAATTTTTAGTATCAATTAATTTTACAAAATAAGAAACAACATTATTTATAATGCTCTTAAAAGAATTAAGAATAGTGGATAGTTCCACTTGATCTATGACAATCTTCTATTCCACTTTATCCAAAACTTTATTCTCAAATTTTATCTCTTCTCTTTGCAATAAATTTTCTTGAACATTCAAATCTTTGTTAAAATTTTGAACTATTCCAACAAATTGGTCTAAGATAGCTTTCTTCTCATCAAATTCAATGCTTAATGTATCAATAAGTATACCTTTGATATCTTCAAGAACTTGACTTCTTTTCTTCTTTTATGCTCTTAGCTTCTACTGTCTGGCCCTTTTCTTCCAAATTTCTCCAAGAGTGTCCATATTATTAGGAGTAAGATTGGAGAGATCCCAATCTAGAATTACTATATCTTCCTCTAGATTAATTTCATCAATAGAGACTTCTATCTCTTTTCCTTTTCCCTTTAGAAGAGGTGAAGGAATGGTTTCCTTAACTTTATTGAAATTGTTAGTGCTTGTTTGAGGCTTGATTTCAACTGTCATTGTACTTACTATGGAATCACTTACAACAAAAACAACATTACTGACTAAAGAAACAATAACAATTGTAGAAGTATGTACAATGCTTTTTTGTAACTCAGTTTGGCTGGAATCTAAGATGAGTGGAGCATGTAGCTTGGTAGATGAAATAATGACAATTGTACTCATCTATGAATTTGGTAAGATAGATCCAAAAGTTAATTGAGTGATTGGTTGAATACTGCTTAAAGCAAGTGCCCATGACTCAGATGTTGTCCCCTCTATGCTTGATGTTACCAATGCTTTTCTTGGAGAGTTAGGGAGCGAGACCATTACCTCTACTATAATCCTTTTAGGATCTGAATCTTCAATATTATGAATGTTAGGTATATCCTCACTAACTACTTTGTCTTCCCTATCCTCTTCATCATCATTCGTATCATCAACCTAAACAACTTCTTAAGTGGGCCATGGAACATTCAATCCATAAATTTTCTTCCATGCATTTGTATTGGATTTCACAATAGACTGAATGTCATTTAACAAAATTAGGAGTGTATTGAACTTAGGGGTTAATGCTTGTTCATTCCTTTTCAATTTATCCTTCACTTCTTTATCTAACATGTCTAGCATTACCTTTCTCAAGGTTTGATCATAGATGCCTCTAGCAACATTTACTACATTTTTACAATGATGTGATACTACCTTAAGTAGAATATCAAGAACTGGACTACCTAGTTCACTCAGAGAGTATTTCCACTTTTTCATCTTCTCCACTAAGGCTTCTTCAATTTTCTTCTATTCCTCTTTATTTCTAGTTTCATACTTAAGAAATTTGAAATCTCCCATACCTCCCCATCCTTTGAGTTGCTACAGTTTGTCTTCAAAGGTTAGGAAAGGCCTTTTGAATGATATATGTTTCTCTTCTTATTCATCTACAAGTCTCAACTTCTTCCTTATGTTGGAAATGTAGAGAAGGTTGGGTGACTGGAGGGGGGTGAATCAAGAACCAACTTTAACTTCAATTCACTAGTTAACTATTTATAAACCAATCTAATCTAATTTCATGCATGAAAGATTGAAAGTAATAAAACATTCATAACAATTGACTCAATATTTGATAACCTAGAAACCTTCCAAATATAAAGTAAAATTGGGGTGGGGATGATACCCACAAGCTTTAATACTATAGTATAAATTTGGGCTATCAAGGCTTGCAAATGATCACTTCTAGTGACCTGCCCTGTTAGGAGCAATAAGGACTACTAGGTCTACCTTGTGAAAGGATTTATACAATACAATGAAGTATGTACTTAGTTAGGAGATTTTCCATAAGACTGTTAAGCCCACCTTGTTAGAGGATTTGACTAGTGCACATGTCAAGATGAATCAATATCCAATCTCTACTCTGTAACTAGGTTTTTTGAATGATATTTCTTTGATGTAGAAAGATCACCTTAATGTGATGGATGAGATTCTTTTTTTCCTTATACTTCTTGTAGCCTTCAAACTTGCATACTCTTCATATTTCATACATTTCATTCATACTTGGATATGACAAGATATCTCATGTTTATACCAATCCAAATAATTACCTTCTGAAGTCAACTACAACATTAAATTAAACAATCTTCACTAAGTCAGCTCAATGCTAACACTCAGGTTCAGAAGTCCACTTGGGTGATATTCTGACACTCAAAAACATAGTGAACTTGATAAAATTTGGCACCTAGTTTAGACTAGTGCTCAGTTCACATTGATGACTTAGGAGTAGGTATGAAATTAGTTAATACTAATGGCTCAACAAAAATTGTAGAGTTTGGTTAACACTACAACAACTTGGCAAGAATAGAGGCTTAATGAACACTAATATTTTTTTTGCTTCATTAACATGGCTACCTTGGTTAACACTATCTTCTACTCTTTCTCAGTTAACATTCCATGCTAGCTTGGTTGACACTATCTACATAGTTAACTCTATGGTGCTTGGCAACAATGCAACCAACCAAATGATTAAGTGTTTTGGCACTAATTGACAAAAAACATGAGCATAAGATCAATACGTCCATGGATAATAAAGGTAGTTGAGCTACACACATAATGATTATAACCATTTAGATAAGAAGCTACAACAAATGAATTAATTACAAGTATAGAAGAGTTATTGATATAACCGAAGGATACAAATGTGAATAACATGATATATGAAGAGTTATATAAATGAATAATATCTGAAGGAAAGAAATCAAAAGGAGAGAGTTTTAGTAGACAAAAAGCAACAATAATACTTGAAACATATGGTAAACTTAAGAGAAAGATAAAAAAACAAAAAAATGTTACTAATAAGGAAACATAAGTAGTGTAAGGAAAATATGATCCAGAACAATACAATTATCAACAAAAAGGAGAACAAGGAGTCAAAATAAAGAAGAAGGAAGCTCAAGGAAATAAAGAAAGAGAAGTAAACTTGAACAACTTATGGAGCCATCAAGATAAATATTTCTTAGATAAACAACTAACTTAGTGATAGGTATAAGGAAACATGGAACTATCATGCACATACATGAAGTCAAATATAGGAGATGGTAAAAAGAGGATAAGAAAGTAATAAAATATACAATTCCATTTCCACTTCACAAATTCTCAATATTTTTAAGTCAACTAATAAAAAATATCCATGAAGAATTACTTGACAAATCACAACATGGAATAAAGTAGTGAAACAGGAAAGAAAAAGAAGGTAAATAACTCTAATACTTACAGAATCATAAATAAGCATTGAAGAAATTGAGCAACCCATGCAGAAAAATGAAAATATATTTTCTATTAAGTAAAAATTTGATAGAATAATGATATGATTGCAAGAAGAAGTTGAAACTAAAGGTTTGAAAATGTGGAAGATAATATTTAACACTTAGAGACTAGCATTAGAAGAATAAATATAGGTTGGTGAGATATATGAATTGAATAAACAATTGGAACAAGGTGAGCCTATTGATATAACTAGAGAAGTGAGTCCTATAAGTTTTCATAGAGAATATGAAAGACAACCTATCAACATATACAATGAATCTAATGAAGATACTAAGGAAAGGAATATGAGGAATCAAAAAAGCTTTATACTCAAGATATTGCAATTGAAACTAAAAAGGAAATATGGTTTACCTATATACCCTCTACTATCAATGGAATTATAGAAACAAAAATTTAGAAGAATAACTAAGGGATACATAACATGTTATGGAACTCAATATAGAATATGAAGAAATGTAAGTTGTAACAACATTGCAAGATATCACACTCTTGAGAAAAGATTTTTTTAAAGTGAAGAACCTGCAAGGGAACAATCATTATTTTTTTAATGATGTCAAACATGCTACTTATAGGTGAGACAATTTATTTTTTGGTATAAATGCTATCATGTGGTTGATTGATAAAGATGATTTGATAAGAGGAGATAACAAGAGAACCTAGAGAAAGGTTGAGTTATTTGGTGTATAAAATGAGCACTAAGACCAAGTAAGCAATTGGAACTATAGTGTATTGTTTATCTACTTAAAGTCTGAAATAAAAGATTACCCAAAAAAATACTAGAAGAAGATCAAGTAAGAAACATTTTTGCCAAGCCTTGTCAAGAAATTAGTGCAAGCTGAGAAAAAATTAGTAGAAGCCAAGTGAAAATCAAGAGGTGTAGAGCAAAGATGAGAAATAATGCAAGCTAAGTGAATGCTAGTATATGCTGAGTAAAGTATAGTTGGTGCCAAGCATCAGTAAACTTTGGTGTTTTCCAATTGAACTAATGTTGGCTAAGTGACAAAATAGTATAGATGTTGAGTGACAAAAAACAATGTTAAATCAAAGATTTGATGAATCTGAGCCAACTAATTTGATTTTTTGAATTATATAAAGTGTGTGGAAGATGAATACGATGAGATGGTGGCATAGAATTCAGGGTAAAATATTTTGAGGTGAATTCAAGGAAGATTGTAGAAAATTCTTCTAGAGGAACCAAAATGGAAAAGTGGGTAGATTCATTGAATCCTACCTAACCCTAAAATAGATGATTATGGTTAAGTGGCAAAATATCTAAATTCTCTATTTATAGAGATAACTAGCTAGAAGAAAAGGTTGTCATGTGTGAGAATCTAAGGAAGACAAGGAGTCTAGTGTATTGCTTCATCTAGTGGCCAAATAGAAGAGACTATAGTTGGTATACAAATCAAGAAGGCTAAAGGGGATGAATGCTTGAAGGGTGAACAAGCTATCAGAGATAAAGAGTAATAATGCAAAGAAGAATGGAGGACTGAACCAGAGATATATAATTTGCAAGTGAGTTGTAATTTTTTATTAGATCAAGTCCTACTATTACTTTTTAACAACTATACTAGTGTGGATACAATCTTTTGGATTAAGGTTGACCTAATAGTCATTTGTAAATCCTTTAACTAAGTGACATTCTAATGAAATTTTCTAAAATCCTCTAACAAGGTTCATTCCTAATAGAGTGATTGAAATCCTTTAAACACATTTAATAGTATGTATTGTAACATTTAATATGGTTGGACTTTCACATGGCATCACTTTAGAAGAGTGAGAATTGGTATCATGTTACTAGTGGTTTTTTCCAAATTGGGCTTCCACATAAAATCTTTATGTCAAATTATGTGAATGTGCTTATGATATTTGATGTTTACATTTCTACAAAAATATGTTGACCTAGGATAGTAACCTACTAAGTTAAAATATTGTATGATATAATGGATGCATGCATGATAAGGTTTTATGGATATGGATCTGATTAGAATTGAAAAGTTTTAATTGTACATCTGGACCTTGGATAACTAATTCACCCCCATCTTAGTTATTCTAAAGAATTCCAAAAATTGGTAGCAATATTGTGGTGCTTGAGAGGAAATAGTTTGAAGGTACTAAAAGCTAAAGATCAAGATGTATAGAAAAGGGGTTCCCAAACTAAACAAGGAAAACTTTCTTGCATGGAAAAGTTTGATGAAGCTACATCTAGGTCTTGGAGACTGTGCAATCTACCATCACCACTGAGCATGTTGATCCTATTGGAGCCTTAGCTATTGATGGTCTAAAAAATAAGAAAGAACACAATTAGGAAATGTTAAAGATTGCCTCTACCCTAAGTTACAAAGAGTTTGATGAAATCAAAGATTGTGACACTATGAAGAAGATGTGAGATGTTATACAAACAATTTATGGAGGAGATACAAATTCTTGAAGAGCCAAAGATGAAAGTCTAAGAGGGAATTTTGATGACATGAGAATGCAAAAAGGTGAGAATATTGTCTAGTATTGCACAAGAATTAAAGATGTTGTGAATGCTATTAGAGGAGCTAATGGTATTATTGATGATGAGACTATAATCAACAAAGTACTAAGAACACTACTGCCTATCTATTCTATTAGAGTCTTTACCATAAAAATATTAAGGTGTGTTCCTGGTAGTAATCTAACCCTTTAAGGATAGATGGGTATACTCACTACCTTTGAACTCTCTAATTTTACTAATTTCAAAAGTGAAAATGTTGAATATACTTTCAAAGCTAAACTATCATTAAAGGAACCTAAAGAGAAAAAGAAAAAGGTCAAATATGTTTCTAGTGATAGTGATATAGATGAGGATGATGTAGAACAACTTGAAGTATTTTTGGCAAGGATATTTCATAGAGGCAAACAAAAATACTAAGGTAAGCTACCTATCATTTTCTTTAATTGTAACAAGGTTGGTCATATTGTTGCTAGATGTCTAGAGAAGAAGAACAATAAAAGTGGAGACAAACAAAGAAGTAAAACAGATGAGGAAAATGAAGATTATAAGGATAAAGTAAAGTCTTGCTACATTGCTAAGGAGGAAACTAAAAATGTATCTAATGAGCATGATGATGAAGTGGTGTATGTTGCAATGAAGGATGATTTTGATGAGTATGATGCAACTACACTAGTATCTTATGTGAACAAGAGTGATATATGGATCATTGATTGTAGGGGCTCACATCCTATGATTGGAGATAAAAGTAAGTTCATTACCCTTGATTATTACAATGGAAATAGTGTAAGATTTGGTAATGATGCACCCTATCTAATAAAAGGTAAATGATCAATCATATTGATAGAAAAGATCATGTGTGACAATGCTTATTATGTGGAAGGACTTAACCATAGATTATTGAGTGTGTCACAATTGAATACTTTAGGTTAAAAAGTTGAGTTTGAGAACAAGAAAGAAAATATCTATGACACTGATAGGAAATTGATTGGAAAAGGTAATCAGAATAGAGATAATTTATTTTATCTTGACATGATTGATGCTACTTGTCTTGTTGTAGAATTTGATGATGTGTGGCTATGGAACAAGAGGTTATGTCATGTTAACTTTGATAACTTAGTTAGTATTAGTAACATGAAAAGAGTAAGAGGTTTTCCTAAACTGAAGAAACTCAACAATATGATTTGCAAACAATGTTAGTTAGTTAAGATGGCAAAATGTAATTTTAAAAGTAAGACTCACTCCTCTAAAGAGATTATGGAATTAGTTCATACTAATTTTTGTGGACCAATTGATGTGCAAAGATACAAAGGTGACAAGTATATTATCCTATTTGTTAATGATTATTCTAGGATGATTATAGTTATGTTTCTAAAACAAAAACTTGATGATTTCCAAATGTTTCAGTGGTACTTGGCTAGAGTTGAAAAGGAGATTGGAAAAAACTTGAAATGTCTAAGATCTAGTAGAGGTGTGTAATTGACATCAAATGAGTTTGAGATATTATGTAATGATAGAGGAATCAAGAGACATACATCTACATCTAGGACCCCTCCACAAAATGGGATTGCTAAAAGGAGGAACAAATCTATAATGGATTATGCTAGAACACTCATGATGGAGAAGAATGTTGCTTCAAAATACTAGAGAGAAGTTGTAAATACATCTATCTATACCTTGAACTAAGTGAAAGTCAAGAAAGGTACTTATTCAACACCTTCTAAACTATGGTATGGATACTCACCTAATGTAAAATATTTTAAAGTATTTGGAAGCAAGTGTTATATTCTCAAAGCTAACATGAATGGTAAATTTGATGCTAAAAGTGAAGAAGGTATATTCTTAGGCTATTCCACAAGATGTAAAGTTCATTAGTGTTTGAATACTAACACTAACAATGTTATTGAAAGTGAAAATGTGAAGTTTGATGAATATATGGAGGTATATGAAGCTAAACCTATGTAGGAACCTGAAGAATACAAGTATTTTGTATACTTTTATGAAGGTATGCCCTCTGATGAAGGTGCTATGAACCAATTTGTAAATCAACAAGAACAAGTATTAGTGCCTGCTGAGTCACATATAATGAATGTTGAGTTGCATTCAGGATCTAAGTTACATTTAGGAGTCAAGCTACACATAGATGCTGAGGTACATTCTGATACTAAGATAAGTGTACAAGAAATGAATTCCAAGCTACTTGATAGAGAAGTACATAGTGATTATGAAGTTGACAGACCCATTGAGTAAAGAAAAATAGAATCAAGATTGTCAAAGTATGTTAGAAAACATCACCCTATGGAGAAAATTATTAGATATAAAGAAGCTAGACCAATGACAATTAATAGGTTAAAAAGTGATACATGTTTATGTTAGAATTCTTTAGAATAACTTAGAGAGGAGGCAAATCAGTTATCATGCTACTCATTCTCACTCTTCTAAAGTGATGCCATGTGAAAGGCCAACCTTGCTAAAGGTTACAATGCACACTATTAAATGTGACTTGGTTAAAGGATTCAATCACCCTATTAGGAGTGAGCCTTGTTAGAGGACTTTAGATCATTCACTTGGAATGCCACCCAGTTAAAGGATTTACAAATGACTATTAGGTTAACCTTAATCCAAAAGATTTACCCTAAACTGGTAAAATGATTAGAAAGTAATAGTAAGGCTTGATCTAATAACAACTTACAATACACTTGCAGATTGTAGATCTTTGTTTTAGTCCTCCATTCTTCTTGGCTTTCTATAGTGCCTCTCACGTTTGTAGTTTGTACCTTATCTTTTTTTCATTTGAGAGATACTTGATACTCTTATTATGTGTACTTTGAGATGATCTAAGGGTTAGATGTTATACTTTGATTCAGTATCATAGATGCTATACTGCTATGTTGTTTAGTTTTTCATATTTGTATGTTGATGCCATTTTGAGATGACAGTAGATCGATGATGATATCTAATTATCTAGTATGTTGACATACTTTTTGATTATGTTATGTAATGGATTTTATGCTATGGTGATTTAATTCATTCTTCTCTCTTTATAGTTTATGTGAACATGAGTTATGTAAATGGACTAATTAGGTATTTAATGCATTATTGCTTTGGCTATGATATTTTTATGCAATTGTACTTGACCACATGTAGGAATTATATTCCTGGTAGTGGCACATCAAGTTAGTGATTCAACCATTCATATTTTACCAATGTCATCCTTGTATGGTCAATGTATCCTTATTTTAATTGTTTAAATTAAAACCTTTCGATGATTAGTAAATTCAAACTCATCTACATTATGCGATTAGATTAGTGAGCATGTCTGTGCATGTAGAGGTTCACATTACTGCAAAAGTTGTTTAGATATTTTTATGACTTTGAGTTTTTGAGCTTTAAATCTTCTCAAATTTAATTTTTGACAGCTTTGCCTTAGGTGAATTTCTATTACAAGGAATAACCTATTTTCATTTGGGTTGATTCAAAGTCTAGCTAGTCTAACATGCTAGTTGCCCTAATCAATTATTTACTCAAAAAGTGAATACATATTGAAAAAGAGATTTTATTATTAACTTCTCACTTTTTGAAAATTGAAATTTTGAGAGCTTTTCTAGAATTCTCTTCCTAAAGGATTGGAATTCTATTCATTATGGGAGCTGTGAGTGTGGGATCTTCACAAGGTTGGTCTGTGTTGAGAAAATACAATGAGAGAGCCCAAATATAAAGGCCTCATAGAAGCTTGTAGAACAAGTTGGAAAGTGGTAGAAGATAAGGTTGAAAACTAAGCACACTTCCACAAAAGGTGGAACATGCTAGAAGGGAACAAACTCCCATGTTGTCAACAACTCATCACTACAACTATTAACTAGTAAATATTAAATAAATGCATTAGCCTAAGTAAGCTTAAGTAAATAGAATAAATAATAAATAATAAATTATTTATTCTAACACCCCCTCTTAAATGCAACTTAGGGGAATGCTTTAAGCTCACAAAACTAAGATGAAATGCAAAATGGGTCCTGACAACAAGGCCATGTTAGGTACCCATTATAATGTAAAGAAATGTAACCTCTAAAAATGAGGAAAGAGAGAAAATTACATGGGAAAAACCCTCCCCCAAAAAGAGGCAAGAACCTAGTGAAGAACTAAAGAAGTCTCCAACTAGAGAAATATCCTTTGAAATAGGAACAAAATGTGATCATGAAGAGCATCACTGAAGTATGAAGAAGCCACAAAATCTGCCATCAAAAATAAACTATTGATTTGAAGAACCTCCATGGAAGAAGAAGGCACAAACTAAGTGTGTCTATATGGTAGATGATCCATCTCACCAAAATACATAGGTAGCTAGCCACTATAATCACCTTGTATATAGGATCAACCACTAAATACATAGCTCACACTATCAAACCATCGAACCATAGATACATTAGAATAACAACATAACCCCCTTAATGAAAACAGGGTGAGATGATAGGTAGCTGAAAAGGTAGGCCAAAATCCTCTACAAACAAAACTAAGAACAATGAGAGAGGGAAAGAAGTACAAACACCTATAAAGACACGATCACACTGACTCTACACGGGGCTAATGTCATGGAAGGGACACTCACTTGACAAAGGAAGAGGGCACAAAAATGGCAACAACTATCTCCCCATGGTGCTTTATAGAAAGAGTGCAAGTACAACTATCTCAAAACAATGTTTATGAACCCAAAATGCAAGAGTGGCACTTTATCTTAGTGCGTATACATAAAAGTGCTTACAAATGATGTCTACAATGATTAGAAAAGAAAAAAAGCTGATACAAAATATAGTACAACCCAAAATAAAAGATTCCATGCCATGAAAATGATCCTCAGACCTGGAACACCCAAGATATCCACCATAGAGAAAAAATGTCAAAAACATGAAAGAAAGAGCATGGGCCAAAATCTAAGGAAAAAGTGCACATTTCTAAAAAGATGGAAAAACTAGCTTTCCAAAAATATAACATTTTCAAAAAATGGACATGGGATGCAAAAGATATGCATGTTAGAGTTAAAAATAGAACTTTGGACTTCAACTACAAAAATGACCAACTAAACTACATCAAAACTTGAAAATACCTACACCAATGTTTCCGTCTCAGAACTAACTTTTTGGTACTTTTTTTGGATCAGAAAACTACCTCTGTATTCTCAAGATATGGCCGAAAAACTGCAAGTAGGTCAAAAATGACCCTAGAGAGGTGCAAGAGGCTAATGATGTAGTGCTAAAATCATGCTAATGTTAGCATGTTATGGGAAAAAAATTGACAGCTTGGGGGCCATCGCAGCAAAAAAAAGTTGCCATGTTTCAAAAATATGACGTGTCTAGCTGACATGGCAGGGGCCATGTGGCAAATGCTATTGTGGCACCTGTGCCATGTGGTAGCTGAATAGTCCACTACGTACACTGACTAGATTTGAACTTCAACATAGGTGCCAACTGTGTTGGGAGGTGGCGAAGTCATAGACATTGGCAGAGCAACAATGAATAGGAGTGGAGGCAACATTAGTAGGCTGTGCTGCAGTGGAGGAACCAAGGGGTGTCACTGGAAGAGTGGGGTGCCAGTTGAGCAGGTTTCAAGCGGTGGAAGGGTGGCTCTACTGGTGATGGAGGGGTGCAGGCAGAGCATAGGTGGCCCAATGGTGGCTGCTGGGTGGTGGTATAGCTCAAAAATCTTTTAAAAAAAAATTTTTTTGCTCAAAAAAATTGTATAGTGCATATGACAGCTTGCTGGGGGGCCAAATTTTTTTCCTAGACACCCTGTCACCAAAAATGAAAACTTTTATATGAATCCTAACTATAAACAACCTTCTAGATCCAATGGTAGCATCCATTCGCGCCCAAAGTGCTCCAAAAAATTGCTTTTCCCCTAGATTGAAGAAAAATGCACAAACAAATTTGGTTTTGTGTCTCCGAATTGCAACTTCAAAAATCCTTCAATGAAGAAGTAGCAGGGAGGATCAGATACCATGTAGGAGTTGATGAAATCCAAGTCCACAGCTCACCGAGATCACCTATATGCAAATAACCTATCAAAGAGAAACCAAGAAGGAAGAGGTGGAGCTTGACAAAAACCTAAATAGACTTGAGAGGGAACATATTGCAAAACAAGAAAATTGTATTTACAATGAAAATGTGTTGAGAAAATAAAATGAGAGAGCCCAAATATAAAGGCCTCATGGAAACTTGTAGAACAAGATGGAAAGTGGTAGAAGATAAGGTTGACAACTAAACACACTTCCACAAAAAGGTAGAACATGCTAGAAGGGAACAAACTTCCACCTTGTCAAGAACTCATCACTTAAACTATTAACTACTAAATATTAAATAAATGCATTTAGTCTAACACAATTTGGGTAATGGGTTTGAATGATCTATTTGGATGTTATCCCAACCACTATTTCACTTTTATGTTGCATTGGGATGCATGTTTCATCAGTCATCCTGATTCTATTTTTGGTTGAGTAATTATTTTACATTATTTTCTCATCTAGTCCTTGTGTTATGATCTTCGTGATGGTGGTGCAACACACATGAGTACGTGCATGTACATTTATTGTGTGACTTTCAAGTCTTGATATTTTGTGGTACTTTCGAAAATAAGATCATTGGGGTTGGGTTGGGAATTTGTATGCCTATGGGTGCTCATCATTAGATGAGCATGGGTAGGGTAGGGTAGCATGTGGAGGGGGCTTCTATCTTGCAACCAGTTTTCATGATGCCATAGGGTTGGTAGAGGAAGTTTTAAGTAAGTGATAACTAGATAAATACTAGGTGGTAATAGAATTTAAGATAAGAAAATAATGCTTCAATGTGAGAGCCTTCCATTGAGAAGTTGAGTCTGTACAAATATGAGCTTGGGCTTGTCAATGCCAAAAACTCTCCATGTGTCAGCCCCTACTTAGTAGCCCATTGAGTATCTAACTAGGACATGTAGTTTATGCATTGTTTATATCTTGGATTCAATCATCATATTGTCTAGAATGTGTGTTATCCATGGACATTTTCTTGTGTGCATTTGTGGTTGTATCATTATCTCCATTAGCATGGTGGGAGTGGGCCTGTGGGTTCCATGTGGTTGGGAGACATAGCTACCTTTACCACTGCTAGGGATCGGTGTATAGAGATGGTTTCTTGTCCTAGTGTGACCATTATTGGATGTTTTCACTTGGTACTTTGAGTTATAGAGTATTATTTCTTGTGACTTATGCTTTCATTGGGATGCTTGTATATCATGTTTAGATGATGTTAGTTATTGACACATTTCCTTATTTTGATGATTAGCATATGATAGATGATGTTATTTGGATTTGTAGGATTATCTTATGATTTACTCCTAGAATGTTAGATTTCCTTATGCTTATGTGGTAGCATGTTTTATTAGTGATGTCCCTATATAATAGTATTGATGATCCAATCAGTAGCTTGGGATGTTATGCATGGGGGAGAGCTAGGGTCCATGATGGCATAATTATGCTATTATGGTTGGGAGCGACGACATACTTAGTTTGGTTGTACTGTTCATTGCAATGTTATTTCTATTATTGCGATGTTGCTTTAGTACATTGCGATGTTACCTTATGTACTTTCCCTTTTTACTTGTTAGATGGTTAGATGTTGTTTTTATCTTTTAGTAGTGTGTTTGAGTGTTTATGCCTTGAGATGTGGATTTGGTACTCCCTGGTGTGGAGGAAATTAATCCCTTGGCATTTTAACATTTTTTTTTTTGGGCGTGTTATTTTGGGATTTCGCATGAAATCGTGCATCCTCGCACGAGGATGCAAGATCTTGCGTGATGTGTTTGGTTTCTTTGCATGGCTTGGCACTTTCTTGTGCAAAACCCAACACTAGTGTAGGGTTCTTTGGCTATTTGGCCAAGCACTTTCTCACATCACATGGTGCACATCCTTGTACAGAAGGCACTTCCTTGTGGGGCATGCTACACATCTTCATGCAAGAATCTATCACTCTATAGGCCTTGCACAAAAAATAGGGGGTATTTAGGCTTATTCGAGAAAAGTTTGAAAGTTGGTTTTGTACACCCTTTTAGGTTTTAGACCTTCCTATTTCAAAATAAATTTCTTATAGCATTTAAAATATATCATTTAAGTTGATGTATATTTAATAATTCTTTATACTTAAGATATATTTTAATATATGTGATAAGTATTTTGAAATATGTCCTAGAACTCTATGAGTTCAGATAAGGATTCTAGGAAATTTTAGGGCTTCAGGATTTTAGGCTTAGCCAATTTTTAGGAGTCAACTTTTGTCTCTTAGCTTGGTTGATCTCTTATGTTTTCTTGTTTATGTTTTAGTCAGTTGTGACACTTGAAGATCTTTGGTGTTTGGTTATTTGGTTAGTCTTCCATTGCAATCTTTATGATCCACATATGATGGTTTCCTTGTGTTTTCATACTTGTAAATTTTTTTTATACATCTTGGCTTATATTTATCCTTGTTCCATGGATCTCCAAGAAAGGCATTACACTTTAACACATTTCAGCTCTGATAGCTTGTTCACCCTTCAATCATCTATACTCTTAAGCCTTCTTGCTTTGCTTTCCAATGCAATCTCTTCTCTTAGGTCACTAAATGAAGCAATAACTCAGACTCCTTATCTTCCTTAGTTTCTCAAACATAGAAACCTTTGCTTTTGACCAGCTATTTCTATAAATAGAGAATTAAAATCTTTTTTCGTTTACTCTCCATAATCTATTTTAGGGTTAAGTTGGATTGGGTAGGATTTAATGAATCTACCTATCATTTCATTTCATTCCCTTCTAGAAACTTCTCCTTCAATCCTCTTTAAATTCACCTCAAAATGGTTCATCTTGAATTCTATGCCACCAACTCATCAAGCTTATGTTCCATATGGTTCACACAATCCAAGAAATCAAACTTGTTGGTTCAGATTCATCGAATTCATGATCTTCCTCATAATGCTGATAGTCAACATTAACTTACTTCTGATGCTCGACACATATTGTGTTTTCCAACATCCACTATCAAAACACTCAACACAAACTAAAGTTTATTGGTGCTCAACATCAACTAAACTTTACTTGACTTATACTGTAATAATCGACATACATTGAACTTTGACTTTGCTTAGTTGCAACTGGTTTTTTGCTTAGCTTAGACTAAATTTTCTCGACATCTACTGTGTAGATTATTAAGTTTGGTAAACATACTTCATTTAACTTGTTCTTTTGAACTTAACTAATATTTGTACTCCTTTTCCATATCATAACTCAACCTTTCTTTTAGGTGCTATTGTTACCTAATTTTATCAAATCCTCTTCATCAATCAAATAAATGATAGTACTCAAATCATCTAAACAATTGTCTTACCAACAAGTAGTAGATTTGACATTGATGATAAAATAATGATTGAAACACATTATCATACTTATATCAATTTGTTTTCAACAATCTTCCTCTTTTGAATTGATGGCAAACCACACTGACCAAACTTAATTAGTACAACCAACAAAATACCAAAAAGAAAATAATTCCTTGTACTGAAATCTCTCCCTCTATCAGCAACTTTCATCTTCTAAATAGGTTACAAAATTATGTTATGATCACTAGAGAATCAATCAACTCATCTTTATGACTCCCTTTGGATCATTTCTTATTTCTCCTTTAATAGTAACTCCCTTTTTCTAGGTATTCCATGCATCTTCTCTATTTTCTTTCATCTCCCTCTTTGACAACAATATCTCCCCCAATAGTTAGGATTTCTCCCTCTTTTACAACAATGCTAAAGACTTGTCATCTTAATATGTAGATATATACATTTTCAAATTTTTTCCTCTATCACTTGGCTTGTGAATAATTTTTAGTTTTAGCTCTTTGATTACTTTACGCAACTCATAAAGTAAGATCCACTGCATCGATGTGTAACATATGTCAATTAACTTGTTTGATGTAGGGCACTTCTCATGCTTCTTAGATAGCCTTTGATAGGAGTATCACCCCTTGTTTACCTCTTAGATACTCATGAGCATTCTTAGGTAATTATTTTGTGAAGATATCATCTATTTTCTCTTCTGTGTTAACATATTCCATATTCACCTCTTTATCTTCAACTAACTCTCTCAAGTAGTGATACTTGATTGTAATGTGCTTAGTCTTTATATGCATCACATGATTCTTTGATATGTTTATAGCTCTTGTATTATTACAATAATGTATGATAGGTTCCGTGATTTCCTTCTTCATACCTTTGAGTAGCTATTTGATCCATACAATGTTTGTATAATTTACTATAGCAATAACATATTCAACTTCAATAATAGATTGAGATATACAATTTCTTTTCTTGCAGGTCCATGTAACCAATCTTTTGCCTAATAAAAAATTATCCTCCACTAGTGCTCTTTATATCATCAATATTTCCAGCCCAATCAACATTAGTGTAGGCTCTTAATTGAAATTTCTTATTTTTCTTATAATACAGACCATAGTCTTCTATTCTTTTTAGTTATCTCATTATTCTCTTAACAACCATCAAATGATTCTCCTTAGGATTAGCATAGAATCTTAAAACTATCCCAATAGATAATGCAATATTAGGTTTGGTGTGTACTACATATTGTAATTTGTTAATCATAGACCTATACAATGTTTGATTCAACTTAGATGAATCATCATTCTTTGATAGTTTATGTCCTGTCACCATAGGTGGGCTTACAGGCTTGGAATCCTCCGATCCAAAAGTTTTCAGTATCTCCTTTACACATTTTGACTAAGTGATGTAAATACTATATTTCATCTGATGTACTTGCAAACCCACAAAGAACTTGATTTCTCCAAACATAGACATTTAAAATTCTTTCTTCATTTCATTTGTAAAAGCCTTACATAAAGTATCTTGACCACCAAATATGATGTCATCAACAAAAAATTTAGATAATAAACTACCTTTTCCTTTCTCTATCTTCAAGTATAGATTGATGTTATCATCATTCCTCTCAGATCCGATCTTCACAAGATAATTATGAATCCTTTTATACCATGCTCTTGGTGCTTTCTTCAAACCATATAAAGCTTTTTGTAGTCTACATACCGTTGCTTTGTTGTTAGCATCAAATTTTTTTTTTGACTATTCTATATAAACCTCTTCCTCTAATATACCATTCAGGAATGGAAACTTAACATCCATTTGATAAACTTTGGAACTTCTATATGTAGAGTAAGTAAGTAGAGTTCTTACTCCTTCCAATCTTGCAACAGGAGTGAGCGTTTCTCCATATTCTATCCCTTCTTCTTGTGCATATCCTTTACAAACTAATATTACCTTTTTTCTTGTGACTTCACCATTTTTGTGTAGCTTGTTTCTGCCCACTTGGTGCTAATCACATTCTTATCTTCTAGTCTAGGAACTAGAGTCCATGTCTTATTTTTCTCAATTTGTTCAATCTCTTCTTTCATGGCTTTACTCTCGTCCACATATTATAAGACATCTTTTATTATTTTAGGTTCATGCATGCTAAGAAAACATGTATCATTTCTCAACTTGTTCCTTGTCATTGATCTAGCATTTTTATCTTCAATGATTTGTGCAGTAGGGTGATGTCTTGACATACTTTGACAATATTGGTTCTACTATATTTTCCTCATTTATTCTCTCAAATTTTGAATCTCTATGTACATCTCTATCGGGTAGTTCAATATCTCTTTCATGTACAATAATCTCAAAATCAAAATGTACCTCAACTTAATTTTGTAAATCGACACCTGGACATAGCTTAGTTCCTAAATGCAACTCAACATTCATAGTATGTGACTTAAGAGTCACTAAAACTTACTGTTGATTTGTAACTTGATTTACAACATCTTCATCCATAGGAATACCTTCATAAAAGTATACAAATGATTTGTATTCTTTTGGTTCCTTCATAGGTTCAACCTCATATACTTTTGTATATTCATCAAATTTGACATTTGCACTTTCCACAACTTTGTTAGTTTTAGTATTTAAACATTTATAAGCTTTACTTCTTGTGGAATAGCTAAGGAATATACCGTCTTCACTTTTTGCATCTAGTTTACCATTACATAAATCCTTCAGAATATAACATTTTCTTCTAAATAGCTTAAAATATTTTATATTGGGTGAGTATCCATAACATAGTTCAAAAGATTTTGAATAATCACCTTTCTTGACTTACAAATGGTTCAAAGCATAGACATCTATACTTATAACTTCTCTCCAATATTTCAAAGCAACATTCTTCTCTATCATGAGTGTCTTATCATAGTCTATTACAAATCTGTTCCTCCTTTCAACAATTCCATTTTATGGAGGGGTTTTAAGAGTAGATGTTTGTATTTTTTTTCCTTTGTCATTACAAAACATCTCAAACTCATTTGATGTAAATTATCCTCCTCTGTTAGATCTCAAAAATTTTAGAAACTCTTGCTAAGTACCACTTAAACATTTGGAAAGCATCAGATTTCTATTTCAGAAATATAACTGTCATCATTTTAGAATAATCATCAACAAATAACATAATGCACTTATCTGCTTTGTAGCTTTGCACATTAATTGTTCCGCACAAGTCCATATGAACAATCTCTAATGTTAGTTTGTGGTGACTGATCACGGAAGTACTGTACAAATTTTTTTTGGGCCATGGCTGACATTGTGGCTGATGTATGGCCAATATATGGCTGACATGTTGTAACCCTAAAATGGTATAAAAAAACTTGTATAAAAGGGCTTAGGTTTAAGGATTGTTTCATTTGTGAGTGATGCAAAAATTGGTTCTTGTGGTGGTATTGAGCCGTAAGGGATTATAGATTGTAATCAAGTTATAATCATTGGATTGTAATAATATCCAACTTTTTGTTTGGTAGACAGAGCCTAGAGATTGCGTGAAACATGTTAAATCTTGGTGTCTTGTGTTTTTTTTTTGTATGATATATTATTTTTTGATATTGTTTATATTTGCATATAATTTTTATTTTTGTCCCTAGTTTTATCCTAACAAGTGGTATCATAGTGAGATTGTTTTTTAGTTATCATTTATAGAAAAGTCTCATGGTTAAGTGAGAGTCTCACAGTCAAGTGGGAGTAATGGCAGACAAGGGTAAGCTGAGGGTTAATAGGTTTAATGGGCAAAAATTTTAGTTATGGAAGATGCAAATGGAAGACTCTCTTTATTAGAAGGATTTATGGAAGCTGTTGGAAGGCAAAACAATGAATCAGAGATCTATGTCATATGATGATTGGGATCTTTTAGACAAAAAGGCACTTGGAAATATTTGATTATGGCTAGCACCATTAGTGGTATTTAATATTACAAAAGTGAAGACAACAGAAGAATTGATGAAAACCCTTGCAACACTATATGAAAAGCCTTCTACTTCAAACAAGGTATTTCTCATGTAGAATTTATTTAATATGAAAATTACAAAAGGTGGATCTATTGCAGATTATTTAATGAGTTTAATACTATTACTGATCAATTATCTTCTGTGGGTCTCAATTTTGATGAAGAAATTAGGGCTCTCTTGATCTTGTGTTCTTTGCCTGAAAACTCGAATGGCTTGGTAATGGCTGTGAGTAATTCTATTCCTGTATCTAGTGCCCTAAAATATGATGATGTGATCAATGTTATTTTAAGTGAGGAAACTCATAGGAAATCCTTAGGTGGATCTACATCATGAAATGCTTTAAATGCACAAAGTTAAGGTAGAACAATTGAGAGAGGAAGTAATTTAAAAAATAATGGAAAATTGAGAGGAAATTCAAAGGGGAGGAGGTCTCAATTGAGAGGACCAAACAAATATTGGTACTATGGAAAACTAGGGCATAAAAAGAAAAATTGTTGGACTCATAAGAAAAATGAAGGAGATAAACCAGATGGAGACAAGGAGGCATATATGGTAAGTAACAAATCCGAAGAGGATGCTTTGCTTCTGTCTTTAGAAAGTGCCGATGATTCATGGGTTTTAAATTTTGGTGCTTTATTTCATGCTACAACTCATAGAGGTTATTTCATTGATTATGTCCGAGGGAATTTTGGACTTTTTTAATTTGGGGGATAATGAACCTTGTTAGATTTTTGGAAAGGGAAAAGTTAAGATTAAGTTGTAGAATGGAAATTATTGGCTACTCCATGAGGTAAGACATGTTCCAAGACTGAGTAGGAATTTAATTTCAGTAGCATAACTTGATGACAAGGGTTGTTTAGTTACTTTTAATTATAAAAATTGGAAGGTTTCAAAAGTTTCCCTTGTAGTAGTAAAAGGTGTAAAAGTAGGCACCTTATATCTTTGTACAGGTCATATTGTTCCTTCTACTTTAATTAATTAGAGAAAAATAAATGTTCAAGAATAGTTGCTGCAATTGAGTAGGGAGAACAATAGCTACTGTAAATTTTGATACAATGCTATGGCATAATAGACTTGGGCACATAAGTGAGATAGGTATAAAAGTATTCATTCAAAGAAAGTTCTACTAGGTCTGAAATGTGTTAATATGGATTTCTGTGACAATTGTGTGTATAGAAAACAAAAGAGAGTGAGTTTTGTCAAGATTGGGAAGGAAAACAAAAAAGATAAATTAGAGCTTTTGCATACTGATGTATGGGGACTGGCTCAGGTATCTTTCCTTGGAGGCTTTCACTATCATGTTACATTTATTGATGATTCAACTAAAAAGGTATGGATTTATTTCCTTAGACAAAAATCTAATGTATTCCAAACTTTTAAGAATTGAAAATGCTTGGTTGAAAATGAGATTGGTAAGAAATTAAAATGTCTCAGATCTGATAATGGTGGTGAGTATTGTAGTCATGAATTTGAAGATTATTGCTCCAATAATGGTGTTTGTAGATACAAAACTATTCCAAAGACTCTACAGGAAAATGGAGTGGTTGAATGCATAAATAAGACTATAATAGAGCATGCAAGAAGTATGAGGTTGCATGCTAGGTTGCCCTTACACATGTGGGTGGAGCCTATTAATACTGCTATATATTTGATTAATAAAGGCCCCTCTACTCCTTTAGGTTGTAGTATTTTAGAGGAAGCATGGACTAGTAAGAAGTTGAGTTATTCTTTTCTCAAAATGTTCGGTTGTGAAGCATTTGCTCATATAGATTCTAAAAATAGAACCAAGCTGAAAGCTAAGTCAAAGAAATGTGTATTTGTTGGATACGAAATTAATGAATTTGGTTATAGGCTTTGGGATTTTGAAAATCATAAAATTGTAAGAAGTAGAGATGCCATATTCAATGAGAAAGTGTTGTACAAAGATCTATTGCAGCAACAAGAGAAGAAATAAGATGATTATGTAGTGTTGGACGATGATCCAAAATATGATGTTCTAGCCATTCCTCATGATGTACAATAACTACAAAAACAAATACCACACACAATAGTGAATGTTAGATGGTCAACAAGAAAAATTAGACCTCCAAAAAGATTTTCTCCCTCTTTGTATTCTGTTTTATTAAGAGATGCTAGTGAACCTAAATTTTATGATGAAGCTATGCAGATGGATACTAAGATTTAGTAGGAGTCTACAATGAAAGACATAATGGACTCTTTGTTGAAAAATAAGACATGGGCTTTATGCAAGTTGTTTTTAGGTAAAAGGGCTTTATAGAATAAGTGGGTTTATAGGTTGAAAGATGAAGAAGGAGGTAAGAAAAGATTTAAAGTTGTAAAAGTATTTGCACAGAAAAAAGTTATTGATTTTGATGAGATATTTTCTCCTATCTATTTTAAGTATTGTGACTACTAAAGATTTGAATTTAGTGCAAGTTGATATTAAAATAGCCTTCCTTTATGGTAATTTGGATGAAGAGATATATATGGCTTAGCCATAAGGATTTGAAATCAAAGGTAAGGAGAACTTAGTGTGCAAATTGAATTTTTTTTTATATGGCTTGAAGCAAACACCTCAGCAATGGTATCTGAAATTTGACAGTTTTATGCATGAGCATGGTTATATTAGGTGTCATTTAGATCATTGTGTCTACTTTAAGAGGTTGGATGATGATAGCTACATTATTTTATGTTTATATGTTGATGATATTATTGTACCTAGGTCTAAGATGGATCACATTAAGGGGCTGAAATGCCAATTAGCACATGCATTTGCTATGAAGGATTTGGAGGTAGTAAAACAAATCTTTGGTATGAAGATTTATAGAGAAAGAAAGAACAAGCAACCGATGTATCACAAGCTGATTATGTTGAGAAGGTGTTGCAACATTTCTCTATGGAGAATGTTAAAGCTGTTAGCACACCTTTACCTAGTCATTTGAATTTGACCAAGGAGATGTATCCCAAGACACAAGAAGAGGAGAATAAGATGTCCAAGGTTTCCTATGCTTCATATGTAGAAAGCTTGATGTATGCTATGGTATATACAAGGCTAGATATTTTCCATCCAGTGGGAGTTATTAATAGATATATGATTCATCTAGGAATTGATCATTGAAATGTAGTCAAATGGATTCTTAGATATTTGAGAGGAACATCCAATAAGTGTTTACACTTTGGAGGCTCTACTAATGATTTACAGGGCTATGTTAACTTAGATTTGGCAGGGGATATTTGTTGGAAAATAAAGATAGGGTAACTGAGAGGGGAGGGGTGAATCAGTTACCACAAAAACAAATTCAACAGTCCCAAAGATGCCTTAAACTTAGTTGCTGCTGCTACTTGCTAAACACATAAATTGCTGCTTAAAATTGGATAGATGTTTAGTTAATTTATTAAGCATTTATTGAAATAAGCAACCATGCAAAAGAAAGCAATCATGAACACAGTAGACACCAGATTTATGTGGAAACCCAATATGGGAAAAACCACCAGCAACTAGTCACCAATTTTCACTCTTCTGAAGTGAGCCCTGTTAGGAGCCAACCCTGTTAAAGGTTACAAAACACACTGTTAGGTGTGACCCTGTTAGAGGATTTAATCACCCTGTTAGGAGTGGCCTTGTAAGAGGTCTTTAGAACAATTCAAATGAATTGCCACCCTGTTAAAGGATTTATGGAATGGCTGTTGAACCAACTCTGTTAAGAGATTTTGGAATCACTGTTACAATGGTTAGAAAGCAACAATGAATGATCTGAAAATACATGCAACTTATCTTGCTGAATACAGATCTCACTTTAGCTCCATAAGATCCTCACTGATTAAATATATCTTTGCAGCTCCAAGATTTCCCTCTGCTCAACTCTGCTTAGGCACACGCAAGTCTCTTCCTTGCACTTCCTTGCACTATCCGTATATGCTCTCTATTCCACACTTTTCCGCATCTTGAGCACCTCTTTATATACTATACATAATACTAGGTCGGCCCAACCAACTTGACAAAACATATTCCAAAGTCGGCTTGAACTAACAATCAAAACAAAATTCTTCACTGGCCGACGTTGCTCGGTTAATACAGAACAAAAAAACTGCTTCCTGTGTTAACCGACAGAACTCGATAAAAACTACAATTACCGGGGAATTCGGTAAACCTGCCACTTCCTTTGGAAACTGACTAGACTCGGTAAAAGCTATCTTTGACTACCGAGTGAGCTCGGTGAAAACTAAGCTTTGCTTAGCTTACCGTGCAAACTCGGTTAACACTAACTCACCGTGTGACATACAGGAATGCTCGGTATACACTGCAAAAGGCTTTATTGACCGACTGAGCTCGATAGACTCTATAAACTATTTTTTTGACCGACAGAACTCGGTAGACTCTGTCTGATAACTGATATGGCATTTTTGTAACATCAAAGACAATACACAATTACTTAATTGTATCCAACAATCTCCCTCTTTGGCATTGATGGCAACACAACATGTCATAGCAGAAATGAAATTTGAAAGCAAGTCTACAGCAACACAACACAATTAACAATTCTCCCTCTAAGATAGAGAACTCTCCCTCTTACAGTAATCTCCCTCTGTGAAGAAATTACATAATCAAATTTCGGAAAGATATGATAGTAAAACTTTCCCTCTTTGACAACACATGCCAAAGACAATCCAATTTTCAATGAATTTCATTGTACCTTTAGTACTGATTCATATGCAATATTTCCTTGATTTGCTGCATCAACTGATGATTGTTCAATTTTGTAAGAGATGATGCATCACTAAAACTTATTTTTAGTGAACTTCAGATAGGGGAATAACCCCTAACTTACCTCTGAGATACAAAAATGCATCCTTAGGTAAAGGCTTTGTGAATATGTCAGCAATCTGTTCCTTTGTATGGACATATTCCAATCTGATTTTCTTGTCTTGCACCAATTCTTTGACAAAGTGATACTTGATTGCAATGTGCTTAGTCTTAGAATGCATTACTGGATTCTTAGATATGTTGATTGCACTTGTATTATCACAAAACATGACAACTGGTTCCTTGATTTCCATCTTCATGCCTTGTAGTAATTGCTTGAACCAAACAATATTAGAATAGTTTACTGCTGCAGCAACATACTCTGCCTCTGCTGTTGATTGAGATGTACAATTTTGCTTTTTTCTTGTCCAAGAAACCAACCTCTTTCCAAGAAAGAATGCACCTCCACTTGTGCTTTTTCTGTCGTCAAGGTTTCCTGCCCAATCAGCATCAGTAAACACTTTTAAGTCTAGGTTTCCTCCAAATTTATACCATAATCCATAATCTTTAGTTCCTTTCAGATATCTCATTATCCTCTTGATTGCCATCATGTGATTTTCTCTTGGTTTGGTTGAAAATCTTGCCACAACTCCAACTGCAAGAGCAATATCTGGCCTAGTATGAACTACATATTGCAACTTTCCAATCATAGATCTGTACAATGTCTGATCTATTTCCTTTGAATCATCTTCTTTGGTAAGTTTTAGTCTAGTACACATGGGAGTTCCAACTGGTTTACAGTCTTCCATACCAAACTTTTTCAATATCTCTTTGATGTATTTTGCTTGAGTGATGTAGATGTCATTCTTGTTTTGCTGAATTTGAAGTCCAACAAAGAATTTGATTTCACTGAACATTGAATTCCTTTCTCATTTGTTCTAAAAATTCTTTGCAAAGATCATCATTCCCTATGAAAATAGTATCATCTACAAATATTTCTGCCAGGACAATCTTATTTTCTGGTCCTTCCTTGATATACAAACTACTATTATCATTATTTCTTTGAAATCCAATTTGAATAAGATAGCTATGCAATCTTTCATACCATGCTCTAGGGGCTTGTTTCAGACCATACAATGCCTTGTACAATTTGCAAACCATGTTCTTTTTATCTGGATCTATAAAACCTTCAGGTTGTTCAATGTAGACTTCTTCATCTAGTATACCATTTAGAAATGCTGACTTGACATCCATCTGATAAACTTTAAATCCTTTGTAAGTAGCATATGCTAATAAGGTTCTAACACCTTCCAATCTAGCAACGGGAGCAAAGGTTTCTCCATAATCTATGCCTTCCTCTTGAGAATATCCTTTGCACACTAATCTAGCTTTGTTTCTTGATACTTTACCATTTTCATCCAACTTATTTCTGAAAACCCACTTTGTACCGATTACATTTTTGTCTTTAGGCCTGGGTACAAGAGTCCATGTCTTGTTTTTCTCTATCTGCTCTATTTCTTCATTCATTGCTTCAATCCAATTATCATTTTCTAATGCATCTTTGACAGTTCTAGGTTCAAAATCAGCAAGTAAACAAGTACCTTTCAACTTACTTCTTGTGATGGTTCCTTCAGATTTATTTCCAATGATCTGATCTGCTGAATGATGTCTCCTGACATATTTGGCTAGAACAGGTTCTTTTCCTTTTGGATGAATCTTGTCGTTATCTTCTTGCATTTCTCCTTCATGCCTAGTTTGGTCTGGCTCGGTATCAACTGGCTCGGTATGCACATGCTCAGTTACCTCTGGCTCGGTAATCTCTAACTCGGTATTTTCTGACTCGGTAGATGTTGGCTTGGTAGATATTTCCTGCAACTTGATTAGTGATGACTCGGTAGAAAAAGGTTTCTGATTCTCAGATGCAGTTGATATTATATCCGGTTCACTGAAGACAAATCTTTTGTAATCTTCTGGTTCTCTTCTGCTTTCTTCTTCAGTCTTTTCTGCAAACTCATCAACTTTCACATGTATACTTTCTATGATTTTGTGAGTAGATAAGTTCAAGCATCTATATGCTTTACTCTTGCATGAGTATCCAAGAAATATACCTTCATCACCTTTTACATCAAATTTACCTTTTCTAGATTCTTTCAAGATATAACATTTGCTTCCGAATACTTTCAGATAACTTACATTGGGTTTATAGCCATACCATAATTCATAGGGAGTTTTGAATGAGTCCTTTTTTAACTATACTCGGTTTAAGGTATGAACTATTGTACTGATAGCCTCCTTCCAGTATTTGATAGCAACATTCTTTTCTATCATCAAGGTTCTTGCACAATCCATGATGGATCTGTTCCTTCTTTCAACTATGCCATTTTGTTCAGGAGTACCTGGTGCTGAAACCTGTCTTTTGATTTCTCTTTCAATACAAAAGTTATTGAATTCATGTGAAATAAATTCACCACCTCTGTCTGACGTTAGGCATTTCAATCTTTTCCCTGTTTTTTTTTCTACTCTTGCCAGATACCATTTGAGCTCTTCAAATGCTTCTAATTTGTTTCTCAGGTACATGACGGTCATCATTCTTGAATAATCATCAACAAAAAGAATAAAATATTTTTCACCAGTATAGCTTTCAGTTTCAATAGGTCCACATCAGTCAGTATGCACAATTTCTAATAAATCTTTAGACTAATAATTTTTGCTTTTGACACTAGACTTACCCATCTTTCCAATTTGACAATTCTTGCATAAACCGACCTCTGGTTTCTTTAAATTAGGAATGCCTCTCACTTTCTTGAATTTGCTTATCTTTACCAAATTGTCAAAATTCACATGACATAACCTTTTATGCCATAACCAACTCTCTTCTACTTGAGCAATAAAACATGAATGTTCATCAAGTTCAAGATAGAACAAGTTACCTTTAGTTTGAGTACCAGATCCAATCAGCTTTCCTTTACCGTTCAACAGTCTTGCTTTGCCTTGGATGAATTCTACTTTGAGTTCATTGTTGAGTAACTGTGCCACACTCAACAAATTGTGCTTTAGGCCTTCTACCCAATAAGCATTATCACATACAAGTTCCTGGGTTAGAGTGATTCTTCCTTTTCCTTTGATGCAACAAGGTTCATTGTTTCCAAATCTTACACTGCCACCATCATACTCTTCAAATTGATCAAACTTTGTTTTATCTCCAGTCATATGATGTGAGTAGCCACTATCAATGATCCATGTATCATTCTTACTTATGTGAGAGATGAGTGCCATTTCTTCATTGTCAGATTCATCTTTTACAACAATGTAAACAATCTCATCCTCTTCTTCATCATTAGAATCATTAGAATCATTAGCCATAAAACATGATTTCTTACTTTTATCCTTAAATGATTTGAGATCTTTCTTACTGTTACATTTATTATCTTTCTTTTCATCTTTATCTTTCTTGTTTGGACACCTTGCAGCAATATGACCGACTTCTTCACATGAAAAGCAGATTAGGGGTACTTTACCTTTGTATTTACCTCTTCCTCTTGAATATTTCCTTGCAAGTAGAGCTTCAATTACTTCAAGGTCGCTGTCAGAACTCTGATCTGATTGATTTTCACTCTCTGAATGAGATTCTTTCTTCTTCTTGCCTTTGTCCTTGAGTGAAAGCTTGGCTTCAAATGCAGACTCAATGTTCTTTGCAGCTGGAACATAATTATCAAAATTATCTAGTTCAAATGCTGTCAATCTTCCAACTATGGCCTCTAGGTTTATCTTGTGATTGGCCTCACACCTTCTTTCTTGAATGGCTGATACCCTGATGGCATAAACTGGAAGTAGAGTTCTAAGAACTTTACTTATGACTGTCTCTTCATTGATACTTCCTCCAGAAGCTTTGATAGCACTGACACATGCTTTAATTCTTTCAACATATTTGGCAATGTTTTCATCTTCTTTCATTTTCATCTGATCGAACTGTCCTCTCAGACTTTTAGCTTTGGCTCTTCTGACATTGTCATCTCCACCATAGATCTCTTTCAGTCTTTCCCACATTTCATAGGCAGTAGTGCAGTCCTTGACATCATCAAACTCTTCATAACTCAAGGCAGATGCAATATCAATCATCATAATGTTATGAGTCTTCTTTATAGCAATGTCATTGACTGATAATGTACCTGATGGTTCTACATATTTCTCATCAAGATATTTCAGACCAGTGTCACCAATGGAAGCTAGATGAAGTCTCATTAATCCCCGCCATGCTGAGAAGTTGTTTTGATTAAGCCTTGGGATTTCCCTCTTGTAAGACATCTTGATCTTTGGCTTAGATCTTTGAAATCTCCTCCTACAAGCACCAAAAGCTCTGATACCAATTGTTGGAAAATGAAGATAGGGTAACTGAGAGGGGAGGGGTGAATCAGTTACCACAAAAACAAATTCAACAGTCCCAAAGATGCCTTAAACTTAGTTGCTGCTGCTACTTGGTAAACACATAAATTGCTGCTTAAAACTAGATAGATGTTTAGTTAATTTATTAAGCATTTAATGAAATAAGAAACCATGCAAAAGAAAGCAATCATGAACACAGTAGACACCAGATTTACGTGGAAACCCAATATGGGAAAAACCACCAGCAACTAGTCACCAATTTTCACTCTTCTAAAGTGAGCCCTGTTAGGAGCCAACCCTGTTAAAGGTTACAAAACACACTGTTAGGTGTGACCCTGTTAGAGGATTTAATCACCCTGTTAGGAGTGGCCTTGTAAGAGGTCTTTAGAACAATTCAAATGAATTGCCACCTTGTTAAAGGATTTATGGAATGGCTGTTAAACCAACTCTGTTAAGAGATTTTGGAATCACTGTTACAATGGTTAGAAAACAACAATGAATGATCTGAAAATACATGCAACTTATCTTGCTGAATACAGATCTCAGTTTAGCTCCACAAGATCCTTACTGATTAAATATATCTTTGCAACTCCAAGATTTTCCTCTGCTCAACTCTGCTTAGGCACATGCAAGTCTCTTCCTTGCACTTCCTTGCACTATCCGTATATGCTCTCTATTCCACACTTTTTTGCATCTTGAGCACCTCTTTATATACTATACATAATACCAGGTCGACCCAACCAACTTGACAAAACATATTCCAAAGTCGGCTTGAACTAACAATCAAAAAAAAATTCTTCACTGGTCGACGTTGCTCGGTTAATACATAACAAAAAAATTGCTTCCTGTGTTAACCGGCAGAACTCGGTAAAAACTACAATTATCGAGGAATTCGGTAAACCTGCCACTTCCTTTGAAAATCGACTAGACTCGGTAAAAGCTGTCTTCAACTACCGAGTGAGCTCGATGAAAACTAAGCTTTCCTTAGCTTACCATGTGAACTCGGTTAACACTAACCGTTCGCTACAAAATCCTTTGATACCCAAGTGATCTCGGTAAGAACTAAACTTTCCTTAGCTTACCGTGCGAACTCGGTTAACACTAACTCACTGTGTGACATATAGGAACGCTCAGTATACACTGCAAAAGACTTTACTGACCGACTGAGCTCGATAGACTCTGTAAACTATTTTCCTGACTGACAGAACTTGGTAGACTCTGTCTGATAACTGATATGGCATTTATGTAACATCAAAGACAATATAGAATTACTTAATTGTATCCAACAGATATTGATACTAGATAGAGTACTACAGGTGATGTCTTTACTATTGGTAGAGCATTCGTGAGTTGAGTTTCTAGGTTACAGAAGGTTAATGCTTTATCCACTATAGAGGTAGAGTATGTTGCTATTATAGAGGCAACCAAGGAGATGATATGGCTTTAATTCTTCTTGAAAGAATTAGGAGACCCTCAAAAGGATAATTGTTTGTTTATAGATAGTTAGAGTGTCATTCATCTTGCAAACAATTCAACTTTGCATTCAAAGACGAAACACATTCAGTTGTGATACTATTTCATTCTTAGTCAATTTTGTAGGATGGAAAATTAAAGCTAGACAAGATACATACCAATAACAATCTAGCAGATATGTTTACAAAGGTTGTGACAAGAGAGAAGTTGAATTCCTCTTCAACTTTTATTGGTCTTCTAGACTGAACATAAATAAAAGAATAGCAGAGTCCTAGGTGGTTTGCTCCAATGGGAGCCCCATGTGGTAGTGGTATTGCTATAGGATCAGTCTCCAAGTGGGAGATTGTTGTCTAGTGTGGAGTCTGATCAATTCCCAAGTGGGAGATTGCTAGTTTGTGGTGACTAATCAGGGAAGTACTAAACAATTTTTTTTTGGCCATGGCTGATGTATGGTTTACATGTTGTAACCCTAAAGTGACATAAAAATAGTTGTATAAAAGGGCTTAGGGTTAGGGATTATTTCATTTGTGAGTGATGCAAAAATTGGTTCTTGTGGTGATATTGAGCTCTAAGAGATTATAGATTGTAATAAGGTCGTAATCACTAGATCATAATAATATCAAACTTACTATTTGGTGGATGTAGCCTAGGGATTGGGTGAACCAAATTAAATCTTGGTGTCTTGTATTCTTTTCTATTTGATCTATTATTTTTTAATATTGTTTATATTTGTATGTAATTGTTTTTTATTAGATAAACAGGTTTTACAGGGATCTTGAAACCCAACAGTTAAAACAAGTAAGGCTAATAATAAGCGTGAAAGTCTAGCCAAAAAAGTATAAGTTTAGAGGCTGATAATAAGCATAAAGCCCAGCCCAAAAGTAGAGTTTAGAGAAAATATTAGGAAAAAAGACAAGTAAAACCTCGGCCTAAAGCCAGACCAAAAGCCAAAAGACAAAGTAAAACAAAAGAATAGGTGAGAGTTATTCCTTGCTCTTTCACTCTAGCTCTTGCATAACCTGAGGATCCTCGAAGGCTAGTTAGTTCTCTTCCACATCCAGTTGTTGTGCCCTTTGGTCCCCCTAGTCCTGATCAGGAATGGTGTTGTCCTTTGTAGAGTCATTCTCCATTCTAGCTTCATCCTTGTCTTTTACTTCCTCATCATCTTGCATTTCTCTGTCTTTGATCCAGCCCATAAGAGAGATGATGTTGTTGTTAATGAAGCTTAACAAAGTGAACATCTAATTCGCAAGATTGTGATTGTAGTTCTCTAGGTTTTGTATCCTTCTTTCCACCAAACTAAGCCTGTCAGCCAAATCGGTCCTCTTGTTAGCATCCTTCCCATTCCTTGTTGCCTCAATATGTCTCACCTATTCTTTGACCTCCTCCAGCTCATGGAAAAGCCATTTGATTGATCTAAAATTGTCAATCATACTGTTACAAGCATTGTTCAAGAGGTTCATCCCTATCTCCCTGGCTCTGTCCAAGATAGCCACTATTGCCATGTCAATGAGTTCTTCCAGCCACTGTTCCTCTTGATTTTCTATAAGGATTTGGGGATTCATGGCCTCCCCGAAGATGCCCATCTTTGAAGTCTTGACATTAAATTTTATCCAAGCTTTCCTCCTATCATTGACTTGCACTTCCCCTTCCACATACCCTGCATTCTCCTCTTTCTATTACTTAGGTAGGTCTTGGAGGTGGACAGAAGATAGGGGTAGCACAAACACCTCCGCAAACTAAGAGCACACTTCCTCCAAACTCTCTCCTCTTGCATTTTTTCGTATTTGCATGTAATTGTTATTTTGTCTATGGTTTTATCCTAATGTCTAATATTCCTTTAGAGTAGAAGTCTTACTCTTAAAACTTGACTTTGTCATTTTGCCTAACTTTTTGTTTGTAAATCATGTTGTCAGTTTTCTTCAACTTAGGCAAACCTTTGTCTCTTTTCATGTTACTAATATTGACCAAGTTATCAAAATTAATATGACATAACCTCTTGTTCCATATTCACACATCATCAAATTCTACAATTAAACAAGTAGCATCCTCTATATGAATGTAGAATAGATTACCTCTAGTTTGATCACCTTTTTCAATTAGTTTTCCATCAGTATCATATATCTTAGCAATCTTGTTCTCAAACTCAACCTTACAACCTGAATTATTTAGTTGTGAAACACTCAAAAAATTATAGTTAAGTCTTATTTGTCACATAAAATATTTTCTGTGAGTTTGATAGAACCTTTTCCTCTTATCACACATGGTACATCATTACCAAACCTTACACTATTTCTATCATAATAATTCAAGGTAATGAACTTACTTTTATCTCCAATCATGTGATGTGAACACCCATTGTCAATGAATCATCTACCATTCTTGTTCACACAAGAGACTAGTGTAGTTGCCTCATCCTCATCAAATTCACCCTTCATTGCAAGATACACCACTTCATCATCATGATTGTCAAATCTATCTTTTGTTTCTTCTTTTGCAATGTAGCAATACTTCTTACTTTTATCTTTGTAATCTTAATTGTCTTCATCTCTTCTACTTTTGTACTTGTGTCCACCTCTATAATTCTTCTTCTCTGGACATCTAGCAACAATATGACCAACCTCATTGCAAATTAAAACACATGATAAGTAACTTACCTTTGAACTTACCTTTGCCTTTGTGAAATCTCCTTTCTAGTAGTGCTTCAAGTTGTTCTACATCTTCTTCATCTATATCATTGGCACTAGACACATAATTTACCTTTCTTCTTCTTCTTCTTCTTCTCATTAGGTTCCTTTAGTGATAACTTGACTTTGAAAGTAGATTCAACATTTTTAGGTTTGAAATTATCCAAATTAGATAGCTGAAAAGAAGTGAGCCTACTTACCAAACCTTTAAGAGTTAGATTAGAACTTGATACACATCTTAGTTCTTGTGTTGCTAAAACTCTAATAGCATAAATGGATAGCAATTTTATCAAACAATTTCTTAGTACAATCTCATCCTCTATTTTACCATTAGCTCCTCTTATTGCATTAATGACATCTTTTATCCTATAGCAATATTCTCACCTTCTTTCATTCTCATATCATCAAACTTACCTCTAAGACTTTTAGATTTGGCTCTTAGAACATTTGTATCTCCTCCATAAATAGTGTGAAGAGCATTCCACATTTTATTTGTACTATCATAACTCTTGATATCATTAAACTCGACATAACTTAGAGCAGAGGCAATTTCTAACATTGCCTATTGTATTTTTTTTCTTTTTTTTCCCCAAATTTTCACTAGGTAAGGCTCTAGTCGGATCAACATTCTTAGTGGTGATGACAAAATTTGCATGATCTCCAAGACCCCCTAGGTGTAGCTTCATTAGACTTTTCCATGCAGGAAAATTATCTCTATTAATCTTGGGTACCTCTCTTTTTGACATCTTGATCTTTTTGCTTCTAGTACCTTCAAACTAGTCCTTTTGAGTAGATGGATTTGATACCAATTGTTGGAATTATTTATATTAACTAAGAGGTTGGGGGAAGTGAATCAATTATCCAAGGTCCAAATGTACAATTAAAATTTTTTACAATTTAGTGGATGCATATCCATAAAACATTTTCATCATGCATGCATCAATTATTTTATACAATCTTTTAAACTTGTAGGTTACTGTCAAATAAAATTTGGATAAATGTAAGCATGAAACATAATAGATTCAATAATACATTTAACACAATTATTTAATTTGGAAACCCGATTTGGGAAAACCCACCAGTAACGTGCTACTTATTCTCACTCTTTTGAAGTGATGCCTTGTGAAAGGCTAACCCTATCAAAGGTTAAAATGCACACTATTAAATATGACCTAGTTAAAGGATTTCAATCACCCTATTAGGAGTAAGCCTTTTTAGAGGACTTTAGATCATTCACTTGGAATGTTAACCAGTTAAAGGATTTCCTAATGACTATTAGATCAACCTTAACCCAATGGATCTATCCTAGATTGGTACAATGATTAGAAAGTAAGAATAAGATCTAATCTAATAACAACTTAAAACACACTTGCAGATTAAAAATCTTTGTTTTAGTCCTCCATTCTGCTTGGTTTTCACACACTTCAACTCTAACAGCTTGTTCAACCTTCAAGCATCCATACCCTTAGGATTTCTTGCTTTTCTTGCCAATGCAGTCCCTTCTCTTAGGTCACTAAATAAAGCAATATCCTAGACTCCTTGTCTTCCTTAGGTTCTTGCATATGAAAACCTTTGCTTCTGACCAACCATATCTATAAATAAAAAATTAAGATATTTTTTGTTCATCACACATCATCCATTTTAGGGCTAGGTTGGATTAGGTAGGATTTAATGAATTTACCCATCATTTCATTTTATTCCCTTCTATAAACTTCTCCTTTAATCCTTTTTGAATTCACCTCAAAATGGTTCATCTTGAATTCTATGCCACCAGCTCATTAAGCTTATCTTCCATATAGTTTACACAATCCAAGAAATCAAACTTGTCAGCTCAGATTCATCAAATTCACAATATTCCTCATAATGTTGACACTCAATGTTAACTTTCTTCTGATGCTTGGCACATACTATGTTGCTCGACATCCACTATCAAAACACTCAACACAAATTAAAGTTTACTGATGCTTGACATCAACTAAACTTTACTTGACTTATATTGTACCACTCTATTTGTAAATAGATTTGCTCTTTCCAGTTCTAACTAGCAAGTTCCCTAATTTGTGAATGAACTTTGATTATAACAGTTTAAAAAATTGTTTCTAGGAAGGCTAACTTCCCTTTGAATTGTTAGGTATTACTCCCTATTGCGGATTTGCAATGAATTTTGTTTATTCTAAGTTTAATGGGGTACATTCTTAACCTGAGAATATGAGAGGTTAATCGAGTTAAAACTATACAAGATTTAACCTAGGTGAGAAATGATTTAGAGAGGATCAACTAAGTTTATGAGTCTCACACATCGTATGAACTCACAAGACCAAATGGTTCTAATATGCATGCTAGTTGCTACTAAGATAAATTTATTAGAAACTAAATGCAGAGAAAGGAAAACTAAATCATAGAAAAATGCCTAAGAGATCCCTTTAAAATTCATAATGACAATACTTATCATGATTAGTTTGCTGCCTAAAAATAGGGGAATGAAGCTCTATTCTTTCCTTTTTAATTCAAACAAAGAGAAGATAAAACCATTAACATCTAAAAAATTGGAACAAAAAATAATTGATACAAAATGCCATTCAATTGAATCTACAACATCAAGTACTTGACACCAAAAATTAGCTAACCCTTTATTAATCTTACATTATCATACATATAGGATTCTGAGATGACCATTACAAAGGAAGTTCAATTGGTTCATCTCCTCAAAAATAAAAAATAGCAAGGAGCCAATTCATTTATTACAATGATTACATAATGAAAATGGAAAGGGCAGAATATGAATCACTTCGCCTTCTTTCCCTTTCCTACCTTTGCCCTATAGGCTTTGGTGGAAACAATGAATCGAATTAGCTCTTCATGTTTATGTACATGCATGTTGCTGTATCTCAAGAGCCATTTAGAATGCTCTTGAGCTAGATCCTTAATGAATCTCAACTAAGTTAACAAGACACACTCATCTTCTACAATTTTGAACCTAGTTTCAAAGGCTATTCTCATTGTATCCCAATTGATGATTCAACCATCATCCAGATGATAAAACTAGTTTGCTGCACTTTCTGCCAAGGTCTCTACAAATAATCTTATAGAAACATCTACATGAGCAACCCCTGAAAGTTGAGTAGCTATGAAGAAAGACTTAAGATGTTCATATGTGGTAACCTTCCCATCACTTGAAAATTTAGGAAAATTCTTCCTTGAACCAGCTAGGAGTGGGTGATATGTTGTTAGTTCTAATGGACCTATCACTATAGCCCAAAGAGCAACCATAATTGTTCTAGCAAGGTATGGTAGAAAATTGACAATTGGGGTAACAATAACTCTATCCAAGGCCAATACCTGGTAGGTAGTATGTAAAGAGCTTTGATTTCTAATAGGTGATGATGGTCTGCTCTGACTTTTCTTTTCACCTTTTCACTTAGGAATATCTAGGATGGGAAAACCAAGTTTTACAAGCTTATCAAAAATAGGGTCTTGCCTACCTTGTTCTTTGGTACTTCTAAGGAACCTTGTTTTTTCTAGGGTGCTAGATTAATTTTATCTTTGAGCTTCACATCTTAACTACATTTTTGCCCTTTGGACTTCTCTCCTCTAAATAGCTCTTTCTAATGTTTCATCCCTAGATTCTTCTTCTTCCAATACTTGGCTAGCATTCTTGTAGTGTTCAACATTCCTCCTATTTATCCAAATAAATATATTAAGAGATGAGATTATGCCTTCTTGGTCATCTTTGAAACCAAGGTTAGGTTGGAGTACTAGGACTATATTCTCATGAGGAAGTACCATTTTTCCTCATGTTATAAGGTGAAATAGTCAAGTGACTATTTGTCTTTCCCTAATAGAGTCACAAAAAATCTATTGGTAAACAGATTTTTTCTTTCCAGTTTTGACTCACAAGTGCACTAATTTGTGAACAAAATTTGATTACAATAGTTTGGAAAGTTTCTTTTAGTAAGGCTAGCTTCCCTCTAAATTGTTAGGTATAGCTCCCTATTATAGATTTGCACTGAATTTTTTAATTCTAAGTTTAATGGGCTATGTTCTTAACCTAAGAACATGAGAGGTTAATTGAGTTAAAACTATACAAGATTTAACCCATGTAAGAAATGATTTAGAGAGGAATAACTAAGTTTGTGAGTCTCACACATCCAATGAACTCACAAGACCAAATGGTTCTAATATGCATGCTAGCTACTACTAAGCTAAATTTATTAGAAACTAAATGAAGAGAAAGGAAAACTAAATCACAGAAAAATACCTAAGAGATCCCTTTCAAACTCATAATGAAAATACTTATCATGATTAGTTTTCTGCCTAAAAATAGGGGAATGAAGCTTTATTCTTTCCTTTTTAATTCAGACAAAGAGAAGATAACACCATTAACATCTAACAAATTGGAACATAAAATAATTGATACAAAATACCATTCAATTGACTCTACAACATCAAGTACTTCACATCAAAAATTAGTCAACCCTTTATTAATCTTTCATTATCATACATATAGGATTCTGAGATGACTATTACAAAGGAAGTTCAATCAATTCATCTCCTCAAAAATGACACATGGCAAGGAACCAGTTCATCTATTACAATGATTACATAATGAAAATGGAAAGGGTAGAAGATGAATCACTTCACCTTCTTTCCCTTTTCTACCTTTGCCCTATAGGCTTTAGTGACAACAATGATTGGAATTAACTCTTCATGTTTGTGGACATGTACATTAGTGTATCTAAAGATCCATTTAGAATACTCTCGGGCCAAATCCTTAATAGTGGAATTTTTCCATGGTGGTGATACATTTAATCACACTCCCAATCTAAACAACATCTTTTGCATGTTCGTTTGGGTCAAACATAGGTCTCAAGATCTCATACATTTCTAGCTTGTACTTAATCTCAAACACCTTAAGCATCTTCTTTGCATCAAAATGGGATTCCCAACTAAAGGCTCCCACCTTCATAGGGAACTCATATCCTTTCTTCTTTAAACTCCCACTCAGTATGTTCAGCTGAATCAGCTACCTCACAATCTTGATCAACACAACCATGTCACTCGGGTACCTTGGTAGCATCAAAGGGAGCCCATCAAAAGCTTCAAGATGCAAATATGAAAAGGATGATAATTGGATGAAAAAAATACCAAATTTACTAATAGGTGCCATAGCTTCCAGGCTAGATCTCCTTTCAGGACACCCTTAAAGTTCCTTGAAAATTTTCATAGTAGATGCATTGTTAACTATTATATGCTCCACATAACTTTTCTCCAACTATAAAAAAGGGTAGAACTCATAAGACTTCACATCATTATAAAAATTCTCCATTCTTGGGAGGTCTATCAATAATTGTAGAGAAGCTAACATATAAATGAGGAAAGAAGACATATAGAATGTGTTGTAGAACTTTTTAGCACAAAGAGCGTTGGATAGATTCTTGCTCACCTCATAGGCTCAATCAATGTATTGGGTATCAAAGCAAGTAACTTGAACCAAGAAGAAGTATTGTTTAACAAAATTCAAAGCTTCTACCTCACCTTTCAATCTATGCAAAAGGACCATGATGTTGACAATCTTAGGCTTGAGATTAGTCCCAAAAAGAGTCTTAGGGACCTTAATCTTGGCACCTCATGGCTTTTGGAACCATGATTACATGATTTCCTTTCTCCAAATCATCTCCTTGGTAGAAAATTCAAAATGGCTCCTCTGATTGTTAAATCTAAAAATTCTTCCCACTTTGGAACTCAAAGGCAATTTACCATAGTTTGCCTGTCAATAGAGATCAATATTGTGTTACCTGGCAATACAATTTGCCTAGTGTCTAGATTATAATGATTTATACATTCATATATGAACTCCAAAGCTTGGACTGCAACTGGAAAACCTACTACTTCAACTAGTTCTCATCCTCAGAGCTTTTGAGTGATGGGATGAATAGGCTCTAACCTTACCCTCTTCTATAAATCTTGCATGTCATAGAAATGGAGAGAAGTGTCTATGAAATTTTGTAATGAAGACTTGATCCCATTTAATCCATCAAAACTGACAAATCTAGTTGCCATTCTATTTGGAAATGAATTTTGAATCTAAAAAATGAAAGAAATAGAAAATGTGCATTTACTAGCCTTTTGAAAAAGTAATGCAATTTTAACAAAATAACAATTCAAGAAAGAGTGGTAGTTTTGTAACTGTTCACATTTCCATCTATATAGGGACTTCAATTCACTTGTTGATTTTTAGAATTCAAGCCACACAAATGAATTGAAGGAGAGATCTATTGGAATAGTAAATGCATAGTTTTAATGGGTATTAAGGTGTCCTTTAACTATTCCATTGGTCCAATGGTAACTTTCTATCTCTCATATTTACTTTCCCATTTTCCATTAAGTTCTGGAAAAGTATAAATAGAGCACTTCATAACAAAATATCTATTGAAGTGATTTTTTCTTAGTAAATCTCTGCCATAATGGTTATATTATTTCCATTATCATCTTGAGAGATTTAGCACATGAAATATGGGTTTAATCCACTCACCCACTTGATTTTCTTTAAAATTTGGAAAATTGTCCTCATGAGTTGGAAACCCGCCGAGGAGAAGACAATTTTCATTTCTCCACGTAGATTTTCCTTTTAACTTTACTTTTTGATTATGGTTTCCTTTAGGTTTGGAGATGTCCAAAAGTACTGTGAAAATTCATTAGGGGCCAACCTTTTTTCCTTTTCCTTTAGAATTAGCTTTTTCGAGAAATTGACTTCATGGGTTGAAAACCCACTGAGGAGAAGTTAGTTTATAGTTTTCCACCTAGAATGATTCTAAGAATTGTGAAAGATCTTGAATGTTTCCTAAGGTAAATAATTGTAAGAAGGAATATTAATTTGTCATAGGGTACCTCTTTATCTTCTTATTGTAGACGCTTAAAATTGTCCCTAAATGCTATATTAATTAATTTTAATATTTCTCATGAAATTATAATTAATTAATTATATTTCTCACATTCTTCTAGTTATTTAATTTAATTAATTAATTAAATGAGTTCATTCTTTTAAGTATTTAAATCTAATCTAAATACTTCTAGCCTTAAACAGTTAAATTAATTTAACACATGATCCTCCATTTTTCCTCTTTTTAAATTAATTTTATTTATTTAAATTCCCTACATCCTATTAATTTTTTTAAATCCATGATTAAATTAAATTAAATTTAATTTAATCTTAAGCCTAACCTAGAGCCTAGCCTATAACCATCATTTTCATCCTCTTAAGCCTATTTCTTCTCTAATCCCACTTTATCATTCTAAATCATCTCCTTAATCCCCCTCATTAGTCTAAGAGTGTGCTCACACATGTGTGAGATGGCATGCCTACACACTCTTATCTCCCACTCTTGTTCTCAAGTTTTCTCACACATGTGCGAGAAAACTTTGAATTCTTGACCATTTATATGGCTTAAATGTCACCTTATGTGGCATCTACATGGATGCCACCTCACCAAGTCCTCCCTTAAGCCTATAAATAAAGAGCTTGTCTCAAGCATTTTCATCTTCCATTTTTGCATTGTTACCATGCCATTTTGAGTTTTGAGTTCTCATAGTGATTTTGTAGGTTCATACTAATCATTTGGTAGCTAATTTAGTTTGCATCTTGCATTGTTCATTTAGTTTTCTTCATGCATTTGCATTTCCATTCCATAGCTTACATTCTTAGTTACTTTCCTTTATTGCATATTATCTTCATTATTGAATGCTTTCAAGAATGGCTTTCTCCATAGCCATTTCTAGAAGTGTTCTTCATCCCACATAGCTTAGGATCTTAGTGCATTTTCATTCACATTTGTATTCACACTTGCAATCACAATACTCAAGAGATTCATTTATTATTGTATTTGGAAGAGCACACCAACATACCCCAATCTTAACACAACAACAATACCTCTTATGGGTGCCTTTGTTGAGCTGTAGAGGTGGCTGAAAGATTGGGTTTATTAGCTGCTTAGGGTTGTAAAACCCAAGCAAGCATTAGTTAGTGTTTTTTTCTTTCATTTTGATGAATCTTTGATGCACTTTTAAAGTTTTTAGCTAATGTTTGTTTGTTAACCCATGCTCCTAGCAGATCACATTTTCTAGCACACATTTTGGCACGCCCGATGGGACTCACGTCCTTGTTTTTCATCCAAAAATCTGTCAAAAAATCCATAATCTGTCACTGAAACCTTCTCTTTGTCATCTACGCTGAATGTAGTGTCGTTTGCGTTCTATTGTCTGTGCAAATTAGCGTTTGCGCAAATTGGCATCTATGCATTTTTCTTAATTTTTTACAAAAATTTCTATTCTGTCATCTACGAATTTTGTTTGTCATCTTCATTTTGTAGATTGTCATTTGCATTGTGGGCACACTAAATTGTCGTCTCTGCGTCTAAAACTATCGTCTACACTTTTTGTGACCTATTCTATAGTCTGTGCTTTTCCGACAACCATCTATTATGGCGTCTATGCTTTTCCAATGACCTTCTATTTTGTTGTCTTTGCTACTTTGTCGTTTACAATTTTCTGGTGACTTATTCTGTTGTCTACAATTTTTCAATGACCTTCTATTCTATCATCTACAATTTTTCTGCGACCTTCTATTTTGTCGTCTGTGCTATTTTGTCATTTTTGCTATTTTGTCATTTGTGCTCTTTTATCGTCTCTGCCTACATTCTGTCATCTATGATCTTTTATCGTCTCTGCCTACATTCTATCATCTATGCTCTTTTATCGTCTCTGCCTGCATTCAAAGCCTATTCATGTATAGAAAAAATTACAAAAAAGTTAAAATGAAATTTTTCCATAGTTAGCCTTCATTTTTGAGATTTTGTTGAAGCTAATTAACTTTTTTATTGTAGCATTACAGATGGGATTATTTTAAACACTTTACCATATTTTCTTGCAGATTTTTCTTAATATTTTATTGCTCTTAAAAATTAAGCTTGAAAGACTTAAAAAAAATAATAGTGATTTTCATCACTAAGGAAGTTTGTAGTGATTCTTATCACTTTAAATGTAGGGGTTAATGAACTTGTATGTTTAATCATTTTCATTTGAATGTATGATGCAAGTTAATAAGTAAACCATAAACACACTCTTGAATGCCTAAAAGAAAACTTTTGTGAATGCTCACACTTTTGTTGGAAGGCATGTTTATGGTAGCAAACATTTAGATTTGGTGCATATAAAGAACTCACACTATCTTGAATGCATTAAGGGACAATTGACATGTATGCCTAGGCTAGATCACATTTGGATTTGGTGCTTAAAATAAAGTTATACACTCTTGAATGCCCTAAAGTAAATTGATTTTATTTTTAACATATTTCATTTACACACACTCGCTTTACTTTCTTGTTGACAAATCCATGTTTTCATTTATGTTGGTGACATTTTAAATTAGAAAGAACATTGTATGTTATAAACATGTGTGTCTACAAATAGATTACATAACCTAAAGTTTCATTGGGAATGAACGCATGTCTTTTTGAACCCCAAGGCCACTTACGTATTCTCTCCCATCGCGCTTTCAGGTGATCTTGGGTGCACAAGAAATAAGTGGTCTTGTTTTTCTTTTTTTAGGAGGCTTGCTTGGGATTTCATCACCTCTTGGGACAACCTCAAATCCAATGTTCTGGTAGAGTATAAATAGTGGGAGGTGAATCAAAAGACACCTCTCTTGGAAGCAAAATATTGTCACTCTTGGCTAAGCCCCAAAGAGCTTTATACCTTTGGAAAGTGAAGGAGGAGATTTGGGTTACCATCTCCTCCCGATTGTGTGGCAATATTTTCTTCCATCTACAGATTTGGGCCCTACGTACTTTGCATATATTGAAGATACCCTCTAGTTGATCCTTGTACATCCTTGTTGCAACCTTATAAGATTGTTGGTGTGTTTGACATACTTGAGTGTTTGAAACCTCCCCATTTGAAGGGGACAAACACCATCTAAACCCGCCTTGTATATATTTCATTGTTTGATTTTGCATCTCAAAATTGAAAAATCCAAAAACATCATAAAACATAAAAACCCCAAAAAAATCATAAAACTTCAAAAATCCAAAAAAATTCAGAATTTTTTAAAAACAACAAAAAGAAGCTCTGTTTTCTCGATCACTTCTTCTATCCATCCATCTCATCATCATCATGCATTTCTTGTCTTAATCACATTCTTAATCGTTCAAATCTTTCCTCAAAATCTTAATCATCTCTATTCATCCAAATCATTTTCTCATCATTCAATTTAATCCATAATCTTCATCCTAATCATGGTTCATAATCCACATCAAGATCCAATTCCCTCATTCAATGATTCATCCTCATGACTTTTAATCAAATCCCTTGTCAAATTCATTATTTTCTAATCAATTTCTAATTCAATCCACTTACATCTTCAATTCAAAATCAATCAATCTTTCTTCATCTATTCAAATATTCTTCTAATTTAATCTTCATAAAATCATTCTACTTTGGACATAGGAGCATTGTCACAAGAATTGGACTTTAATTCAAATCCCACATTCACTTGTTTGGAATATCATAGGGTTTTTATCACATCAAATCAAACCCTAATCCAATCAAATTCAATATCAAATCAAACCCAATCAATATCAAATCAAATCAAATTCAATCAAATCATATCAAATCAAATCCAATTCAAATAAAATCAACTCAAAAGTCCAAATTACTCCTAGTCTCAAGTTCATATTCCATCCTCAAATCTTTCATCACTCTTCTAAAATCTATGGATCCAAATTTTCTTCATCAAATGGTTGACAATCTTCAAAGACAATATGGAGTTACACCTCCTGTTCAACTTGCATATCAAATTCATCCTCAATATTTCATATCCAACTCTCATCCATCTCATGTTCATTATTCTTCTACATTTGACAAGGGAAATCCACCTCATTATCCTTGCACTACATATGCTTCTATTCATAGCCCACACTTCCTCAAACACAAATGCCCTTGCCATGGAAATGGAACAACTAAAGAATTATCTCTTAGAAAGTAAACAAAAATAGTCCAACTTCCATGCCATGTGTCCTCTTCCCCCATGTTTTGAAGACCATAGTCCTCATGTCCCATCCAACCCCAATCCTCCATGCAATCTCCTACCCATAGTTCAACCTTCACATAGTCCTAATCCTCCAAAAGAATCATCCCCACCTCGTAAGGGGTTTTTCACATCACTCTTGGCTAAGTGTAAAGAACAAGATAAAGAAATCCAATCACCCAAAGTGATACCCCCAATTCCATCTCAAGATATTCCTCCAAATCATGACATCATAGGTTCCTCTTCTCCTCTAGATCCAAGCATTTCTTCATCCCCTTGTTCCCCTATCCCTCAAGATCCATTTATCCCTCCTAGTCCATCTCCTAATTCCCTTCCTAATCAAGATCAAGACATTCCATGTACCACACATCTTACCATTTCCACTCCCTCTCAAGAGTTCACTTCCGTAGATCCTCCACTTCATTAAGAGATTCCTTCCACTCCATCCACTAGCTCTCCTACATGTCAAGATCAAATCACTCCATCTCATGATCCACTCATTTTGCTACATGATCGCCTTTTAAGTCAAGATCAAAGCTCTCCTTCATTTTCCTTTCATGATCCCACCCCATCTCCAAACCCTATTGTCCCTCATAATCCCCCTTGTGATCCTCATCCTCCACATGATCCTACCACTCATGAACCCTATCCACATGGACTCACATCTTGTGTTGAAACTAATAAGTATCCCCTTGAAGAAATAATATCTTAAGATGTTGGTACACCTTCCACTCCTTCACAATCCAAAATTCCTCCATCCACACCCAAAGCTTCCCATCCTCCATATTCCAAGTCCATATGGGACCTTATATCCATATTCTTCTTCCTTCCTCACTTGAACCATCCATTCTAGGTCCTTATGTTCCACATCCAAACCCTTCATCCCTTCCTTCTATTTTGGGTCCCTACATACATCCATCCACCATATCCATGTTTTCCACTTCATCCCCTCATAGTCCTAGTAAAGATCAACAAAGACACACATCGTTGAAGTCCTTCCAATGTTCCCCATCCATACACTCTCCACCCCATTTACCTTCATGCACCCATATGATAGCCAATGGAAGCACATTGGATGCCAAAGAAAAAGAAAATAAAGCTAAAAATCCAAAAAAATCTAAGGATCAACATGTCCCCTCTAAACGACATGTCCAAGAAAAGATAAATATGATCCAAAACAAAATCAAAAGGCCACAAAGGCTAAAAATAAAAAATGCAAACATTTTGTGGATACCAAAGCTACTTATTGTAGCAATGAATCTCAAAGAAAGATTGACAATGACATCCAATTTTGCTAATCCAAAGGCTTCCCTCATTCCTAAACCATCTGAGCTTCCATTTTCCAAATCCATTTTGGGTCCTTATATACCTAAATCCACCTTCCAAATCCATCATCTCCTTCCTCCATTTTGGGACCCTATATCCCAAAATTCAAACTCTCTCCCACATATCCTCCACAATTTCTACCTTTCCATCACCCTTCAAGGTGTGTGCTGATGATGATCTTTCCACCTCCTTCATCCACTCACTCACAAGTCTTCCACCCTAGCATCCATCACCCATGTCTTCCTCCCATTCACTCCACCCCCTTAATCCAAACCTTTTCATAAGTCATTATCCTCCATTCCCCAGTCAACTTCATCCTTCTTTTCATTATCCTACCAACATTTATGAGAAAATAGTAAAAATTCCTTGAAAATAATAAAAAAAAAGAAACAAAGATATCAAGGGATCCCATCCATGTATCTAGATGCTTGAGTCCTCCCTTCATTCTCCTATCATGTATCCATTGTCTTCCAATTCCACTTATCCATCCCTTCACTTTTCCTCTTCCACTTGCACTCTACACTGGGGGCAAGCTCCATGCATACCACTATCTTACATATCTTCCCTCCTTCAATCTACTGTTCATCATCCTCTTCCATCTTTGATCTTGACTTTCACTTTCCTTTCATCCATACATATCCACTTTCCATATCCCTTGCACATTATCCATACATTTTCCTACATACATCCATAATTCTTCCATATATTTGATCTTGACATACTATCCATCTCTTGCATTCCATACTCCTTGTCATGTTCATTTCATCCATTTTCCATACAGACTCTTACATACTTCCATCCTTTTTTCATATGTCCTTGATCTTGGTTATCCCTTCCACTTCATATCCCACATTTCATTCATACACTTCATATCATTATCCCTTTTTCATAAACTCCCTCCCATATCCCCTATTCATTCCACTTTTATACCCATGCTTGTGATCCATACAAGAGATACAATAACAAAATGTTCATACATGCTTTGGAAGAGCACATGCCTTCTCTTCCTCCATATGCTAGCCTTCACACCCTCTTTCCATTTTCATGCATCCTTTCCCACCATATTTTCCACCATATTCCTATCCTTGGTATGGGGCATTGAGACTCCTTCGAAACATTGTCCTTGGCTCCCCATTATCTGATACCATATCCTTTGGTCCTCCATATTATTCCTCCATTCAAGTATCTCCCCCCTTCCCATCTATTTACCATTCCTTGGTTATCCCTTATCATTGGTTCTACTCTATTCCACCTTCCATCAATTTTTAAGTCTTCCAATCCATTCAATCAATTCATTTCTCCGCTAATCTAATCATATTCCCTTCTTCTAATCATTTCATTCAAATAATTTTCATAATCAATTCCTTAATTTTTCCATCTATTCGCATATACCTTGATTAAATTTCTAGTCTTCCATTCAACACGCTTTCCTCTATTGAACATTTATCACTTGCTCTCTCACATTCCCCTTCCATTCTAATTCAATTCATCCATTATCTTATCATATCTTATCCAAATTCTTCTATTTCTCTCATGACACTGAGCTTCAACCCATCAAACTAAGCTTATCAAATAGTGATTGCAAACAAACTTACACAAATTCACAATGAGACTAAATGATTTAAGAACATTGTTCCTTTCACACTATTGCCAGTGAATAATCACAAACATTTCAATACAATGCAATCAAACAATCAATTTTTGCCTTACAAGATGAATCCTTCCTACATAGGCTTAACAAATTTTACTATCAGAATCAAGTTCATGGCAAGAACTGGGAACTGAATGACTACTTGGTCATAAAGTCTTTTTGTTGATTTTATCTTTGTGTGTTAGTAATAGCCTTCCCAAGTATGCCTTGATCTTCAATATCTTGGTATCATTTGAATGGTTTAACCTGATTACATGTGTCATTTTGCAATATGATCTATTTTTATGGTTCTTTAGCACATCTATATTAATTTCAAGTTATGATTATTCATTGCTCTCTAGGGGCAATAGGTTAGCACACTTTCCACTAAGATCCTTGATGAGTCTAGAAAATGCCTTTATTTTGTTATGTTTAAGATACTTTGTGACACTCCATTTATCCTTGTTTTAACACTTATAAGCCTACGTTTGATAAACCTTTGATGATTTATGGGGTAGAAAAACTATGTCATCTTTTGCCTAAATTATATCTAATATGCAGTATTTTATATAAATATCCAAATGTGCGTTCTTATGCTTGAATTTAGTTTGATGGATGTTTATTTGCAAATATGTCTTATATCATAACTAACCTGATGATAAGGATTAAAGGATGAGCAGAAGAATCTAAAAGTTGGTTGCCGACAACATTCAAGGAGAAATGAGCATCAAGGAACAACCACGAAAAGGAAGTTATAACCACTCCAGGAAAAATAGCAGTGAATAAGGAGGAGCTTTTATGAGCCATTACCTTCTCTGCATTTATGTTGTAACAAGCGGATGCTAAGACTTCATTGCTCCCTCCTCAATTCTATTATCCTTCCTTTCTGCTTTTAGTTGTTCTCCTATATTCTCTCTTGTGGACTTAACTTAGGATAGTTACTTTTCTGTTATGTAATAAAGAGTAGATTTCTTATATATGTCAAGATCGAATCCTATGTGTGAAGTTTTTAGTTTTTGGTTTTTGATAAGTTTTATCGAGTAAGAGAGAACACTGATTCACAGTTTGTTGCAGTTGTGTTTTTGATGCAGGAGCATCTAGAGGTATAAGGGCAATCCTGTGTCACCCAAAAAAATGTACTTAGACTTAGTTTTTGTTTCATGTGGTTTCATTTTTGGATACCCATTTGGGCCAAATAAAGGTTCCAACTCTCACAGTTCCACTATTAGTGAGCTAGAAAATCCTAAAAAAAAAAGGAGCATGTAATTGGGCCATCATTTTGGTGAACTAGGAGGTGTAAATTGGCTAGATGAATGTAATTTTGATTTAGAGCATTCCAGAAAAAGAATCAGGTCAAAAGACCCCACAGTTTGAAAGTTATTGCAGTTTTTCGAGTTTTGGATACCTCCTAAGAATGCTTCAAAGTTAGGTTAGGGGCATTAAATGACCTCAAAAAGGGCCAAAAAATGGGGGATGAGAGAAGCTTTTCCACAGGGCTATAGAGCACTTCGAGAGCTTTCTGAAAATGTAAACGGTTCGTCAATCGGAGCTACGGTTCAAAAGTTATGCCTCCTGAAAGTTCGGTTACCATTTCTGGATTCTTCTAGATTTGTACCAACTTCTAACGCAGCTTCTAGAACCTTCTATTTGGTCGGTGGATGCCTACTAGCACTTTCTAGAATGTACTCCTAGTCCTTAAACCTTTAGGGTCTATTTAAGGAGATTTTTGGCATTGTAAAAGGCAGTTCGAAGTGGAGTTTGAGAAGAGGTACTGAAAGGAGAAATTATCTCTAGATTTATGCTATTGTAAGCCCTTAGGGCATGTTTTGAAGTTATTTTCCTGTACTATTGTACTAGCTTATTTTCTTAGTTAATATAATTTTCCCTTTTCTATTGTGTCCATTTTGTTCTTGGGTTGTGTCCCCATCAGTTTTACAATTTTGAATCATGCAATGACTGATTAATGAAATGAATTAGTTCTCTTTAGCTTCTATCCTACATTGGTAGATTAGAGAAGCCAACCAAGGGGGCCCACTTGGAAGGTGGATTATATTAGGATAGAATAGATTCATTTTACTAGCATTAGCAGTATTTTAAGTAAGACGTAGCTAGTTAATTCCTTCCTGTAGCATCACACTTCATGAACATTCCTGCAACATCTGTGAGAACAATCTAGTGGATGAGTCAAGATGGAATCTTTGTTATCTTGTTATTGTTTTTTCAACATTCATAGATTCAGTAGTTTCCTTTCCATAATAGTAGTGTAGTTTCCTTCCTCTACATTTTTACTTTCCTGTAGCATAAGCATAATGACTCATCAAGGTACCTAGTGCACATACTGTGCTGACCATTTCAAGTATACGTCCTTGGGTTGAAAATCTAAATGCACCTCATGGTAGGGGAAAAGTAGTCCTTAGCTTGAATAGATTATTCCTAAGCCAGGCCTAGCGCATGACTATGGAACACCTATTATGAGGCGGTTCATTTTTGGCGCCGTTGCTAGGGATGGTGTCAAGCTAGGAGCTTTTTTGAGTCATAGTTTCTAGATTAAGTTCTTTTTACCAATGTGAAAATTTTAGTTGCATGCATCGAAGAGGAAGACAAGAAGATAAATATGGACAATTTATTCCTGTTAATTTGAATGAAGAAGTTGAGTTGCTCTTTAAATATGCAAGTCCTATTTTCCCCACAGTATCATCATCAAGAGCTGAATCCCTAGATATATCTTGTCTACAACCTTTCACTGAAATATTGACCAGTCCTCTTGATAACACTACCTCGAATCCTCCAGGTTTTAATCATCGAGTGCCTAACATTCTTTTCCAGCAGCAACCTCATAATCTAGTCCCACCAGTCATGGCACAACACACTTTTCCATTTCCACTTCCAAGTCTCATAACCAATGCCAATCTCAAGAATATACCTCCCACTGCTCTTTCGAAGTTCTATGGCCTTGCAACTAAAGACCTTGATACCTTCTTGTTTGAAGTTTGACATCCTTTGTCGTATTTTTGATACAACACTGATACCCATAAGCTTAAATTATTTCCAGCCACATTGAAAGAATCAACTTTACGATGGTTCATGGGCTTAGGAGCCAATGCAGCTATGAATTGGGATGAAATGTAGGCCTTGTTTTTGGAAAAATATAAAGAATATTGCAAAGCATTTGGCACAAGAGGAGATGATATATTTAGGATATCACAGAAGGAGGAAGAGAGATTAGAAGACTATGTTTCTTGATTTTTATATACACTACAAAAGAATCCTCAGCACACATTGTCTGAAGATTCCCAAAAACTAGTCTTTCTAAGAGGAGTGAATGAAGACTGTTTGGAAGCATTGGACCTGATGGCTAGTGGAGATGTATATCAAGCTCAATGGGTTGACCTCAAAAAGATATGTTAGAACTACTCAAGGTCAACCTTGAAGAAAGGTTGAGGACCCCATTCTATGGTTACAAAAGGAATTAGTCAAGGCATTTCAAAACTTGAAATATCCAATTTGTTGTCAGATTTCAAAAATGACATCATTAATGATGTTGCTACACAATTGGATACAATGACTACAAAGAAGAATCAAGCAAAGGCTGAGTTACAACTAGCTGAGTACTGTCCTCATTGCCAAAAGAAAAATAAGGATTGCCACTATAAATTGGTTGCAAGCATGGAGAACCAACATCTTCCAACTGAATATGTAAAGATAGATGGGGATGATGAGCAAGTATTCTTTGTTGCTCAATACCGACCATGGGCTCAACGTCAAGGTATGCCTCAAGACCCCTTGCAAAATTCAAATTCATATTGTAATTAATGGCAAAACCACAATACCCAAGGTCCTCCACAAAACCAACCCAATTGGAATAATGCTGGGCAAAATAACCCACAACAGTCTCAATGGTCTCAAAATTTCCAATGACCTTGGCCTAACCAGCAGAATAACCAATGGCCCCAGAACTAGTAGAACCAATGGCAACCACCCCAAGGGAATTGGAAACCTCCAAACCAATGGAAGGGATCTCAACAATGGCCTAACCAAAATACTAGTGCTCCACAATTACCCCCTCCAGCTCAACAACCTGCTTTAATGCCACCACCTGCAAATAGTGGACCTCAAAAGCAAACACAACTACCTACAAAGCCTTAGCCAAATCCAAATAGCCAACCACAGTAGCCCATGTATAGTGTTGATACCTAGCAGTACCCTACTTATGCCCTAGATGTCGCAGATATACATTTGAGATCTAGAACGACCTTACTAGCACCAAAGCCACCTCTTATAATTGAAGTATCAGACTTTCTTGCAACATCAGAACCTTTGGTTGATGAACCTATTGACCCAACTAATGTTACCATACCAATACTAGTTTAACCAGTAGTAGAGCCTCCTTTTCCAGACCAACTAATACAAAAGGAACCTGAACAAAGCAAGGAACAACCCTTTGACATTGTTAATTAGTTGAAGAATATGCATGTCCAAATACCTTTGTTTCAATCTATTAAGGACATTCCTGCTTATGGAAAAGCTATAAGGGAAGCTTGTCTAAAGAAACATGGAAGGAAGAAGAAGGATCCTACCACAGTTCATGTTGTTGGACACTTAGCTGATATCATGTTAGGAAGAGTGATTTCACCAAAATATTCTGACCTAGGGAGTCTAGTAGTAAGTGTTAGCATAAATGGTCAATTTGTTAAAAATGCCTTAATAGATTTGGGAGCTGCTATAAATGTGATGACTAAAGAAACCATGAAAAAGTTACAAATAGAAGGATTAAGGGCTACACCAACTATTCTGTAGCTTGCAGATAGTTCCACTGTCATTCTTGATGCAATGATAAAAAATATTGTTGTGACCTTAGATTCCTTAGAATATCCTATGGACTTCATGATTTTGTCTCCTAAAGTAAACCTATCTGGCTATCCTGTCATTCTAGGTAGACAATGGTTGGCCACAACTGATGCAAACATAAATTGCAGATAAGGGAATATGACCATATCAAATGGCCAAGCAACCAAGCAATTTGATCTATATCCTCTTGCCCAACCATTACCAGATTTGAGTACATCTTTTTGGCTAGATTTAGGAGATGAAGAAGAAGAGATAAATTCCATAGTACAACTTATGATGTTACATAGGCAATCTTTTCTAAAGTTGCAAGAAGAAGATTCAGTAATCCAGAGCATCCTTACCAACACTTGTGTGGTAGGAAAAGATGTGTCTGAAAGCTCTGTATTAGAATTGATTACATATGAGGAGTGTGATACAAGTTGTACTTTACTTAAGGAACCTGAAAATATGTGTTCACTACTTCCCTGTGAATTAGAAGGAAACCCAATCTCTGAAATTGCTATGGTAGAATCCACTATTCCTGTTGAACTGAGTAAAGGCCATAAACTGCATGTTAACCCCAAATTGACATCTGTATGAATGGAACAATTAAAAGAATTGCTTCAGAAGCATGAGAAGACTTTTTCTTGGGATTATGGTGATATGAAAGGATTAAGCCCTACACTGTGTACCCATAAGATATACATTAATGAAGGTTGTGTACCACTTCGCCAATCTCAGAGGAGGATAAATCCAAGCCTCAGAGAAATAGTCAAAATAGAATTGTAGAAACTACTTGATGCTGGCTTTATCTATCCTATATCTAATAGTAAATGGGTATAACTTCTGGTTATAGTACCTAATAAAGGAGGAAAATGGAGAATTTGTGTAGATTATAGAGAGTTGAACAAGGCTACTAAAAAGGATCATTTTCCTTTACCCTTCATAGATCAAGTTTTGGATACACTAGCTGGAAAGAAGTACTTCTCCTTTTTAGATGGATATAGTGGCTATAATCAAATCAATATTGCTCCTAAAGACCAAGAAAAAACTACATTTACCTATCTATGGGGTACTTTTTCATACTCTATTTTACCATTTGGTCTTTGTAACGCTCCTGCAACATTTCAACGAGCTGTAATTAGTATTTTTGCTGATATATCACATGATTGTATGGAAATCCATATGGATGACTTTACAACATTTGGATTTACTTTTGAAGAAGCAATGATAAATCTTGAAAAAGTTTTGGTAAGATTTCAAGAACTTAATTTGGCACTAATAGTGAAAAGTGTTTCATGCTTATGCAAGAGGGTGTGGTACTCGGTCATTTCATATCTACTATAGGTTTACAAGTAGACCCAACTAAAATTGAAGTAATTCAAACATTACCCATACCAACTAAATTAAAAGATATCAGATCTTTTCTAGGACATGCTGAATATTACAAGCATTTTATAAAAGACTTCAGTAAAATAGCCAGTCCCTTGTACAAGTTGCTCACCAAAGAAGCTGAATTCAATTGGACACCTGAGTGTGATAAAGCTTTCCTGCAGCTTAAGCAACTTTTGACCACAGCCCCAATTTTACAAGGCCCTGATTGGAACCTACCTTTTCACATATATACAGATGCTTTTGATTATGCCATAGGTGCAGTTTTAGCATAGAAACACTAAAATCTTGAGAATGCCATTTATTATATCAGTAAGAGTCTTCATGGTCCAGAACTAAATTACACAGTGACTGAAAAAGAATTGTTAGCAGTAGTCTATGCTCTAAATAAATTTTGGCATTACATCATAGGTTATCTTATCTATGTTCATACTGATCATGCAGCAATCAAATATCTCATGAACAAACCTACTATAACTAGTAGGTTAGCAAGATGGTTACTATTGCTACAAAAATTTGACATCACCATAGTGGATAAGCCTGGAAAAACAAATGTCGTAGCTGATTATTTGTCAAGAATCAATCATCCTGATACTGACACTACTCTGGTAGATGATGTATTTCCAAATGAATATTTGTTTCATATTGCTATTAAAGTTCCATGGTATGCAAATATTTCTAATTACATTGTAGCTAATAAGACACCAACACATTTTTCTTATAAGGAGAGAAAGCTCCTCATACAAAAAAGCTTCCATTTCTCATGGATAGACAATTTTCTGTTCTATACTGGACCTAATGAAGTTATGCGCAAATGTGTAAGAGAAGATGAGACATATGATATTTTGCATGCATGTCATAATGAGCCCTGCGAAGGACATTTTGCAGCCAAAAGAAAAACTTTCAAAATCTTAGCCACTGGTTACTATTGGCCTACCCTTCACAAAGATGCAATTAATTATACAAGTGTGTGTGACCAATACCAAAGAATGGGTCGCCCAACCAAAACAGATGAAATGCCTCTGAATCCTCAAGTGGTGTTAACACCATTTGACAAATGGGGAATGGACTTCATCGGTCCTATTGATCCTCCATCCAATGGGAAGTCTTATATTCTAGTTTGTACTAACTACCTAACCAAATGGGTTGAGGTTAAGGCTATGAAGCATGCCTCTGATGAAAAAAATTTGCTGAATTCCTGTATGAAGAGATTTTTACACGCTATGGAGTTCCTAAAGAATTGGTTACTGGTCAAGGCACACAGTTTACTTCCAACCTAATTTCAAAATTGATGAAACAATATAACATCAGGCATTACAGATTCAGTCCTTATCATCCACAAGCCAATGGACAAGCAGAAGTTACCAATCGTGAGCTGGAAAAATTCTAACTAAAACAATCCATTTGCATTGTCGAAATTGGACCAGCCGGTTACAAGAAGCTGTTTGGACTTATAGAACAACTTGGAAAACCACTACTGAATTCACAACATTTGAGCTTTTGTATGGAAAAGTGGCAATGCTTCCAATTAAATTTGAACACAAGACTTTAAGAATAGACTTGACCTTAGATATTGATCTTCCTGTAGCACAAAGAGAATGCATCCTGCATCGTAATTCTTTGGATGAAATGCGTAAGACCGCTTTAGAACACACTAAACTGGTGCAAGAATAGATAAAACACTGGCATGATTCTCATATCCTCAAAAAATAGTTCAAAGCTAGTGACTGGGAATTATTGTATGATTCTCACTTTAAGGATATGCCAGGGAAGCTGTAGACGTGATGGTTAGGACCATATCAAATCATCCATGTCTTTGACAATGGAACAGTTCAACTAACCACAATTGATGATGTGCCTTTCAAAATGCTGATCAACAATCATCGACTTAAACTTTACAAACAACCTCAAACAAAATCCTAATTCATGCAATAGTTTGAACAACCAGATCCAACAACAACTGAAGTATCTCTTCCTGCAGCAGAAGGTGAAAACTTTCTACCTGCTCCTCTTCAACATTAATTCTAATTTGCATGTCCATAATAATAACTTTATGTTCACATAAAGTCCATTTTCTTTTCATGATATTTGTTTCCATTCATATCTTAATCTTCCATCCACCCACCCCACTCCATTTCTTAATCTTCCATCCACTCGCTTTCTACATAATTAAGTTTTTGTGTTTTCAATCAAATCTACACATGTTGATGGATGCTGCCATTTACATTATTTTTGCCACCTTTTTTTGGCACATGTGATAGTCCACTTGGCAAGTATAAATGTTTTCAAAATATTATTCATTTATAAGTTTGCATATTTTGTTAATTATATATAATACTATTTAGTCTCTATAATTACGGCATATTGCAATCCCTCACCCATACTAGTTTGACAAGTGAGGACACTTGTCGTAAAATTAGTAGGGGGCAGGGGAGTGTCATACTATCCAATGACATGCCTGATTAACTGTGATGCTTTTCTAAAATTTTGGCATTACTCTTTATTAATGAGAACTTTTTTCCATAAGTATGCCATGACAAGTGTTTTACTCCCACTTTTTAAATGATTTTTTTCATTGTTCGTGCCAAATTTTTTGTGCTAAGCCATGATGTGACCTATTTTTACAATTTTGGCATTTGAACCATGTTTTCAGATGATTTCCATGCAAATTCATAATTTACTTTTACCTAAAGTTTAATTATGGCACATAATAATTGGTTATGGCAATTAATGTTCCCAAAAAGAAGTGGTGAAGCATCTAAGAAATAACGTAGAGTTTTGAAGTTTGCATTCAGAAAGGGAGAGAGAAATAGAGTAGCAAAAGAAGTATCAAGAAATGGGAGGAGGTTTATAGAGAAGAGAGTCGGTTGACCACATTTTGTTGCTCTCTGATGTAGAAGCAGTAAGAAGATTCAATGCATGCGGGTGGTTAGGTTATTGTTTGAATTTAATAGCATATGATGAAGAAGCAGCTGTAGAATTCACCAGGACATTTGATGAAGGTGAAGCTTCTATGTGGGGTTTGACAGTAATTGCAATAGAAGAATAAAATGCAGAAGTAACAAGGTTACCTTCTGTTGCAGAGCATTATCCGAGCTCGCATGACGCTAGGTCAGCAAGGGCCTAGTTCACTACCCCACATGACCCTCCATTGGATGTTACAAAGCAAGGGTGCAAGAGATTGTCTTTGCCACCTCCATATCCTGAGCTAGCAATACATGTCATCAGGTATTTTACTTGTGAAGGAAAATTTTCTCACTTAAATGCACACCATTTTAAGTTGCTTAGTTGTATAAGGCACAATATTGCCATGAATCTTCCAATTTTTTTGTATAATATACTCTATATTAGTGTGAAAGAGACTCAAAAAAGGAAAGATAATTTTGTCACTCGCCATGCCTTGATTAAGTTGTTAATAGAAAGGTCTCTTAGGGATGTATCCCCTTTGACATGGGATGACTTTGTGAAATTTAAAACCCTACAACCCCAAGTTGACCCTAGTAAATGGTAGGGTGAGGAAAATGTAGTTCCTAGCAGTGAGCCTGTAGAATAAAATGTTGAGGGAGCTAAAATAGAAAACACATAAGGGATTGAACTAGAATTTGCTTCCATTCAAAAGAATGTGCCTCCACCCGAACAAGACATCCCTAAACTCACTACTAGTAAAGCTAAAAGGAAATGGAAGTCACCAGAAGAAACCATTGCTCAACAAAAACCTAGTCCTGCAAAAGCAATAGAAGAAAAAAAAGAAGGTTCTTGTAGCAACTAATCCTGCAGCAGTGATACCAAAACAAAAAACTAGGCAAAAGACAGTAGTACAAGAAGAGACTCCTTTGTGGAGAAGCACTAGAATGAGAGGGTAGATTTTTAAAGATCCTATATCATCTAAAGCACCTACTCCAGAGTCTCCTATGCAGATAATTTCTGACCGTTCTTCCATTCACACTGAGATGAAAGAAGCTTCTGGTAATCCTCCTGCAGCACGTGAGCAATAAATTAACAAAACTTTAATGGATTTACCAGGTGTTTCAAGCCATGCGAATGAAGTAGTTCTTGAATGTCATGATTCAAATACTGCCTTAGTCCCATATAAGTCAACATGGATCAATAGTTTGGTGGAATAACTATGGAAGAAATTATTAAAAAAAAAAGGATTATGAAGAGGATAATAGTGCTGTCACCTTGCAAAAACTCTTTTTCCAATTATATGGATAGCATTTATTTGCTGAAGCACTATGGAAAGAGGAGAAGAAAAGAATGAGCAAGATCATAGCATCACAAAATGAGGAGATTGAAGAATTGAAAGAACAGATATAAAGATAGAAATAGCACATGGAACATGCACTTAAATTAGCTGATCTAGCTCTTGCTTGCAGACCACCTCCTCGAGTATATGCTTTTTGTTTGGAAGAACAATATCTTTTGTTTCAGTTGATGTTAACCCTTAGAAATGTAAATGTAGAATTTAAAACTGCACAAGAGTTTTATGGGCTGTATCAAACCCTACCACCATGGCAGCAAAATCTATTGTGTGAGTTGTATATTCATAATTTTGTCATTCCTGCAGAAATTGAGTGGAATCCTTTGCTCTATATAGGAGATGTGCATTTGAAAGCTTTAATGTCATGGATGTCTAATGAGGTGAATTATGACAAAAAATTGGTTAATTATAGAGATGAGGAGAGAACAAAACTTTTACCCTTGAGGGAAGAAAGTAAACAACCAGAAGAAATGCTTCGAGACCGAGACTGGTTTACATTAACCTATGGGAAGAGTAATTCAAAAGTTAGAAAGAAAGTATTTGCTACTAGAGCCAAAGTGTATGTCAAAGATGAAAACTTGCCCTACTTTGCATTCCAGAGAGCTATGATCAGAGTAAGAGGTAGATGGGCACGGTTACCTAATTCTCTCAAGAAATCAGAGCCGTACAGTCCTATTAATTTGGAAGCAACACTATATAGAGTTCCAAAATATTTAAAACTGGAAAAGCAACTAAGGCCAGAGCTATGGTGTCCTTTAACCAGGCAACCTCCAATGCTTTTATGGCCCCTATATGATATTGATGTTGACAAACTTGATAAGTTGCAGGAAGACCATAGGCAAGAAGTATGGGAAAGGACTAGAGGATTCTATTACACCTTCAAGAGCAGTAGAAAGGGAATGACAGAAGTTGGGGAGCTCAAATCTTTGACAAAGAAGTGTAATGCTTGAGGACAAGCATTAGTTTAGCAAGGGGCAAATGACGAGTCTAAAAAGTGCCTTTATTTTGTTATGTTTAAGATACTTTTTGATACTTCATTTATCCTTTTTTTAACACTTATAAGCCTATGTTTGATAAACCTTTGATGATTTATGGGGTAGAAAAACTATGTCATCTTTTGCGTAAATTATATCTAATATGTAGTATTTCATATAAATATCCAAATGTGCATTCTTATGCTTGAATTTAGTTTGATGGATGTTTATTTACAAATATGTCTTATATCATAACTAACCTGATGATAAGGATTAAAGGATGAGCGAAAGAATCCAGAAGTTGGTTGCCAACAACATTCAAGGAGAAACGAGCATCAAGGAACAACCACGAAAAGGAAGTTATAACCACTCCAAGAAATGTGGTAGAAAATAAGGAGGAGCTTTTATGAGCCATTACTTTCTTTGCATTTACGTTGTAACAAGCGGATGCTAAGAATTCATTGCTCCCTCCTCAATTTCATTATCCTTCCTTTACGCTTTTAGTTGTTCTCCTATATTCTCTCCTACGGACTTAACTTAGGATAGTTACTTTTCTATTATGTAATAAAGAGTAGATTCCCTATATATGTTAGGATTGATTCCTGTGTGTGAAGTTTTTAGTTTTTGGTTTTTGATAAGTTTTATTGAGTAAGAGAGAACACTGATTCACAGTTTGTTGCAGTTGTGTTTTACAATTTTGAATCATGTAATGATTGATTAATGAAATGAATTAGTTCTCTTTAGCTTCTATCTTGCATTGGTAGATTAGAGAAGCCAACCAAGGGGGCCCACTTGGAAAGTGGATTGGATTAGGATAGAATAGATTCATTTTACTAGCATTAGCAATATTTTAAGTAAGACGTAGCTAGTTAATTCCTTCCTATAGCATCACACTTCATGAACGTTCCTGCAGCATCTGCAAGAACAGTCTAGTGGATGAGTCAAGATGGAATCTCTTTTATCTTATCATTGTGTTTTCAACATTCATAGATTCAGTAGTTTCCTTCCTTTACATTTTCACTTTTCTGTAGCACAAGCATAATGACTCATCAAGGTACCTAGTGCACATACTGTGCCGACCATTTCAAGTATACATCCTTGGGTTGACAATCTAAATGCACCTCATAGTAGGGGAAAAGTAGTCCTTAGCTTGAATAGATTATTCCTAAGCTAGGCCTAGCACATGACTATGGAACACCTATTGTGAGGCGGTTCAATCCCTAAAAAGACTTTGGGTGTGGCCAGACCTCTCTAGTGTGTATATGTTATTTGTTCAATCATGACTCTAAAACCTACACCTATTGTGTTGAGAGTCTAGTCCACACAAAGGAATCTTGTCATCTATGCTACTATAGCATTTGATGCATAAATCCTCTTACAATATCAAAATAAGGTGTGCTCTCCCATATGAACACAACTGAATCTCATGCATTCATGTACTTAAGATGCATTTAGATTAATCATTATCCACTTCACCCCGCTTCATGTCAAGCTTACCAACAAGTCATGCAAGGCCATCTTTTGAGTCTTTTCTCTTTCCATTTTCCTTCATGTGTCTATTTTCAAGAAAATAGGGCAAAACATATTTCTTTTTCACCCCATTTCCTCAAGGGGGCACCCCTCCTCCTCTGTCGTCACTCCTAGGACTCCTATCCTTCTCTGGGGCAACCTATATTTTCTTTTCTTTGATATGATGTCATCTCGACATCACATCAAAGAGGGGCAAATGTAGACGCTTAAAATTGTCCCTAAATGCTATATTAAGTAATTTTAATATTTTTTATGACATCATAATTAGTTATTAATTAATTAATTATTTTTATCACATTCTTCTAGTTATTTAATTTAATTAATTAATTAAATGAGTTCATTGTCTTAAGTATTTAAATCTAATTTAAATACTTCTAGTCTTAATGTGTTAAATTAATTTAACACATGATCCTCCATTTTTACTCTTTTTAAATTAATTTTATTTATTTAAATTCCCCACATCCTATTAATTTCTCTAAACCATGATTAAATTAAATTTTATTTAATTTAATCTTAAGCCTAACCTAGAGCCTAGCCTATAACCATCATTTTCATCCTCTTAAGCCTATTTCTTCTCTAATCCCACTTAATCATTCTTAATCATCTCCCTAATCCCCCTCATTAGCTTGAGAGTGTGCTCACACATGTGTGAGATGACATGCCTACAAACTCTTATCTCCCACTCTTCTTCTCAAGTTTGCTCACACACGTGTGAGAAAATTTTTAATTCTTGACCATTTGCATGGCTTGCATGTCACCCTATGTGGCATCTACATGGATTCCACCTCACCAATCCCTCCCTCAAGCCTATAAATAAAGGGCTTGTCTCAAGCATTTTCATCTCCCATTTTTGCATTGTTACCATGCCATTTTGAGTTTTGAGTTCTCATAGTGATTTTGTAGGTTCATACTAATCATTTGGTAGCTAATTTAGTTTGCATCTTGCATTGTTCATTTAGGTTTTTTTCATGCATTTGCATTTCCATTCCATATCTTACATTATTAGTTACTTTCCTTTATTACATATCATCTTCATTATTGAATGCTTTCAAGAATGGCTTTCTCCATAACCATTTCTAGAAGTGTTCTTCATCCCACATAGCTTAGGATCTTAGTGCATTTTCATTCACATTTGCATTCACACTTGCACTCACAATACTCAAGAGATTCGTTTATTTTTGTGTTTGGGAGAGCACACCAAACATACCCCCATCTTAACACACCAACAAGGCCTCTTATGGGTGCCTTTGTTGAGCTATAGAGGTGGCTAGAAGATTGAGTTTGTTAGCTACTTAGGGTTGCAAAACCCAAGAAAGCATTAGTTAGTGTTTGTTCCTTTCATTTTGATGAATCTTTGATGCACTTTCAAGGTTTTTAGCTAATGTTTGTTTGTTAACCCATGCTCCTAACAGGTCACATTTTCTAGCACACACTTATTTCAGCCCATATGCATCATTTGCTTCTTTTCGTAGAAAATCACCTTCATAGGTTGAAAACCTGCCAAGGAGAAGATGAAGTTTAGATTTCCACAAACTTCTGTTCTAATGGAGAAACTGATGAATCTCAAGCAGATATAATTGTAAATGATCTTTGCATGTTTCATGAATCTCCATCAGATTAGGTACTAAACTACCCACAAAAACTCACACTGCAAAAAAGAAACCACCCAGCTATGAAATGTGGGGAAGGGGAAGATGAAAATCTGATGGAGACTCTTTCCACCTAAGGGGACTTGGACTTAGAGTTAGACATACCTAGGGACATTACTGAAACAAAAATTCTAATTACCTAATTAGTTAGAGGAAGAAAAGTTGGGCAACAACTAGCTCTGACTGGGGATTTGGGTAAGCTATACCCAAGCAAGGAATCCAAAAATTTCTAGTTTCACACAAACTAAAAGTGGGCTAAACAAGAAAACAAAAGAAAAAGATAACAAGATGCAAAGGAAAGTAAGGGAAACCTAACTAGGAAAACAAAAGGGAAAGGAGAAAATGAAAACTATGATACAAATAGGGGTTATTTGTTCTCATTTTGAAATTTGGTAAAGTTTCAAATCCTAACCATTTTAAGTTAGGGGTAGCACCTCACCATATAGGTATGCCAATCTAAGTGAATTATTCTCAAAAACCTGATGAATAGTGAATGGACCTTTCCACAAGGTGTCAAATTTCTTATGCATACCTTTTGTAGCTCTTCACTTATCCCATAGTAGCACACTATCTCCAATCATGGATTTCTGTGGCCTTGACATTTTATCAAGCATGCTCTTCACATGCTTCTTGTGTTGTGTGATATGATCTACAATTTCTTCCCTTTCCTCTTCGAGTTTTCTCAAGTATAAAATCCTCTTTTCGAAACCATCCCTATAGATATCATCTTTAGTTACTATTCTTAGTTTTTTTGTAGGTAATTCCAAGGGTAATGGGAGATTGACTTTAGTCCCATAGATCAATTTGAAAGGAGATATGCCAATTGCACTTTTAGGTGTCAGCCTATCTTCCCATAGTGCCTCATGAATTTTCTTGTGCCAAGTCTTCTAATTATTTGACAGCAATTTCTTGGCAATATTCATCAAATTCTTATTGCTAGATTCTGCCTGACCATTTCCTTGTGGGAAATAATTAGATGAGTGACTAACTATAATTCTATGTTCAAAATAGAAATGGATATTCTTAACTAAAGGGAAATATACCACACTATCCATTACTAATTTTGTAGGAACACCAAATCTAACTAGTATATTTTCTTTAATGAATTCATACACTACCTTAGAAGTAGCTTTCTTAGTCGCTTGGCTTCCACCCACTTGGTGAAATAATTAGTTATGTATTGGTGACCAGCACTAGATATGGGATTGATGGGGCCAATGAAGTAAAGGCCCCATTTTTGGAAAGGACCTTCAATAATGACAAATCTGAGAGGTAGATCAGCTAATTGAGGTCTCTCGGTTAACATCTTACACTTCTCTCATTTTGACACAGGAGTAGGAATCCTTAAACATTCTAGGCCAGTAATAACATTGCCTTAATATTTTGAAAGCCATCATTGAGGATGAAAAATATCCACCAAAAGCTTCGTCATGAAATTTCCTTAACAATTTTTCTTGTTTTTGTTTGTCTACACACGTAAGGAAAGTGTCATTTATGGCTTTCTTAAAAAACTTGTCATCCCAAATTACATATTTAGCTACTTTTAGCTTGAGGTCTCTTCTTTGTTTTTTTGTCACACCTTTAGGGCATTCTCCATAGGCTAGTAGGTAGGCAATATTTTCAAACCAAGAATCTTGCATGCCTACTACTAATACTAGTTGCTTTTCTCCCGATCCCTCTATTTCTTTGACAATTCTATTTTCTACAATTTCTTGGCACACGACATTTCCTCTCACTAGCTTAGTGGAATTAATTTCAATTTCATACTCTTGTATTTTTGCTATCCAAAATGTAGTGCAAGATGTAGAATCTAAAATGCTTCAGCACTTTGACTACTACAAAGGCATGTTTTTCAATTTGTGAGTATTTCAACCCATGATTTTTCAGAGGTATGGTCATGAAGGCTATGGGTGCTTGTATCCCTTCCTTGTTGTCTTGCATAAGAATAGATAGTAAGGTGTGTTCTGAGGCATAACAATAAATAATAAAGTCAAATTTATAATTAGGATGACATAATACTAGTGCATTAGCAATAACTATCTTTATATCCTAGAAAGCTTGTTTCTCAACTTCATTCCATTTGAAGTTCAAATTTCCTTTCATCATGTCTATGATGCATTTAGTAATTTCTACTAAATTTGGTACAATTCTTTTGAGGAAATTCACTTGTCTAAAGAATGACTTAACTCTTGCTTTATTTGTCAATAGTCTCAAAATTCAGATGGCTTCAACTTGATGAGGATCAATTCTTATACCTTCTTGGGAAACTATGTGACCAAGAAGCTTTCCTTCTATCACACAAAAAACTGACTTTTTAGGATTTAGAGAGTTTCCATGCTCCCAAAACCTCTGCAATACTTTCTTCAAGTCTTTTATACGGTTTTTACTTTTCTTTGATAACATAGTGAGATCATCTAGGTATATAACAATAATCCAGTCTTTTAGATCTACAAATGTTTTGCTCATGCATCTTTGAAAAGTGGCACCAACATTAATGAGCCTAAAAGGAATTCTATGATATGCAAATGTACCCCAAGGGGCAGTGAAATCTATTTTGTGTTGATCTTTCTCTTCTACTTTTATTTGATTGTAACCTAAGAAGACATCAAGCATGGACACCATTTTAGCTCTAGCTACCATTTGTAATAGGTAATCCATGTTAGGAAGAGCAAACTTTCCTTTTAAGGATGCCTAGTTTAGATTTTGGAATTCAACATAGATCCTTATCTCTCCATTTTTCTTCCTAACTGGCACTATATTGGCTACCCATGTGGAGCGATGAATGGGATAAATAATCCTTTCTTTTAAAATCTTTTCAACTTCCCTAAATATAACATCAACCACTTTAGGATTGTAATTCCTCTATTTCTACTAAAAAGGAACTGCATTAAGCTTTAGGGGAATTTGGTGTTTCATTTCCTCATTCCTATAACTTTTCAAATCCTCGTAACTCCAGGTGAATACATCTTGGTATTCTATGAAAAGTTGTTTTGTAGCTTCTTTCTCCTTGGGTGAGAAAAACTTCCCAATATTGATCATTTTAGGATAATGATCATCTCCAATATTTACCCCTTCATACTCACCTATGGTAAGACCTTTCTCTATCCTCTTTCACTTGATGTAAGCATCATGTCTATTAAGAAACTTTTCTAAAGATACAAAGAATGAGGGAATGATGTTACCTCACAATTAGACATCATTAGTTTGGTCTTCTTTCCACTCATGATTAGGGTCTCCATGGTTACCTCTATTGGATTGATGTTGATAGGTAGCTTTGTCATTTTCTAAGAATAGCTACAAGCTCTTGTCATTCTCAAAGACTTGCCAAGATTCCTTGTTTTCTGGGATAGAGGCTTGATATAGGATTTCCATTTAGTACTTCTTATTCTTGAATTATGGATGAGAAAGTAATAAAGAAGTGGAAATGGCCAATGAGTCTACTTTAGTATTCATTTCTCTTGGTATTGACTAAATAGAAAATGCATCAAGGTTTTTAATCTCATCCTATACCCTATTTCTATAATTTTTTAATTTCTAATTCTTTATAGAGTATTGTCCCCTAATTTTCTTCACAATGAGTTTTGTATCACCTTGAACCTTTAGAATCTTTATTCCTTTCTCCTTTGCAACTATTATCCTAAGTAGAAGAGCTTCATATTCTGTCATGTTATTTGTGTTCCCAAATTCTAGTTTAAAAGCCATGGGTTTAGACTCTCCTTTAGGAGGTATTAACACCACACCTACATTTGATCCAAATGAAGAACAACTTCTGTCAAACTCCAATGTCCAGATGTCTTTTGACTCTCTTTTTTCACTAAGGATTTCCTTTTATCTTTGTTCATCTAGAGCCTCTTTAGTAAAGAACATGTAATTACTGAACTCTAGCTCCTGGTAGAAGATCTAAGCTTTAGGATCATCTAAATTTAGGATAGTAAATTTTTCCTTTTCTTTAGGTTCCAATTTAACTTTCTTGCTTCCTATGGGTATGACTGCTTGTGACTAGTCTAACTTTATTTCTCCTCCTAAATCTTGGAAAAAAACCGTACTTAAGAGAAGCCCATAGCTTGCCAGAATATCCACAACTAGGATAGTTAATAATAGTTTCTTTTTTGGATTAGAAGCTAAGGCTACTTGAGCATCTTTGATTTGTCAAAACAAGGGAACTTGTTTGGTGTCCATAGAGTAACACCTTCCATGAACTTTAGTAAGAGTGAGACCCAAGGCTTTAGCTATAGAATAAGGCATCACATTGTTTGACACACATGAATCTATTATTCAATCGCTCAATTTGCATCTGTTAATATGCAATGAAATATAGAATGGGTTGGGTTTTTAACTAGGATAGGTTGTTAGGACAGTGGAATCCTCTTGGTTAAATAGGTTAGATGTCAAAGTTTCATCTCCTTCTTCAATGGTCACATTATGATTCAAATTTGAAGCATTTCGTTTACAATGATCCACCAATTTTTGCAACTCAGAGGGATGAGATTTCAAATAATATATAAGGGAGATTTGAATTTTTGACTTCTCACAAAATTGGATGAAATCAAAAGGGGTCTTGTCCTTATCTATTTGGGATGCTGGAGTTCCTTGATCATTACAAAGATTATTTGATGAAGAAGTGGGGTTGGTTTCTAGAGCATTACTGGAGGATTGGTTCTTGAGCTTTTGACCTTGGGTTAACACTATGTATGAAGTTCCATCAATTATATAATATCATTCACCTTTTGGATTGAAGTCAGATTCATACTCTAACAATAAATTTCTAGAGTCACCAATTGAGTATGAATTTGACACAAAGTAGGGGGTTGTGGTGCTTAACTCATTCGTGGATAACAACTGCATCATATGAGTAGTTTCAAAATAGATTTCACTATCATAACCTATTATCAAATGAAACACGCACATGTTTCCCTTCTTTGGTGCCACTTCAATCACCAATCTTGGTTGTGACCCTATATGTTGTGGAAACTTTCCATCATTATTTCTTCTCGGTGTTTTTGACAGTTTTGCTGGTAAGAGTTATTTAACGAGGGTAATTGTCTCTTCACTGCCACTATGTGATGTCCCCTTCTAGCTAGAGACATCACTTTAGCTGGTGATTAGCCTATCAAAGACCCTTGTAGGCTAATAAGATTGGATAGAGGGTCACCTTGGTGTGGAGATCCTCCAAGCACCAGAGCAGAGTACTCTTCTAGGTTGCCAGAGTTTGTTTATGATGACTTTTGCTTTGAGTTTGGCTTGATCAGGCTATTTTTAGCAGTTTTGGAGTTATAAAGATAGACCCCTGCTATTTTTAGAAAAGGGGTATGGTCATATGCAGTTCTATCATGTTAGCTCCTAGTCCAAATGACATTCAAAAATGTTGAGTAATAATGGAGATATTAATGTTTATTTAGTTAAAATAAACATTATTGGTTTTGAGCCTATATTGTTAAGTTATAATATATAACTTAAGTGAGGGTCATGATATCATAAAAGGGGCCATTGTTTCAATTAATTGTGGGTCCAAGCTTATGGAAAAATTAAAAGGGATTTTCTAAGTTTTAATGTAATAACATTTTTTATGTTATTATTATATCTTTTATCCCACATTGAGCATGGAGACTCATTCTAGAGTTGAGGAGTCCTTATAAACAAACCTTGTCTTCCTTCAAGAGGGGTTATGAGAATTTCTTAAAAACTTTGCCTTGTGAAATTTCTTGAAGTTGTGGCAACAAGGATTTCTACAAGTTTGAGAAGAATTCAGACTATGGAAAACGTAGTATCTTCAAAGTTTATGCAATTTGAGGGTGTGAAATATCACTTGAATTTTTCCTATGAGTTGACTTCATTCTGGAGTCAATATTGTGTTTTAGTAGGAAAGAATTGGATGAATTTGTTTACAGGTTGGAAGGGGTTATAACAGAAGCTATAGTACCGCGAATAGTAACATGCTATAGTGTCACCCTGAATAGTGTGCTAAAGTGCTGTGAACAGTACAGTGCTACAGTAAATTAAAAATTCGAGATTTAATATTGCAGTTTTTGATAGGCGCTGCCCAAGGAGGAACCAACAAGTAGTGTGGTTGTGTATTAGAGACAAAAATTAGGTTTTTTTCAACTATTAGTGATGATGTTTTTAATGTATTCTTCCAGCAATAAGTATTGTACATACATTAGGAGCCATCTAAATAAATGAATTTGATTAGCATTATAATAAGATTTGAGTTATAATTTTAGGTAAGATTAATTTTCAATATTTGTATTTTCTTTTCATCAACTCAAAAACCCAAAAACAGCTTAAAACATTAAAAAAAAAACCAAAAACAATCATTACACCCAAGGAAACAAACAGTGATCAGCATAGAGCCTATTTGGGAATTTTACATTGGTATCAGAGCCTCATTCCTGCCATCTTGAGGGTTTGGGGAGTCATATGCAGCCACTAGAAATTGGACCACACAGGTACCATACTCGTAGGAGAACTCTGATTAAAAGAGAACAGTTATAGGAAATAGGAAAAATGGAAGAGAGGCATGATGGTAGTCCACCTAGAAACAAGAGGAACGATGATGATCAGGATACTAGAGAATTCTACTGTGCTATGGTTACAGGGCAGCAGTAGATGGCACAGGCATTATAGGCACTCACTACTATTGTAGAAAGGATGAACCCACCTGTTAGACAAAATGGGGAGCTGGGAGAACAGGGAGATAACAAGAGTGCTATAGGTAATCAACAACCACAACAGACCCATTCCAGAACAACTGATAGGCCTATATGCCCTACATTTGTTCCAGAGGAGCCAGAAGAAGCTCTGGTAGAGGAGGTGATAGGAGACCCCATATTTACAGATGCACTCATGGCTGCAAATAATAAATGGGAATTATTAGCTCTACAAGTTTGGGAGAGGATGACCTTTGAATGCTTTGTAAATCAGAGGAGAGAGCATTATAGGTCACTTAGACAAGATAGGAGGCCTAGAGGTCAAAATAGTGAGCTGAAGAGGGCTACAGGCAAGCTTACTATGCCTACATTTGATGGGAGTGGTAAGATGACAGCTCAAGCTTGGATTTATAAGCTTGACACATTTTTGGCACTGAGGCCAATGACAGAGATTGAAGCTATCAAATATGACACCTTGCATTTGGAGGGAATAGCACATGATTGCTGGTACCATGGTATGGTAACACTTCAGCATAACTAGGTGATAGAATACCAGGACTTCGTGGATAGGTTGGTTGAAATATTTGACAAGAAAGATCCAAAGATTTACTTCCGGGACTTAGCACAGCTAAAACAAATAGGCAACTTGGAGTATTTCATTGGTGAATTTTAGCGGGTGGTAGTCATGGTGCCAAACATTTCAGAGCATACATTGACAGTTCTTTTCATTGAGGGCCTATCCGAACCACTAAGAGGTTGGATAAAGGCATTTGATCCTATTTCTTTACAAGAAGCAATGAAAAAGGCAAGAAGTATGGAATATGTAGTCCCAACAAACAAATTTCAGTCCAAAGGAGCATCTTCTAGTAAGGATAACAAACCATTTTATAAAAAACTAGAGAGGACTGATTTTAAAAATGATTCTAAAGATAAAACTCTAGCTCCTTTTGACAGGGAACATTAAATGATCTGAGGAAGAAAAAATTATGTTTCTACTATAATGGACCTTATGATGCAAACCATGATTGTCCTCTTAGGCCAAAGAAAAAAGCTAACAGAGTTATGTGGGCATACTATGAGGAATCAAAATCAGATAATTGAAATCAGCAGTCTGATATAGAGGAAATAGATGGTGAAAAAGAGGAAGACAAGGCTGAAAACTTGTCTAAAATGGAGTCCAAGGATGGGGAAGGAGATGGGAAACTTAGGGAAGCTCGTCTCACTAGTATTAAGAAAGAAGGGTCATTCCAAATGAGAGGAGTACTTGCTGGATAGTGAGTCATAACCTTGGTTGATATAGGTGCCACTCATAATTTCGTTGATGCTAGGATGGTGGAGAAGTGTGGCATATAAACAGAGGAGTTTGGAGGAATTAGAGTGAGGGTAGCAGATGGCTATGTCCTCAAATGTGATCGTAGGATCACTGGACTCCCATTGAAAGTTAATAATTATAACTTTGAGGCAGATTTTTATGTTGTACCTATGGGAGATACAGATATAGTTCTTGGGATGAGTTGGTTGCATGATGTTGGTGAGATCACTCTTAACCTCAAGGAGATGGAGATGAGGTTTAAAGTGAATAGGAAGACACATATTCTTAAGGCAATCAAGGACAGTGATCTCAGGATGGTCTCTTTTCGTAGAATGGCTAGATTGATTTGACATGATCAGGTAGAGTGGGCAGTAGAGTGCATGTTGATGCCATCATAGGAGGGACAATATAAGATTGAATATCCTCCTGATATTCAGGAGCTTAGAGTTAAACACTCTAAGGTGTTCAGTGACATTCCACCAGGTAGACCACTAGACAGAGGTATTGAGCACATCATTGAGTTAGAGGAGGGGGCTAAGCCCATTATGATTACACCTTATAGGCATCCGAAGAGGTTGAAGGATGAAATTGAGAAAACCATAAAGGAGTTACTTGATATGGGCCACATTAGACCAAGTAAGTCTCCTTTTGCTTCTTCAGTGGTGTTAGTAAAGAAGAAGGATGGGACATTGAGGATGTGCATTGATTACAGAGTGCTTAATAGGAAGACGATTAAAAATGAGTACCCCATTCCCAAGATTGATGAGTTGATAGCTGAGCTTCATGGAGCTTGCTTCTTCTCAAAGATAGATGTGAGATCAGGTTATCACCAAATCAGAGTTAGAGAGCAGGACATCGAGAAGACAACCTTTAGATGTCATTGTGGCCATTTTGAGTTTTTAGTTATGCCATTTGGGCTAACTAACACACCTGCTACTTTTCAGGCAACAATGAATAGGGTTTTCCATCCTCAGTTGAGGAGATTTGTACTTGTCTTCTTTGATGATATGTTGGTATATAGTAGATCTTGGGAGGAGCACTTGGTGCACCTAGACATAGTGCTGGGTATATTGGATAGAGAATCCTTGTATGCAAAGGAGTCAAAGTGTGATTTGGGCATGATAGAGTTGTTGTACTTGAGTCACATCATCAGTGTAGAGGGCGCGTGCATGGATCCTAAAAAAATTCGTGCCATTGTGGAGTGGCCTTCACCGGTGAACCTTACATAGTTGAGGGGCTTTTTAGGACTATGTGGTTTCTATAGGAGGTTTATGGATGGATATTCCAGGCATGCGGCACCCTTGATAGATTTGATGAGAAAGGGAGCTTTCTTGTGGACTCTTGATGCACAAGAGTGTTTTGAGAAATTTAAGAGGTTGATGACTTCTTGTCTAGTATTAGCATTACCAGATTTCAACAAACCTTTTGAGCTACATTGTGATGCTTCCGGAGAGGGCATTGGAGTGGTGCTTATGCAGGAGAAGCACCCTATTGCTTATGAGAGTAGGAAATTGAGAGGGCCAAAGCGGAGCTTTAGCATATATGATAAGGAGATGTTAGCCATTATGCATGCTTTGGCCAAATTCAGGCAATATTTTGTAGGTAGAAAATTTTGTATCAAAATCGACCATAATAGCCTAAGACACTTTTTGGGGCAGCAAGATCTCAATGATAGGCAGAAAAAGTGGGTGAGCAAGTTATAGTCCTATGACTTTGACATTACATATTTTAAGGGGACACAAAATGTAGTTGCTGATGCCTTATCACGTATGCCTCATTTGAGCTTATTGACAGACATATCAGAGGATTGGAGACACTTGATCCTTGCAGAGTATGTAAAGGACACTTGGGCAACTGGATTCATAGATGTGACTATTCAGGATAGCAGATACACCCTTGTGAATGAGCTCATCATTTACAAAGGAAAAATATTTTTGGTCCCAAGATCAGTAGTGAGGAAGGTGGTTTTGAAATCTTTTCATGATTCACCTATGGCAGGACATCCTGGTTTCTACAAGACATACTGACAGATTAGAGAGTGATTCACATGGAAAGGGCTCAAAGCAGAGGTACTTCAGTATGTTAGAGAGTGTCCCACTTGCTAGCAGAATGAGTAAGAAAACTCCTGTCTAGCCGGTTTACTTCAGCCACTTTCAATTCCTGATAGGAAGTGGGAGTTTTTTTCTATGGAGTTCATCACAGGACTGCCTAGAGCCCAAGGCAGGGACTACATATATGTGGTTGTGGATCGCCTTACGAAGTTTGCACACTTCTTTTAAATCACTGCTACATACATTGCTACACAGGTGGCAGATTTGTTCTTCAAAGAGATATTCAGATTACATGGCTTACCTCAGAGCATTGTAAGTGACAGAGACAACAGGTTTATGAGTCACTTTTGGTAGGAGCTATTCAGGTTGTGTGCGACAAAGCTCACTTCGAGTACTAGCTACCACCCTCAGACAGATGGTCAAACAGAGATAGTAAACAAATGGGTGGAGGGACATCTCAAAAATTATATAGTAGGGCAACAAAGGGCATGGGTAAAGTGGATTTATCTCTGTGAGTATTGCTACAATACCACTTATCACATGTCTATTCAGATGTCACCCTTTATGGCCTTGTATGGGTATGAGGCACCCAATTTTATGGATCTAGTTTTGAGTGACAGTAGAGTGCCCAGTGCAGGTGATTTTTTATAGGAGAGTCAAGACCTTGTTAAGACTCTCAAGGATAATCTAACTAAGGCACAAAATTAGCAGAAAAAGTATGCAGATCAGAAGAGGACTAAGCAGACTTTTGAGGTTGGAGACATGGTGTATCTTATGTTGCAGCCTTACCGTCAATCCACTCTCAAGAAGAGTGGTGCCGAGAAACTCAAGCCATGATACTATGGTCCATTTAGGATTATCAAGAAAGTGGGAGAGGTGGCTTATGAGTTAGACTTAATGGCAGAGAGCAAGGTGCACAATGTTTTTCATGTGTCACGCCTCAAGAAGGCACTAGGGCATCATATTGTGCCTTCTACAGTACTACCACCCTTGGATGATGAGGGAAAACTTGTTTTGATACCAGAGGCTATCATTGATTTTAGAGAGAGGAACTTGAGGAGACGTACCATCTGGGAATATTTGGTGAAGTGGAAGGATTTTCCAGTAGAGGATGCTACTTAGGAGAGTGAGGAGATTTTACAGCATCTAGAGTTGAGATTACTTGAGGACAAGCAATTTTAGGGAGGGTGGACTGTGATGTCCCCTTCTAGCTAGAGACATCACTTTAGCTGGTGATTAGCCTATCAGAGACCCTCATAGGCTAATAAGATTGGAAAGAGGGTCACCTTGGTGTGGAGATCCTCCAAGGACCAGAGCAGAGTACTCTTCTGGGTTGCCAAAGTTTGTTTATGATGACTTTTTCTTTGAGTTTGGCTTGGTCAAGCTATTTTTAGCAGTTTTCGAGTTATAAAGATAGACCCCTGCTATTTTTAGAAAAGGGGTATGGTCATATGCAGTTCTATCATGTTAGCTCCCAGTCCAAATGAAATTCAAAAATGTTGAGTAATAATGGAGATATTAATGTTTATTTAGTTAAAATAAACATTATTGGTTTTGAGCCTATATTGTTAAGTTATAATATATAACTTAAGTGAGGGTCATGATATCATAAAAGGGGCCATTGTTTCAATTAATTGTGGGTCCAAGGTTATGGAAAAATTAAAAGGGATTTTCTAAGTTTTAATGTAATAATATTTTTTTATGTTATTATTATATCTTTTATCCCACATTGAGCGTGGAGACTCATTCTATAGTTGAGGAGTCCTTATAAACAAACCTTGTCTTCCTTCAAGAGGGGTTATGAGAATTGCTTAAAAACTTTGCCTTGTGAAATTTATTGAAGTTGTGGCAATAAGGGTTTCTACAAGTTTGAGAAGAATTCAGATTGTGGAGAACGTAGTATCTTCAGAGTTGATGCAATTTGAGGGTGTGAAATATCACTTGAATTTTTCCTGTGAGTTGACTTCATTCTGGAGTCAATATTGTGTTTTAGTAGGAAAGAATTGGATGAATCTGTTTACAGGTTGGAAGGGGTTATAACAGCAGCTACAGTATCACGAACAGTAACATACTATAGTGCCGTCGTGAATAGTGTGCTACAGTGCTATGAACAGTACAGTGCTACAGTGAATTAAAAATCAGAGATTTAATATTGCAGTTTTTGATAGGCGCTGCCCAAGGAGGAACCAACCAGCAATGTGGTTGCACATTAGAGATAAAAATCAGGTTTTTTTCAACTATTAATGATGATTTTTTTAATGTATTCTTCTAGCAATAAGTATTGTACATACATTAGTAGCCATCTAAATAAATGAATTTGATTAGCATTATAATCAGATTTGAGTTGTAATTTTAGGTAATATTAATTTTCAATATTTTTATTTTCTTTTCATCAACTCAAAAACCCAAAAATAGCTTAAAACATTCAAAAACAAACCAAAAACAATCATTACACCCAGGGAAACAAACAGTGATCAGCATAGAGCCTATTTGGGGTTCTTACACACTAGTTCATTTGATAACTTTTGAATCAATTCATCAAATGAGGTAGTATGGCTAGAACTTCCCTTGGTTTGGACTTCCATTTTCCACTTTCTGATAGAGATTAGGTCATCTTCAAATTTGACCACTTTCTTTTGTGCATCTATTAAATTTGTGGGATGAGACCTTCTTAAACCATGATAATTGATATCGGATGACATTGCACTTATAAAGAATGTTTTCAAATTTCCAGTAGTAGGCCTATCAGCTGTCAAGATCTTGCTAGTGATCTTATTAAAAGTTGCAAAGAAGTCCCTCATACTCATGGTGGGTTTTTTTTTAATGGATGTCATCTATGTTAGCAAGACACATTCATCTTCTATATTCTTGAACCTAGTTTCAAAGGCTATTCTCATTGTATCCCAATTGGTGATTGAGCCATCATCTAGATGATAAAATGAGTCTGCTACACTTTTTTCCAAGGTCTCTACAAATAATCTTACAATAAAATCCTCATGAGAAACCCCTAAGATGTGAGTAGCTATGAAGAAGGCCTTAAGATGTTCATCTGTGGTAACCTTCCCATAACCTAAAATTTTTGGAAAATTCTTCCTTGAGCTAGCTAGGAGTGGGTGACAGGATGTTAGTGCTAATGGACCTTTCGCTATAGTCCAAAGAGAACCCATAATTGTTCTAGCAAGGTATGGTAGAAAATTAACAAATGGGGGGGCAATAACTCTATACAAGGCCAATATCTAACAGGTAGTATGTGAAGAGCTTTGATTTCTAATAGGTGAAGATAGTCTACTCTGACTTTTCTTTTCACCTTTTCACTTAGGAATATCTAGGATAGGAAAACCAAGTTTTGTGAGCTTATCAAAAATGGGGTCTTGCCCACCCTGTTCTTTGGTTCTTCTTAGGAACTTTTTTTGTTCTAGGGTGCTAGATTAATTTTATCTTTGAGCTCCATGTCTTAACTACTTTTTTCCCTTCAAATTTCTCTCCTCTAAACAACTCTTTCTAATTCTTCAACCCTAGATTCTCCTTCTTCCAATACTTGGCTAGCATTATTGTAGTGTTCAACATTCCTCATATTTCTCCAAACAAATGTCTTAAGAGATGAGATTATGTCTTCTTAGTCATCTTGGAAACCAAGGTTAGGTTGGAGTACTAAGACTATATTCTCATGAGGTATTACCATTTCCCCCATGTTATAAGATGAATTAGTCAAGCGACTATTTATCTTTCCCCAATAGAGTCACCAAAAATCCATTGGTAAACAAATTTGTTCTTTCTAGGTCTGACTCACAAGTGCCCTAATTTGTCAGCAAACTCTAATTACAATAGTTTGAAAAGTTGCTTCTAGGATGGCTAACTTCCCCCTAAATTTTTTAGTATAGCTTGCTTTTGCGGATTTGTAATGAATTTTTTTAATTCTAATTTTAACGAGGTATGTTCTTAACCTAAGAATAGGGGAGGTTAATCGACTTAAAACTATACAAGATTTAACCTAGGAAAGAAATGATATAGAGAGGATTAACTAAGTTTATGAGTCTCACACATCCTATGAACTCACAAGACTAAATGGTTCTAATATGCATGCTAGCTACTACTAAGCTAAATTTATCATAAACTAAATGTAGAGAAAGGAAAACTAAGTTAGAAAAATACCTAAGAGATCCCTTTCAAACTCATAATGACAATAATTATCATGATTAGGTTTCTACTTGAAAATAGTGGAATGAAGTTTTGTTCTTTCCTTTTTAATTCATACAAAGAGAAGATAAAACCATTAACATCTAACAAATTGGAACATAAAATAATTGATACAAAATGCTATTCAATTAACTCTATAACATCAAGTACTTCACAGCAAAAATTAGCTGACCCTTTATTAATCTTTCATTATCATACATATAGGATTTTGAGATGATAATTACAAAGGAAGTTCAATTGGTTCATCTCCTCAAAAATGAAAAATAGCAAGGAGCCAGTTCATCTATTACAATGATTACATAATGAAAATAGAAAGGGTAGATTACGAATCACTTCACCTTCTTTCCCTTTTCTACCTTTTCCCTATAGGCTTTAGTGACAACAATGATTGGAAATAGCTCTTCATGTTTATATATTTTCATGTTGGTGTATCTCAAGAGCCATTTAGATTGCTCGTAGGTTAGATCCTTAATAGTGCTCAACTAGTCTTGCAATTCTTCCATTGTGGTGATATGTTTAATCAAACTCCCAATCTAAAGAACATCTTTTGTACATCTGTTTGGGTCAAACATAGGTCTCAGGACCTCATACATTTCTAGCTTGTACTTCATCTCAAACACATTAAGTATGTTCTTCACATCAGAATGGGATTCGCAACTAAAGGCTCCCACTTAGCACATTCACCTAAATCTGCTATGTTACAATCTTGATCAACACAACCATGTCACTTGGGTACCTTGGTAGCTTCAAGGGGAACCTATCAAAAGTTGCAAGATGCAAATATGAAAAGGATCAAAATTGGATGAAAATGCCCCCAAATTGACTAATAGTCAATATAGCTTGCAGGCTAAATCTCGTTTCTGAACACCCTTGAAGTTCCCTACAAATTCTCATAGTAGATGCATCATTAACTCTTATATTCTCCACATAACTATTCTCCAATTGTAAACAAGAGTAGAACTCATACTACTTCACATCATTAGGAAAATTCTCCATCCTTGGGAGGTGTGGCCATAATTGTAGAGAAGCTAACATATAAATGAGGAAAGAAGACATATAGAATGTGTTGTAGAATTTTGTAGCACAATGAGCATTGGATAGATTCTCACTTACCTCGTCGGCCCAATCAATGTATTGGGTACCATAACAAGGAACTTGCATGAATAAGTAGTATTATTCAAAAAAAATCAAAGATTTTACCTCACCTTTCAATCTATACAAGAGGACCATAATGTTGACAATCTCAATCTTGAGATTAGTCCCAAAGAGAGTCTTAGGGACCTTACTCTTGGTGCCTCGTGGATTTTGGAACCATGATTGCATGATTTCCTTTTTCTAAATTTTCTTCTTAGTGGAAAATTCAAAAATGGATCCTTTGACTATTAAATCCAAAAATTCTTCCCACTCTAGAACTCAAAGGCAATTCACCATAGTTTGCCTATCAATAAAGATCAATACTATGTTATCTAGCAATACAATCTACCTATTGTCCAGATTATAATAATTTATACATTCATTTATCAGCTCTAGAGCTTGGACAACAACTAGAAAACCCACTACTTCAACTAGTCCACATCTTTGTAGCTTCTGAGTGATGGGATGAATAGGCTCTGACCTCACCCTCTTCTAGAAATCTTACATGTCATAGAAATGGAGAGAAGTGTTTGTGAAATTCTATAATGAAGACTTGATCCCATTGAATCCATCAAAACCCGCAAATCTAGTTGCCATTTTGTTTGGAAATGAATTTTGAATCTAGAAAATGAAAGGAATACAAAATGTGCATTTACTAGCCTTTTGAAAAATTAATGCAATTTTAATAGAATAACAATTCAAGAAAGAGTGGCATTTGTGTAACTATTCACATTTCCATCTATATAGGGACTTCAACTCACCTCTTGATTTATAGAATTCACACCACATGAATGAATTGAAGGAGAGATTTGTTGGAATAGTAAATGCATAGTTTTAATGAGTATTAATTAGTCCTTTCACTATTCTATTGGTCCAATAGTAACTTTCTATCTCTCATATTTACTTCCTATTTTCCATTAAGTTTCAAAAAAGTGTAAACAAGGTACTCTGTAACAAATTATTCATTGAAGTGAATTCTACTTAGTAGGTCTTTCTTGTAATGGTTAGATTATTTCCATTATCTCCTGAGAGATTTAGCACATGAAATATGGGTTTAATCCACTCACCAACTTGATTTTCTTTAGAATCTAGAAAATTGTCCTCATGGGTTGAAAACCCACCAAGGAGAAGACAATTATCATTTCTCTGCCTAGGCTTGCCTTTTAACTTTAGCTTTTGATTATGGTTTCCTTTGGGTTTAGAGATGTCCAAAAGTAGTGTGAAAATTAATTAGGGGCCTACCTTTACTTCTTTTCCTTTAGAATTAGCTTTTATGGGAAACTGACTTCATGGGTTGAAAACCCGCTAAGGAGAAGTCAGTTTCTAGTTTTTTGCCTACAATGATTCTGAGAATTGTGACAGATCTTGAATGTTTCCTTAGGTAGATAATTGTAATAAAGAATATTAATTTTTAATAGGGTACCTTGTTAACTTCTTATTTTGTCTCATATGCATTATATGTTGCTTTTCATAGAAAATCATCTTCATGGGTTGAAAACCTGCCAAGGAGAAGGTGAAGTCCAAATTTTTGCAAACTTGTGTTCTCATGGAGAAAATGATGAATTTGAAGTAGATATAACTATTGTAAATGATCTTTTCATGTTTTGTGAATCTCCATTGGAATAGGCACTAAACTACTCGCAAAAAGTCACAACACAAAAAGGAAAACTACCTATCTATGAATTGTGCAAAAGGAGAAGATGAAAGATTTGATGAAGACTCTTTCTACCTAAGGGGACTTGGACTTAAACTCGTACATACCTAGGGACATTACTGAAACACAAATTTCACTTACTTAAGTGGTTAGAGGAAGAAAAGTAGGGCAACACACTTGGAATACACTAAACATTAACTTTTCTCAGCTGCAACTAATTTTCTTCTCAACTTACAGTAAATTTGCTCGGAACCTACTACATAGATTGTTAATCTTGGTAGACATACTTTGTTTAACTTGTTCTTCTAAAATTAATTAATGTATCCATCCTTTGCAACCTTAATTATATTATCAATTCACTATAATATTGTTGAAGAAGGAGATTGTTGAAAATAGATTGATACAAGTATGACAAATGTGTTTCAATCATTATTTTGTCGCTAATGTTAGACCTATTTTTTTTTGGTAAGGCTACTACTTATATGATTTAAGTACTATCATTTATTTTATTGATAAAGATGATTTGATCAGAAGATGTAATAATAGCACCCAGAGGAAAGGTTGAGTTATGATATAAAAATGAGTACAAGAATCAATTAAGAAAATGATATCACAGTGCATTTATAATCTACTTAAAGTTGCAAAGGTTGGTTACACTAAGCAAGTTTAGAAGAAGTTAAAAAAAGTTTGTCTTTAAAGCTTCACTGAATGGATAGTAGATTTTGAGCAAAGTCAATGCAATCCTAGCAAAAAATTAGTTGGAGTTGAGTAAAAGTTTATTTTAGTGTATGTCGAGAAAAACAATGGGTGCCAAGTAAAGTTTAGTTGATGGCGAGAACCAATAAACTTTAGTTTGTGCCAAGTGATTTTATAGAGGATGCCAAGCAACTTAGTATGTGCCAAGCATTAGAAGGTAGTTAATGCCAAGTGTCAACATTATTGGAAATATCATGAATTTGATGGATCTGAGACAACAAGTTTGTTTTCTTGGATTGTGTGAACTAGGTGCAAGATAAGATTATTGAGCTAGTGGCACATAATTTATGGTAAACCATTTAAAGATGAGTTCAAAGAGGATTGAAGAAGAAGTTTCTAGAAGTGATATGAAATGAGAGGTAGATTCATTGAATCCTATCTAATCTTTCCTAACCCTAAATTAGACGATGGAGAATGAATGAAAAAATATATTAATTCTCTATTTAAAGGGATGGCTAGTCAGAAGCAGGGGTTTTCATGTGTGAGAACCTAAGAAGGACAAAGATTCAAGGTTATTTCTTTATTCAGTGACTTAATTAAGAGTCTATATTGGCATATTCAGCAAGAATTCTTAAGGGTATGGATACTTGAAGGTTGAACAAGTTACTGGATCTAAAATGTGTGAAAGCCAAGTAGAATGGAGGACTAAAATATAGATCTATAATTTGCAGATGGAGTTGTAAGTTGTTATCAGATCAAGCCTTACTATTAGTTTATAATAATTGTATCAGTCTAGGTTAAATCCTTTGGATTAAGCTTGACCTAATAGTCATTTGTAAATCCTTTAACTAAATGACATTCTAAGTGAATGATCTAAAGTACTCTAACAAGGCCCACTCCTAATAGGTGATTGAATTCCTTTAACAGAGTCACATTTAATAGCGTGTATTGTAAACTTTAATAGGGTTGGCCTTTCATAGGGCATTAGTTAAAAAGAGTGAAAATAAGTATCATGTTACTAGTGGCTTTTTCCAAATTGGATTTCCATGTAAATCATTGTGTCAAGTGTGTTGCTAAATATATTATGTTTCATATTTATATTTCTACAAATTGATTTGATAGTAACATACAAGTTTTAAGTGATTGCATAATCTTATGGATGCATGCATGATAAATTTTTTATGGGTTCAATAAGTTGTGAAAAATTTTATTTATACATTTTTACCTTGAATAACTAATTCACCCTGCTCTAAATTATTGTACAGAATTCCAACAATTGGTATCAGAGTCATCTACTTAGGAGGACTAGTTTGAAGGTACTAGAAGCAAAAAGATCAAGATGGAAAAAAGAGATATACTCAAGCTTAATAGAGATAACTTTACTACATGGAAAAGTTTGATGAAGCTACACCTTAGATGACCTAGAGATCATGCACAATCTACCATTAATACTTAGCATGTTGATCCTACTAGAGCCCTAATTACTGAGGATTTGAAAAAGAAGAAAGAACATAACCAAGAAATGTTGGAGATTTCCTCTACCCTAAGCTATGTTGAATTTGGTGATATCAAAAGCCTTGATAGTGTAAAGAAAATGTGGGATGCTCTACACACCATCTACGAAGGAGACAAGAATGTTTAAAGAGCCAAAGCTAAGAGTCTTAGAGGTAAGTTTGATGATATGAGAATGCAAGAAGGTGATAATATTGCTCAATATTGCTCAAGGATAAAAGATGTTGTTAATGCAATAAGAGGAGCTACTAGTACAATAGATGATAACACTGTAATAAGTAAATTTTTAAGAACACTGCTACCTATATATGTTATTAGAGTTTTTTCAATATAAGAACTAAGATGCATACTAGGGAATAATCTATCTCTTGAAGGTCTAGTAGGTAGGATCACTTCTTTTAAGCTATCTAACTCTAATAATTACAAACCTAAAAATATTGAATCTTCTATCAAAGCTAAGCTATCATTGAAGGAACTTGATGAGAAGAAGAAGAAGAAAAAAAAACAAAGTATGTGTCTAGTGATAGTGATACAGATGAGGAGGATGTAGATCAACTTGAAGCACTAATAGCAAGCAGATTTCACAGAGGTAAAAGAAGGTTTAAAGGTAAATTACCTATCATCTATTTCAATTACAATTAAGTTGGTTATATTGCTACTAAATGTCCAAAGAAGAAGAACTAAAGAGGTGGTGACAAGTACAAAAGTAGAAGAGATGAAGATATCAAGGATTACAAAGACAAAGGAAAGAAGTCTTGCTACATTGCTGAAGAGGAAATAAAAGATGATTCTGATGAACATGATGATGAAGTGGTGTATGTTTCAATGAAGGATGAATCTGATGAGGATGAGGAAACTACACTTGTTTCTTGTGTTAACATGAATGAAAAATGGATTATTGATAGTGGATATTCACATCACATGACTAGAGATAAAAGTAAGTTCATTACCTTGAATTGCTATGATGGAAATAGTGTAAGATTCCGTAATGATGCACCGTGCTTGATAAAAGGAAAATTTTCTATCAAACTCTAAGAAAATATTTTATGTGATAATGCATACTATTTTGAAGGACTTAACTATAATCTATTGAGTGTGTCACAATTGAATAATTTAGGATGCAAGGTTGAGTTTGAAAACAAGATTGCTAAGATATATGATATTGCTGGAAAACTAATTAGAAAGTGTGATGAAACTAGAAGTAATATATTCTATCTTGATATAGAGGATGCTACTTTTCTAATTGTAAAATTTGATGATGTACGACTATGACACAAAAGGTTATGCCATGCTAATTTTGATAATTTGGTTAGTATCAATAACATGAGAAAAGTTAGACATTTTCCTAAGTTGAAGAAGCCTAATAATACAATGTCTAAACAATGTTAGGCAAAATGACAAAGTCATTTTTAAGAGTAAAACTCGTACCTCTAAAGGAATACTAGAGATTGTTCATACTGACTTGTGTGGACCAATTGAAGTGCAAAGCTACAAAGGAGATAAGTACATTATGTTTCTTGTTGATGATTATTCGAGAATGATGACAGTTATGCTTTTGAAATAGAAATATAATGTTTTTAAAATGTTTAAGTGGTACTTAGCAAGAGTTGAGAAGGAAATATGTAAAATTTTGAAATGTTTGAGATCTGATAGAGGAAGAGAATTTACATCAAATGAGTTTGAGATGTTCTATAATGACAAAGGTATCAAAAGATAGACATATTCTCCTAGAACCCCTTCAAAAAATAGAATTGCTAAAAGGAGGAACATGTCTGTAATGGACTATGCTAGGACACTCATGATGAAGAAAAATGTTGCTTTGAAATACTAGAGAGAAGCTATTAGTACAACTATCTATACCTTGCACTATGTACAAGTCAAGAAAGGTACTCATTCAACACTTTTTAAACTATGGTATGGATACTCACCCAATGTAAAATATTTTAAGGTGTTTGGAAGAAAATGCTTTATTCTCAAAGATTTTAAGAATGAAAAACTAGATGCAAAAATTGAAGAAGGTATATCCCAATTGAAGAAGGTATATCCCTAGGTTATTCCACAAGAAGTAAAGCTTATAAGTGCTTAAATACTAACACTAACAAAGGCGTGGAATGTGCAAATGTGACATTTGAGGAATATAAAAAAGTATATGAGGTTGAACCTATGAAAGAACCAAAAGAATACAAATCATATGTATAATTTTATGAAGGTATGTTTCTTGAAGAAGATGTTGAAAATCAAGCTACTAATCAACAAGTTTCAGTGACTGTCGAGTCACATATTATGAGTTCCAAGTTGCATTCAGGAACTAAGATATATTTAGATTCTAAGTTACAAGATGAAGTTGTGATGTAGGCAAAGGATGAATAACTAGGGCCAAAGGCTCACCCAACTATCCAAACCACCCTGCAAGAGTTAACACAATGGAAGCAAACACAAGGAACAACAACCAAAGGAGGAAGAAAAATGAAGTACTTTTATTGATTCTTCAAATATTCAAAATACATGCCTAGCTGTAAGGCCTTCTAGATGACAACCAATTACAAATACATTTACATTCAAAGATCCAACTACAAATTCACACTTTTAGTTCTACTCTCCATCTACTCCCCAAAAACTTGCCTGACTCTAAGCCTAAATACTTGATATGTACTTGCCAAAATGACTTATAGATTATTCTAGAACATTAAATAAGAGGTGACCAACACAACAATAGTCTAGACACATCCCAATGAAATATCTTAACATAAATGTCATGCTCGAATTAAATCTTGCAAGTCGGCTTGCAAAAATCACATCCAAATATTAACACTCAGCATACATTGGATAACTCAGCACATGAAGAGTCACTTAGCATACATTGGATAACTTGACACATGAAGAGTCACTTAGCATACACTAGATAACTTGGCACATGAAGAGTCACTCAGTATTCGGCATACATTGGATAACTCAGCACATGAAGAGTCACTCGACATACACTAGGTAACTTGGCACATGAAGAAATTGCTACAGTAACTTAGCACATGAAGGAATTGCTACAATAACTTGGAAAAAGGAACTCCTAGGCATATGAAGGACTACTAGGCACATGAAGGAACTGAATTGTTAGGCAAATGAAGGAACTAACTGCTAGGCACATGAAGGAACTACTAGGCACATGAAGGAACTAGTAAGCACATGAAGGAACTACTAGGCACTTTAAGGACTGGTAGGCACATGAAGGACTACTAGACACATGAAGGACTTACTAGGCACATGATGGATTTGCCAGGCACATGATGGATTTGCCAGGCACCACCTTGTAGAATGAAGAAAAATGAGCAGGATAACAAGGCAACCTAGGATGCTCCTACATCAAACAATTGAGGTTGAAACAAATGATTTCTCCTGAATCATTGAGACTTCCCAACCTGAGCTAAATCCAACTCAAATTGAAAAATCCATGAAGCATCTTCAATAGGTCTATTCATCCACTTCACCAAATATTCATAGTAATATTTTCCTCTTGTACTCTTGCCAACTCTATGATACAATATCTGTTCAACTTCTTCAATATGCTTCTTTAGATAATCATCTGATACAACAACTTCATCCTCTCACTCATGATACTTATAAAAATTAGTAATATTGAATATAAGAGATATATCCATGTCATCAGATAAGTCAACTTCATAAGCATTACCACTATCAAACTTCTTCAAGATCTTACAAGGTCTAAATTTTTCCATCTTCAACTTGCTGTATGTTCCAATTGGGAATCTCTCACCAACTTAAAAAATATGGTGTCTTCTAGACTGATCAACATTCTCCTTATACTTCTAATTACTTTGTTCCAACCTCAACTTCACTTCCTTACGCAAAGATTCCATAAAATTAGCAAATTTTTCTCCTACAATGCTTCTCTTTTCTTCACTAGCAACATCTCTCAAATCTGATATACCTCTAGGATGCATTCTAGTAACAATCTCAAAATATGTTTTCCCTATACTCCTATTCACAAAATTATTATATATAAATTCAACTTGTGCCAATAACATCTCCCAATTACTTGGCTTATTCCTAACTAAACATCTTAGCAAATTGCCCAAGCTTCTAGTTACAACCTCTATCTATCCATTTGTTTGTGGATGGAATGTAGAACTAAACTTCAATTCAGTGCCCATCTTCTTCCACAAAAGTTTCCTAAAATAACCAACAAACTTACTATCTCTATCAGAAATAATGCTTCTTGGTAATCCATGCAATCTCACAATCTCTTTAAAGAAAAGTTTAGAAACATGCTTAGCATATGATGTCTTCTTGCATGGTATAAAATGAGCCATCTTAGAAAATTTTTCCACTACAACAAAAATATGGAATCATACCCTTTCACTATTTTAGGTAATCCAAGAACAAAATCCATACTAATGTCAATCCAAGGTTTCTCAGGAATAGAAATAGGTGTATATAAACTGATATTTTCACTCACTCCCATTGCAACTTGACAAACTCCACTACTCTTTACAAATTTTTTAACATCTTTATACATTTGTGGCCAATAATACAAAACTTTAAAGAAGCTCAATGTCTTATCAATTCCAAAATGTCCTACCAATCCAACACTATGCTTTTCCTTAATTAGATTCAACCTCATAGAACTTCTAGGAATACACAATTGAATACTTTTGAACAACATACTTTTTTGAATGAAATACTCATCATACTTACTTATGTGATCTGTCAGATTTGGTGTTTTGCAATCTCTCCATACCTCAGAAAAATCAAAATCAATATCACACAACTCTTTTATTTCATCAAAACCAAGAACTTCAACCTTTATATCTATCAGCAAGGAATGTCTCCTACACAATGCACCAATGACTCTATTAGTAACTCCACTCTTATGCTTAATGGAAAATGTAAAACTCTGCAAATACTCAACCCACTTCGTATGTCTCTGATTCCATTTATATTAACATCCCAAGTATTGTAAAGCTTTATGATCAATATACAACACAAATTCCATAGGAATCAAATAATGTCTCCACTTATTCAATACTTGAAAAATGGCATAAAATTCTTAATCATACATAGAAATTTTGGCATCATTCAACTTTTCACTAAAGAAAGCAATGGGCTTACCTTCTTGACTTAATACAACTCCTATTGCATTACCACTTGCATCACATTCAACTTAATACAATGACTTATACTTCTTACTAGAGGTAAGCCATTAGGAATATCATCAGCAATAATGTCTTTATACTCATTCAATAACTCTATAATTTCTATTGGTACTCGGCTATCAGTATCTGTTGTTACTTGGTCATTACTAGCTTCTGCTACTTAGTCATTACTACCAACACTCAGTCCACTAGGAACTATGGAAAAATAGACTTGATTCTTTTTCATTTCCTTTTCAAATTGTTTCCCATTAACCATGCAAATGTTTACAATAGTACAATTAACCTCATCTGAACTTTCAATTAAAGGAAAAAATATTTATTTCTTCCCATTTACCCAAAGAGTATATTGATTCAATCTTCCATCATGTACAACATATCTATCATATTTCCAAGGTCTACCCAACAAGATATGACAACAATCCATGGGCACAATATCACACAAAACTTCATCAAAGTAATGTCCAATTTTGAACTTCACAAGGCATTTCTCACTTACTAATATTTTATGCTCATCTTTGATCTATGAAACATGATAAGGTTTGGGATGTTTTAGCCTCTACAACTGCAACTTGGTAACTAGCTCTTTTGATGCTAGATTTGTAGAACTTCCATTGTTAATGATCACTTTGCAACATTTTTCAGCCATCTTCCATCTTGTCTTGAAAAGACTTCTCCTTAAAATAAGTTCCTCATCACTTCCCTTTTTACATAAAGTTCTTCTCACCATCAAATTTTCTCCAGCCTCAGGTCCACTTGGTGAACCCTCATCATCTTCTTGAATCACAACATTTCTATTACCTTGCCTACTTTCAGAGGATCTACATTCAAAAGATCTATTTCCCTCTTTAGCACATATGAAAAAATTACCATGAAATCCACCTCTAGAATAGGAATTACCTCTTCCTCAGTAAGAATTAGTGTGTCCTTAGTTAGAATTACCACTTTTCCATTCGATCCTGCCTTTTTCATCATTCTTCCATTCATATTTTGCTTTATCCTACATAGAACTATTAGATCTGCCACTTTTTCCATAAGATCTACCTTTGTCTCTTTGGAATCTACCACCTCTACCTCTTTGTCTTTGTTCATGCTTCTTTGTCAAGATCTCCTCAGATTTCAAGGCATATTGATATGCTTCTTCTATAGTTTACAACTTCACAAAACTTATTTCATCTTGTATTCTAGATCTCAATCCATTAATGTACCTTACAATTTTCTCAACATCATCATCCACGTGTCTAGGTCTAATGTCCAATCTATAGAATTCCTCAATATATTCTTTCACAGTCATGTCCTTCTATTTCAAATTTTGTATCTTTCTCAATAGGCTAAATTGGTAATTAGTAGGGAGGAATTTTTTCTTTACCTTGTTCACCATCTTTGGCCAAGTTTTGATTTTCTTATTTTCTCTTCTTTGTCTATCAGTTTGCAAGTGATCCCACCATAGTAATTCATGACCTTTCAACCTAGTGACTACAATCTTCACCTTTCTATTATTAGAAGTGTTTTCATACTCAAAGAACTTTTTCATATCAGAGATCTAATCCAACACAACATTGGTGTCCAATTTCCCATCATAAGGAACAACTTCTACAACCAGCTTTGAATTTTCCCTAGACAACACTCTTAACAAGATTTTCTCATCTTAATCTTCTTTAGGTTCTAGATTATGGTTTGATGCTGCTACTTCATCATCACTTACATCATCAAGATGTGCTCCTCTCCTTTGAGCTATCACCACAACATCTAATCTGGTTACAATTTATCTCAACTAATCCAATAAAGCATCATCGACATTTCTTCTATGATGAACCATCTTTCAAATCAGGTTCCTACAAGATTGTAATCCTCTACAAGTTATAGGTCAAATCCACAGATCTTCAACCCTACAACCAAATCTAAATTAGGGTTCTACATGATTCAATCTCCACAAGGATGAATCTCAAGCTCTGATACCAACCAATATAGGAAAATGATGAATAACTAGGGCCAAAGGCTCACCTAGCTATCTAAACCACTTGCAAGAGTTAACACAATAGAAGCAAACACAAGGAACAACAACCAAAGGAGGAAGAAGAATGAAATACTTTTATTGATTCTTCAAATATTCAACATACATGCCTAGTTGTAAGGCCTTCTGGGTTATGAGCAATTACAAATACATTCACATGCAAATATCCAACTACAAATTCACACTTTCAGTTCTCCTCTCCAATCTATTCCCCCAAAACTTGCCTAACTCTAAGCCTAAAATCTCTATATATACTTTCCAAAATGGCTTACAGATTATTCTAGAATATTACATAAGAGGAGGGACGACACAACAATAGTTTAGACACATCCCAAGAAAAGATCTTAACATAAATGTCACACTTGAAATAAATCCTACAAGTCGGCTCACAAAAATCACATCCAAATACTAACACTCAACATACACTGGATACCTCAGCATAGGAAGAGTCACTCAGCATACACTAGATAACTCGGCACATGAAGAGTCACTTAGTATACACTAGATAACTTGGCACATGAAGAGTCACTTGGCATACACTGGGTAACTCGACATATGAAAGAATTGCTATAGTAACTCAACACATGAAGGAATTGCTATAGTAACTTTGCACATGAAGGAATTGTTAAGCACATGAAGGAATTGCTAGGTACATGAAGGACTGCTAGGCACATGAAAGAACTAAACTGCTAGGCACATGAAGGACTGTTAGGCACATGAAGGAGTTGGTAGGCACATGAAGGACTACTAGGAACATGAAGGAACTTTTGGGCACGTGAAGGAATGCTAGGCACATGAAGGACTTGCTAGGCACATGATGGATTTTCTAGGTACTAACTTGTAGAATCAACAAAAATGAGTAGGATAATAAGGCAACCCAAGATGCTCCTACATCAAGTTGAAGCACATTCTAATTGTGTGACTAGTGTACATGAGAGAGATGTTGAACTACCTGATAGAGATGTACATAGTGATTTTGAAGTAGATAGACCAAATGAAGAAACTAGAGTTGAACCAAGATTGTACAAATATGTCAAGAGACATCATCTTGCTACACAAATCATTGGAGATATAGATGCTAGACTAATGACAAGAAACAAGTTGAGAAATGATGAATTCTTACTGAGCATGAATAAGCCTAAAATAGTGAAAGATGCCTTATAAGATGTGGATTGGAGAAAAGCCATGGAAGAAAAGATTAAACAAATAGAGAAAAATAAGACACAAACTCTAGTTCTTAGACTAGAAGAAAAAAATGTGATTTACACCAAGTGGGTATTTATACATAAACTAGATGAAAAGGGTGAAGTCACAAGGAACAAGGCAAGATTAATCTACAAAGGATATGCATAAAAAGAAGGAATTGACTCTAGAGAAACATTTTCTCCTTTTGCTAGATTGGCAAGAGTGAGAATTCTCCTTGCTTATTCTACATACAAAGGTTTTAAAGTTTATCAAATGGATGTTAAATCTACATTTCTAAATGGCATATTAGAGGAGTAAGTTTACATAGAACAACTAGAAGGATTTCTTGATATTAACAATAAGAACATAGAAAATGCATAAATTATAGGTCCTGGTAAGACATCTCAATGGGTTAATAGGTAGGGGCTGACATCATGGAGAGTTTCTTGGCACAACAAGCCCAAGCTAGTATTGGCAGCATCAACTTCCTAATGGAAGATGCACAATTTTAGGCAACATCAACTTCCCAATGAAAGGTGCACAATTACCACTTTTTAATTATCTTATATTTTATTACCACCCAAATGTTTTAATTTAGTTATCACTTGTATAAAAATTCTTCTACCAACCAATAGGAAATAGTCAGTAGGTTGTAGGATAGAAGCCACTCCATATGCTACCTTACCCTACCCATGCTCATCCAACAATGAGTGCCCATAGGCATGCAAACTCCCAACCTAACCCCAATGATCATGACTTCTAAAAGTACCACAAAGAATCTAGTCCCGTAGGTCACCTAAAAAATGTAAGCATATGTACTTGTATGTGGCTCACCACCATCACAAAGATCAAAACATAAGGACTGGATGCGAACACAAGCATAAAGTCAATCAACTGAAACAAACTCTAGAGGACATGTAGTGCCTCTCTTGTTTGACTTCTATAAGTCATCCTGATGGATGCAACCTTGCTGATATTTTGTTGTGATGGGATCATGATTGTGATCCTGAGTGGTCTACACCGTTGAGGTGTTTGGATTTATGTTTCTTTATCAGTTTCTTTTATTATGCTCTTGACTGATCTATGAGATTATGATGTGATTTTTGGTTCACCAAGGTTTGTACCAGTGGTTACCAAGATCGATGTGATATCTTGAGGTTGTTTTGTGGTTACCCTGAGATGTGTACAGAGATTGCACTATGTTCTATTACCATGCTACACTGAACTAGGTTCTTGTAGCAGTGGTTAGTCATGTTTATGACTGTGTTTGCTTATGTGTTTTAAGTGTCTTTTTGTTGATTTTGTAATCAATCATTATTAAATGCTTAAGTAATTAGAAATGGATTGTTCATGTGGGATTATTTGATTATGTGCTGTGGACATTTACCTTGTTATATTTCTAATTAGAGAGATATTTGTTACTCATGTTATGTTCACATTTGAGACCACCCGAGGGTCAGATGTTATACTTTAATTTTAGTATCATAGATATTAGACTACTATGCTATTTAGTTAATCATACTACATGACGATGCCATTTTGAGATGACAGTGTGTTTTATGATGATATCTGGTTATCTGGTTTTTGGACATACCTCTAATTTTGTTATGTGATGGATTTAATGCTATGGTTATTTACTTCATTCCTGGTTGTTATGCTTTATGCGAATGTGAGTGATGTAAATAGATTATTTTAATATAATTAAATAAATGGTTAAATTAGGTGATTTAATGCACTTATTGCTTCGGCTATGTTATTATATGTAATTGCACTTGATTGTGTTGTTTAGTGTGCAGAATTTATATCCCTAGCAGTGGCACATAGAGTTAGTGATTCAGCCATTCATATTTTACCAATGTCATCCTTATATGGTCGACATATCCTTTATTAAAATGTTTAAATTAAACCTTTTGGTGATTATTAAATCCAAACTCATTTGCATTATGTGATTAGACCAGTAAGCGTGTCTGTGCATTTAGAGGTTTGCATTGTTGCAAAAGTTATTAAGGAAATTCTGTGTTTTTGGGTTTTTTGGGTTTCTAATTGTTTTATTTTAATTTCTAGTAGCTTTTCCATAGATGAATTCCTATTAATAGGAATAGCTTGTTTTCATTTGGGTCAATTTGGGGTTTAACTAGATTGGCTGGTTAAATGCCCTAATTGATTATTCACCCAAAAAGTGAATAAGTATCCAAAGAAGAATTTAATTCCTCACTTCTCACTTTTGAATTGGAAAGTTGGAGAGAAAAACCAAAAATCCTCTTCATGAGGATTTTTTGTTTTTTTCTTTGTAGGAGCTACAGGCATGGGATCGTCTTGAGGTTGAGCTTGTTGGATCTAGATTGAGAAAACTTTGGATTGCCACGATTTTCAGGCACTTCTGCGGGTGTCTTATTTTCTGGTTCAATTTTTCATTTTTCCCTTTTAGCTATGAGGTAGGGCTTTCTCATTTTATTTTTTCGGCTCTATTTCTGCTTCTATTTTTGGTATACGTTTATTAGAAGGTTGGGAACTAGTGTTCCCCTCCATTTCTATTTGCTAGTTCTACCCTGTTGGTCGGGTATGAACATTCTCCCTATTTTTGGAGTGAGGGTTTGGAGTTTTGCACTGTTATGCTAGCCATTTTTACATATGGTGTCTAATTCCTTTTATTTTTGAATTTTTGGGGTTTTTGAACCCAAAGGCCAAATGGGTTTTAATTTTGAAGTTTTCCAAATTTTTGAGATTTTTACCTCATTTTACGTGTTGCCCTATTTTCTTGAGTTTTTTTGGCACAATGTGGGTCATGGACCTAGATGATCCATTTGGATATTAGCCAGACCACTATTGCACTTTTTGTTGCATTAGGATGCATGCCGCACCCGTACTCCTAACTTTGTGTTCAGTTGAGTATTTGTTACTTGTTATGGTTTCTTTTGGACCTTTTCTTTTGTTTTGTGAATGCTAGGTTTCATGTAGAATCCATACTCTCAGATTGAGGCCAGTTGAGTAAGTTCATGACTTTTGGTCTTGTTACATCATTGGGATTCATGTAGAATCCATACTCTTGGATTGAGGTTGGTTGAGTGATTTTATGATGTATGGTTTTATTGGCTTTGGGATTCATGTAGAATCTATCCTCTTGAGTTGCTTTTGGTTGGGTGTTTTTTTTTGCATTGTGTTCTCATTCCTATCCTTGTGTTATGATCTTCGTGATGGTGGTGTGCCACACATGAGTACGTGCACGTACATTTTTTGGGTGACTTGCAAGGATTGATCTTCCATAGATTTGCCAAAAGTTATGATAATTGGGGTTGGGATGGGAGTATGCATGCCCACGGGCACTTGTCATAGGATGAGCGTGGGTAGGGTAGGGTAGCATATGGAGGGGGCTTCTATCTCATAGCCTATTGACCTTGGTCCCATAAGGTTGGCGGAGGATAAGAAGTTTTAAATAAGTGATAACTAAATAAAATGTGTGACTGGTAATAAAACTTAAGATAATAAAGTGGTACTTTTGTGTATTGGCCTTCCATTGAGGGAGTTGAGGTACACGGTGTATTGGCTTTCCGTTGAGGGAGTTGAGCTAAACAGTTCTGAGCTTGGGCTTTTCAATGCCAAGTGACTCTCCATGATGTCAACCCCTACTTAGTAGCCTTTTGAGTGTCTAACCAGGACCTATACTCTTTGCATTGTCTTAGGTTCTTGGTTGTAGCCATCATACTATCTGGCGTGAGTGTTAGCCTTGGATGTTGTGCTTTATGTGTGTTTGTGGTTGGATCTTTATCTCCATTAGCACAACGGGTGTGGACCTATGGGTTCCATGTGGTTGGGAGGCATAGCTACCTTCACCACTACTAGGGAATGGTGTACAGAGACGATCTTTATCTTAGTGCGACTGTTGCTGGATGTTGTTCACATGGTACTTCAAGTTTTAGAGTATGCTTTCTTGGGATTTATGCTTTCATTGGAATGCTTGGATATCATGTTTAGATGATGTTAATTTATTTGATGCATTCCCTTATCATGATGTTTAGCATATGATTAGATGATGTGATTTTCTTTAGTAGTATATCTATTGCTTACTGTTGTTTAGCATGTGATAGGTGATGTTATCTACTATAGGATTATCTTATGCATTATCACTAGCATGTTAGATTTCCTTATACTAATATTGTGCATATTTTAGTAGTGATGTCCCTATTATGATAGTACCGACGATCTGGTCAATGGCTTGGGATGTTACATGCAGGGGATGGCTAGGACCCACGATGGTCTTATGATGCTATTGATGGTTGGGAGGATCTGTGTGCTTAGTTTGGTTGTTTTGTGGTTCTGAGATATCTATGTTTACTATGATGTTTATTTTAGTATGTTCCTTATTGTTATGGTTTAGATGAATAGATGTTCATCATTTTGTGTTTTTCTTGCACTCGAGTGTTCATTCCTCGAGCCTTTATGGATCCAGTACTCCCTAGTGTGGAGATTCTTTGCTATATTTTGGTCTTTTGTGTTTTTGGGAGTGTTTTCATGTTTTTTGGACATCATCCTGATGATGGATCATAGAGTATGATCCGAAACATTATGTTAAAAAAAAAAATACACAATCACACCCAGAAGCGAATACAGAACATTTGTTCAGCATGGTGCGACATTAAAAATGTATCGTATGCCCTTGCAAACTGTGTTGTATGATACTATAAAGTATCACACACCTTCTTGAGAAATGTTGTACGACACTAGAAGAGTGTCGCACGCCTTCTTGAGAAATGTCGCATGAGACTGTAAATTATTGCACGCCTTCTTGAGAAATGTCGTACGATACTAGAAGAGTGTTGCATGCCTTAAGGAGAAGTGTCGCCCTCCCTTAGTTAGAAGTGTTACATCTATTTAATTTCTTATACTTAAGATATATTTTAATATATGTGATGAATCTTTTGAGATAGGTTTCAAACCTCTCGGAGATAAGTTAAGGATTCTAGGAAATTTTAGGACTTCAGAAATCTAGACTTAGCCAATTTTTAGGGCTTCAAAATTTCAGACTTAGCCAAATTTCAAGATTTTGTATTTTACCCCAGCTTGGTGTTTTGTTGATGAGTGGTCATTTCTTGAGCCCTCATCTTGTTGTGGTGGTTGTTAACTTTTGTTCGCGTGTGTCAGTTGGTAGTGGCATTCAGAGATTTTTTGGTTGCTGGGATTGTGGTGAAGTCTTCCGTTATGATCTTTGTGATCCTTGTATGATGTTGTCATGTGCAATCATACTTGTAAAAAAAAAAAAAATTCTTGGTTTGTATTTCATCCTTGTTTCCAAGGATCTCTAGGTGGGGCATTACAGGATGGATGCAACACATATCCCAATGCAACATAAATATGCAATAAAGGTCCGATCAACATCCAAATGGATAATCCAAGTCCACAACCCAACTCATGCTGAGAAAACTCAAAAAAATAGGGTTGCACACAAAACAAGGTAAAAATCATAAATTTAGGAAATTTTTTGAAATTAAAACCCATTTGGCCTTTGGGTGCAAAAACCTTAAATATCCAAAAATAAATGAAATCAGACACCATATGCAAAAATGACCAGCATAATAGTTCAAAACCCCAAACCCTCATCCCAAAAAATATGAAATACATTCATACTCTACCAACCAGGCAGAACCAGCATACAGAGACAAAGGGGAACACTAGTTCTCAACCTCATAACTAATTGCTACAAGAAACAAAAGTTGAAACAAAGTAAAAATAATAAAATAGGAAGGCCCTACCTGACAGCAAAAGGGGCCAAAATTGAAACCTACTGAACAAAATAAATATCCTATCGAAACTACTAAAAGTGACGGCAAAGCAAGAACTCCCTAAGCTAGATCCAATGAGATTGACCTCGCGAAAAACCCATGCTCACAGCTCCAAAAAACAAAATTTGAATCTTTCAAAAGAGGATTCTCAAAAAGCTCTCAAATTTTCTATTTTAAAAAGTGAGAAGTGAATAATAAAAACACTTTTTAAATACTTATTCACTTTTTGAGTGAATAGTTGATTAGGGCAAATAACCAGTTAGAGTAGCTAGACTCTGAATTGACCCAAATGAAAACAAGTTATTCTTCGTAATGGAAATTCACCTAAGGCAAAGTTGTCAAAAATTAAATCCAAAAAGATTTAAAACTTGAAAACCCAAAATTATAGAAAATCACTTAACATTTTTGTGATAGAGCGAAACTCTAAATGCACAAACACACTCACTGGTCTAATCACATAATACAGATGAGTTCAGATTTACTAATCACTAAAAGGTTTTAATTTTAGACAATTAAAATAAGGATACATCAACCATATAGGGATGACATTGGTAAAATATGAGTAGCTGAATCACTAACTCCATGTGCCACTACCAGGGATATAATTCCTGCACACTAAAATACATGATCAAGTGCAATTGCATATAATATCATATTTGAAGCAACATGTATTAAAATACCTATCTAATCCATTTACACCACTCACATTCATAAAAAGTGTAAAGATACATGAATGAAGTAAATCACAATAGCATAAAATGCATTACATAGGATAATCATCAAATATGTTCAACAACCATAAAACTAGATATCATCATAGATCTACTATCATCTCAAAATAGCATCAACATGCAAATATGATAAACAAAACAACATAGCAGTATAGCATCTATGGTATTGAATCAAAGTATAACATCTAACCCTTAGGTCATCTCAATGTACATATAATAAGAGTATCAAGTATCTCTCAAATCAAAATAGACAAGGTACATACTGCAAACATGAGAGGCACTACATTTTCTTTTTGATGTTTTGTTGGTATTACTATTTAAACTAGTCAGTTTGGTTGATTAGTTTGTTTTGCCATCAATGCAAAAGAGGGAGATTGTTGAAGAAAGAGATTGTTGAAAATAGATTGATACAAGTATGATAAATGTGTTTCAATAATTATTTTTCCACTAATGTCAAACCTACTATTTTTCTGGTAAAATTATTGCTTATATGATTTAAGTACGATCACTTATTTGATTGATGAAGAGGATTTGATCAAAAGATGTAACAATAGCACCCAGAGGAAAGGTTAAGTTAGTATATAAAAAGTTATACAAGAATTAGTTAAGATAGTGATATTATAGTGCATTGATAATCTACTTAAAGTTACAAAGATTGGTTACACTAAGCAAGTTTAGAAGAACAAGTTAAACAAAGTTTGTCTGCCAAGCTTGACGAAATGGATAGTAGGTTCCAAGCAAAGTTAGTTCAAGTAGAGCAAAAAATTAGTTGGAGCTGAGTAAAAGTCTATTTTAGTGTATGCAAATCAAAATAGTGGATGCTGAGTAAAGTTTAGTTCATGCTAAGCATTCATAAACATTAGTTTGTGCCGAGTGATTTTATAGAGTATGTTGAGCAATGTAGTATGTGCCGAGCATTAGAAGCTACTTAATGTTGAGTGTCAATATTATTGGAAATATCATGAATTTGATGGATTTGAGCTAACAAGTTTTTTTTCTTGGATTATGTGAACTAAGTGGAAGATAAGATTGATGAGCTAGTGGCACAAAATTCATGGTAAATTATTTTGAGAAAAATTCAAAGAGGATTGAAGGAGAAGTTTCTATAAGTGATACGTAATGAGGGGTAGATTCATTTAAATTGGACTATGGAGAATGAATGAAAAAAGATCTTAATTCTCTATTTAAAGGGATGGCTGGTCAAAAGCAAGGGTTGTCATGTGTGAGAACTTAAGAAAGATAAGGAGTCAAGGGTATTGCTACATTTAGTGACTTAATTAAGAGTCTACATTGGCATTTTCAGCAAGAAGGCTTAAGGATATGGATGCTTGAAGGGTGAACAAGCTATCAGAGCTAAAATATGTGAAATCCATGCTGAATGGAGTACTAAAATAGAGATTAGTAATCTACAAATGGAGTTGTAAGTTGTTATCAAATCAAGTCTTATTGTTACTCTCTAACAATTATATCAGTCTAGGGTAAATCCATTGGATAAAGTTGACCTAATAGTCATTTGTAAATCCTTTAACCAAGTGAAATTCCAAGTGAATGGTCTAAAGTCCTTTAATAAGGCTCACTCCTAATAGGGTGATTGAAATCCTTCAACAGGGTCACATTTAATAGTGTGTATTGCAACCTTTAATAGGGTTGGCCTTTCATAGGGCATCACTTTAGAAGAGTGAAAAAAAGTATCATGTTACTAGTGGTTTCTCCCAAATTGGGTTTCCATGTAGATCATTGTATCAAGTGTGTTGTTGAATTTGTTAAGTTTCATATTTACATTTTTGCAAATTGATTTGAAAGTAACCTACAAGTTTTAAGTGATTGCATAATCTTATGGATGCATCCGTGATGATAAATGTTTTATGGGTTTAGTGAAAAGTTTTATTTATACATCTAGACCTTGAATAACTAATTTACCCCCCATCTTAGTTATTCTAAAGAATTCCAACAAATATCACTGTCTTAATTGATCCTTTTACTTGTTTTCTATATTACAATTCAAATTTTCGTCTAGATGCTATTGTTACCTCATTTGATCAAATCCTCTTCATCAATCAAACAAATGATAGTACTCAAATCATTTAAAATTTTTTCTTACTATCAAGTAGCAATTTTGACATTAGTGACAAAAAAATGATTGAAACACATTTATCATACTTATATCTATCTATTTTCAATAGTTTGTTGAGCATGCATGAGCCTAAGATAATGAAAAATGTATTAGAGAATAAAGACTAGAGTAAACCCATGAGAGAATAGATTGATCAAATTGAGAAGAAAAAAATATGGACTCTAGTTCCTACACTAGAGAACAATAATTTGATTGAAACCAAGTAGGTATTAAAAAAAGCTAGATGAGAATGGTGAAGTGACAAGAAATAAGGAAAGATTAGTTTGCAAGGGGTATGCACAAGAAGGAGGAATAAACTATGGAGAAACATTTGCCCCAATTGAAAGATTGGAAGAATACGAAATCTACTTGCTTACTCTTCATACAAAGGTTTCAAAGTTTATTAGATGGATGTAAAGTCAACATTTTTGAATGGTATACTAGAAGAGGAGGTTTATATAGAACAACCTAAAGGATTTGTTGTTCCAAACAACAAGAACATGGTATGTGGAATAAAGAAAGATTTATATGGTTTAATGCAAGCCCTAAGATCATGGTATGAAAGGCTTCACACTACTACATTTGGACCCAAATTATGACAGCAAACCATTAGCCAAGTGACAGTACCAAGAATTGGTTCCTGTCAGATCGACGTCAAACTTTTGGGATCAGACATTGCGACAAAAACCTTGTTCATCATAATTATGATACATCACAATTTGGAAAAAGGCAAGGCCAATAGGTGACCATGACATTATCATAATTGTGATAAGCAACCATCACAATTATGACATCTAACAATTTCAATTTTCTATTGGAATAGCTATTCTCATGTTGTATGGCCAATAGTCAAGTGTTATAATATCCATCATAACCATAATGGTATGTGACAATAGTGCCATGGCTAGGATGGCTCTCAGTCATATTTATCTATCACAAGTGCGATGAATATGTGATGATAGTTCTCTTTTTCCAATTGTATTTTGTCATACCTTGCTACTGCAATTGCAATGGCCTACTAATATATTTTAAAAAAAAACATTTGTTCTTCTTTGTTAGAAATACATTTTACTATGTTGATCACACATGTACGCTATTTAGCGTAGGTCCTATAGTTTCCTCTTTGGCCCCTCTCATGGAGATTGTGTTTGAAATTCTTCTAAGTTGTCTAATTGATACTACTTATGCTCAAGCATTTCACATATAGTGTTGTATTTCTATTTCATTTTTATATTACAATAGATAAGAAGCCCAACATTGTGATTATTTATCCATGTAGGAAGCTATGGATTCAACATACATTTTTTGTGCATCATTAGTTTATTGAGGACTTGACATGAAAATAGGCGGTCCATTGCCAAATGTTTCCAAGTGGCCTTTTGGTAGTGGTCCACCTATTTTCATGGCCTTTTGTTAGTGGTCCACCTATTTTCATGGCCTTTTGGTAGTGGTCCACCTATTTCCATGTCAAGTCCTTAATAAAATAATGTTGCACACAAAATGTATGTTGAACCCACAACTTCCTACATGGAGAAATAATCATGATGTTTGGATTCTTATGTACAATAATATAAAAAGGAAATAGAAATGCAACACTATCTATGAAATTCTTGTGCAGAAGCAATATTAATCAGACAACTTAGAATAATGTCATACACAATACTGTGAGAGAGTCCAAAGAGGAAATTGCACAACCTATGATAAGTAGCGTACACATGTGATCAATATAGTAAAATGTATTTCTAACAAAGAAGAGCAAATTATTAGTTTTTAACATGTTCATATGTTTTCCTTGTAGTATCATTCAATGTTTGTTATATCTCATGTATTGACATATGATGAAATATTATGTTTTATTTACTTATCTACACATCTCCCAAGGGATTTATCATGCCTTTTTATTGCTTAAAATTTCTTTTATAAGGTCCTTTTAACATGGTGTAACTTTCTTCCTCTAAAGCACACTCCATTTTCTCTCCTATAGGTCTACCTAATATTGCAAATGTCCTCAATTACACAAGGTCTAATTTAATCATTTTATTCTAATCTATTTGTCTTTTATTATCTTCTTATAATATTTGATTTCAATAGAAAATATATAATACATAGCATTATATAAGTATCCTCTAAAAATAATGAGAAATTAATGTGATTTTGTGGAATGTTTTCCAAGAATCACTTGCCTCTAAATAATTTATACTTATATATTGCAAGTATGATCTTAACATCATGCTTACTAGATCACAAAATTATGTAAAAGATCATGTGATTCAAGAACCTGTTGTGATCGTTCTAGTTTCTTTTATCATGGTTTGAGTTCCTCTTGTTGTTGATGGTGTCGCTAGAGCTCCTTTTCTTTTGTTGATCCACTCTACCCATTGGTGTTTGAATGGGGGATGTGTGTCTTCCTTGCTCGTCTCTTGTTTGGAGGTTCCTCTTTCTCATATGGTTTTGGTTGCAACTTCTATTGGTGTGGCTGTCCTTATGGTTACTAAGATTTAAAATCTGCAAGAATGTATATTCCATCTCTGAATTAGTATATTGTGATAAGGCTCATTGAACAGAACACAAATCAAACTAATATTCAACAGAGGTCAATTTAAATTAGATCACAAATTTTAATCAAAATGTACTACTCTTATTTTAGTACTTAGCCAATGGAGAAAGTGGTATTCCAAGGACTGAAAATGTCTAAATTATCATAAGGAAAGGGCACAAGTACAATGTTGTGCACCTATTCTTCAAGCTTATACATATATGTTGTACTAAAGTTAAATATTTTCTAGATATATTTATTGTTGATTTTTTCATTGTTAGTGATAACTAACTAATATAGACATGCATGTGGTTAAGAAGATTACTTAGAACTCCACAAAAATTGTTAGAAAAGGAATGACTATTAAATCACCTTCTTTTGAAAATTATATCAGTGGAAAACAGTAAATTTATCAACCCTCTTCAAAAAATCTATAATCTTTTTATATGGAGTGGAAGACTGATGTCAAATGCTATAGATTACTTTTCTCTATTGTTTATTCATTATATGAGAAGCTCACCCATGCCGAAGCTGATAGAATATTCACCCCCCTCTATGAATTGTGGTTACCATATGTCTCCATGCTATTAGTTCTTCTTCACCAATATTCATCAATCTTTTAGCATGATTCTTGTTGCTTTGATAAGTTTTTGTTTCCACATACATCAAGAACTTTTTCCTTGGATGAGTTCTCACACTCTAGAGTCAGAGATCAGAAATGGTAAAATTATTGTGTACTTATGATAAATTGGTTACATGGAAAATATCTTGACCTTAACCCCCTCAACATAGAAAAAAATTGAGGATAATACAAATACATATACAATAGGGTATGAATAGTTTCTTACTTTAGTGGCAGATACAAATTGCATGCAACATGTCTCATAAGATCTTTGCAATAAACTCTTTATCTAGAAAAAAGGACCTAGTTCATGTGAACATGAAATAGAGTGATCAACCATGTACATGGAAATTATCTAGATTAGAGGCCTCTACATATTAGTCTAAATCTTCTTTGGCTCAAATCCCCCAAAATTATCCGATTGCATTTTTCTCTTGGAATAATTTTGATATTCTTATATCATGTGAGACTTCAGGCAAAATTATGGAAGCATAGAAGTATTTTACACAGATAATACCATGCTTTGATTCTTCATCTCTATTTAATAAGAATAAACATAATGCTTTACTTTTTTAGATCCTATATTATAGGAACCACCCTAAAAGGACTCCCTAATATATGAATTGTTTCAACAACTCAAAAAAGAAATCCTATTTAACCTTAAAACAACAATGAGAATGGTGTAATATTCCCAAAATCTGGTGTATTCATTAAATTTTTTAAAGAAAGTAGATACATAATAAATTTTAGACACCTCCCAAACAACCATCTGTCAAAAATCATGACACCTATGCTATCTGTTCATGCTTTATCCACTTTAAATTAATGATTCAAATTTTAGACATTGTCAATAATTGCAAATATAGGACTACACACAAGTTATAATCTCTAGTGACATTGTAAATAATAAATATACAAAATTATGGTAACATTCTTTACCAATGAATTCAAAGGGGACCATAAGTTTTGTGGAAGGTGGCTAGACGATGCTATGATATGGTATTGATCAATATAAGCATCTTCCAAAAAAGTTGTTGGGTTTGCATGACTTTGCCTTTTTTTTTTTGCTATTTTTCTTATCATTTTCCTTTGTTTCTATTATGGCTAACATTTCTTTCCTTTTTCATGTTTAGGAAAGTTTGCTAAACCTTTGTGATGAATAGTCATGTTTTAGTGATAAAAAATCTTTAGTATGTGTTCAACTCTATTATGGAAGTTTGATATATAATATAATGATTATTCTAAATATATAAGTACACTAAAATATGCTATCACAATAAGAAGTTAAATTCCATTAAGAAAGTTCTAAGATTCAACAATTAAGAAGAAAACTCTAGGTCCCACGAAGCATTTGCAATTTTGAAGGTTTAGTGGTATACTCAATTTTGAGAGGTGTAGATACTGCTCTAAATTTTCTATTGATGTCAGTTTTGTCCTCCATTTGGGTCATATATTGTGTTTTTTTAATGCATTTCTTTTCTTATACATTGTGATCAAATTACATGCATTTTGGTTATGGCGAGTTAATGGGCAACTTTCTCCAATTGTTATATACAGCTAGCAAAATGTGAATGCCATAGATAGAGTGTCCTCATTCAAGGCTATATGATCATCATATTTTTAGCACAATTAGTGATCATGCCTCTTACAAATGTGATTGATTTATGTCTAGTGTACATTTTTAGGACAATATGACTTTACAACTCTTTTGTTTCAATTTCTCTTCATTTTTTGGCTACTACATGATTATAATATTGTTAAAAAAAATCTAGTATAGAAAATATATTAATAATAGTGAATATTATTTAATTTTATATTTTTGAAGTACAAAATGCTACTACTTTATTGAATATAGGTTATGGTAATCCTCTATTTAAAATTTTTCTTCCTTCTTTTATTCTTTGAAGGATAATCATTTATTGAGTTTGTGGAAAAATTTTCTAGATAATGCTAGATAAGTATTCTCTAGAGATGCTTAAAATGATGTTCTGCTCAAATAGATTGTAATTCAAAAATCTTCATTCTTTCATGAAGGTGTCAAGATATAAAAGAGATTGTGATCTTGGCAAGAGCATGGGTTGTGAATAAGGAATCACACACAAGATTATGGAGATCTATTAGCAAAGATAAAGTGTAGATTTATGAAGGCTTCTATGGAAAATTTTATGAGTATTTAGAGGACTATGCAAATTTACAAAGCATTTTTAAGAGAGTACTGTGAGAAGTTTCTATGGAATTTTTATGAGACTTGAAATAAGTTTGGTGGAAAACTTGTTGTCATCATAATAGGAATCTGAGGAGAGGGATTGTGGAGACCAAATTATCCATCATCTATAGGAGAAGCAATATTGTAGACAATTTCTTGGCACCTCTTTAGGATTGTATCTAAACAAGTTGAACTTTATGTTATATTGACCAACTCTACATATTAGTGGATATTTAATACTAGTTTCATATGTGTTTTTTAACAACATGTACATTTAATAAAGGAAAAGAACTATTAAATTTATTGCTTTTTTTGCAAATTGTACTAGACAATCTTCAATTGCAACCTAAAAAGACTTGTTCCAGTTGTTTATATCATCACTGAGATTGGAAGCCTTGTAAGTACAAGACATGCTCTTGCACAAATGCCTTTCCATATTAGACATGACACCAACCATTGCTACAAAAGATTGTGCTTTTGACTATTTTGCAAGGATAATAGAAATTTCAATGATATTAATCTACATTTGAGAATGGCCTGTAAATTGAACAATAGAAAATCATGAAATATCATAAAATATTAAAATAAAAAAGTGAACTTGGCATTTGGAAATAGTAATTGAAATATTCACATATAAATTATAATTTAACCAAAGTATTTTGAAAGTAAAATTAAAAATTCAAATCAGTAGATATCATATATAAACCTAGCTAGAGACTTAGCCAATGAAGTTTGACTTTTGCATATTTTAATTTACAACAAGGATTATAAATTGTGAAATTAGAAATTTTACCTGCTTTCTCCATTAAGCATTGCATTTCATATAGACTTTATGATCCTCTACTTCCTCCTTGTAATATTATTCAACATATCACCACACTTAAAAGAAATAATGAGAATAATTCATGAACCAATTTATACTTTATAATGATCTAATATCATTTGTTTCCACTATTCAAATTCTTCTTCATGTCTCCAATTTACAAAAAAAGTTATCAAATTCAATCAAACATGATTGTAGATAAATAGAAATAATAGAATACCTTGGAGAGGAATAATTTGAGGCAATCCCATAGAAAGCCATTACTTCACATCATACATTGCAACTAAATTTCACAACTAAATGATTTTTACTATGGTGTTCTCCATTTCCTGAAACCAAGAGATTCACATAGTTAGTTGTCATGCAATCATAGGTTAATGTTGAGATTCACATGGTTTGAAGAATAGTTTAGTATTCTCTACTAATCAAGGCCAACCACATGAAGGTGAAAGCTCATCCCACCCTAACATCTACATTCCCTATCAACATCTAAAATTCATTCATTATATTAATAACATGTAACATTCATGAATTATCACATGATAACTGTCATTAACACATTAGTTTCATTAGAAAATTCACATTAACATTGAAACATAAGATTCATTAGAACATTCACATGAACATTCAATAGAACATAAATAAAAAATCTATACATAAGCATTAGTCATTATCAAATAAGTTACATAAGTTCACATGAATCATTTCTTTTTTTGGCCCTTCTCTATATTGTTTCAGAGGCATATCCATGTCTTCATTGATATTTCTTCTCACCCATGGTTGTGCACTTATTGTACTTTGTAAAGGTTGATCCTATAAAATAATAAATAAAAGGTTAAATTTTTTAAAAATGAGACTTTAAATATTTTAAAGAACATTGTAGCGCTTTTTACCTTGTCCAACCACATCATCTTGCCTACCACCTTGGACCTCAACACACTTATCATCTCCATCCCTTGCAATTGCAATACAAGATATTTTCTTAATCCTAATACATATTATAGTTAAAATTGTATTACTACACTTGATTAAATTTAAAAAGTTTACTTGTATTAATAATTCAAAAATAAAAAATTGAATAAACTTGTATATGTATTGATAATATTCTTCATCCATCTCATCATCAGGATCATTGTCGTTGTTGTCATTATCACCACCACTATCCTAATCACCATCATTGTAATTGTCATCATCATCATCATCAACATCATCATCATCATCATCCTCATCATCATAATGATCAATAGAAGCATCATCATTATGATTAGTACCAACATCATTTTCTTTAAGAGCATCATTGACTAACTCTCGATCATGATCCACTTATTCCTCTTCCTTGGTATCTTCTTTCATCACATTATAATTTATCAACCTTCTCCTTGTATCATGTATAAGAAAAAATGACCAACCCAATTTATGTGGAGCCTCTAAGTAAAATACCTACTCACATTGCCTTGGAAGAACATAGAGCTTATCCCCAACTAGCTCAAACAACCTTGTATTAATAATTGGAAATCTATTCTCATGCTCAATAATAGTTCTATTAGGATCATTTTGATTGAATCATAGTTTATACCATTTGATGATGAAAAGAACTAATTTCAAGGAATTAAAGTCACAGTCAAGTTATCAACCAAAATTCCATAGTATTGATTTTGAGATTGTCGAGGATGTAAGTCATTTCTAGATGACATATTGGTCACCTGGAAGACTACACTTATCCTAGAATCAAAAGTTCTCTTCTTGTCATCTAAATCTATTATGAAAATTTTATAATCATTGTAGTAGAAGTTGATGAAAGCCAACTTCATAGCTTGCCAAGATCACCTACATGTAAATAACCTATTGAAGGAAAAAAGAAGAAGAAGGAAGATGTGGAGCTTGGAAAAACTAAATGGACTAAGAGAAAAGATATTGCAACAATGAAAATGTGTTGCTATACAATATGTCTTAAAATTGAATTATGAAATAAAATGAGAGAGCTTGAATATAAAGGCCTCATGGAAGCTTGTAGAACAAGCTAGAAAGTTCTAGAAGCAACTAAGCATACATCCACAAAAGGTGGAATATCCTCGATCAAGGTGAGAGGATAAGTATGACTAGATAGGAACAAACTCCCATGTTGTCAAAAACTCTTCAACTATAACTATTAAATAAATGCATTAACCTAAGTAAACTTAAGTAAAAGAAAAAATAATTAATAAATAATAATTTACTCTAACACCCCCCCTTAAGTGCAACTTAGGGGAATGCCTTAAGCTCACAAAAACTAAGATGAAATGCAGAATGGGTTTTAACAACAAGGCCATGTTAGCTACCCATGTACAATGTAAAGAAATGAAACCTCTAAAAATGGGGAAGGAGAGAAAACCACATGGCAAAAACCTTCCCCCAAAAAGAGGTAAGAATACCTAGTGAAGGACTAAAGAAGCCTCCAACTAGAGGAATGTATCATAAAATAGCAACAAAGAGAAGATCATGAAGAGCATCACTAAAGAATGAAGAAGCAACAAATTTTATCATCAGAAAGAAACTGCTAATCTAAAGAACCTCCATGGAAGAAGGCACAAACCAAACATGTCTATATGGTAGATGATCCATCTCACCGAAATCCATAGGTAGCTAGCTATTGCAATTGCTAAGTAAAAAGGATCAAATACTAAATACATAGTTCACACTATGAAACCATTGAACCAAGGAAGCATTAGAACAATAGAATAACCCCCCTTAATGTAGACAGGGTGAGATGACAGGCAATTGAAAAGGTGGACCAAAATCCTCTACAGAAAGAACCAAGAATGATGAGAGAGTTGAAGAGGTACAAACACCTATAAAGGCATAGTCACTGATGCTACATGGGGCAAAAAAGGAAGGGGGCAAAAAAGTGAAAAACAACTATCCCCCATGGTGCTTTATAAAATAGTAGAAGTACAACTATCTCAAAACAACATTCATGAACCCGAAATGCAAGAGTGACACTTTATCTCAATACATTTGCAGATGTTTACAAATGATATCTACAATGATTAGAAAGGAGAAAAAGTTGATACAAAAGATAGTACAACCCAAAACAAAAGATCCCATGCCATGAAAATGATCCTCAGACCTAGAACACCCAAGATATCCACCATAGAAAAAAAATGTCAAAACATGATAGAAAGAGCATGGGGTAGAATCTAAAGGAAATGATAGCATTTCTGAAAAGATGACAAAATTAGCTTTCCAAAAATATAAAATTTTCAAAAAATGGAGATGTGATACAAACAAAAATCTTGCTAGAATGAAAAATAGAACTTTGGAATTTAACTACAAAAATATGCAACTAAATTGCATCAAAACTAAAAAATACCTACACCATTGTCTCCATCTTGGAACTATCTTTTTGGCACTTCTTTTAGATTAGAAAATAACCTCTGTATGCTTAGGTTATGGCCAAAAAACCATGAGTAGGTTAAAAAGGGACCTAGAGTGCTAGCAGTGGTGCTAATGTAGGGTGACATCATGCTAATGTTAGCAAACCACTATGTTAAAATTGATGGCTTCACAACCATCATAGCAAAAAGAGGTGTGACATGGCATACCACCTAGCATCCACATGGCAGGAGGTTGACATGTGCAAGTGATGTGGCATGGGCCATGTGGCAAGTGCTAATGTGGTGTTTGTGCCACATGTCACCCATAGGGTGTGCCAAACGTTTACTGACTATGCAAATCTTGGGTTGAGCTGGTAGGCTATAGGTGAGTGGCAGCAGGGTGGTCATTTCTAGTAGTGCATAGAATGAAGTGGTAGAAAATAGAGGTGTTGTCAGGTCACAATGGCTAGAGGGAGGCCCATTGATGGCAGTCAGGCTACGGTGTTGTCATGGTAGCATGACTGACTATAGTGGTGAGTGGGCTGCATGCTAGTGGGGCTGTGGTGGCTACCAAGCTATGCTATGGTGGTGCACCCTATATATATAATTTTTATTTTTATTTTTTTAATGAAATCATCTGTAAGTCCATATGATAGGCATGGGTAAAATTTTTTGCCTCTTGGATTGATTGTATCCAAAATGGACAAATTTTATATGAATCCCGACTATAACTAACCTTTTAAACTCAATGGCAATGTGTGTTTAGGCCCAAAGTGCTCTAAAAAATGCTCATCCCCCAATTCAAGAAAAAAACATAAACAAACTAGGGTTTGTGTCTCCAAATTGCAGCTTCAAAAATCCTTCAAACTGGAAGTAGCAGGGAGGCTTTGATACCATGTAGAAGTCGATGAAAGCCAACTTCACATCTCACCAAGATCACATGCATGCAAATATCTTACTGAAGGGAAACCAAAGAATGAAGATTTGGAGCTTGGAAAAACTAAACAGATTGAGAGAGAAGATATTGTAACAATAAAAATGTATTGCTATACAATATGCCTTGAAAATGAGTTTTGAAATACAATGAAAGAGCCCAAATATAAAGGCCTCATAGAAGCTTATAGAACAAGCTAGAAAGTACTAGAAGATAAGGTTGAGAACTAAGAAAATGTCCACAAAAGGTGGGATATCCTCAAACAAGGTGAGAGGATAAGTATGACTTAGATAGGAGCAAAATCTTGTATTGTCAACTCCTAGACTACAACTAGTAAATAAATGCATTAACCTAAGTAAACTTAAGTAAAAGAATAAATAATTAATAAATAATTATTTACTCTAACATGTAGAATATAGTCTTGTGGTGTTTCACCTACAATAATCTCAGACATGTATAAATTATTTGACCATGAGTTCAAATAAATATGATTGATTAACAAGCTTATAAAGACATGGAGATCTCTTAAACCATATGCTAAATCTATTTCCTTTTGTGTAATATTGGGATCTCCATTAAAATAAGCATGTTTCACCAATGAAGACATGGATTCCCATTTTAATCCATGACTTGAATTTTGACATTGTTCAATCCATACCATCATCCAATCTTTTATTGTTTGTAATAAATAAATGTATTGCATCTCACTCTTTAGCAGCTGTACAAAAGAAAATAGATGACTTAGAATAGATTTATTTTGAAGATTATGAATTAGTCAAATACAATAACATCTCATAGTTTATTACCTTTCACTTTCCTAAATTTATCTTTCCTCATGAAGTACTCCCTTTCAAATCTTTGAATGGAGTCGAGACCCCAAATGCAATCTATATGGGTCTTTGCTGCAAGATTAGGAAGATATTGAGTAATGTACATCATCATCATATATCTCTCAATCATAAAACCCTTAGGACATGCCCTTTGTCAAACCAAACGCTTCAAAAATTTCAAGTGTCTCTCAACCATCCACATTGACCTAGGCTATATAGGCCCAAACAATTGAATCTCTCCAACTTGGTATATGAGGTAGTATTCTTGTCCATTGGAAAAATTTGAAGGTAAACACTTTTGAATTTCACATATTAGTAGAGGAATTATTTTCTTCAAATATTTTATATCTACTTTATGGATTTCTTTAGACAAAAACCACCTAATGGGATTCAAGACACAAAAATATATAAATACAAGAATTTACAATATATTACTTATTTGATATATTGAACAAATATCATTGCTTACCTTATGTGTTTGATATTATTGTTGAAGTTGTTTGGGAGTGATAGAGGTAGCACATAATACAACAATCGTAAACTAATCATTTCATTCTTTTCTAATGTAATACAATGAAAATTGAATGCAATTTCAAAAATATATTGTAAATACAAAAGACCATGACTTACCTTGATGAAGGTATGCCAATCATGAATTTTTAGCCCTTATTCAAATTCACTTTTCTTTGATATGAGATTGATTATATTTTTAGCAAACTGTGTAGGAAATATCATTTTTTTGTATGACTTCTTTTATGGCATTACTTTGCTACTCCATTGATAACCAAGGAAGGGCACTTGCATTAATTTGGTCTCCATTACTATTTGACTTAATGATATTTTTTATTACATGATTGGAATCATGAATGTCACTACAAATTTTGGCAAGTTTTTTCTTTTTCATGCCTTTGATCCAATATTTTCCATAGTGTCTTTGTTAAAATATTTCCAATATGCATGGTATCAAAAAAATGCACAATTTGTAGCTACTGATAGGAGGGCAGCCTTCTAAATTCTCTAGGATAAAATTTTAGTCCCTTTGGAAGGTGGTCAGTACTGATTCCTCGATGGCCTCAAATTCTATTATATTTCAAATGCAATAGGTGAGGTTGTGGCTTTGATGTAGTCTCTTCTTTCCCATTAAAAATAGATTTTTTGACACTTTGAAAATTATTATTTTTGTGGAGGAAGTGCCTATTCTCATCAAACACCTACTTTCTTAAACTTTTGGAATGACAAAATTTCATATTTGGATCACACATTGGACATGCAAATTTTCCCTTTGTTTGAAGGTCTACAAGATAATGATACAATTAGATTAAATATATTCATTTTTGGAATAGTTTTATTGTGTACAACTAGATTTCATCATAACATACCACATAAATGTGTCAACCCTGGGGCATCATGAATTTTCCACACAAGCATTGCATGGGATTGAATTTTTTTTTTTCCAATTGGTCTAGAGATATCATACATATTTAAACCATTCCATAACACCAACAACTCATCAATAAGAGTACAATATATACATTCATAACTTTCACTTGGTACTTACCTAGTTTAATGAACAATGCCAAATAATTATTGTGGTCATTTCACTCCAAGACTTATAATTACATGTAGGTAACAATGAAATAATTAAATACTTAGAACAATCATTGCCAAAATAATGTGCTCCGTCTTTATTGACATCCATGGAGGAAGGTTATTATTGATAACAAATATAGGCTAGATCAAGTAAAAAGATCTCATCTCTCCAAATGCATTGACACTGTTAGTTTCCAGAGAAAGATTGAGATTTTTATGCTCTTCTTTAAAGTGTGGCCACTTTTCCTCTAAGTCCTTAAATTTTTAACCATCCTCAGGAATTCAAATAATGTCATCTCGAATTATATTGCATGTATGGTAATCTATAAATTGTTCCAAGCTACTACACCTAAATAACCATTTAAGATGTGAAATAATGGAGATATAACAAAGAAACTTGCAAGGAACCTTTTTTGTCACTTGATCATCTTGATATCTATTCATATGACTTTCAGGGCATCTATTGTATTTTCATGTTCTTTATGATAAATTACTTGATCTTGAGGACAAGTATCTATTGATTGATACTCCATTCTAATATATTTCATAGTGGCACATAATTCTTGGTATGAGCAAGGGAGAACATTTTGTGGTGGCAACAAATAGCCACCTATCAATCTACAAAAAAAAATTAGTCGCTAGTATAAACAATCTTAATGGTATATATTTTACCTTTTGTAGACTATAATGTTGGATAAACTATTCATAACCTTCAAATTAACCAAAAAAAATACATCAAAGAGAAGAGTTGATTGGGATGCTTTGTAAAGGGTCATGTTTTCCTTCTCAACTGGAGGTATATCATGGATGACCTCAATTTCATCCTCATCCTCATCCTCATTGTCATCATCATCAACAGTAGTAGCAACAACACTAGTACCAAATGTGTCATGGATCAATGCATTCATATCATCATCTTCAAATGTGTTTTCTGGCACATGATCGTCATCTTCCATGGGATCATGATCTTCTCTTTCAATACTCATACCTCCATGTTCCTTCATATTCAAATCTCCATATTCCTTCAAGATGTGTTGTTCCTGTTGGAAATATTCAAGATATGACAAGTTACTAAGAGGGGAGGGGTGAATCAGTAACTTTTAAAATTTCAAACAATAAAACTGCATACTGATATATTCACCATTCATCCAAGTAACCTACTGTAAGCATGAAACAAAATCATTTGCAACACTTGAACACACAGATTTGGTGACCCAAAAACCTTCCAAATAGAAAGTAAAACTGGGGTGGGGATGAAACCCACAAAGCTTCGTTATTGCAGTATGAAGTTGGCCGGTTAAGGCTTACAATGACCACTTCTGGTGATCTGCCCTGTTAGGAGCACAAAGGATTTCTAGATCCACCTTGTTAGAGGATTTACAAACATACAATAAAGTATGCACTCTGTTAGGAGATTTACAAAAGACTGTTAAGTCTACCTTGTTAAAGGATTTACAAAAACTGATTCACCTGTTAGAATGAAATAGTGGATCTGATTACAACTGATTGCTGATAAGATCCGCTATGCTCTGATTCACCTTGATGTGATAGATAAAACTTTTCTGCTCCAAAACTTGACCTTGCTGAATACCTTCACAACTCAGCACACATACTTTCGCACACATGTATTTCTTTCACACTTTCACATTTTCATTCATTACCATTACATTTGAATGATACAATACATTGCATATATATACCATCCAAATAAACAATACATGCAAGGTCGGCCAAAACAACAAGTGCAAATCTCTATACAAAGTCGGCCCAAGGTAAAAACTCGGGTTCACTGAACTGACTCGGTGTCCTTCTGATACTCGGCGTCCACTGCGTTACTCGGCATCGTCATGCACTCGGTAGAAGTGAAGGCACAGTCCATACTAAACACTTTGAGTAGTTCTGAACTCGATAACCACTAGAGACTCGGTAGAAGAGATGTCACTCGGTGAACACTTCTATCTGAACTGTAGCTCGGTGATCAAAGGAAACACTCGATAGAACCTTGTGACTCGGTGATAGTTAGTTTCCTTGATAACCGTCTAAGCTTGGTAAAATTAATTTCCTTGATAACCTCAGGAGCTCGGTTTATCATGAAGTTCTTGGTCAATACTAAGTACATCTTCACTCGGTCAAAACTGATTCCTTTCTTTACCTCGAACACTCGGTAAACACTGAGAACTAGGTAAAGGTTGGCTTACAAAGGAATGTCCGGTGAGAGCTCGGTAAGCATTCAGAATCCAATAAGTGTTGTAACTAATGACAAAAATGTATCATAATGCCAACAGTTCCATACCATAGACTACCCTAGGGAGATTTACCTATATAAAAATGATGATAATCAAACCCCCTTTCTATGTTTCATAAGTATATTAATTGTGAAAGCAATATAACAAAGAACTTACCAATTGATGATAATCAAACTCCCCTTTATGTGACTATTCTCCCAACAATGTCTCTTAAATATTTTGATTTTGATTCTTCTTGTCTTTAAGCCCTTACAATGCTTGCAAGGACAATAACATTTGTCATCAACTGGTCTTATAAAGTTAGACAACAATCTAGTGATTGTCTCTGTATTTTGATCAAACTATTAGTGTAAATAATTATTATTTACACTTTACTTAATTTTTCTTAGGATAAATGCATTATTTTATTATTTATTATATTAGACACCTAAGATTTTGCATACTCATCTAAGTTGTCTTGTTGACAACACAGGAGTAAGCAACTCCAATTTAGCACATGGTGTCTACATCATTGGAGTTTGTATAATCAACTAAGTTGTCATGTAGACAACATAGTTATTCACACTCTCAATTTAGCACATGGTGTCTACAACATAATTTTATGTGATACACCTTTGTAGGCTTATCCTCTCACCATCACACTAACTCCTATGCTTAATGGAGGATAACACACTCCTGGTGGACATGTACTTAGTTGTGGAGCTTATCATATTGCTAACTCCTAGACATTCTAGATGTATCATAGAGACCTTTATAGACAAGCACCTCTAGTGTAGAATAAAATGAATTGAATATCATATTGTTATTCTAATCATGCTCTGTTGATCTATTTTGTGCTAGTTATTGTCCTTCTTGGTCTTGGGTGATTTTTTCCTTAGAATTTTTTTTACATGGTATCAGAGTTATACCAAATTCTTACATGGTATCAGAGCCATAGAGGCATCATTTCATAGCCATTGGAGACCAATCTTGCTTCACCTCTCTAAGGACACCTTGACTTAGATCTAGAGTATCCACAGATATTGGGACCATCTATAGCCAAAGCAAACCTCACCATTGCATCTAGAGCATTGATTTAGTGAAAATTGACTATAAATTTGCCTATATCTAGCCATTGTCAAATTTGAAGCAATTTTTTTCTACAAACCAACACCCAAAGGCCTTGATTTGAAAATCTATTATTATCTATTAGATTTGTACATTTATTATGTTTTAGATCTACATTTATATTTCTGTACCATTTTTTGGAGTAATTTTTCAATTTTTTTTAGGCCATTAGGCCTGTAAAGAATTTTTTTTTGCAAGAACTGGGTGGTGAAATCTTGGCCCTCATAGGTCAAATATTCTTTGTAAGTACACCATATTCCAAATTACATTAGTGGTCATAGAACAAGCTAGCTGAATATTCCAAATTTGGCTCAACATTTGGTGATAGTTTCCTTCAATATTTTGGCATTGCACATACAATTGGCAAGTGGACTGATCAACCTCTAGCAAGTTCTTTTTGGTTACAACCTATGGTTTTTGGGTTTTAAATAAATCCAAACCCCAATGTGAGGTGCATGTGGGACTAAAATCCCCAAGCCTCCCCCTCGTCGGCATTCATTCTGGCATCTACCGACAACTGATAAACTTTCACTGGTAGTAGATAAACCTTCATTGGTGACCAATAACCATTCTTTGGTGGATGTTTAAACCTCCTCTAGAACAACTTTTGCAAAGCTAGTGCAGCCACCTCAGCCACTCCGTAGCCCATTCATTGACCTCTATGTGGAGCACAGTCAATAGACTAGTCAACTCGCCATGTAGGCCTAGCCATGTAGGTGTACAACACACCCCCACAACAAAAAATCATAGCTTGCCATGTGTTTTCCATGCCACATAGGTGACATTAACATCATCCTTACATCATCCTCCATGCAGGCATCCATATAGTCCATACACTGCTGACATCAGCAATGATGTCACCTAGGGAAGTCAATTTTTTGTTGACATCAGTAGACCTCTTCATTAAATTTGAAGACCATTTAACCATTATCTGGAGGCCAATTAGAACTACTATGATGACTATTTGGACATCAAAATCAACCTCATGTTTTTCTAATTAGAGCCCTCCCTAGATTTATTTTTGATTTGACAGTCCAAATTTGGGAGGCCATATCTTAGTCATCCGGGCTCCAAATTAGGTGTAATTTTTTTTGATTTTGGGTAAAATTTCTTGAACTTTTCAGTGGTTCTATTACTTTCTAGTTTTGGTGCACAATTTGTCAAAAAATTATAGTTTTTGGTGACTATACTTGTTTAATCTTGCATTTTGCAACTTCAATTTCTCTATACAAGCTCATCTAGACTCCAAATGAGGTTCCATTTTTTTGAAAGTGAATAATTTTTTGTTTACTTTCTAGACCTACAATCAAATTATAGGCTTGTGTGGGAAAAAATATCACTCTCAAAAATAGGTCCTTTCTTTGCTTTATATTGCTTCAAAATTGTTGTACATTGTAAAATTCTAGATTTGAACTCCAAAAGGAGGTTGTAAACAAAAAAATTAGAAGTCCACAAGGTCTAAATTGGCAAGTGTATATTTTAAATGTACTAAGTATAAAGTGCCAAAATCTTTCATTTGGGGGGTTTCCTAATAATGTCAAATGGGGGGTTGTCTCTTGGTGTGTGTTCCTCTTTTTTTGTTGTTATCTTTCATTTCTTGCATCATGCAAAATCTTAAGTTTCCAAAATCAACACCACATAACTATGCCATGTAGGGTATTAAAATTTAGTGTCAATTATTGCATAATGAAGTTTTTCAATATGTAGATGGTATGCTTCCTAAACTAATAGGTGATCAAGTATCTAAAAGTTATATTACTGCTTGGGAATAGGTAGATAGGAAAGCCCTAGGTGATATTAGGATGGGGATTGAAGATAATATCTTCTATCAGATCGCAAAGTACAATACATCCAAGGAAAGTTGGGATGCCCACAAAAACTTATATGGTAAAGTGATTGAGGAGGATGTTTACAAAATTGAAGATGAGCTTGTCTCCCTAGATCATAAGACATTTGATTCTATACATGATTTAATCATAAAGACAAATGAATTAAGAACAAAGCTTGATGATTATGGTAGTCCTATTAAAGATAACAAGTTGATCTATCTCATTCATAATATGCTGCCATATGAGTACTCCACCTTTGTTTTTTCTTACAACACCACAAGACTATGTTATAGGTTTCCTATAAGAAAATCAATTTTGATGATTATGCTCAATTGTTAGAAGATGAACAAGACAAGTTACAAACAATGGAGATTCTCAAGCCTTTAAAGTCTAAGGCATTGGTGGCTAATAATGAGGGTTCTCAAAATTTAACTAGTCTAAGTTCAAACAAAGGAAAGGATAAGAAGAAGTAGTAGAAGAACAAAAAACAAGAGGATATAGAAAAGACAACACCAACATCAAATCAACAAGGCAAGTCTTCCTCAAATAAAAATAAAAGGGAGACACTAATCAAGAGAAGAAAAAGTGTGCCTATTGTAAGAAGATGGGTCATGATGAACATTAGTGTTTACACAAACATATTGATGAGTTGAAGAATATCATGAAGAGACACAATCTTCCATTACCTAATGCTTATAAGGAGAAATGATGTTCTTCTTTAGACAAGGGAAAAGGGCATTCTTTACTCACAAACACTATTAGTGAAGGAGAATGGATTATTGATTTAGGTGCCACACATCATATGGGTGTGTCAAAGTGAGATTTTTCTTCCATGACACATTTAGAGGTACCACACATCTTTGTAGGTGATGATACTAAGGTGGAAGTTAAAGGTAAAAGAGAAGTTGAGATGAACAATGGAGCATTCAAGGATGTTCTATATGTTCCTAATCTTACCTCTAACCTACTTTTAGTCTACCAAATGACTCACTATGGAGGTGGAAATAAAGTTGAATTTCTTCTAGATTCAGTGGTAGTGAAAAGCATTAAGGATGAATCTATGATTGAAATTGGTGAAGCCAATCATGATTCAAGGCTTTACAATTTCTCCTCCTTTGTGCCAAAATCAAATGCACAAGCCTTGTTATTACATTCAAATGTAGGAAGTAAACTATGGCATGAGAGATTTGGACATCTCAACTACAAATATCTTCAATAGCTTAGCAATAAGAAAATGGTTAATGGTCTACCTCAAATTCAATTTTCAAAAGGTGTTTGTTTAGGTTTCTAACTTGGAAAACATCAAGAAAAATTGTATGAAAAGGGGAAGTCTTGGAGAGCACAATGTGTTCTTGAATTAGTTCATAGTGATGTGCCAGGACCGTTTCTAGTGCCATCATTTAGCAAGTCTCGCTATTCACTCACCTTCATACATGAGTACTCTCACTTTACTTGGGTTTTCTTCATGGCTCAGAAGAGTGAAGTGTTTGAAAATTTCTCAGCTTGAAGGCTCAAGTGGAAAATAAGCTAGGGAAATTCATCAAATTTCTTCAAACATATAATGGCCGAGAGTATGTGAACACAAGACTAATAGACTTTTGTACTCAAGAGGGTATTGAACTTCAACATTTAGTACCATATACACTATAGAAAAATGGTGTTGCTGAAAGGAAAAATAGAACTCTCAAAGAGATTACCGGTTACATGCTACTAAACAAGTCTCTTGATCAAGTCTTTTGGGCTAACACTATGAATTGTGCTAACTATATTTAGAATAGAAGTCCTCATAAATATTTGGATGGTGTAACTCCTTTTGAAGCATGGATTGGTAGGAAACCTATAGTTAAGAACTTCAGAGTCTTTGGTTGTCCAGCATGGGCCCAAATTCCTCCACAAAAACACAAGGCATTAGAAGCTCAAAGAAAACCTTGTATCTTTGTTGGATATGTGGACTCACACAAATCCTACAAGTTAATGGATCCAGAGATGCATGATATATTGTATGAGAGGAGTGTACATTTTGAAGAAAGTTGTCCAAGCTTTTCTTCTTCAACTCCTTCTTCCTCCTTCATTGAAGAGAGTGATAGTGATAACAATGACTTGGAATACGTTCATCCCCAACCAATATAGAGGCATCAACTAGTTGCAATTAGGGATAGTCCTTCTACATATTCTTCCAATATACCTAGATGGGCTAAGCAGACATTGGATGTGATAGGACCAGTGGTAGGGAATCCATTAGATTCTAGCTGGATAAGACCACAATACAACTCACTCCCACATGCTTATATTGCAATTTCTTCAAATCCACAATCATTCAAAGAAGCATCAAGCATTCTAGAATGGGATAGAGTAATGGAGGAATAATATAATTCTCTCATGAGAAATGATACATTGGACTTAGTCTCTCTTCCCAAGGGAAGAAAATTAGTTCAGTGTAAGTGGATCTATTGGATCAAATTTACAACAGATGGAAGTGTTGATAAACATAAGGCTCAATTTGTTGCAAAAGATTTTTCTCAGGTACCTAGCATTGATTACATTGAGACCTTTGCACTAGTTACAATGATGAATTCCATTCATTTCATAATAGCTATAGCAACAACTCAGAGATGGGTTGTTCATTAGATGGATGTGAAGGGCACATTTTTGAATGGTGATCTATATGAGGAGATATATATGGAGCAGCCATAGGCACTCATATAGGATGCTACCTTGGTTCACAAATTGAAGAAGTCTATCTATGGACTTAAACAAGCTCCCAAAGATTGGTATGCTAAGATGGACTCTTTTCTTCTCTCTAAAGGGTTCACTAGATTTCATTTCGATCTAAATGTCTACATTCTTTAGAGGGATGATTCACACTTGATCATTACAGGGACCATAACATCTATCATTGATAGTGTCAAGGATACTTGGTAGGATAGGTTTTTGATGATAGACTTGGGTCTACTACACTATCTCCTTGGTATCGAGATACATTAGTCTTCATCAGGGATAAAATTATCACAACCCAAGTATGCTCTTGATCTTCTTGCTTAGTTTCGCATGAGTGACTGCAAGGCTACAACTACCCCATTCCTTTTAGGTGTTATGTTAGAAACAAAGTGTTCCACTCCACTTGTTGATGTGACTTTATATAGAAAGTTGGTTGGAAGCCTTATCTACTTGACACGTACACATCCTAATGTCTCATTTGTAGTTGGCATGGTTTCTTGCTTCATGCAAGAGCCACATGAACTTCATTGGAAGATAAACAAACACATCCTACATTACATCTAGGATACACATACACATGGGATACATTATGTAGCTTGTACATGTCTTTAGTTAGTGGAATATATAGACTCAAACTATGTATGGACCTTGATTCATTCAAGTCTACTTTAGGATATGTGTTTCATCTTGGTTCTGGCCCTATTTTTTGGTAGAGTAAAAAGAAAAACACCATTGTTCTTTCATTGATTAAGGCTACATATCAAGGAGCTATGAATGCAACAACAAAGGCTATTTGGCTACAATAGATTTTGAAGGAATTTTCATTTGATCTACCCAGACCCATAGTCATCCATTGTGATAACTAGAGTGCTATTGAAGTCTTGAAACATCTAGTGCAATATCAGTGCACTAAACATATTGAGGTTCATATGCACTACATGAGAGAGGTGATCTATGAATAGGTCATTGCATTGTAATATTGTTCTATAGAGCAGCAGGTAGCTAACATCTTCACCAAGCCCTTCACAAACGTCAATTATATTCATTTGTGGGATCTCTTTGGGGTGAGGGATTTCTCACCAGGGGGGTCACATGATCCTTCTCTTCTCTATTTTATATATCTCTCTTTTTGGAGGAGGGTTTTTCCCATGTGGTTTTCCCTCTTTCTTTGTTTGTAGAGAGATTTCATTGCGTTTTAGTATTGCATTGTACTTGGGTACCTAACGTGGCCTCGTAGTTGGGACCCATTATACATTTCATCATAAATTTTGTGAGCTTAAATACATTCCCCTAAGTTTCCCTTAAGGGGGGGTGTTAGTGTAAATAATTATTATTTACACTTAACTTAAGTTTACTTAGGATAAATGTATTATTTTATTATTTATTAGGTTAGACACTTAGGAGTTTGTGTACTCATATGAGTTGTCTTATTGACAACATAGGAGTACGAAACTCCAATTTAGCACATGGTGTCTACAACATAATTTTACTTGAAAAACCTTTGTAGGCTTATCCTCTCATCATCACACTAACTCCTATGCTTAATGGAGGATAACCCATTTCTAGTGGAAATGTGCTTAGTTGTGGAGCTTATCATATTGCTAACTCCTAGACATTCTAGATGCATCATAGAGGCCTTTATATACAAGCACCTCTAGTGTACAATACAATGAATTGAATATCATATTGTTAGTCTAATTATTATTCTAATCATAATTTGTTAGTCTATTTTGTGCTAGTTATTGCACTTCTTGGTCTTGTGATTTTTTCCTAAGAAAAATTCTTACATGGTATTAGAGATATACCAAATTTTTACACAAACTTCCTTGTATTATCTAACATGATCTTTCTTCACAAGAATAACTTCTTTGTGTATGCTTATTGAGTTGGTTGAAGTTAATGCTTATATCTGCACATATGGTTTTGAAAGAAACATTTGGTGTAATTAATGTATATATTTGTAAAAATATTGGACATGTTGTACTTAATATTTATATCTGCACATATGATTTTGAAATAAAAATTTGGTTTAGTTAATGTGTATATCTACAAAAATATTGGACATGTTGTACTTAATGTTTATACCTACACATATGGTTTTGAAAGAAACATTTGGTGTAATTAATGTGTATATTTGTAAAAATATTGAATATTTTGTACTTAATGTTTATATTTGCACATATGGTTTGCAAAGAAACATTTGGTGTTAAAACAATACAAAAAGTTTTACAAAATTAATATTTTCCAAGAAAATGCACCTAAAGAACTGTTAGCTCCAAAGCAAGAACATGGTGTTGAAATACTAAATAAAATTCTTGACATGAGAGGTATGCAAGTGAGGGTGTTGACCAATCTTGAAAACTTGAAAGTTGAAATGAAAGCTACCAAGGATAAAAAACCTATGCTAGAGTTACAACACAATATGAAGTTGAAAGCTATCAAGGTTCAACCATCTATGCCCCTTGTCATCTATCCCTTTCCTCTTCATTCCTCTTGTTTGTAACTCCTTGTCACTCCCTCCATTTTTCTTCTTGTTCTAGTCTTCTTATTTTCTTGAAGATTCAGGGAGTTGTTCACATAATTCCTCATTAGTTCATATTTTAATTGAATTCTTGTTTCCTTCAACTTATCAATCTATTGGTTAATCCATGTGCGAGTGAATAGTGTTAAACATGAGTCATTATTGTGTCAAAACTTCATCTTTGTTTGACAAAAATATAATAGGAATTACATTCTTTCTTGTTCTATCATTATTGCCTTGGAAATAACATTTGCATTTTCTTAAACCAACATATCCTAATATATTAAATGTTGGTTTCTTAGATTTGTTCATTTGAAACATTTTTAAAGTTTTTGTGTATGTTCTTTATCTTCTTTCTCCTTTCAAAGTTTGTGTGTGTGGGATCTTTAAAGAAAACACACTTCTCACAAGATTCTTACCCTCTAATTTATTGCATTTAAGATATTTAGATATTAGGATTTGTCATGATCACCTTGGAATTTGTCATGCATTTCATCTAAATTTTCTTTTTCATTTCTTATAAGAGTGTTTCAAGGTTGGTAACCACTTCAATATCCTTTGCATGGTCTAGAGGTAATGTCATTGTGATAGAGGCTTCTGCAGGGGAATAAGCCTCATGATTATGGTATTTACATAGAAGTAGAACTTTCTTCTTCAACTCCTTTCACTCAACTCTTCATTGAAATTATTATTCCAATAGTGAGAATAGCTGCTACAAATTCTTGGAAGCCAAGGGACCCTGAACCTATGCTACATTTTTTTAAGAGATGGGAGAAGTTACTACCAGATTCAATGCTTTATAACATTTTGGATCATACAGTGATGCCCAAATTAACAATAGTGATAGATACTTGGGATCCTCATAGGGAAACTGTGCCAATATATGCATGGTTACATTCTTAGCTTCCATTTTTGGGCTAGCATATGGGGCCTTTATATACAACCATTTTTTATAAGATGGGAAATGCACTTCATTCATGACATGCAAGTGATGTATCTACACATACAATTTAATCACCTTGAAAAAATGTATTTGATCCTACTAGCTGGGAACAACTAATTATTTAAATTATTTTTAATTGAAAAATTATTTCTCCATCTTCAAGTAACCTAAATCCTTGCTTCTCCTAAATGTATTGTTTCTCTATTGTTGTATTCTATAATAAATTTTCAATTTCTTTCTCCATTTTTTTACGATGTATAGAAAAGACCATATCATCTTAGGATAACACTAAGGAAAGTGGTTGCAAGTATATGAATAAAGAACTCAAAAAGGAGTTCAATTAAATAAATAATTTGTGTCTAATACTATTTAATGAAATACTAAACCAACTAATCATCATATACTTATAAAAATCAAAATATGCACAAAGTAAGATCTTGGTACATAAAATTTCAGCAAAAAATAGAGGGAACAAAATTCAAATAGGGATTCATATAATATCTAACTATAATTATGAATTAAACATAATATCAAATGCAACCCTACTTACAATGTAATATCATTCTATGTATTTTGTTAGTCCACACCAAAATCAATAACCTTGTTTTTATATTACAAACTTTTTGATAGTTAATTACCTTTTTTTTTAATTTTTTATTTATTTTGGGAAGTAATCCCCTTGAATTGGGCATACCATGTTTTCTATCCCAGTATTATCAGGACAGTCACAAATAACTCCTAGAATTGTTGTTCACAAACCTAGTGGATATTCATACACACCCAATTCAAAAATTACTACCATTAGATATCTTTATTTCAGATAATCATATAAGAAATGGGTTATGGTGATCAACCCATGAGCAACCTAAGCCTTATCTTATCCCAAATGTCAACCACATACATTCTATCTCTCCTTTTCTTAAATGAACAAAAAGACTTAATCCCCACATGTCTTTTGAGAATTAATTACATTCAACGTTGATATCATTGCAATTATTTTTAGGTGGAATTTAGTTTTTATGATTACTCAGGAAACTATTAGAGTGAATGTGTTTCTTGATAAATGTCAATAAGCTAGAGAGTAGAAACTCATCCATACCCCAAAATGACTGAGGAAATCAAAGGCTTAAGAAAATAAAAGATAGAGTATATCTTAGAAGTAGAAGATCACATAACATTTGGTGAAGTAAAGAAAAGAGTCTAGGGTTGATAAGAACTAATATTATATAGCTCATGCTTTCAACTCTATTTATTTTTGTATTCAACAAAATAGGAAGAGTTTGTATAGTAAAAAAATCATTTTATGTGTTCTGCATATTTTGTAATATTTTCTATGATATGTTTTTGTAAAGTTTCTTGCAAACTCTGCCTATTTTTCATGGTCTATACTATTTTTTTTAGGACCTTGAGGTAAGTCACTTAGCATGGTTTGAGTGAGTTTCATTATTTTATTATTTGGATTTTAGAATATGTATGTAGCTAGATCATTTTTTCTATCATGTAGATAATATGTAATAAGCATCTTTAAAAAGATCTCTCTTAATATATAAAGACATAGATATTTAGAAGGAAATATAAATACATACATGTTTAGAAGGAAAGGAAAAGAAAATTTACGTACATACCTCTTCTTGCCCTTGAAGAATATCATAGAGCAAGGGCATGTAGATCACAAGGGCATGACACAACAATGAATTCATAAAGTAAGGGCACATCACAATAATGAAATCATAGAGAAAGGGTACAAAAATAAAATGCAGAGATCACAATGGTACAACAACCAAATGCCTTGATCACAAGGTCTACGTCAATGTTTACATCACTACACCTATTTCATGTGTAGTGCAGTCCACCTCTTTCACATAGCTCACTCCAACTCTTTCACACATAGCTCTCCACAATCAAAATAAAATGGAAAATGATTTTCGTATTCTATTTTTTCTTTTTTGTTTATGCTTGTGAGGGCGTCAAAATTATGATGCCAATATCAATATTCTGATGATGTTGGGGAAATTGCAAAAAAAACTTGAAAATCACCAAAAATTACACTCCTATTGCAAATTGCCATTGCAATTTGACCCCAAATGTTGTAGTGTTACAATTATCTTATGAAGAGTGGTTTTAAGAAGACTCATGATAACAAAAATATATACTTGAAGACAAAAGGAGGTAAATGCATTTACTAGCTGAAATTTTTGTTGATGATATCATATTTGGAGGTCTGAATGCATTATGTAAGACATTTGCAACTGAAATGAAGAAAGAGTTCGAGATGTCTATGTTTGGAGAGATAAAGTTCTTTCTTGGTTTGTAAGTATATCAGATGAAATATGATATATAAATCACTCAATCTAAGTATGTGAAGGAAATATTGAGTTTTTTTGGTTTGGAGGATTCAAAACTAATTAGCACTCCTATGGTGACAAGACATAAGCTTTCAAAGAAGACGATTCTACTGAGGTGAATCAAACATTGTATAGGTCTATGATTGGAAAGTTGCAATATGTAGTACATAGAAGACCTAAGATTGCATTAGCTATTGGAATTTTTGTAATATTTTCTACAAATCCTAAGGAGATTCACTTGATGGTTGTTAAGAGAATTATGAGATATCTGAGAGGAACAAAAGGTTATGGTCTGTACTACAAGAAAAGTGATAAATTTGAGTTAAGAGCCTATATAGATGTTGATTAGGCTAGAAAAATTGATGACATAAAGAGTACAAGTGGTGGATCATTTTTCTTAGGAAAGAGATTGGTCACCTAGACTAGTAAGAAACAAAATTGTACATCTATATCTATTGTTGAAGCTAAATATGTGGTTACTATAGTAAATTGTACAAATGTGGTATGGATCAAATGTTAGAAATATAAGAGGAGTAACTAAGAGGGGAGGGGTGAATCAATTACTACTATAATATATCTCAGATCCCTTAGATGTCAATACAAAATAAACTCTAAAAATTGAATATTGCCAATGCTCAACAAACACACATAAAATGTTGTAACTCGATAAATCATGAACATGAAAATATTATATGTTATATGTGATTTACCATTATTTACATAGATGCAAGCATATAAATGAATCTATCATGAACACATTTGACACTAGGATTTAATGTGGAAACTCAATTTGGGAAAAACCACTGATTAACTAGTTGTTGTTCTCACTCTTGTGAAGTGATCTCTATTAGGAGCCAACCTTGTTAAAGGTTACAAAACACACTTCTATATGTGACCCTATTAAAATATTTAATCACCCTATTAGGAGCGGCCTTTTTAGAGGTCTTAAGACAATTCAATAGAACTACCACCTCGTTAGAGAATTTATAAATGGTTGTTAAGCCAACTTTTTTAAGAGATTTAGATCACTGCTATAATGGTTAGAGAGTAACAATGAGATGACCTGATTTGAATGCAAATGAATTGCTAATTATAGATGTCTATTTTTTCTTGTATTTGATCTTTTCTAATCGAATATATATTTTCTACTCCATAAGGATATTCTAGATATCCATCAAATTCACTTCCTCTCTTCATCATTAAATCTTCAATACATTCATAACTTCTTACACTTTTTGAATCCACAACTTGACTTTATACTTATATCTTTCATATTGTCAAGTTGGCTCATATACAACTTAGAATAACTAATATTCATCACCTCAGTTGGCTAGAACTAATAGATAAATCAATTAAGCTTAATATGCCAAAACAAGAAAATCCTTTGTTAACTGACCCAGTTGGGTAGACACTAACTTAGAAATGATTTCATGTGTTAACCAAAATAAGCTTGGTTAACACTAAAAAATTGTAAAGATCCTTTGGAAACCAAGTGAGCTTGATTAACACTCATCTTCTGCAGACTATCCTTTAACACCCAAGTGAGCTTGGTAGATACCACCTTCTAAACTAGGCAAACATAGGAATACTTTGTAGACACAAAAAACTATCTTCATTTCCCGAGTGAGATCAACATACACTAACTAATAATGATATGACATTTGTGTAACATCAAAGACAATAAATAATTAATCAATTATATCTAGCAATCTCCCTCTTTGGAATTGATGGAAACACAACATGTCATAACACAATTAAATTTTTGATCAGAAATAAAGTAAGAAACATATCCTTAGTTTCATTCATGAGAACTTCCTCTATCCATGTGAGCTCTTCCTTTCTTCAATTTCTCCCTCTATCTATAATAGCTTTTTCCAAGTTCATTCTCCCTCATAGATAATTCTTCATAAAGTTTCTATGATAGAAAACTTCTCCTTCTTTGGAATGACAATTTTTTTTATGAGATATGATAGTAAACTTATTCCTCTTTGAAAAAACATGCCAAAGACAAAAATTCTGTTAATATCAACATATCTTAAGTACTGATTCATTTGCAATATGCCCTTACCAATTCTGCACCAATTGAATAATCTTCAACTAGCTCTTGTTGATGCATCACTAAACTTGATTTAGTCAGCTTTAGATAGGGGAATGACCCCTATCTTACCTCTTAGATATAGAAATGCATCCTTAGGTAATAGCTTGGTCAATATGTATTCGATCTATTCTTTTGTATTTACATATTTCAATATGACTTCTTTATCCTACACCAACTCTGTTAAGAAGTGATATTTTATATCAATGTGCTTTGTTTTGGTATGCATCACTAGATTCTTTGATATATTGATTATGCTAGTGTTATCATAGTATATGACTATTGGATCCTTGATCTCTATCTTCATTCCTTCCAACAATTGTTTGAACCAAATAATGTTAGAACAATTAACTGCTGCTACCACATATTCTACCTCTGCTATGGATTGAGAGATGCAATTTTGTTTCTTTCTTATCCAAGACACTAGTCTTTTACCAAGAAAAAATGCTTCACCACTACTTCTTTTTCTATCATCAAGACTTCCTACCAAATCAACATCATTAAAAACCTTCAAGTCCAAATTTCCTCCAAGTTTGTACCATAAGCCATCGTCTTCAATACTTTTTAGATATCTCATGATTCTCTTGATTACCATCAGATGATTTGCTCTAGGATTTGAAAAGAATCTTGTCACCATGCCAATTGCTAGTGTAATATTAGGCCTTGTATGTACTACATATTGCAATTTTCCAATCATTATTTTGTATGTGGTCTGATCTACTTCTTTGGAATCATCATTCTTGGAAAGATTAAGTCTAGTAGACATAGGGGTTTCAACTAGTCTTGAATCTTCCATTCCAAATTTCTTTAGTATCTCCTTACAATTGAATTGATTGGTGTATATACCATTTTTGTTCTACTATATTGACAACCCAACAAAGAATTCTATCCCACAAAGCATGGACATATCAAATCCTTTACTTATTTCTTCTTAAAATGCTTTGCACAAGTCATCATTTACTATGAATAAACTATTATCAAAAAATATTTCTACCAACACAATCTTCTTGTCTGGTCCTTCTCTGATATACAAACTACTATTAACATTTATTCTTTGAAAGCCAATCTATACCAAGTAATTATGAAGTCTTTTATACCAAGCTTTGCGAGCTTGATTGGGACCATATAATGTTTTCTGTACTTTGCAAACTATGTCTCTTTTTCTAGGATCTAGAAAACCTTTTGGTTGTTCAATGTAGACTTCCTCATCAAGAATTCCATTCAAAAATGCAGATTTAACATCCATTTGATATACTTTAAATGCTTTGTGTGTTGCATATGCTAGTAAAGTTCTAAAACCTACTAATCTTGCAATAGGAGCAAAAGTCTCACTATAATCAATACCTTCTTCTTGTGAATATAACATTTACATACCAGTCTTGCATTATTTATGAAAACTTTTCCATCTTCATTTAACTTATTTTTGAACACCCACTTTGTGCCATTTACATTTTTATCCTTAGGTCTAGGAATAAGAGTTTAGGTTTTGTTCTTTTCTATTTGTTCTATCTCTTCATTCATTGTGTCAACTCAAATTTCATTTTCCAGAGCATCTTTAACATTTCATGGTTCAAATTCAGCAAGTAAACATGTACCTTTTAATTTTCCTTTTGTAATTTTTTCATTAGATTCATCTCCAATGATCTAATAAGGTGCATGATGCCTTCTGACATATCTTGCTAGCATAGGTTCTTTGGGTTTTGAATGATTTCCACTATTTTCATCATGAACTTTAGTATCAAGCCTGGGTCCCACTGTCTATGACTCGAGTCCATCAGACTCAGTTTATACTAGCTCAATAGCCTCTAACTAGGACTCTGGTCCTTTAGATCATGACTCAAGTTGCACTATCTACAACTCAATAACTATTGGAATTTTGGGGATTCGAGAGATGAAGCTTCCTTTCTTCCCAGATAGGTTTGGTAGCATATCAGGTTTATAGTTAACAAATCTTCTATAATCCTCTAGTTCTTTGTTGCTTTCTTCTTCACTCTTTTCTACAAACTCATCAATTCTAACATGTGCAATTTCTATTATTTTATGAATAGACAAATTCAAACATTTATATGATTTACTTTTGTTGGTGTATCCTAGAAATATGCCTTCATCACCTTTTACATAAAATTTTCCTTTTCTAGATTCTTTCATGATATAACATTTGCTGCCAAATACTTTCAAGTAACTTACATTAGGTTTGTAGCCATACCATAGTTGATAAGGAGTTTTGTTTGAATCTTTTTTCAACTGTACTTTGTTCAAAGTATGAATTGTAATGCTGATAGCTTCCTTCTAGTATTTAATTACAATATTCTTTTCAATCATCAGGATTCTTGCACAATCCATGATGGATCTATTTCTTCTTTTAGCTATACCATTCTGTTGTGGTGTACTAGGGGCTTATACTAGTCTTTTAATTCCTCTTTCAATGCAGAAGCTATCGAATTCATTGGAGATGAATTTACTACCTCTGTCTCATCTTAAGCCTTTCAACCTCTTTCCAGTTTCTTTTTCTACTCTTTCTAGATACCACTTGAACTTTTGAAAGGCTTCTGATTTTTTATTTTAGATACATTACAGTCACCATTCTAGAGTAGTCATCAACAAAAAGATTGAAAAACTTTTCTCCACTATAACTCTCTATTCCAATAGGTCCACATAAGTCTATATGAATAGTTTCTAAGACTTCTTTTGACTGATAGTTTTTTCTTTTGAAACTAGTCTTTCCCATCTTACCAATTTGGCAATTTGTCATGCCCAAAAAATGAGACGAAAAACACATACAATTTTTTTATAATAAGAACCATGATTCAATAAGATAATATGGTCAACGAGGGTTTAGCTATTTAACTACAATGGAGTTAATTGTCCAAGGGGTTTAAGATTTAGATAGCCAAAGGTACTATGAAGCTAGATGCAAGTTCACAACAATATTAAAAAAAAAGGTTACAACTCAATTTGATCATATCATAAGATGGATAGTAGGATGAACCTAATGTTTCTAGTAAATTGATTAATTAATTTAAATGAGTAGCCCATTTAACTAAAGTCCTAACCCATCCATTTACTTGAAAAATTTGATCGGCATTACAATTTAAACCATTAAACATTAAGAGAATTTGAAACTCTAGAAGATCAATACAATTTTTACTATTCAACCAAGCTAACTATGTGCATAAATTTAATCAAAATTTTGTTAGCCTTTAATGTATGTACCATAGAGATAGACATTATTATCAATTATATTATCTATGTTTTAATTTCAAATTACCTCCTACATTCTCATAAGAATCTAATTTATATTGATCGATTATTTACAATTAAAATTGAGACTAGGATTAATTCAAATAAATCTATAAGTTAAACTTAGATTTATTCAAAACTATTATAAATTTAAGTCCAATATTAAAATGTCAATATTATGACTAATCAAACTAATTCAAAATAGTAAAAAAAAACTAATTAATAACATAAACTAAAATACAACTTATAACAAAAGATAACTAGAATTGAGCTAATTAATTAACATAAGATTATCAAGCTAACCACAATCAAAAACCTATTTACTAACATCTATATTAGCATAAAAATACTAAACTACTTCCTAATGTCATCAACATCTACAAATCTAACTAAAGTTTTAAAGCTACTCTTATTCAAAATTAAATATAAATTTAAATCCTAGCTAACATTAAATAAACTATCCTAAAACTACATACTAACTTTACAACTTCACCATAAACTAAATATAATACTAACAAACTACACTACAAAATAAATATAATATTAAATAAACTACACAACAAAAATAAATGTAATACTAAACTACTATACTAACCTAAGACACTTACAATAACCACACTTCAAACCCAAGAAAATAAGAATTTAAAACTACTCCCCCCACATCCTACCTACACCTATCCTACACCTACCCTACACCTACCCCCCCCCCCCCCCCCCCCCCCACGACTCCCCATGTAGCTTCATGCTACCCCAGACCTGCCATCGCAGGCCTTTCCTTACTCACCTTGCATGATCCCCAAGCGCATGATGGTGTAGGGGATCAGTGGGTGCAAGTTGAAGTTTATATATATATATATATATATATATATATATATATATATATATATATATATATATATATATATATATATATATATATATATATATATATATATATATATATATATATATATATATATATATATATATATATATATATATATATATATATATATATATATATATATATATATTTTAAAATTTCACTTGCCCTCCCCTTTGTAATACAAGGTCAACGTTCACTTAGCCAAGTAAATGGCATGGTAGGTAGTTGGTGGGGTCCACGTCTAGCCTCAAAAAGGAAGTGAAAATAAAAAGTAAGAGATGGGGAAAACTAAATTAAGTTGGTGGAATTTTTTTTTTTTTTTTTTTAATTTAATAATTTTATATAGCTAGATAGGGTTCCTAGGCAAGTACCTTGCCCCTTCTATTCAATATGGAGTTTAATCCTAAAGTTTTTTTGTTGAGATATGTCAACAAGATGTCCAATTAAATATTTTAATTTTAAATGAATTTAATTTATATCCCCTTTTAAAGAATTTAATAATGATTTTTGGTTGCACTACAAAAGAATAATTCAAGGAATATTCTCTATGACTTAGGGGGAATTAAAACTTTCCCCATACATTTTCTAGAGAAGTTTTTAACTCCTGGAGGTCATTTTTTTTTTAAGGCAATTTTGTCTAAGTGTTGGCATGTTTTTTTCTTTTCTATATATTTTTTTATACAAGGAGTGATATTCACTCCTAGTGACAACATAGATACCTTTGAACAAGTATACTAATCTAAGGATGTGCATAGGGTTATTATTTTCTTTTCTCCTATAATTATGTTTAATCAATCATCATATAACAAGGTGTATGTCCCATTCATTTAGAATTCAAGGTGATGCATAACTCTTAACCAAATTTGATTGTGTCAATTGTAAAATTTTACAAGGAGAGAGTTAACTTCATTGTCCACAATGTAGGGTTTTGATTTCCTCTTAATATTTAAAACATCAAATTGGGAACTTCAAAATATCAAATTACTTTTCATTAATCATAATTGAAAGCTTGAAAATTTATAATTCAAAGACATTATCTATCAATTTCTTTTCTCACATACATATGCAAAATTTGAAATCACATGAGAGCAATATAAGGAGGTTTTCATAATTCTTTTCTTTCTCTATTATTCATCCTGGTTCAAGGTTCCATTGGGAAAGAACCAATAAGAAAACTTGAAGTCCTTGCCGATACATCAAAATTCAAATACATTTTACATAATATTACAATTCAATCGAATTCACTTCTAGATCCTTCACAAGTGCTTTCTTCCAAAACCTTCAAAACTTCAAGGAAATACAAGGAGAAGACAAGAGTTGACCCAGGGTGAAACATCACAACATCAAGAGAAATTCAAGCATACATCCCAACCTGGTTTTACACAATAGGTCCAAACATAGAACCTAAATAGGGGGAAGGTGGATTTTTCCAATGAGAGACGTCAATCACCATACCATAACATAGCCCTTTCTGAGCTAAAAGTTCCAGAATTTTCATTCTTTTACAAGGCCCTTTCAAGGCTATTTCCAAAAGGATTTTCATTCCTTTTCATATTCAAGAATTCACAATATCAACAAGGTATGTGATCAAAAGTAGGGGCCTATACACCCTACCATTTTTCCCTTCTTTCACCATGAGAGGAGACTCTACACCATTGAGGTCCAACTAAGGCCCTTCCCCCGTACATGGCCACTTCTTCCCTATCCAAGGTTGAGTAATGCCAAAACAATCCCCATGAAATCCCTTCAAAACAAAACATGAAAACAACCATAAGAATAACATCAAGAACAAGTTAAGATCCCTCCAAATCAAACCCAACACACAAGCAAGGAAACAAAGAACACCACAAAACCTTATGCAAGGTTCAAGCATAAACAACATGAAGCACAAATCGAAAAGAGTGAAGAAATCTCACCTTCACAAAATGTTATGCTAAAATGGTAAGTTGAGAACAGATTTTCCCATTTTTTCCTTCAATCTTCAAACTTTCTCTCAAACTAGAGATTGGGTGACAAAACTAAAACTACTCCAAAATGCCTCTAAGTATGATCCTTAACTCAACTAGACTTCAAGTAACATCAAGATGGAGTTTTAGTCACCAACTCATGGAGGAGACAATCAATTTTCGTAATTAACCAAAAATAGGGTTTTTGAGTGACCCTAAAAGTCAACCAAGGAGGCTAAAGGGGTGAAAAGTACTCCCAACCCATACCTTTACCCCTAGGGTACTTAAATTTAATGTTTTGAAGCCTTAAAGACTTAATAGGAACAAACAAAAGCTAGAAGAATAGTAAGACCAAATAAAAACCTTCAAAGAAAGACAATGCCAAGATAGTTTAAATTAACAAGGGGCTCAATTCCATCTTTCCATTGGATTTCCTAGCTAAATTTCTTGCACACTCATTGCACACATCAGTAGTTCAAGAAACACATGTATATATATGTAAAAATATGTATCGAGAAATTCATGTAAATTAAAACATCCATTTTTCTACAATCAATTGTTTATCTCATTCTATTCATTAAAATTGGAAAAATAAAAGTATTAGTTTTGCATTCATTCACTTCATCATCATACAGGTTCATAAAGCATTAAATCACTAATACATTTGGCATCAATTTGCAATGGCCAAGTGTCAAAATTGCGACGTAAATGTGTCACCACTACGACGGCAGCAGACGTCATTGTTTTTTAGTCGCAAATTATGACATCTATTCTTGGACATCGCAATTTTGACGCCTATCTGTTGCAAGCTCAACATTCTAACCCATCATTGCTCTCGTCGCAATGGATGTAGTTCTTGTCACAATTCCAACATCTTCACCACGCATTGTGACGGGGTGGCATTGGCATCTACCCATGAGTTCACTGAGGCGGGAGCCTTTACAGTTCTTCCGTGGGTGTCGCACTTGCGATGTCCATGGAAACTTGCGATAGTGCTAGCGGCGTGGTAGCGCCGCTATCAACACCACTGGCCATCGCAATGTTTGCAAATGTGTCACAATTGCGACGCAAAATCATCAATTGTGACAACGTCGCTATGCACGTGACGCTTATTTTGTCGCAATGCGTGTCTGGACATCGCAATTGTGACGTCCGTGGTTAGCAATATGGCGAGGCCATTGTGGCGGCAACACCAACTGCCATCGCCACCACAGTGGCCCTGCCACAAGCATCATCTTCAGCTGCTAGCTCTAGCAATGTGTTCATAGTCATGTCGAGCAGTTGTATTGCTCCTTCATCAAATGCAGTTGCCCATAGCTCCCCAGTGTGGTCTTGCAATTATAGGTGGACCATGTAGCTATAATTGCATTTCATAAATTGCTTGTCACATTTTTTACCATACCATTCTTCATTTGCATTTTCAGAAAACTTTTTCTTGCATTGCTTTCCTACCACTTAGTTGGGGCAAGCCGAGTAGGATAGCTTGTTTGTGTTGACCTCTATAATGGTTGCTTTCACAATGCACTTTATAGCACAAGTAGAACACACAGTTTGATCATGTATGTCATGAATTGTCATTCTCAATACTGCAGGAGGTTGTGAGGCATAGCTAATCAATGGCTCACCATTGTCCTTAACATTGTCATTGAGCCATCACTTTAACTCCGCTATCTCTAGAATTTGGAGATTGATCATCAGTTGTGTATTACCTATGGTGTTGAGTAATCTTCCATTGAACTCAGTAACACGACCTCCCTTAACCACTAGAACTATAGTGTCTTGCAAGTAGTAGCTTTGTTGCAATTCACTACCCACTTGCTCGGCTGCTGAGCCCCAAAGTGTTAGATCAATGGGGCTACGAGTCATATCAAGCAATTGGATGGTGCACCAAGAAACTTCCATTCCATTTGCTCTTCTTATTGTGGAGGTTGGTTTTACACATATTGTTTGCCGGTGCCCTGTTGTTGCTCCCTCGGTTGGTGTTGGATATGGTAATGACATCCTCTTGATCTTCTAACTCCATTACGTGGCTAAATGAAATATATATTCTCACCTTTTTGCTACCCATGCTTCTAGAATTTATACTTTTTACTATAACATTGTAATTCTCATAAGGTGTAGCTTGCTAAAGAATCACTGGTATGAGGATGAAGCTTCATGGGTTGTGCCAATAGAGATATATACAAGCTTGCTTTAATTTATATCAATAACCAAGTGTCAAATTAAATCATAGTAACGGGAATCAGACATTGAAGTTAGTGAATTACAGGACCATACTATCTTAAACAGAAGAACAGAACACACACATCATTATATGTAAAATTGAGCTTGTTACAATTAAAGAATAAAAATGGAATTTGAATAAGATGATGAGATGCTAATTAATTACAAAACACCTAAAGAAAATTTTGCAATGCAAAATATGAAGTTCAATGAAGTGGCTCATACACCTGCCTATGTAGATGAGATTTATCCGAACTTTAATGGATCCCGTCAGAAAGACCCCAGTGTGAAACAAAAGCTCACTTGGAGGTCACACAATCTGACACAGCCACCAGTAAAGATAGGAAAACTAAATTTCTCGGTCATCACAAGCAGCAGTTTGAGGATTTTAGGGTAGAATGGTTTTGGTATAAGTTTTCAGAGGTTGACAACCTCAAGGATCCTACAGAATAACGATGTAGAAGGGTGGATTGGTAGAACTAAATAATCCAAGAGACCAATATCTACAACAACTAAATTTAGGCAAATGAAGGCATGGAACAATATTACATAGCCCTAACTGGATATTGTCAATTTTTTCATCATTTGACTTCTCAAGGTTAAAGAGCACAGAAGAGATAAGGAATAAAAACTCAATAGTAAAATCGAGACTCCAAATCTATAACAAATTTGTACACCAGTATTAAACAGGGACGAAGGCTAAAAATCCAAATTTCACAACAGAAGAAGCTATCAAACCAAATCAGAACACCATAGATCATGGAATCCCACAATGGCATTTTACCTAAATCACCGAAGAGAACTCCAAACACTGTTGTCCACCTCTCCTACCATCATCCCAGTTCCTATAAGAGGTAACAAAGAACAATGTAAGTAAAGTTATTGAGAGGCAGAAAACATGCATTCTTCCAAACGATAGCAATCACACTTATCTATTCTAAATTTTATTAGTTCTTTAAATCCACTTGTTGCAAAATCTTTACAGAAGCAATTCCGTTTAGTAGTATGGATTGCAAGAACTTGCAATCTCTAAGAGAACTCTTTGGACAGATCCATAAAAATATTTAACATGAGTATGTTTGTGTAGGTTCTGAAGCTGAGTATCCCACAAATTTGATAATTTTTTGAAATGAGCCACTATTACTTTCCAATCAATACACCGCAGAAACCTGCAATGAAATGCAAGTTATCTAAAACAAAAAAAAATTCTTGTGGAAGAGCTACCTTAACAATTCAGACAAAATGGGTATTAGCAAAATTCTGATCCAACTGGAATCCAATGCATTAATTACATAGTTACAAGAAAACCATCCAAATAGCCAGATATGTGGTTTTTAATATCCAATCTCAATTGCCAAATTGTTTTTTGAGGCAAGTTATTAAGAGATTTAGTTTTCATCAAATCAGAACCAAGCACATGGATGAACTACTTGTTAACCCCAACCATGCACATTATTATTTATAAATTAAATGTATTTTGTAGTATTTGGGGTTGATAGGCATGTAGCATCGTACATCCTCCCAAAATCAATAGTGTATTAGTTGCCCACATTTATGCTGACATGTCACAGAAACCAACCAATATCAATGTAGAAACAGCCAAAGAAAACCAGGCCCTTATTGGCACAATTTGTGTGGCAAGTGAAGGAATCAGGGATTAAGCTACACAAAATATGGCAGAATAAAAATACAATGTCCATGTAAGATTTGGGGTTTTGATGAAATAGTTCTTATTGCCAGGAGATGGGACCAAACTGACGTGGAAGTAGCCATTGATGATGTTGAAAACAATTGTTGTTTAATTTGAGCAGCTGCCAAAGAATGTGGGCATACCAGCCAAAAATAAATTACACCCCGGCTTATAGATCTTAGACCACAAGAATGGATCCATTCACTACTTTGATTGGTGGGGAGGAGCAAAATATTGCTATATGTGTCGAGAGGACTTCCATTGGTAAAACCTTATTTCGCCTTAGGCATATAGTACACACATTTTTTAGAAGAGTCTCATCCCTTTCGGTGGGGTGGTCTTCTTGGGAAGTTTAGTTGGGAAGACTTTAGAAAATTGCATCCTAAATTGAGCTTGCAGATTGATTAAGGTATGGATAGAGACAATGCTATGAGCCTAGGGCTTTCCATAACACAATTTTTGTAATAATTTGAAGCCTGATTAAAAGGCTAGACCATCCAAGTAACATGTCAAACTGTGAGGAAGTGGAGGTTCAAGTTGGAAGGAATCACCAAATGTTTTGAATGGCCTGCAGGGGAAGTATAAGTGTGCTGCTTATAAACTTGAGGACTTGTTTGATCACCTATATGTCATAATGCTCCAATTGAAGGCTTGGATGAAGATTGAATGGACAATTTTATTTGGGTTTTTTAAGGAAATGGTATTTGAACTCATAAGAAATTAGAGTGGTGATCTCTTATGAAGCATTGGAGTTTATGAGTATATCACAACCTATATGGAGAATTAACACACATTCATGTGTTTTGGGGTAGGGTGGTTATTTGAGTATATTTCTTATGTTTCTTTTCTCCTCTTGTTTTCTCTTATGTCAACACTCTTCTTAATTTTTATAGATTTGGTTTTGTTGCATTATTATCTTCAACGGTCTAAGGAGGAGTTCATTATATTTTCTTCTAGTATCAATAAAGTAAATATCAAATGTCTTACATGAGGAAGTACAAACAACTTAGATAAGTATTACTTTCAACTAGCCAAAAACTATTGTTATTGACACAAAATTTTCTTGTGCATTAACAAGTTATAAGTTTTTTTAATGTTGTGATGTTTCTATCAGGATTCAATTGTGTAGTTTTTGGTCAAACTTATTGGTCTATGTTTATGAGTAGTGTTTCACAATAACTTCTTTCTCATTAGAATGAATAGAACACTAAATACTCATTGCATCTAGGTTTTCTCATGGAGGTGAAGCATTGGGCTTTCTCGAGATGTTACCCACCCAAGCACCACTGTAACCCAAATGTTCTTAACCATCGAGTTTTTTAAAGGTTAATGTCATGCTCAAAAATCAAGGCTAAAGCACACAATTTAAAAAAAAAAGGTAATAACAAGTATCTTATTGAGCTTCACTTTGTTTCAAGAATAGTTTAATATTCTCTACTAAATAGGGCCAACCATGTGAAGGTGGAAGCTCATTTGGCCCCACCCCCCTCCCCCTAAAATCACTCTACATTCCTCGTTAACATCTAACATTCATTCTTTCTTTCAACCATTAATAAAATGTAACATTCAATCAATGTCACATGATAAAATTCAATCAATATCACATGATAACATTCATTAACACATTAGATTCATTAACATGCAATATTCATCAATATTCTACATTAACACATAATTCAGGAACATTCATTAGCACATAATTAAATTCATTGAGACATAAAATACAGTCATTATCAATTAAGGTATGTAGTGACAATTATTTCTTTTTTTTCTTTCTATTTCTTTCTTCTGTGTAAGCTCTAAGAGGAGCATCAGTGTCATCATCAATTCCCCCCTCATCAGTTGTTCTGTTCTCTATTCTTGATGATCTCAAATTCCTATGCTGTTGCAAAGGGGGGTCCTCTGCAATAACAAATAAAAGAGTTAAATTAAAAATAATTTATTATAATTGTTACAAGTATTTAATTATTTTAAATAACATAACTGTGTCTCTTTACCTGATCTGACCACATCATTTTGTCTGGACTCAATGTCAACATGGTCATGAACATCGACCCCTCGATCCTCTACAGCTGCTATACAAAATGTTACATTAATCCAAACACCAATTGCAATTACATATAAAAAATTTAATAGAAAATGTATACCTCCACCATTGGGATGCACATCATGCAAACCTTCGACATCCACAGATTGTGTAGAAGGATTGTCAGGCTGCATTCCAACATCCTACGCATTGTTATCATTGCTTGCTTAAAACAGATATACTCACTTTATATTGGAACTTAACATCAAATAGACTAATTGGTAAAGTATTCAATTTGAAATAAATTTCATTTAGCTTATTTACCTGTGGCTCAGATGCATTAGTATTAGAACCTTCCACACTAATTTCAGCTCGTAGCCATTCAGCCATGGCTCTATAGCCTTGTTGGAAGCCAACTCTCTTATCGTCTTCTGTGAGGCATCTCTTGAACTCTCAGCCCTGCATTTTTGCGTGGTATGGTGAATTTTACTTGCATTGTTTCATCAACCAATGGAGGGTAGTTAAAATATCAACAGAAAATCATCTATATCCATCACAATATAATACGAGAAAAATCAAGCAGTTTTGATGGAGCAATCTACTATATAAATGTTGCGTGTTTGTATGCTTTGCTTGTACCAACATATTTTCTCCAAATTCTTAAGTTGGGTAAGAGTTAGTTCAGCTCTTTGGAAATAAAAATGGTTGCAAGTGCTATTGCATTCCCTCATTCTTTCAATCACTGCCTTTATTCTCAACTATTGGAGGAAAATTCAGTTAAGGGTGAGATTTTAAATAATGTTATATTAGTGAATCACAAGTTTTCTTCACTAATCTAGATTGCAGAGTCTTGACTTCAATTGTTGAATTGTTTATATTGAATATGAAAATCCACTACTGTTATTATATTCTATTGACCTATTTATAATTGATGAGCTAAATAAGGGAGTCTTAGCATTTCCCTTCACATTATATAAAAAATTTGATACAATTTTTCATTTACTAATACTTACAACTCTTGCTTGAAGTTTCAAAAAACCACCAGAGCCGAGCTTGTGTTTCCCGTGCTTTTCTAGTCTTTCCTTTGTTGCCTTTGATGTGTCAGGCAATCTATGAAAAGTTTGAAATATGTTAGATAGTATAAATATGGAGGTTAATTAGTACATAATTAGATTCTCAACAGTATCACATACCTTGTTGTACTCTCTACTGGTGTAATATTATTTTTCTTGTTAGCTTTATACTTTCCATCCAAAATTAGAGCCTACCACTCAGCCTCAGGAACATAGGGCGGACACTCGTACCTGGGGTTATCCTGTAATTTTTTTTTGTACTGGTCCCTAATATACTTCAAACATAAACCAACTTTTTCAAGGAGCTTGTTTCTCTTGAATGCACGAGGTCCAAAGAGTTGGGTCATGCTCTCTATAAGATCATCCTTCAACAGTTTGCGTTGGTGATTCCACCTTTTAAGTAAAAAAAAACATGTTAGACTCATAAATGAAGTGAAGCTACCTTTAATATAGTTCAAGAAATGGATGAAAAGGAAAACTATTATAGCAATGATATGAAATCAAAATAGTGGTTTGGGTTTTTAGTTAGGATATGATGTTCCACCAGGTACGCATGGTGGGCCCAAATATTCACAAACACTCATCACCAAGTTTTCTCCAAGAAAGATCATTCCCTACAAAATAATCATGGGATCATTAGTCGATGAAGAGTGATCAAAAACTAAATTACTATTATATTACTATAGAATAATAATAACTTTAAAGTACCTGGAACTTTGGCTACTTTTAATGGAATGCCTTCATCGTCGCTGACGATCAATGTGACATCCTTCACCGTTCCCATACTAGGAACATAGGAACATCTAGGAAATGATGTTGTAGGTCCTATTGCAAAAAGTTTCATAAGTCTTTGTCACAATCAAAGTATAAAAGAACAAATGATAATTGATGTTATAAAGTTGTAAAAAAGAAACTGTTTGTTGCTGTCATAAGAGAGAAAAAGAGGGATTTGTGTACCAGCAGATGGTGCAACAATCGATGCAAGTAAGCTGCGTGTTGCTGACTCAATAGTCAGAAAGAGATTTGTGGTTGTCCTGGATGGAGGTGGCGTCATCGTAGGATTCAATTGATGTGAAGCTGAAGAATAAAATTGTTAGAGCATGCATAAATATAGAATGCGCAGACTAGCATGGACAAGATTGTTAGAGCATTAAAAAAAGGATTTTTCGAGCATGTATTGTCAATGATTATGATCATTCCTATATATATTTAGTGGAGAAAAAAAGTGGGGAATGGAACATGTGATCTACCTGAACCACCTGCAGCACCCTCATCATGGGAACGGGGCTCAAAATCAAGCAAAAAACTCTGTAAAGACAACGCATCCATATTTTAATTAATGCCATAAAAGAGCATAACATAAAAACCATTATTGAACTCTTGTTATAATTAAAAATTTCATTAATACTTACTTTTAAGGACTCAGAGGTGTGCAACAATTCAGATGCCCTATCTTTTATTTATTGAGTCATAGGCTTTATGGTTGCCAAACGTAGAATTTCTTTGCTATTTTTTTAAAAATTAATTTTAATCGAACTGATCGGGTCATCAGTCTCTGCTAAATCGATATAGAAAGGGTCCTCCTCAGGGGGGGCCTACTGAGGGACTGCAGGTTCCTTTCCCTCCCTCCGACCACTAGCCCTTTGTGACAACAATACTATTAGTATTATCAAAATTACTCCAAAACAATAAAGAAAACAACATTAAAAAAATAACATTTTGCTTCTATCTAGTTTACACAATTACAAATGAGTTTAACCTACTCATGTGTAGATGAGCTGGGAGCATTGTCAGCATCCCCTCTGGGTGGTTGCTCCATATTGTGCCCTTGTGTCAAAGATGAAGTATAAAAATGTTAGCCAAAAATTTATTGACTAAATGGTATGTTGGAGTCATTGATTAGAAGTTGGTTTAATAGTATGTACCACCCCCATGATAGTAGCCTCGTTTGTATCTATGCAGTTCAAATTGTAATCAATAAGAAGCTCTTCCCCTGCATGTATTGATTTTATCGCACAGATGAATACACGATTTCCCTCGCGTGCCTCAAATATGCAATTGGGTTGCTTTATAGTTGACTTAGGTCATGTACTATTTATAAAACCCACAATATTCCCTGTTGCTTTTGGCCTTCCATCAATGTATATAGCCACACTTTTACTTTGATTATTGTCTTGCTGTTGTATATAATTTGCTGAGAGGGCATACCTACGCATACTTTTTTTATATTTAACAATATGCATCCAACTTTTGTAATCATAACATGGTCCAACATACTCCATCAATTTAGAAACTTTTTTGTAAGGCACCTTTATGCCGTCCATAGAAAATAGGCCCAAACCATGTAGTGATGATGGTGCTATGCGATATATCCTCTTGTTAACACAAAAATCAGTGTTTATTGGAGGAAGTTCCTTGGGTACCCAATGTTTCTGTAGATGTTGGTACCTCAAGGGCACCTCGATGTTGCCTTCCGTCTCATCATCATAAGAACATGACCCCCCTTGAGCAAGGAAAAATTTCATGCATTTATTGAATTTCCTTCTAGTCCTTTGACCTCTAGTTAATCTCCCTATTCTAGATAAACTGCATGTCTCACTTTCATCTTCTATTCCTATATTTCCCTCACTCGAGGAAGACACTTCTGACAAATACCTATTCACTGGTACCTGCAAATGGGAGAGATCTTAGAAGAAATAAATCTTACTATTGATAAGTGTATTAAATAGACTATCTATAAGGAGTATTGACTTATACTTGTCGATCCATGAGACTGTGCGGGATGCTCTTGAAAGGGGTTCAATTTCCTGCAAATGTAATTCAATTATCGTGAGCATAATCACATCATAATCATAATCACATCCATCATTAGCATCGCATAAAAATTAAAAACATTAAAAGGTACACAATAAAACACTTAAATCAGGCTCACATTATAAGCCTACTAGGGAAGTAGGCCTAGTGAAGGGCTAAAACTGGGTTTTTGTATCAGTTGATGAGTTGAGGGCTTAGTCACTTTGGGGACATGCTATTTGAAGTTTTTTGATGTGTGTGGAGGTGGAGGAAACACCTAGAATAAAGCCACTTGAATAACATTTTGAAATTTAGTTAGATATTTTATATTAATTAAGATAACTGTAATTTCTTCCAAAACCCATTATAATAATTTTAAAATGGATTACTGGTTTCTTTTTACTTATCGTGTAAATCCCATAGATCCAAATACATGTACTGAAATAAGTTTTCTAGTTTTAGTCTGTAAATCAACATACTGATACAATGTTATTCCTATTCTAAAATGAAATGTTAGAGATACTTGAATTATTAACCAACAAATTGGGTAAGAACTTATATTATGTTTTCCCTATGAATTTTATTCTAGGTACAACTCCCTTTTATAGATATTTAATGAATTCCCTTTTCTAAACTAAACACTTACAAATGCTTTTGACCTGAAAGAAAATAAGGCTCAATACATTCACGCATCAATATGTGTTTTAAATAGTTTTATTTAATTAATTTAGATTAATAGTTAATTTAGATTAGCAGTATTCTATTTGTAGTTGAAACTTGTAGCTTTTAAATAGATAATGAATAAACTATGTAACCATATATAAGACAAATATATTTCTATCAAGAAATGAATATTAAATAGATTAAGGATTGATGGCATACCTCTAAATTCCATCATCATCATCCTCGTCGTCATCATCATCATCATCATCATCATCATCATCATCATCATCCTCGTCATCATCATTTTTGTCATCATCATCATCCTCCTTGCCATCATCATCATCGTCATTATTGTCATCGTCGTCATCATCAACATCATCATCAACATCAACATCATCTTAATCATCATTATCAATAGCAACATCATCATCATCATCATCTTCTTCTTCTTCATGAAAATTTGTGTCAGGAACATCATCCAATAACTGTCGATCGTGATCACCATCTACATCATCTTCTACTTCTTTGGTATCTTCTTCTTCCATCGCATTATACTTTATTGGCCTTCCTCTCGGTTCATGTCTAACAACAAATGACCAACCTGGTTTATGTGGAACCTCTGAGTAAAATACCTGCTCACATTGGCTTGGAAGAACATAAGGCTCATCCCCAACTAGCTCAAATGACCTTGTATTAACCATTGTAAATCCATTATCATGTTCAATAAAAATTCTATTAGGATCATTTGGATTAAGTCGTAGCCTGTACCATTTGACAATAAAGAGTACTAATTTGAAGGAACTAAAGTCACACTCAATTATCTCATCCAAAATGCCATAGTATTGATTTTCAGACTCTTGAGGATGTAAGTCATTTCTAGATGAAATATTAGTCACTTGAAAGACTGCAGTTATTCCTGAATCACAAGTTTTCTTTGTGTCATCCAACACTTTGACACAAATTTTTTGACCATTATAGAACATAGCCTTGTGGTGTTTAACCTGGAATAATATGTGAAACATATCAAAATTATTGTATCCTGAGTTGATAAACATACGAGTGATTAATAAATTTGTACGTACCTAGAATCTCTTGAACCACATGCTAAATCTATTTCCCTTTGCGTAACATTGGAATCTCCATTATGATGAGCTTCTTTAACCAATGAAGATACACCTTCCCATGTTAATGTGTGAACAAAATGTTGACATCGTTGAATCCATACTGTCATCCAATCAAGATTGTTTGCAATATACAAATATAGTGCATCCCACTCTCGAGCACCTGTACAAAAAAAAAATAGACAACTTACAACCGATTTATTTTGAAGATTAAGAAATAATTTATTACAATAACATCTTATAATTTATTACCTCTCACTTTCCTCAATGTACCTTTCCCCATCAAGTACTCCCCTTCTAATTTTTTAAAAGGCTCGAGATCCCAAATGCGATCTACATGGATATTTGATGCAAACTTAGGAAGATATTCAGTAATGTACACCATAGTCTAGTATGCCATATATCCCTCTACCATAGAACCCTCAGGATGTGCTCTTTATCAAACCAAAGCCTTCAAATATTTCAAATGCCTCTCAACCATCCACATTGACCTAGTGTGTACAGGTCCACACAATTCAATCTCCTCAACTAGGTGTATGAGGTAGTGTTCCTATGCATTGAAAAAAGTTGGAGGTAGACACTTTTGCATTTCACATAGTAAATGAGGAATTCTTCTCTTCCAATAGTTTATATCTTCTTTATGGATTTATTTAGATGACAACCACTTACATTAAGAGATTCAAGTCACAAAAAATATATAGATATGAGACTTTACAAAATAATATACAATAGATTACATAGCAAGAAAAACAAATCACGAATATAATAAATATATACAACAAATTGAATAGATATTACTGCTTACCTCATATATTTTCCAAGATCGTATATCACTTGTTTGATGTTATTGTTGAAGTGCTCTAGGAGAGATAGAGGAAGCACGTACTGTAGTAATTATAAACCAATCATTTCATTGTTTTCTAACATAACATAACAAACAATTCACGGAGTTTATGAATATATTGTAAATACAGAAGAACATAACTTACCTTGACAAAAGTATGCCAATCATGCATTTTGAGCCCTGGCCCAAATTCACTTTTTTTTGATATGAGATTGTTTATGTTCACAGCAAATCCTATGGGAAATCGAATTTTTCGTATGACTTCTTTTATGGCATCACTTTGCTGCTCCGTTAATAACCATGGAAGGGCACTTATATTAATCTGATCTCTATTGCTATTTGAGTGAATGAAATTTTTAAATGCATGATTGGATTCATGTATGTCATTACAAATTTTGACAATTTTTTCTTTGTCACGCCTTCCATCCAATATTTTCCACAATGTCTCTGTTATATTCTTTCCAATATGCATAATATCAAACAAATGTATAATTTTTAAGTGCTCGTAGTAGGGCAACCTACTAAATTGTCTGGGATAGCTTTTTAGTCCCTTTGGAAGGTTGTTAGTATTGCCTTGACGACCTTCATGATCATCAATTACACAATTAGTCAACAAAAATCACAATAGAAATATATAAATTACAAACATAAACCATTAGGTGGAACAACATTACCTCGACAATTAATTCTATTATATTCCAACTTCCATAGGCGAGGTGTCATTCTTCGTGGCTTTGATGTAGTCTCTTCTTTCCCATTGAAAAGATGTTTTTTCATACTTTGATACTTATGATTCCTGTGGAGGAAGTGTCTACACTCATCAAACACCTTCTTTCCTAAAATTTTTGAATGACAAGATTTCATCTTTGGACCACAAACTGGACATGCAAATTTTCCCTTTGTTTGAAGACCTACAAGATAATGATGTAATTGGATTATTAAATATGTTGATTTTTATAATTAGAATTATTGTGCGCAACTTGAATTAACTATAACATACCAAAAAAATGTGTTAGCCCTGGGGCATCATGTATTGTCCATGCAAGTATTGCATGGAATTGAAATTGTCTTTGTCATATTGGTCTAGACATGTCATACATAGTGAGACCATTCCATAACTCCACCAACTTGTCGATAAGAGGCTCAATATATACATTCATATCTTTTACTTGATATTTACCTACTTGAATGAACAGTAACATTACATAGTTATTGTGACCATTTTACTGCAAGATTTGTAAGTACGTGTAAATTAATAACTATCAAATGATAAGATACCTGGAACAATCATTGCCAACATAATGTGATCCCTCTTTATTGACATCCACGGAGGAATGTTATTGTTGATAACAAAAATAGGCTACACTGAGTAAACAGATCTCATCTCTCCAAATGGATTGACACCGTCCTCTGCCAATGAAAGCTTGAGATTACGAGGTTCTTCTTTGAAGTGTTGCCACTTTTCCTCTATGTGCATAAATGCCAAACCATCCACAGGGATTCAAATAATTTCATCTTGACTTCTATTGCATGCATGATAATCCATAAATTGAGCCAAGCTACTACACCTGAATAATTGTCGCATCCGTGGAATAATGGGGATGTAACGAAGAACCTTTTGAGGCACCTTTTTTGTTAGTTGATCTGTTCGATATCTACTCGTATGACATACAGGGCATTGTGTTGCAAATTCATGTTCTTTATAATATATAATATGATCATTGGGACAAGCATGTATTGCTTCATACTCCATTCCAATATCTTTCATAACAGTAGTTAATTCTCGATATGAGCGAGGTAGAATATTTGATGATGGTAACAGAAACTCGCCTATCAATCTACAACAAAAAATATAAGTTGTTAATATAAAAAATATTAGTGGTACATTATTCACCCTTTGTTAACTATAAAGACATATATGACATACCTTAACATACGTGACATTGTTATGTTGGATAAACCATTCATAACCTTCAAGTTCAACAACAACGATATAGCAGAGAGAAGAGTTGTTTGGGAGTCTTTTTATAGGGGCTCGTATGCCTTCTAAAGTAGAGGTACATTGAGGCTATCATCATCATCATGATCAGATACACTTGGACTAGATGTGTCATGGATCAATGTATTTATAGCATCCTCTTCAATTGTGTTTTCTGGCACATGATCATCATCTTCCATGGGATCATTATCTTCACCTTGGATATTTGCACCTCCATGTTTCTCCACTTCAAAAACCATATTCTTTGGATTGTTGTGGTTCATATCATGTACTTTCCTGGGAAGATCAACCTATATAAAATTGATTAACATAAATAAACCATGATCATCAACTCATCATCAAGTGATTTCATATGTATATAAATTGTTAAAATGATATAATGAATGACTTACCAGTGGATGATAGTCATGCCCCCTTCAATGTGACCATTCTCCCTACAATGTCTCTTAACTATTTTGATTAGCAGTCTTCTACGGTTTAAGCCCTTACAACTATTGCAAGGACAATAACATTTTCCATCACCTTTTCTTTTCAAGTTAGACCACAATCTAGTGATTGCCTCCCTATTTTGTTCTTCACTTATATTATCTGACATGATCGTTCTTTGCAGGAAGCAAAAATCGGGCTATGAAAAATTTAGTCTAAAACTTTCAAAAACTAAGCAAAACTGTCGAAAGTACACAAATCTTCTTAGACCTAGCTAAATACTTTAATATTTTAAAAATACTTTCTTTGACTTTATTCCTAAGATTATTTGTAAAACTTTGACCAACCGCCTGAAGGTCTTATTTCAAGAGACCTTACAACATTAAGCCACTAAAAGCAATTTCAAAACATATAAGCTAAAATTCTAGTTAAAATATACATTAGAATTTAAAAAAAAAAAAAATTTCATACCCGAGCGTGGGCTATAACTCATGCAACGGCCTTCTTGCTTAGCTATAGAAGCTCTCCAGCAATCAAATTATACAAACTACAAGGCCTAACAAAAATTTCAAAACATATAAGCTACAAGTCTAGTTAAAATATACATTAGATTAGATTCAACAATAGTAAGAAATGTTATTCAGAATTAGATTCAACAAACCTTAGCAGTGTAAATAGCCATCTCCTCTAAACTAGACTCCAAACATGAGGGAGCATTCACATACTCTTCCCCTAAAGGTATCCTGAAGAACAAAAGCCACTATTCTTGAGTTTGTGAATTGCACCTTGAGATGAATGAAGCTTAAAAGGAATGAAAATTGTTTTCATACATTTAAATTAGGATGTAATATTTATTCATAAGTATATACCTTGCAAGCACTTAAAATTGTTGTTATATGTGTTGCGAGAAAAGAAGAATTTTATACTTATGTGTATAGACGCACTTCCTGTATGTGATCCAAAGCTCAAATTTTATCAAGTGTGTCCAATGATGGGGAGAGACCTCTGTGCAAGCAGCAGATCTGCAATGAAACAAAAGAAAAGAAATTTTTCTTATAGTACGAACAAGTTTGTTGTGCTGCACAGGGTACCAACAAAATAGTGTATAATATCTTTTTCTTTACCTAGCTTTCAATTCAGCATGAGAGCCTTTAATAGAAAAGTCAAGTTGATAACATATTTAACAAGAGCTGCAGGGCAGCATAGTTCCTGCGTAAGTCCAAGAAAATGTGTGAGGATTGACATAGATTTGCGTAAGTCTAAGAAGATGTGTGAGCATTGACATAGATTTTGTGAACATTTTCTATGTAATGAAGATTTTACTGCAAATGGAATGAACCTAGGGGTGGATTGGTAAACTAATTATTTGTATCAAATGGTGTAAAATTAAAACTAAAACCATTTCAATTGGCCACGCCACTCATGGACTGTTCCTCCATATGTTATAATACTTTCATCATATATCACAAATATGAAATAGAATATGTAGCACACTAAAATAAAGCATTAAAAGATAGTGTCTAAATGTAATTAAATATATGGAACTGGTTATAAGAATCTGTACAAATCAATCAGAATGGGTTGAAATCAGTGCCCAACTTAAGAAGATCAACACTAATAATATGTCAAATATTTATTGTTAATTTCTGCTCGTAGCTGTAGGGAAATTAGGTAAGCGAGCAACAAAAGAGCTAATAGTTTGTAAGAGTATACCATTTAAACTGTGTATGCTCATTTAACAAGAGAGCCCATAATTTGGCATGAAATACTCAAGACAATATATTTGATATGCATCTTACTTCAGCATTTCATGTAAATGTGCATATCAACTCCAAGTGTCAAATGTCAGTTGTAAGTGCAACAATGCAAGTTTCCATCTATGTAACTTGTTTTTCTACTACAGTCAATGCTGATACATCCTGCTTTAACATAAATAGATTCAAAAGGAAGCATTGTCAACTTAAGAAAAATAGTAAAAATATACAGGTGGATAAATGATGCATTTGTTTGGTATATTGTTAACTAGTTGAGCAATAACAGAAGCTATGCTAACTGCTTGAAACTTTTTGTATGGCTTTTCCTGCCCCTGTGAAGAAGATGAAAAAATGCCATAGATAGTAATCAAAAGGAATTAAGCCTACTAACAACAACATGATTTGCATTGACAGAAAAAACCACAAATCCATACATTTAAAGAATGATTTGAGTGATCTTTCAAACAATTTGAAAATGAGCTCTGAACAAATACTTTTAACCATATTTCCTTTTATTATGCTATGTCTCCCTGCAAGAAAAATAAATAGATCTACAAGAAAAATATTACACATGCTCATCTGCATGCCAAACTAAACGTGCAATTAAACAAGTGTTCCATCATTTGTAGAAATGGGAAGCTCAAGAGCACCCTCTGCAAGAATGATAGGCCCAACACTTTGGTACTTGCTCCCTCATGCCAAAATGTGCCAGCAAGCATAGCAACCTTCTGCTCTCTAACATCTAGATGATAGATCATAGAGTGAGATTTGAAACATTGTGATTCAAAAAACATATACAATCTCCTCTAGAAACAACATCAAGTAAAATATTGGATAGCAGAAAAATTGTTATGTATAACAGAAAGTTGTTTTTAAATAAACTTAAGCAATTTTTAATTTACCAAAGTTTTTGCTAAGCCCACATTTGCCAATTGTGTAAGGAACTTCATATGATGCTGCGAGGAATGTGTTGATGAAGCCAAAAAATGTGATTTTTTTGATTAATCACTAATTGCCAACGTTCATGATTATGTAATTCTGAAGGACATGTCTGAATTGTATCTACTCTGATTTACAATCAATTTTCATCCTATCACTGTGAAAAATGGTTGAGAAATGTCAAGATAGCAAAAAAGTGAAAGCCCGACTTGGAAGGGAGACATAGTGGTGCATGTGAGGCTGAGCCCAATAACGATGGAGTGAGAGGTTTTTCTTAAAATTGGTTGATACTCTACTAGTTTTGGAGGTCGGTAAGAGTATTTTTGGGAGATTTAATATGCAGAAGCTGATGTGTAATGAGGGGAGAAACCCGATAGAGGGAGCTCGAGAATGGAAGAATGGAGAGCGAGTATGAAACTTGATAGTGGTAATTAGATAGTAGAAGGTAGTAGAAAACTTTGATAGCAGAGTGGGAGATTGCGAGAGCCCGCAAACAAGGAGGAACCGAGACTTAGACTGAGGTAAAGAAAAACAAAGGAATATGTGTGATGACAAATTTCCTTACTGGAATTTTGACATTTAAACTAGCATTTCCCATTTTCCCTCCAAAGGAAGAACAAAAAAAAGTAAAATGAACTTAAATTAGTCAATCTACAAGATCAAACTTGGGAAAGGAAAAATAAATAAAAATTTTCATAAGGTGAATGTCTATTTGTTTGTTTTGCACCTTGCCAATGCGGGTCTGTGCCCGGCCCTTTCAATGCATTGAGTTCGCCTCGCTCAATGCCCCTCTTTTCCTTTTTGTTGAAGTGATCTTCCATCTTTCCTTTCCAAAAGAGATCTCTTGCACGATTTATTTCAAATGAGGGTTTTCGGGTTTTTTTTTCTCTTATATCCTGCGGTCGTCACAATTGTGATGCCTGACGTCTCAATTGCGAATGCATCGGGCTAAAATTGAAAAAAAAGAGAGCCAAAAACACATTACCTTTTCCAACCATCACAAATTGACATCGTAAATTGGCCTCTAATGTATTAGTGAATGATAAAATCAAATATCTAAAAGTAAAGCATCACACATCATAAAATAGCATAATAATGTTTAGTGCATTAAATAGTGTCTTGACATTTAAGATTAAATTACTAGGATAATCATTGTTAGGCATACATGTACTTAATCATCATAACAACACCAATTAAAGAATACTAAACTATCTGAAGTATAAAACTTAATCATCGAGGTATCAAATAAACACCCTTATCATCTTTAGTGAAATTTTAATGTTTAAACGAGCAACACTGTAGTAGTTCTCGAATCACTGAGTATTAAACATGGATGTGTCAACTGCTCCCAATTTCATTAGGGTATTCACAATATAAAACATAACTTCATATCCATTCAATTCTCATACAACAGATTTTAACAAAGGAATTCATATTTAATAAGTACATGCAAGGAGCGACCTTACATCCTTCCCCACTAGGCTTTGACTTCCTCCTATAAGAGACACAACAAAACTATTCATCTTATGCTAGACCTTGTCTAGACTTGTTCCAAAATTTACTCTTATAAAAAGAATGATTAATGACTCACATACATACACAGGGATGATAAACTATTTACTTGATTACCATCACTAAAGCAAAGTTTAATCCATAGCTCTAACATGGTTACATTTTCTAGGGTCAAACACTTCTAACAACATATAGGTCATATATAAACAACATTCAAATTTAGAATAACATATTTATTAGGTCTCTATAAATAACAATATCATAAGATGTTCTGAAGTCTACATACCCACTCATCGGGGTAAAAGCTATAGGAGACTCCCTTAATGAGGTTTCAAATTAAGTAACTTGTCTATTTATTTATGATTAACAACTTTCCTCTTAGAGTTTCCATGACACATTGAATCTTGATAGGGTACTCAATGAGTCTATCTCTACACTTGCACCTTTCCATCAAGAAGCCCTTTCAATTAACCCATATCCTTAACCAAATTGATGTTGGGGTGAAATTTCATTACTCATAACCTCCAACGGATATCACTAGTCCTACCTCCAATGTCCTGGGAGAGGGTGGGTCACAAATATTCTCACTAATAACCCCAAACCCTAATGTCAAACATCCACTCAATCATTAGGAATCCCTTTTGGTAGGTCCATCATATGTCACTTTGCCAACAAAATTTTAAAGAAAGTGTCTCACAATTCAAATTCAACATCAAGGACAAAATATCCAATGCAAACGCTCAAAATCAATGAAATAAAAAGTGGCCACAATAGTAAAATTAAATCCAGAATTAAAGACATGACCAAGAGGAAAAATAGAATCATCAATAATATAGTTGGCTAAATAGCCTTACATCACATCGTTGGCAACAAGGAAGAGCATTAAGAATACCAAAATCAAAAATCAAACAAATAAGGAATAAATCCAATTGCTTACAAAATTTACATTACTGACAAAACGTGGCCTTACTAGGGTCACTAAGGGACATGAGGGATCTTAGGTCTCCCAAATACACTGCAAGGATCTTGAATTGATTTTAGATGATGGTGTAATGGCCATGTCACTCACACTCTAATTGATCCCCACATTCGACTACATACTTATCTTTATCGACACCACCCTACAATTAGGGTTCTTAATTAGATTTTCCCTCAAGGTGGTTGTGTCCAAAATAATTTTCAATTTCTTGATGAGGTTATAATATACTTTAATATAACATCCTTGCATCTAAGCATTCATTTAAAGTTATTAAGATTAGATTATCTAATATGGTTAACCACTTACATTTGTTAATACTAGTTCACATTTTTACTTAGGTTTAATTATCAGTGTCGCAATTTAAAATGACTACATTTACTTATAAAAATTTTGCAAGGAAAAATCCTTACTTTGTGTAGTAAAATTTAATTCTCCATACCTTACATGAACCCATTATTGCTCGAGTGTCATGAAACCGGGTTTTGATACCAAAATGTCATGCCCAAAAATATGAGAGAAAAAATGCACACAATTTTATTTTATTTATTTATTTATTTATAATATGAATTATGATTCAATAAGAGAATATGGTCAATGAGGGTTTAGTTGTTTAACTACAATGGAGTTAATTGTCCGAGGGGTTTAAGATTTAGATAGCCAAAGGTACTATTGAGCTAGATGCAAGTTCACAACGATATTAAAAAGAAGAAGTTACAACTCAGTTTGATCATATCATAAGATGGATAGTAGGATGAACCTAATGTTTCTAGTAAATCAATTAATTAATTTAAATGACTAGCCCATTTAACTAAAGTCCTAACCCATCCATTTACTTTAAAAATTTGATCGACATTACAATTTAAACCATTAAACATTAAGAGAATATGAAACTCTAGAAGATTAATAAAGATTTTACTATTCAACCAAGCTAACTACGTGTATAACTTTAATCAAAATTTTGTTAGCCTTTAATGTACATACCATAGAGATGGACATTATTATCAATTATACTATCTATGTTTTAATTTCAAATTACCTCCTACATTGTCATAATAATCTAATTTATATTGATCGATTATTTACAATTAAAATTGAGACTAGGATTAATTCAAATAAATCTATAAGTTAAACTAAGCTTTATTCAAAACTATTATAAATTTAAGTCCAATATTAAAATGTCAATATTACAACTAATCAAAATAATTCACAATAGTAAAAAAAAACTAATTAATAACATAAACTAAAATACAACTTATAACAAAAGATAACTAGAATTGAGCTAATTAATTAACATAAATTTATCAAGCTAACCACATTCAAAAACCTATTTACCAACATCTATATTAGCATAAAAATACTAAACTACTTCCTAATGTCATCAACATCTACAAATCTAACTAAAGTTTTAATGCTACTCTTATTCAAAATTAAATATAAATTTAAGTCCTAGCTAACATTAAATAAACTATCCTAAAACTACATACTAACTAACTTTACAACTTCACCGTAAACTAAATATAATACTAACAAACTAGACTACAAAATAAATATAATATTAAATAAACTACACAACAAAAATAAATGTAATACTAAACTACTATACTAACCTAAGACACTTACAATAACCACACTTCAAACCCAAGAAAATAATAATATAAAACTACCCCCCCACATCCTACCTACACCTACCCCCCCATGCAGCTTCACACTGCCCTAGACCTGCCATCGTAGGCCTGTCCCCACTCACCCTATGTGATCTCCAAGTGCATGATGGTGTAGGGGATTGGTGGGTGCAAGTTGAAGTTTATATGTTTATATATATATATATATATATATATATATATATATATATATATATATATATATATATATATATATATATATATATATATATATATATATATATATATATATATATATATATATATATATATATATATATATATATATATATATTTCACTCGCCCTCCCCTTTGTAAGACAAGGTCAACATACACTTAGCCAAGTAAATGGCGTGGTAGGTAGTTGGTGGGGTCCACGCCTGGCCTCAAAAAGAAACTGAAAATAAAAGGTAAGAGATGGGGACAAATAAATTAAGTGGGTGGAATTTAATTTTTTTTTTTAAATTTAATAATTTTAAATAGCTAGATAGGGGTCCTAGGCAAGTACCTTGCCCCTTCTATTCAACATGGAGTTTAATGGTAATGTTTTGTTGTTGAGATATGTCAACAAGATGTCCAATTAAATATTTTAATTTTAAATGCATTTAATTTATATCCCCTTTTAAAGAATTTAATAATGATTTTTGGTTGCACTACAAAAGAATAATTCAAAGAATATTCTCTGTGACTTAGGGGGAATTAAAATTTTCCCCATACATTTTCCAAAGATGTTTTTAATTCTTGGAGGTGCATTTTTTTTTGAAGCCAATTTTGTCTAAGTGCTAGAATGTTTTTTTCTTTGCTATATATTTTTTTTATACAAGGAGTGATATTCATTCCTAGTGACAACATAGATACCTTTGAACAAGTATACTAATCCAAGAATGTGCATAGGGTTACTCTTTTCTTTTCTCCTATAATTATGTTTAATCAATCATCATATAACAAGGTGTATGTCCCATTTATTTAGAATTCAAGGTGATGCATAACTCTTAACCAAATTTGATTGTGTCAATTATGAGATTTTACAAGGAGAGAGTTAATTTCATTGTGCACAATGTAGGGTTTTGATTTCCTCTTAATATATAAGACATCAAATTGGGAACTTCATCATATCAAATTACTCTTCATTAATCATAATTGAAAGCTTAAAAATTTATAATTCAAAGACATTATCTATCAATTTATTTTCTCACATACATATGCAAAATTTGAAATCACATGAGAGCAATACAAGGAGGTTTTCATAATACTTTTCTTTCTCTATTATTCATCCTGGTTCAAGGCTCCATCGGGAAAGAACCAGTAAGAAAACCTAATGTCCTTGCCGATACATCAAAATTCAAATACATTTTTACATAATATTACAATTCAATCAAATTCACTTCTAGATCCTTCACAAGTGCTTTATTCCAAAACCTTCAAAACTTCAAGGAAATACAAGGAGAAGAAAAGAGTTGACCCAGGGTGAAACATCACAACATCAAGAGCAATTCAAGCATACACCCCAACCTGGTTTTACACAATAGGTCCAAACATAGAACTTGACTAGGGGGGAGGTGGATTTTCCCAATGAGAGACATCAATCACCATACCATAACATAGCCCTTTTGGGGTTAAAACTTCAATAATTTCCATTCTTTTACAAGGCACTTTCGAGGCTATTTCCACAAGGATTTTCATTCCTTTCCATGTTCAAGAATTTACAATATCAACAAGGTATGTGATGACAAGTAGGGGCCCATACACCCTATCCTCTTTCCCTCCTCTCACCATGAGAGGCAACTCTACACCATTGAGGTCCAACTAAGGCCCTTCCCCCGTACATGGCCACTTCTTCCCTATCCAAGGGTGAGTAATGCCAAAAAAATCCCTATGAAATCCCTTCAAAACAAAACATCAAGACAAGCATAAGAATGGCATCAAGAACAAGTTAAGATCCCTCCCAATCAAACCCAACACACAAGCAAGCAAACAATGAACAACACAAAACCTTATGCAAGATTCAAGCATAAACAACATGAAGCACAAATCCAAAAGAGTGAAGAATTCCCACTTTCACAAAATGTTATGGTAAATGGTAAGTTGAGAAGAGCTTTTCCCTTTTCTTCCTTCAATCTTCAAACGTTCTCTCAAACTAGAGATTGGGTGACAAAACCAAAACTACTCCAAAATGCCTCTAAGTATGATCCTTAACTCGACTAGACTTCAAGTAACCTCAAGATGGATTTTGAGTCACCAACTCATGAAGGAGACAATAAATTTTCGCAATCAACCAAAAATAGAGTTTTTAAGTGACCCTAAAAGTCAACCAAGGAGGCTAAAGGGGTGGAAAGTACTCCCAACCCATACCTTTACCCCTAGGGTACTTAAATTTAATGTTTTAAGCCTTAAAGACTTAATAAAAACAAACAAAAGCTAGAAGAATAGTAAGACCAAATAAAAACCTTCAAAGAAAGACAATGCCAAGATAGCACAAATTAACAAGGGGTTCAGCTCCATCTTTCCATTAGATTTCCTGAAAAGCACACTCATTGCACACATCAGTAGTTCAAGAAACACATGTATATATATATATATATGTAAAAATACGTATCAAGAAATTAATGTAAATTAAAACATCCATTTTTCTAAAATCAATTGTTTATCTCATTCTATTCATTAAAATTGGAAAAATCAAAGTGTTAGTTTTGCATTCATTCACTTCATCATCATATAGGTTCATAAAGCATTAAATGACGAAATCAAATATCTAAAAGTAAAGCATCACACATAATAAAATGACATAATAATATTTGATGCATCAAATAGTGTCCTAACATTTCAGATTAAAATACTAGGATAATCATTATTAGGCATGCATGTACTTATCATAACAACACCAATTAAAGAATACTGAACTATCTGAAGTATAAAACTTAATCATTGAGGTATCAAATAAACACCGTTATCATATTTAGTGAAATTTTAATGTTTAAACGAGCAAGACACTGTAGTAGTTCTTGAATCACTGAGCATTAAACATGGACGTGTCAACTACTCTCAGTTTCATTAGGGCATTCACAATATAAAACATAACTTCATATCCATTCAATTCTCTTACAACAGATTTTAATAGAGGAATACATATTTAATAAGTATGTGCAAGGAGGGACCTTACACAATTCTTGTGTAAACCCATATTAGGTTTCTTCAAACTAGGAATACATTTTACTCTTCTATGTTTTCTTATCTTAACCAAATTATCAAAGTTTACATGACATAATCTTTTGTGTCATAACCAAATTTCTTCTACTTGAGCAAAAAAACATTAATATTCACTGATATCAAGATAAAATAGATTATATTTTTTTTTTTCTTGCCAGATCTAACCAGATTTCTTTTTCCATTTAGTAGTTTGGCCTATCTATTCATGAATTCTACCTTGAATCCAATGTTATTCAATTATGCGACACTTAGTAGATTATATTTTAGTCCTTCAACCCAATAAGCATTGCCACATACAAGTTTTTGAGTCAATGAAATACATCCTTTTACTTTTATGTTACAAGGTTCATTGTTTCCAAATCTCACACTACCTCCATTATAATATTCCATGTACTAAATTTTTTTTTTATCTCCGGTCATATGATGTGAACAACTACTATCAATAATACATATATCATTTTTGCTAAGATGAGAGATAAGTGCCATATTATCTCCTTCATCATCAAATTCATCTTTTACAACAATATATACCATTTCATCTTCACTATTATCAGAATTTTTAGCTATAAAACAAGATTTCTTACATTTTTCCTTGTAGTTCTTAGGATTCTTCTTGCATTTGTGTTTATTTCTTTTCTTTTCATCTTTAATTTATTTTTTAGGACACCTTGCAGCAATGTGACCAATTTCTTCACAAGAAAAATAGATAAGAGGAACTTTACTTTTTTACTTTCCTATGCCTTTGAAATACTTTCTTGCAAGTAGGGATTCAACAACTTCAAGATCATTTTCTGAAATTTCTTCTATTTCTTCTTCTTCACTTCCTAATTGACTAATCTTTGATTTCTTACCCTTTTCTTTGAGTGAGAGTTTAGCTTTAAAAGAAGGCTCAATAACCTTTGAACTAGGAACATAGTTATCAAAGTTGTTTAACTCAAAAGCTATCAATCTTTCAATTAGATCGTCAAAAGATATTTTATTATTTGGATCACATCTCATCTCTTGAATAGAAAACACTCTAATTACATAGATTGGAAGAAGATTTCTAAGTACTTTGATTACAACTATTTTCTCTTTAATATATCCTCTAGATGCTTTGATTACACTTACACTTCCTTTGATTTTTTCTACACATTTTACAATATTCTCATCTTCTCTCATTTTCATCTAATCAAAATGACCTCTAAGACTTTCAGCCTTAGCTCTTCTTACATTGTTATCTCCTTCATATATGTGTTTTCGGTTGGTCCACATCTCGTGAGCTATTTTTTAGTCTTTGACTTCATCAAATTTAGAATAACTAAGATTAGATGCAATGTCAATCATCATGATGTTATGATTCTTCTTTTCAGCAATATCTTGAACTAATAATGTTCCACTGGGAGTCTTGTATTAAAAATCAAGATATTTGCATCCTGAATCATTGATAGTAGCCAAATGTAACCTCATAAGTCCTTGCCATGCTACAAAATTATCTCTATTTAGCTTGAAAATCTCTCTTCTATAAGACATCTTGATCTTTACCTTAGGTCCTTGAAACCTTCTTTGTAAGCACCAAAATCTCTGATACCAATTTTTGGAAATATAAGAGGATTAATAGAGAGGGGAGGGGTTGATTAGTTACTACTAAAATAAATCTCAACTCTCTTAGATGTCAATAAAAATAAACTTTGAAAATTGAATACTGTTTATGCTTGGCAAATACACATAAAATGTTGTAACTCGATCAATACTGAACATGAAAATCTTAGATGTTATGTATTATTTACCATTATTTAACTTAGATGCAAGCATATAAAAGTAAATAGCATGAACACATTTGACACCAAGATTTAATGTAGAAACCCAATTCGGGAAAAACTACCAATTGCAACTAGTTACTATTTTCACTTTTTTGAAGTGAGCCCTATTTGGAGCCAACCCTGTTAAAGGTTACAAAATACACTATTAGGTGTGACCCTATTAAAGGATTTAATCACCCTATTAGGAGTGGCCTTGTTAGAAGTCTTAAGACAATTCGATAGAACTGCCACCTTGTTAGAGGATTCACAAATAACTATTAAGCCAACTCTATTAAGAGATCTAGATCGCTGCTACAATGGTTAGAGAATAACAATGAGATGATCTAATTTGAATGCAATTGAATTGCTAATTATAGATCTCTATTTTATCTTGTACTTGATTCTTCTTGATCAAATATATCTTTTCTACTCGACAAGGATATTCTACTTATCCTTCAAATTTGCTTCCTCTCTTCATCATTAAATATTCAATACATTCATAAATTCTTACCCTTTTTGAATCCACAACTTGACCTTATATCTTTCATATAGTCAAGTCAACTCATATATAACTTAGAATAACTAATATTCATCACCTTAGTTGGCTAGAAAAAATAGATAAATCAATTAAGCTTAATATGCCAAAACAAGAAAATCCTTTGTTAGCTGACCCAAATCGATAGAGGCTAAGTCAAAAATGATTTCCTATGTTAACCAACAGAATCTTAGTTAACACTACAAACTTACAAAGATCCTTTGGCAACTGAGTAAGCTCGATTAACATTAGTTCCATCCAACTTTTCTTCATTGACCGAGTGAGATTAGTTAACACTCATCTTCTATAGACTATCCTTTGATACTTGAGTGAGCTTGGTAGATACTGCCTTCTAATCTAGGAAAACATAGGAACACTCAGTAGACACAGAAAATTGTTTTCACTACCCAAGTGAGCTCGATATACACTAACTGATAATGATATAATATTTGTGTAACATCAAAGACAATACACAATTAATCAATTGTATCCAACATCAAATAGATACTCAAAGACATGAAGGTGAAAATCACTAAATCCATGGTACTCTATTATGATAGTACAAGTGTCATTAATATACCAAAGAACCTTGTGATGCACACAAAGACAAGGCACATTACAATCAAGTATGATTACTTGAGCGAGATGGTTTAAGACAAAGAAGTGAAAATGGAATATGTGAATACAAAAGAATAGATAGATGATATATTCATAAAATATTTACCTAAATATGCACATGAATATATTATATGTAAACTAGGGGTGATACCCCTATCCCAAGCTACTTAAGAAGTATGAGTAGTGCCCTACATCAATTGAGATGAATGTTGTATCTTACAACTTGATGTAATGGATCTTACTTTAGGAGCTTCCTACAATAATGAAGGAGTTGAACTAGAAGATTTATAGTCACATGCAAGGTGACCAAGGTAGAACCTGAATTGATTATATCTACATGAAGAGATGACAAGTCTTTGGCATTTTTGTCAAAGAGAGAGATATAAGAAAGAGGGAGATATAAGAGAAAATAACCTAACAAGGGAGATATAAGAGAGATACATTGAATAATATTGATAAATCTTACATTACCCTATATAGAGGAAGGACATATACTGATAGAAGGAGAAATTTTAAAGATATTATTTTATTTTTGGTATTGGTTTTCCATCAATGCCAAAGAGAGAGATTGTTGAAAAGAGATTATTTTGAAGTGAAGAACCTATAATGGAATAGCCATTATTTTTTTAATGATGTCAAACCTGCTACTTGTAGGTGAGACAATTGCTTTTTTGGTCTGAATTTTATCATGTGGTTGATTGATGAAGAATATTTGATAAGAGGAGATAACAAGAGAACTTAGAGAAAGGTTGAGTTATTTGGTGTATAAAAGGAGCACTAAGACCAAGTAAGACATTGATACTATAGTGTATTGTTTATCTACTTAAAGTCTAAAATGGAATATTACAAAAGAAAAGATTGGAAGAAAATTGGGTAAGAAAAGTGTCCACCAATCAGAGTAAAAATTAGTAGAAGCTAAGTTAAAATCAAGAGGTGTTGAGCAAAAATGAAAAATAGTGAAAGCTGAGTACAAATCAAGAGGTGTTGAGAAAAGATGAGAAACAATGTAAGCTGAGTGAATGTTAATATATGTCAAGTAAAGTTTAGTTCATGTCAAGCATAGTAAACATTAGTATTTTTTGAGTGAACTAGTGTTCTGCGAGTGACAAAACAATATAGATATTGAGTGACAAAAAATAGTGTTAAGTCAAAGATTTGATGAATTTGAGTTGACTAATTTGATTATTGAATTATGTGAAGCATGTGGAAGATAAATATGATGAGATGGTGGCACATGGTTCAAGGTAAACCATTTTGAGGTGAATTCAAGGAATATTGTAGAGGAAGTTTCTAAAGGAACCAAAAGGGAAAAGTGGGTGATTCATTGAATCCTACCTACCATAAAATGGGATATAAATGATCTATTTATAGAGATAACTGGCTAGAAACAAAGGTTTTCATTTGTGAGAACCTAAGGAAGACAAAGATTCTAAGGTATTACTTCATCTAGTGTCCAAATAGAAGAGACTGCAGTTGGCATACAAAGCAAGAAGGATTAAGGGGATGAATGCTTGAAGGGTGAATGGTGCAGGGGCCCTAGGTCCTAAATAAGGTGGTCAAATACCAAAGAGGATAGTATAGGAGGTTAATAAGTGTTCAAGATGACACAAGATAGTTTAGGCAATCTCAAACATGCATTTATACAAGTTATTTGCATGTTGTAATAAGGTTATAGGAAAGTCAAAGGTTGGTCAATGAATGGTCAAACATTGTGAGTTGACAAAAAATCTTCATTTTTTTCTTGTATAATCTTTTTGCATGTTTTGGTATAGTTTTTTTGGCATTTGGAGTCTTTTGTGTGAAGTATGTGTAAAAGTTGTAAAAATTGCAAAAAATACAATAAAAGTTGTCTTTCTTGCAAACTAGAAGTCTAAAAGTTAGATCACTATTTGGATTGAGCATTGAAGAATTAACTTGTAAGGTCAAGAGTTGTGACCTATAAATTGAATATCTTCAACCTAGTTTGGGGTTAGAATTGCATTGTATGAATTATATATGAAATAGTAGGTCATTTTGGTGGGAAAACCACGTACAATCAAATTGTACCTTTCTAAAATATGTTTGTAGAGTGATGGTAAGTTTTGGCTATGTTTTTAGAAAGTTAAGTTTTTGTTATTGGTGAATGAAATAACTTTTTTTGGTTAAGCAGAAGAAGTACTTTTAGTTTTGGATTTTATTTAGTCTATTGTTTACACTACCCTACAACTAGGGTTTGAATGAAAATGGCCAATCTCTCTTGATTACCACAGTGAAAATTCTTGATGGTGGATGTGTAGAAGGGTGTTAGGATGTGGAAGGCATTAATGATTTTTATATTTCCAACATCCACCTACTTGTGGTATTATACCAACATCTGGGTCTAAGAATTCTATTTGCTAGACATGTTGACAATCTGGGATTATACTATAGAGGGCAAGGAATAGGTTATCCAAGAATGATTTTTGGTAGATTACAAGGTGGAAGAGTTTCAATGGTGTTGGGAGAAGAAAATTTGATGTGGTTTTTAGTATTGTAATTCTAGAAACCCAAACAATGTGTTTAAGCCTAAAAGCCTAAAAACTAGGGCTCGAGGGTTAAGGGGTCAAAAGAGGTGACCTAGGGTTCATGTTCTTGAATTAGTTATGGAATTTGATGTTATGAAGGATTCAATAGATTTTTGGGGATTTTTTTTGGAAGTTCTTGGAGTTTGGTGTTATTTTGATGAAACATGCCTACCAGGAAAGAGCCCCTATTAGGCCTCCTAATGTAATTTGCAGATTTGGCATAGGAAGGAGCCCAAAACTTATTATAGGGTATTGAAACTTGGTGAAATAAAAAGAAAGGGTGAGATGAAGTTTTTTTAAGCTTGAGATACTAGAGATTGCAAGGAAGTGAGGTATGTGGAAATTTGTTTTCCTTGTTGAATGCTTTAGGCTACTTGGAAGATAGGGATAGGATTGTGAAGGTAAAGTTGGTGTGTGGAAGAGGCCAATCACCACTACCCTAGTCTTAAGTATGTCCTAGGAAGCAATATTAGGATATCCTACTAGGTTTATACCTTTTACTTGCATCATTGAACAAGCTATCAAAGCTGAAGAGTATGAATGCCAAGCATAATGAGGGATTGAACCAGAGATCTATGATCTCCAAGTGAGTTGTAAGTTTTTATTAGATCAAGTCCTACAATTAGTTTCTAAAAAATGTACTAGTGTGGATAAAATATTTTGGCTCAAGGTTGAACTAACAGTCATTTGTAAATCCTTTAACTAGGTGACATTCTAATGGAATTTTCTAAATTCCTCTAACAAGGTTCACTCCTAATAGAGTGATTTAAGTCCTTTAATAAGGTCACATTTAACAATGTGTATTGTAACCTTTAACATGGTTGGCCTTTTACATGGCATCACTTTAGAAGAGTGAGAATTGGTAGTATGTTACTGGTGGTTTATCGCAAATTGGGTTTCCACGTAAAATCCTTGTGTCAAATTGTACGAATGTGCTTATGGTATTTCATGTTTACATTTTTGCAAAGTTATTCTGACCGAGAGCAATAACCTACTAAGTTAAAATATTGTATGATCTAATGGATGCATGCATGATAAGGCTTTATGGATATGGATCTAAGTAGTACTAACAAAATTTATTTGTACATCTAGACCTTGGATAACTAATTCACCCCCCTCTAAGTTATTCTCTCGAATTTCAATAGACACTAATTAAAATAATAGAAGGAAAGAGAGAAATAGATTCAGATACTTATGAAGAAGAAGATCTAGATAATAGACTCAAGTTCACAATTATAAAGAGAAGTCCTACAAAACTAACTTATGATGATAAAAAAATCTACATAGAATGAATCAAAGAAAGAACATAAGAAGAGAGACAAATGAAAGATAAAAGAAGGAAAAAGGTTGTGAAAAAATTTATTAAAGGATTTTAAAGTTTTCTAGTAGTAGTTGAAATTGATAAGACAAAATCAAGCATAAAAAAATTACAAACATATATAGAAATGATCAACAATGATAAGAATATAAAAGAAGACTTGAAGGAAAAGCTACAAAAGGGACCACGTATGGGAAAATAGTAGATAATACCAAGATGCTATCAGAGAAATAGAAAGGAATAATAGAGTCATTGATTGAAGGAGAATACATTTCTAATCAAATATTTGTATCAGGTGCAACAACAATTGAAGAATCATTTCAGATATCACTACATATGGACTTAATGCAGAAACATATCACAAATATAGATGAATTACTAAGTACAATAAAATTAGATGATAAAGATGACATTATCAACATAATAATATTATACAAAGAACACAAACTATTTGATATCCTAGTAAATAATATCTTTTTGTTTACCTTTGACATTACTGTCAAAGGGAGAGAAGTAAATCAATGGGGGAGAAGTACACAAATTTAAAAAGGGAGATAAGTAGAAAGGACTAAGGCAATGTATAGAAAAATGAAGCTAACTCAAAGAATCAAGATGAAGGAATGATGTGTAAGCGTAATACACATTTTCAAATTTTGAAGTTTTTCCATCAATGCTAAAGACAAAGATTGTTACTTGAAAATCATTTTTACTCATAATTGGTTAACAAAATTATGATTTTGATTTTACTCATAATTGGTTAACAAATGGATGAGTACTATCAAAATATAGGAGGATTTGTTAGAGGAAAGGTTAAGTTATAAAAATAAAGAGAAGATTATCAAAGAAGCTATGAATTTAGTCAAAAATGACCTATGGAAGATTCATAAAGAAACATTATGGAACCCTAATTAGATCAAGAAACTAGCATGGAATTAGGTTAATAAATATTTTAAAAGGAATTATAGGAACAAGATCAAGAGAAGAGTGAGTTAGAGATATTGAACAAGTTAAAATGATTAATGTATGAATGAACAACAAAATCTCATGGTTATCGAAAAGAAGAGTATAAAGTGGAAGAATAGTAAGAGAGCATAAAAGACCTATCAAGATTTAGAGGAAGGTGATTATAGGTTAAAATTTTTATTATTTTATTCTTAATAGTTTTTCACAAGATTGTGAAATCCCTTAATTGGGTAGACTTTAACAAGACTTAGGATTTATAGTTATGAACTTGTTGTAGATCTCTTAACTAGGTGAGCACTACATAAGTGGTGTAAAATATCTTAACAAAGTTGTATTTAATAGGACTATGCATACTCCTAATAGGGTATTAGATAATTTTAATAGGGTGTAGTTATTCAAAAGATGAATTTTTTGTAAACTCTTAATCTAATGTAGGAGCATCTTGGGTCTTTGAGCAATCTTGCATCAACCTTAAATATTTCTTCTTTTCTATACTAGTCGAGTGTTCTCAAAGTAGCCATTGCTTCTTTTGGTTTTAGGTTATGCATAGTTGATATCATGTCAAGGACCTATCCTAGATCATTTTCTTAAGTGCATATATCCTAATGTTTCATATTCTTCAATTTCTGTGTTGGTCCTTGTAGTCTTTATTTCCTACAATTTTCATACAATGAGGCACATTGTTTCCTTTGGGGAAATTTACTATGCTTATGTGGTAGCTTGGGTAGTTTGGAGTCGACTGCTAACTTGTGTTTGGACCTATTCCTAAAAGTGCATGATCTTATGTTGTCCTTGGTTGGGGTTTTAGTTTACTCTTCCAAGATTAGACCTATAATCTAATTAAATGTCCAACTAGCCAACTTGTGGCTTGGCTGGCTATATAAGAATCTTGGTTAGATTCAAGAAAGGAAGACCTTAGAGATCTTAGAGAGGAGAATATAGAAGATGTGGGCTTGAACGCTGATTTTATAATTCATTATTGTCTATGGCCACAACCCAAAAGACCTCACAACTGGGCATTTTTCTTTCTTTATATGTGAAGTGAAATAATGATACCTATTGTGATGCTACATATGGCCTCTTGTTCTTTGTTGATTTGATTAATTAAATCTTTCACGTGTAACTCATGACAAAGGTAGATTGGGATTTCCTCCTTGGAACTTCTATCCTTGCATCATTGATGCAAGAGCATGCTGGGCATAAGAGCAATCTTACATCAACTAAAAAATATTTTATTTCAATTGTTTGAGTAAGGGTTGTCTTAATGCAGAGTTATTTTTTGTAAAGACTTGCTACTTAATAACTCAATTACACAAGGTCAAAATATCATAATTTTAGAGGTGGATATTCATCATGTCAAAAAAATAAGAGGAGTAACTAAGAGGGGATGGGTAGATTAGTTACCAAAAAATAATTTCAGATCCCTTAGATATCAATACAAAACACAAACTCTGCTGAAATTGATGTTGCTTGGTCAACAAACAAGCACTTAGATAGCATTAATAATATGCTATAACTTGGTAAGCACTATAATATCAACTGTTACTTGAAAAATATTGAACATGTAGATCTTAATCTATTTTTTGGAAATATAAGAGGAGTAACTAAGAGGGGAGCGATGAATCAATTACTACAAAAATAAATCCCAGATCCCTTAGATGTCAATACAAGTACCAAAATATTGCTAAATCTCAGTAAGCACACACAAAATGTTGTAACTTGGTAATAAGTGGATTAGCTCAGTAAATGATTAACACATAAATCAGTAGATGTTATCTATGATTACCATTACTTTAACTTAGTTTCAAAAATATAAAAGAAAATAACATGAACACATTTGACACCAGGATTTAATGTAGAAACCCAATTTGGAAAAAACCACCAATAGCAACTAGTTACTAATTTTCATTCTTCTTAAGTGATTCCTATTAGGAGCCAACCCAATTAAAGGTTATAAAACACACTATTAGGTCTAATGCTATTAAAAAATTTAATCACCCTATTAGGAGTAGCCTTGTTAGAGGTCTTGAGAATAATTCAATGGAATTGCTACCTTGTTAGAGGATTTACAAATAGCTATTAAGCCAAGTTTTTAAGGAGATTTAGATCACTGCTACAATGGTTAGAGAGTAAAAATGAGATGACTTGATTTGACTAAAACTAATTTTCTGATTTTAAATCTCTGTTCTATCTTATATTTGATCCTTCCTGATCGAATATGGCTTTGCTGCTCCACAAGGATATTCTACTTATCTTTCAAATTCACTTTCTCTTCTTATCAATAGATCTTCAATCACATCTTCACAATTCACACATTCATTTTCTCACACAATTTGAAATCACAATTTGACCTTATACTTATATCTTCCACTTTGTCAAGTCAGCTCAAATATAACTTATAATAATCAATATTCATCATCTTAGTCAGCTAGAATCAATAGATAAATCAATTAAGTTTAATACAACAAAATAATAAAATCCTTTGTTAGCTGACCCAGCTTGGTAGAAACTAACTCTTAAATGATTTCCTTTGTTAACCAAAAAAATCTTGGTTAACACCACAAACTTACAAAAATCCTTTGACAATTGAGTGAGCTCGGTTAGCACTAGTTCCATCCAACTTTCCTTCGTTACCTAAGCGAGTATGGTTAATACTCACTTTCTACAACTTTTCCTTTGATGCTTGAGTGACCTTGATAGAAAATACCTTTTGAACTAGGAAAACACTGGAATGCTCAGTAGACATTGAGAACTATCTTCAGTACCTGAATGAGCTCGACATTTACTGACTAATAACGATTATGAAATTTTTGTAACATCAAAGGCAACACACAATTAACCAATTGTATCCAACACTATTCACTATGATTAACCTTAATTAACTTAGTTGCATACACATTAAAAAAATAGCATGAACACAAGTGACACCAAGATTTAACATGGAAACCCATTTGGGAAAAACCACCAATTGCAACTAGTTACTATATTTCACTATTCTAAAGTGAGCTCTATTAGGAGCCAACCCTATTAAAGGTTACAAAACACACTATTTGGTGTGACCCTGTTAGAGATTTTAATCATCCTATTAGGAGTGGCCTCCTTAGAGGTCTTTAGACACACTTCAATTTAGAAATTCCACCTTGTTAGAGGATTTACAAATAGTTGTTAGGGTAAATTTTTTAAGACATTTGATATATTGCTAAAATGGTTAGAGAGTAACAATGAAATGACCTAATTGTTGATGCAACTGTATTACCAATTTTAGATCTTATTTTTGGCTTGAATACTTGATCCTTCCTTATCAGATTAATCTTTGCATCCCAATAAGGATATTCATCTTATCCTTCCAATTCACTTCCTTTACACATCTTTTTATCTTCCACACATTCAATCCTCAACTTGACCTTATACTTATATCATATACATTGTCACATTGGCTTAAATACAACTTATAACAATTATTTTTTAGCTCTTCAATTGGCTAGAACCAATAAACAAATCCATTAAACTCAATATGCCAAAAAAAAGAAAATCTTTTATTAGTCAAGCCTTCTTGGTAGACACTAACATTGAAATTATTTTCTTGTGTTAACCAAGTGAAATTGATTAATATTGCATCTTAAGAAACTTCCTTTGGTAACTGAGTGAGCTTGATTAACACTAAAATTCTATGAATATCTCTTCGATGCCCAAGTGAACTCGGTAGACACTGTCTTCTGAACTTGCAAACACTAGGATGATCAATAGACATAGGAAACTATCTTCATCTCTCAAGTGAGCTTGGCATACACTGACTATTAAAGGTATGAAATTTGTGTAACATGAAAGATAATATATAATTTATGAATTATTTTAAAAAATCTCCCTCTTTGGCATTGATGGTAACACATGTCATAATACAATGAAATTTTAGAAAAAAATAAAAGTAAGGATAATATCCTTAGTGTCATTATGATTCTATCTATGAGAACTCCCTCTATCAATGTGACCTCCCTCTAACTTCAATCTCTCCCCTTGTCTTTAATTTCTCCCTTTGTCAACAAACTCTTCAAGTTTTCTCTATCTTCAACATCTTCTTCTGATAGAAAAATATCCCTCATTGATATCAAAACAATTTCTTCTTATTTGACATCTTCAAACAAAATGTATGTGATATGACAAAAAAATTATCCCTCATTGACATCTTATGCCAAAGACAATATTTAATGAATTTCCAATGTACTTGATTATTGATTCATATGCAATTTTTCCTTTCATTACTCCATCAACTTGAATGCTCTTCAACATGCTCTGGTTGATGCATCACTAAACTTCATTTAATGGGCTTCAAATAGGGGAATACCCCTAACTTACCTCTTAGATAAAAAAATGCATCCTTAGGTAATGGCTTGATGAATATGTCTTTAATTTTCTCTTTAGTATTCACATATTCAAGTCTCATCATTTTTTCTTGATATAATTCTCTCAAAAAATGTTATTTTATTACAATATGTTTGGTCTTGGTATGCATCACATGATTCTTTGATATATAAATTGCACTAGTGTTATCATAGAATATAACCACTAAATCCTTGATCTCTATCTTCATATCTTCCAATGATTGTTTGAACCAAATAATATTGGAACAACTAACTACTATTTTAACATACTTTGTCTCTACTTTAGATTGAGAAATGCAATTCTTCTTCTTACTTGTCCAAGACACTAGTATCTTACCAAGAAAGAATGCACCACTATTGGTGCTCTTCCTGTCATCAACACTTTTGTCCCAATTTGCATCAGTGAAGGCTTTCAATTCTAAATTGCCTCCTTTCTTATACCATAATTCATATTCTTCACTACCCTTTAGATACCTCATGATTCTCTTTATTTCCATCCTATGATTTTCATTTCAATTAACTAAAAATATTGCTACCATACCTACTATAAGAGCAATATCAGGCCTAGTATGTACTACATACTATAGGTTTCCAATCATTGATTTGTATGTGGTCTAATCTACCTCCTTAGAATCATTATTTTTTGAAAGCTTATGTCTAGTAGATATAGGTATTCCAACTGGTCTTGAATCCTCCATTCCAAACTTCTTTTGTATCTCCTTGATGTACATGGATTAAGTAATGTAGATACCATCTTTCTTTTGTTGAATTTGCAAGCCAAAAAAGAATTTTATTTCTCCAAACATTGACATCTCAAATTCCATACTCATTTCCTCTAGAAAATATTTGCACAAATCATCATTTCTAGTAAACAATGTATCATCCACAAATATTTTGCCAAACACAATCTTCTTGTCTAGTCCTTCTTTGATGTAAAGTTTGATGTTATCATTTGTCTATTGAAAACCAATCTTCATCAAATAGTTATGAAATAGCTTATTTGAGACCATATAATGCTTTGTGCAATTTACAAATCATATCCTTTTTGCTAGAAACTACAAAACCTTCAGGTTTCTCTATGTAAACTTCTACAAAATTCCATTCAAGAATGTAGACTTTACATCTATTTGATACACTTTAAATCCTTTATTTGTAGCATAAGCAATTAAAGTCTTAACACCTTCTTATCTTACAATAGGAGTAAAATTTTAACCATAATCAATACCTTCCTCTTGAGAGTAACCTTTACATACTAACCTTGCTTTATTTCTTGAAACTTCTCCATCTTCATTCAACTTATTTCTGAACACCCACTTTGTGTTAATTAGATTCTTATCTTTGGGTCTGGGAATAAGAGTTCAAGTCTATTCCTTTCTATTTGTTCTATTTATTAATTCATTTCTTCAATCCAAATTTCATTATCCAAGACATCTTTAATTGTTTTAGGTTCAAATTCAATAAGAAAACATGTACCTTTCAATTTTTTCCTTGTCATTGTACCATTTGACTTGTCTCTAATGATCTACTTAGGTGCATGGTGCCTTTTGAAATATCTTGCTAATATAGGCACTTTGGATTTAGAACTTATTCCTCTTGGCTCATCATGGTCTTCTACATTATTCTCACGTCTCACTTTCTGTGACTTAGGTCCTTAAAAATTAGACTCAAGTTTTACTGGATACAACTCAATAGCTTTTGACTATGACTCAAGTCATTTAGACTGTGACTTGGGTTGTAGTAGGTAGAACTTGGTAATTCTAGAGATTTTGGGGACTCGAGAGGTGAAGTTTGCTAACTTTCAAATGGATTAAGAAATGTATTAGGTTCAAAGTAAATAAAATTTGTGTAGTCTTTAGTTTCTTTATTTCTCTCTTCTTCACTCTTTTTTGCAAACTCATCAATTATCACACATGCCCTTTCTATGATCTTATGAATAGTTAGATTCAAAAATTTTTATTCTTTACTTCTATTGGAGTATCCTAGGAATATTCCTTCATTTATTTTGACATCAAATTTACCTTTCCTAGTCTCCTTCAAAATATAACATTTACTACCAAATACTTTCAAGTAACTTACATTAGGTTTGTAGCCATACTGTAGTTTATAAGGATTCTAATTTGAGTCATTCTTTAGCTATACTTTATTTAAGGTATGAACTAATGTATTGATTATGTCCTTCTAGTATTTGATTGCAACATTCTTTTCTATCATTAGGGTTCTTACACAATCCATGATTGATTTGTTCCTTCTTTCTACTATACCATTTTGCTAAGGCATACTAGGGGCTGATACTTGTTTTTTAATTCCACTTTTAGTGCAAAATTCATTGAATTTATTGGAAATAAATTCACCCCCTCTATCTAATCTCAAACATTTTAGCTTCCTTCCTATTTCCTTCTCTACTCTTACCAAATACCACTTGAACTTTTGAAAAGCTTTAGACTTATTTTTTAGATACATTGCTATCATCATCCTAAAATTATCATCAACAAATAAAATGAAATACTTATCTCCACTATATCTCTCTATGCCAATAGGTCCACAAAGGCCTATATGAACCAACTCCAAGACTTCTTCAAAATGATAGTTCTTTCTCTTGAAACTTGTCTTGCTCATCTTACTAATTTGAAATTTTTTGTATAGACCCAAATAAGGTTTCCTTAGACTAGGAATACCTCTCACTCTTTTGTTTTTGTTTATTTTGATTAGGTTATCAAAGTTTACATGACACAACCTTTTACTCCATAACCAACTTTCTTCTACTTGAGTAATGAAACATTAACTTTCACTAAGATCTAGGTAGGATAAGTTACATTTTGTTTCGTTACTATACCCAACTAGATTTCATTTTCCATATAGCAGTTTGGCTTTCACATTCATGAATTCTACCTTGAATCCAATGTTATTCAACTATGCCACACTTAGTAGATTATGATTTAATCCTTCAACCCAATAAGAATTATCACATATGAGATTTTTATTTAGAGAAATAACACCTTCTCCTTTTATACAACATGGTTCATTGTTTTCAAATCTTACACTTCCACCATCATAGTGTTCCATATGTTCAAAATTTATTTTATCATCAATCATATGACAAGAATAACCACTATCAATAATCCATGTATCATTTTTGCTAACATGAGAAATAAGTGCCATCTTATCTTCTTCATTATCTAATTCATCTTTTACAACAATATAAACCATTTCATCATCACTGCTATCAAAATCTTTAGCCATGAAGAAAGACTTCTTACCTTTGTCCTTGTAGTCCTTGAAGTTATTGAATTCCTTCTTTCCTTTATACTTGATTCTCTTCTTTTCTTATTTGTATTCTTTGTTTGGACACCTTGCAGAAATGTGACCAACTTTTTCAAAAAATAAAAATAGATTAGAGGAATTTTACCTTTGTACTTTCCTTTGCCTTTGGGATAAATTCTTGCAAGTAGTGCTTCAATAGATTCAAGATCACTGTTAGAACTATCTTCCTCTTCACTTTTATATTTTTTTCCTTTAAATTTTTTATCTTTCTTCTTGAGTGACAACTAAGCTTCAAATGTAAACTCAAGATTGCTAGAACTAGGAACACAATTATCATAGTTACTAGCTCAAATGTTGTCAACTTCCCACTAGAGCATCCAAGGTTATCTTATTATTTGGATCACATCTCATCTCTTGAACAACTAACACTCTAATTGCATAGATAGGAAGAAGGGTTCTAAGTACCTTGCTGATCACTATTACATCATCAATTTTCCCTCTAGAGGCTTTGATTGCACTTACACTAGCTTTGATTCTGTCAACATATTTTGCAATATTTCATTTTCTCTCATCTTCATTTGATCAAACTAACCTCTTAAAATTTCTACCTCTTCTCTTCTCACATTTCATGGTTCTTCTTTTTGGGAATCTTCTCCATAGTAAATGTTCTAGTAGAAGATTTATACTTAGAATTGAAATACTTCAGACTTGAATCATTGATGGTTGCTATATTTAGCTTCATAAGTTCCTTCCATGCCTTAAAGTTATCTTTGTTCAACTTGGGAATCACTCTTTTGTAAGACATCTTGATCTTTAGCTTAGCTACTTGAAACCTTATCTACAAGCACCAAAATCTTTGATACTAATTGTTTGAAATATAATAGAAGTAACTAAGAGGCACAAAAATAAATCCCATATCCCTTAGATATAAATACAAAATATAAAATCTACTAAAATTGTTATTTCTTAGTTAACACACAAGCACTCTGTTAACATTAACAATATATTGTTGCTAGAATATATAGTCCACTGATATAACTGGGGGAGGGTGGGGGGTGAATCAATTATACAATTTTCATAAAAAACAATGCTCTTAAACAAACTTAACTATGTGAGTAATATAAACTAAAACCACAACAAAGTAATCATACACAACTAACACTAGATATGTTAACTAGGGAAACCCTTAATCAGAAGGAAGACCCTAGTGTGGATGGTGCTTACAAGATGATGTACTAATACAAATATTTCTTTTTAGAAGATAGACTTTGTTCGATGTCTGTTACAACATTGGGTACATATAGTTCTTGTTAGGAGACTTTGAATCCCTGTTAGGAATTTCCAACACTTTTAGGAGTTATGGAAGATAGTTAGACCCACTTCCCAAATAGCTTCAAGGATATGATTAAAGAACCCATTGTCTAAATGAGCTTTGTATTATTCCTTACAAAATAATAGAACTATAATGTACTTCCTTCCTTTGTCTCTATCCTGTCAACTAGACTTTTTCTCCTTCAAAGCTTGTGACCAGATCTGATACTACACATCTAATGATCCCTTAGATTGCTTATACACATTCAATAAGCATTCTGCTCCTTACACTATGCACTAATACTTCGCATTCCACTTGATCCTCTAAAATCAAGTCTTGATTATAACAAGAAGCAAATCTTTCCTTTGTAAGGAAACTCAGGTGCGGAAATAACTTCCTACACTAATCTCATAAGGAAAGTATGATGCAAATCCTATTAAAATCTTCTACACTTGAAGATTCAATATCATGTAAATAATAATATTGTAGCTAACCATGCATACAAAAAATAGACAGAGAAAGGAACACATAACACAAGGATTTTTTGGTGGGGAAAAACCTTTCGGTAAAATAACCCCACCCCTTCAAAACTTGCACAATGTATTATCTTCAACACAAGGTTACAATACACTTGCAGTGCAAGCTCAACATCGACAACAGAAGACTCAAGTAGCTACTCACAGTACTAACAATACACCTTTTTCACATCCCTTTTCTTTGCAACCCTAAAAAATGCTTATAACATGCGCTTCACTTTAGGGCTACTCCCAAAGGTAAACCGTATTAGGGTTTTACCATTCTCCAAAAAAATAGGAACCCCAAAAAAATTTTGGGATGATGCCCCGAACCCCACTATTGGGGTAGAGTGTACAATACTCAATTATCTTAGTTTCCACATATCTTCACCTATCATTGAATCTTCCTAACATAGCTCTTACGTGTCATAAGAATCTATCATAACCGTTTTAGCCATGATCTCCTTACACACAGTTTAAGATGTCGACACATCAACATTATTTGCAAGAAATACATTTTACAAAACAAACAATAAGAATAGGAATTATACAAGGTTGAGACACCTTATTCCTAACATTCTCCCACTTGTCAAACACCTTGTAAGAGCAACAAAAACATAACAGGAACTAACCGCTATAGGCCAAAAGGCCCATAGAATCGGAACACCATCTAAACTTCTCAGTGCCCACTAGTTTCGTTAATGCATCTGCAACATTCTTCACAATATCTACCTTTTCCAAATTTAACTTTCCATCTTCCACCATATCTCTCACAAAGTGATATTGCACATCAATTTGCTTCGTTCTGGCATGGAAAGTTGGATTCTTTGCAAGGCAAATAGCACTCTGATTGTCACACCAAATAGTAATCTATTTTGCATCGACACCAACATTAGAACACAATCTCTTAAGCCAAATGGCTTCCTTATAAGCATGAGTAGCAGCCATGTACTCAGCTTCTATAGTGGACAAAGCAACCATAGGTTGTTGCTTGCTCATTCAACTAATGGCACCACCAAACATAGTGAACACATAAGCACTAGTGGATCTCTTGTAGTCAATATCACTTGCCCAATCTGAATCCACAAACCCATGAATACAAACTGAATGTTGAGATCCAAAAGAGTTACCATGATAATATATGGAGTAATTCGATGTACCCCTCAAATATCTGAATACTCTCTTAACTGCATCCCAATGTATCCATCTAGGATTAGCCATAAATCAACTCAGGACTCCCATTGCTTGGGCAATGTCTGGTCTAGTACAGACCATAGCATACATAAGACTACCAACTACACTAGCATAAGGTACTCTACTCATGTCCTCCACCTCACTAGGAGATTTTGGACAATCATCTATAGATAACTTTGTTCCCACAGGAATAGGAACACATAGTGGTCTACAATCTGCCATGCTGAACCTGTCCAACATAGACTTCACATACTTACTCTGACTCAACCAAAGTTTTCTGTTAGACCTGTCTCTACTAATTTCCATACCCAAGATGTACCTAGCTGCCCCAAGATCTTTCATCCCAAACTATGATGACAACTAAGATTTAAAATCAGAAATCATACCCTTACCCTTCCCAAATAGCAATGTATCATCAACATATAATGCAACAATAAGAAGGCGATCATTTTCAACTCTGAAATAAACACAATGATCTGATTTCGATCTTACAAATCCAATTGACAACACAAAAGCATCAAACTTAAGGTACCACATCCTAGGAGATTACTTCAAACCATATAGAGATTTCTTTGATCTACAAACTGAGGATTCTTTACCTTTAACAATGTAGTGCTCAGGCTATGACATATAAATCTCTTCCTCCAAATCACCATGAAGGAAAGCTGTCTTTACATCCATCTGTTCTATCTCTAAATCATATGAAGCAGCAAGAGATAACAAAAATCTAATGGATGTCAACTTTGCAACAGGAGAGATTATTTCACCATAATCTATTCTCTCTACCTATGAATACCCCTTTGCAACCAATCTAGCTTTGTACCTTTCAAGACTGCCATCTACACAGAATTTCTTCTTGAACACCCATTTACAGCCAACAAATTTTCTCCCTTTATCCAAAGGTAAAAGGTCCCATGTTTTTTTTTTCTCTAATGAAACCATCTCATCATCCATACCCTCAATCCAGGATCCTGCATCTTCCATGCCCAAAGCCTCTTTCACAGATCTAGGCTCATCAGTGTTAGTAATCAAAGCAAAAGCACAACTGGAATCTAACATAGAATAACCAAACCTTTCTAGTTGCTTTCTTTCTCTCATGGAACTCCTCAAGGGCTGAGGTTGAGGTTGTTCTTCCTCTTCTTTTGAATTGTCAGAGCTACTAGAGCTCTCCTCATCATTAGACCCAACATGGTCTGTCTATTCAGTCTTCTCAGGGGTAGGAGGCAACTGAACAACATCTTTTCCCTTTTCTTTTTCATCTGGTTGTAGTACAATAGGAGAAGATGTTAACTCTCTAAAAATAAAATTTCTACTATACAACACCTTACTAGTCGCAGGATCCTAAAGCTTGTATCCTTTCACACCAGCACTTTACCCAATGAAAATACACTTAACAGCTTTGTTTTCCAACTTAGATCTTTTATCCTTTGGAACATGTGCATAAGCTTCACAACCAAAAACATGAAAGTTTCTAATTGAAGGCTTCTTACCAGACCACACCTTCATGGGTGTCTTACCAACAAGGGTTGATGTAGGAGATTTGTTAACCAGATAGCAAGCAATGGCCATAGCTTCGGCCCAAAACCTTTGTTCTAAACCATCTCCACTAAGCATACTCCTAGCATTCTCCATTAGTGTCGTATTCATTCTCTCTGCAACTCCATTTTGCTCTGGGATATAAGGAGTTGTCTTATGCCTCTCGATACCTTGTTCTTTACAGAACTATTCAAACTCTATTGAGCAAAACTCACCACCATTGTCAGTTCTCACACACTTAATCTTCTTACTAGACTGATTCTCTACAAGGGCTTTAAATTCCTTGAATTGACTAAAGACTTGTGTCTTACTTTTAAGGAAATAAATCCATGTCCTTCTACTCTAATCATCTATGAAAGATACACAAAATAAAGACTTAGAGATTGAAGGAACTTTTAGAGTGTTGGTGTTTGAAAATTTTACCCGTTTCCAATTATCCCCATGAGAATATGGCAGCTAACTCCCATTATCAACATATCATTTCAGACACAGGGCCAACTATAAGGCATGACCCTTCTTCTTCTTCAGGCTCTACAAAACCTAGGTGGGTGAACCTCTTTAGATCTGACTATGTGACCAGTGCAATAACCATATTTAGGATCTATAAAAGTAGATGAAACCCCTAATTCTTCTATGCTCAACCAGGAGATCACAAGCATGAAATAGCTAAGGACATGACTAATGAAATTGGAAAGCTAAGTGCAGGTTATACTTTGAATACCTTTAGACATAAAAGGGAAAATTGATTTATATTGAGAAAAGACATCATGTTCAATATGCAAAAAAACTTTAATGATCCTACAAACGACCAGTGCCTTATCCATTAGGGCAATCCTACACTCTAGAATTATGCATCCTTGAACATCAATAAACGTATGGCATGCATTAAGACATTCATGTTCAGTCTGTTCACCTTATGAATTAGACAACAATATCCAATATAACCCCATACTTTATCACATCCTTTTTAATTGAATTTGTCACCTTGTCTGAAACCACAAGCAATTATATGACTCCTTGAGTCAAAGGAAAGCAAAATTCAAACATATAATTGGGCAATTGCAAATAGGCTCAAGATCTTTGTTCTTGAACATATAACATTACAAACTCAACAAGAAAGGAGACAAAATTATATTGAAATTCAAAACCTTCTGCACATTGTATTTGTCTCCTTGAAATAAGTACATTAAGAATGCATAAAACAAGATACAAGATCACACTAGTGTATTAGAAGTATCTATGAAATCCATATGCTATTCATACAGGACATGCTGGGTATGTGGTTTTTGATAGCCTGAGCAGAGCTCTAAGAACTGAAAAAATAGAAAACCAACCAACAACACCCTCTTCCCCCTCCTCCTTTACTCTATCCTTGGGATCTTAGTTAAATACTGTGAGATGCAACAAGCTTCAAGCATAGAGAATTGACAAGTGTCCCTTACAAAAGATATCACAAGTTTGTAATGGAAGAAAGAAGAAAAATGATTAATAGAACATCATGTAGATCAAATATTCTCCTGTAAGCTCCTTTTCTATTACCACTTTTTACTGATTCGGCTCTACCACTGATTTGTTGTATGCACAATTGCTAATACCGCCCTATCAATCACAAAATCAACTCTGAAAGATATGCACCAACCTAGGCCCATGAGTTTTGTCAAGATGACTATTGAATGAGAATCATCTTTACTTCCCACTCTTTATTGATCATGCCAGGCTTTAGAAATAACAGAATCATTACTTAGCATGCAGTACAGAAGCTAGAAAACAATGTGGTTATTAAAAATAACAAAATAGGGATGCTCTAATACCCAGCCACGTCTGCTTCCTTAACCAACTTCTTGCCAAAATTTTCCATCTACTGACACAAAAAGGGGGGGCATGCACAAAAAGTTAAAAAGACTATACCCAAAGGTATAAAATCTTCCTCACCCTCTTCCAAAACTATGCACAGGGTCTCAAGTATTTTTGCTACCCTGGCATCAAACTAAAATGCTTTGAAAATTTGTTTAAAAGATGATGTTTCTGCTGAAAAGGTTGTTAGCTTACAAAGTCTATTCCTTGTTCTTCTTACCACCTTGGTGACTTGACTACAACACCTGATTACTAGTTTTCCTCTATCAAAAAACCATACATAGGCATACGAAGCTAACCATTTTCCTTTTCTAAACCATCCTCTGAAGATAAATAAATCATTTTTCAAAGTATCAGTGTCCTAGAACCAACTACTCTTAACGAAGAATCCTTCCGCTATCCATACCCTCAGACTTAGTGAAATCTTTAGAAATATCTTTTGAATAAATCACCAGGACTGAGAAATGCAAAGACTATGGTATACAAACTTACCTGAAGCCTTTTCTTTTATCTCTGTAACTTTTGCATTTTATCCTTGAGCCAACTACTTGACACTCATGCCAAATCTACTTCAATCCTAGCAATAATTTTTCGTTCAGAGATGACTCACGAATTTCTACTCGCACAAGTTGATATTGGGAAAATCTCACTTGTTACACCCTATTCTTTACTTTCACACGTGAAGGTTTTCATGTCTCATTAATATGCATAATGATACCACCTTCAATAGTAAAATATGCACCGTCAATGTTGAAGATCTTATAAGTTGAAACTGTGAGCATGATGGCTTCAAAATCCACTAGGCAAGCTGGTCGAGAATAACCCAATCAAAATTAGCCATGTGTGCGATTTATCTTTTAGTGGGCACTTCTTGCTTCTAAGAAATGCAAATGTGCAAGAACTGTAGATCTGAATTTGATCAACGACCTGAGTCTGCCCCACGTATTAGGCTTGCATACTCCCACACTTCTTATCTTGCGAGCATGTTGATATAGCAGGCCAGCGCCCTCTGTCAATCTAAAGAAGATCAATGGTTGATGAAAAAAATTCTTGAATAACCATTGCACTATTCCTTTATCACAAAACACGTGATACTTCAAAATGGCATGATTTGGTTAATTGCGATATGGGTCCACAATCCTTTTACCCGCATTATAATATCATACAGAGATGAAAAAATGCGGGCAAATGCTAACCCTTGATGCTAGCTTAGATCGACGGAAATTCAAAATTTCAATAATAGGTAGCCCATCACAATGATCCTGACCAATGAGAAAATACCTTTTATTGCAGATGTTCTGACAAACTTGACTGCGACATTCAAAACTTTGGCGCCCATTACATCGTCACTTCCTCGCATTTTGGTCCCACTGCGCCACGTGTCGCAAAGTGGCACACCCGCAATATTTATCTACCTCTCATCTTGAAAATGCGAGTATGCCTCATTCGTTGATCTCACATAGATCGACGATGTTCATAACTTGTCCTCTTCACTTGTACAAACATCTCCTTATGTCTTCATAAGGGACAAATGTCACTTATGTGCTTGCCCGCATTTTGTAACTTCCTCACATTTTGAAAATGCAGGAATGCATGGTTCGTCAATTTGAACAAGAATCTATGATTGCCGAGACTTGCATGGTATGTTTGAAAAGCAACTTTTTTGGATTTAAAAATGTGTAAACCATGGTTACCTTAAACTTAAAATAGATCTAATCAAAACATTATTTCAAGTTTGCCTAAGGTTTTAAAAAGGCATGCCTTGAGCAAGAAAAAGAGAAGGGGCTAAAGGATTTCAAATGTCATGGTGGATTTGTATAAAGTAATAGGTTCTTGACTGAATTCTGCATATTAAAAGGGGTAGAAAGAAGATTTAGGATTTGTTCAAAATAAGACTTTGTCATATAACTCAGAATGACAAATTATCATCATGGAAGGCTTAGGAAAATTGAATGAAAAGTGTCAGAGACATTGAACACCTTAAGGATCTTAAAAGGATAGTCGAGTGCACATTCAATTATGGGCATTCATAGGGCTTAACTTTCTCAAAATTTCAAATGGATGCTCAAAATTGGAATGCAATTTTGAGCGCCAACAGTGGCTCTGTCTGGGGAAGCATGTCCCTTGTGGGCATGACCGTAAGATTCTAGATTTCTGGGAGAAGCATACCACATACCTGGAATCAAAACTTCTCTCGAACAGCTTATTGAAAGCAAGGAAACACTTACTTCTACTATTTACAAACAATGACCTCGGGCCACCGAACTTCGACAAAATTGTTTACCTCTGTCATAAACATTATTCTTATCTAACCTTTCATGAGGTAAACTAAAATTTCTTCTACCCATTTCACCAATCAGATCAGCATCATGCAATGAATCACTTGGTAAAATGAGATAAATAGCTTCACTTTCATAGTGCATATAAAAACTAGGCACAAATTTAACCTCTTGTTCACTATGAAAGAGAAAATCAACATGTTCTTGAATACCAACATCAAACTAAAACTCATCCCTATTGCTTGATTTATGCATGTTGTCTATCAGAAATGCAAAGGGCTCATTCTCAACTTCACAGAAAAAGTTATGTATATCATGCATTTTTAACTCACCTTGACTTTGCATTTCTTCAAGTATCTCTGACTGAATTTCAAAAGAGTAGTCAGATTTATATTCAAACATGACATCATCATCAAAATCTGACATTACTTCACAACCACCTGATATATCTACATAATCAAAATGCTGATTGGTTTTTACCTCATTCGAATGATCGTAGAACTTACCATGAAGTGTCAATTTCTCTTCAAATACAACTCCATCGCACACTTCACCTTCACACTTACCAAATATAGCATCATTAGAAGATTCAATATCAGAAACAGAAGAACAATAATCTGATTTACTACAGAAGTATGACAGTGTATCATCATTTGCATCTAACCTCCCTAAACCTGAAACCTCCATGTCATCTTCCAACAATGGGTTGATAAATCCATGTAGTGATCCTTTCTAAACATTAGAACAAAACATGGGATGCTCATCCTCACAAGCATCATTATATAAAACATTATTATAGATTTGAAATTCATTACCCACCCTATCTTCATGGAAACTTTCAGCGTATGAAGAAAAGTCTGAACTGTATGAAAACTCCTTTTCTATTTCTTCTACCAAACATATAGTGTCCATATTTACGTCCTCTTTAGAAACTTGTTTAGGATAACCATTATGAACTAACTGTGACTCATTCCTAAACACCTCACTACATATTGGATTTTTATTGTCTGATGTAAAAGTATTTGACAACCTTCTACTGAAGTCTTCAAAATTATTAACCTGAACTGGACTCAACATTCTTTTATCTTCATACCTTGGGGATAGATCACTATTAAAATCTTCATTGGCTAATTGATTTGTATGATGAAAAAACTGAGTTGCACCTTCCTTATCAGAATTAGAGAAAGAATTCATATCTTTAGCTTCAGATGAATATTCACTGCCATCATTGCTTTCTTCCTCCCAATCAAAATCAAATTCATATGAAGGCAAACATACTGTGTCTTTTTCCTCACTATGATTCGAGAAACCACTCTCATCATCTCCTTCATATGATACTTCTTCATTGTACATCGGATAAACAACTTCATTGTCATCATTTGGAAGATGACTTAAAGCTTATTCATACCCACATTGGGACTCATATCTTTCTGATTCATTATTAGCATAATGCAACTTCTCAATAAGAGAATTCAATTCTTACCTATCCGACTGATTAAAAGAATACATCTTACCATTTACTGCTGAAACATTATCAACATGTGCATTATGTTCTTCTGATTTTGGCTGAGATGATTGTGATTCACGCTCTTCACTTTGTGTTAACTCTCTATGGCATGTCAGATCAACAACATCAAACTCATGATCCGAGAGATAACTTTAAAAATTCTCACTTGCACAAGACTGAGATCTAGGTTCAACAACTTCAAAATTGGAAACATTAGTAATATCATCATACACATAATTGTCATGAGAAGAACTTTCTATTGTAACCAATGTCTGATTTGTAAAATCAATATGTTGCTGAAACATATCAGAGTCTGAAATATTATTCACTACTATAGCATCATGAACATGTGTGTTTCTATTTGCAACTAGACTAGCCCTTCTCATACAAACATTCTGATTTAAATTCTCAATTTGATTAAAACCTATAGTAGGGGTGTTGACATTTTGAACTATATTGGAACACTCAACATAATATTTCTCTTGATTTTTATCTTCATTATGTAAGCAAGCAACCCTAGAGAAATGACTCCTAGTAATTCCATACTTCAAATTATTCTCAATGTCCATAGCAGTTATAAAGGCCTAATATAATGTCTGAGGTTCCTTATTCCTCAATTGGTAACTCATTTTCTTATCAAATGCGCCAATGTAAACTATTAGGCACACTTTATCCTCTGGTCTACATTTCTCCAGGATCTCATTTAGGGTTCTTACAAATCTGATATTAAACTCAAGAACAAGCTCATCTTCCTCAATATGAATCCTTAAAAATTTATCAAATGAATCAGATAAGCTCACCCTCTCTCCAAATTGCTCCATGAAAGCTGCATGCAACTCACTCCAGGATGAAAAAGAACATGCTGGTAAAAATGAAAACCAATCTCTAGCATCACCCTCTAGAGTCTGAACAAATAATGTCATGTGTACATCTTCATGGGGAATCTCATAGTTACCCATCAAGTCACTGAAAACTTGAACATGCTGGCTAGCTGAAACATTATGGTTTCCATTGAATTTAGACAAATGCTTTCTAATATCATCAGGGATGGCATTAGGGAAACCATAGATACCATCAAAACATAATGGCATATATCTCTTGGTAGAAAAGGATCTACAAGTTTGGTCAATGGACTGCATACTAGGTGAACAAAAATTTGCCATCTCTTGCAAACTAACAACTTCACCAAATATCTTTCTAGATTTAAAACTTGTAGTAGATCTAAAAACCTTATCTACCAACTCAAATCTCCAAACATATTCTAAGATGTAAATACACTTTCTGAAACAATCCTTCACAAAATATGTTGAGATACATAAAACCTTTCTCCTTCATAGTGCTTAAAATCACTTGATGGAGAAAACTTGCATATAACTTACTTTCTTGAAAAAGAAATTCAAGAAAGAGGAAAATACCTTAACCATGATGCTTGCAAACTTCTTCAATGCTGTAAAGAACAATTGATTAAAATCATGCTTGATTTAGTAACCATTGCACAACATCACCCTTTTCTTTCAACCACTACCAAGGGCTTGAGATAACTTTTTCAAACCTACATCCCAACTGTTGCAATTTTCACAATACCCTTCACTTCAAAAAAAATTACACTGGTGCAGAGATATACTTTAGAGTTGCCACTCATTAAATGAGAAAAGATTTTTCTAGCTTCCATAAGACAACAAGCTAGTCCAGAATGTATAATAGGTATCTGAAAACTCACATACAACCTTGGAACATCACACCCTTGACAAAGTAAAAGAACATGTTCTCGACTGGGAAACATGAAACCTTGCATACAAAACTAAGTATGCAAATTTTTGGACTGAAATATATTACACCAGAGATTCTTGTCCTTTTAACTGTGAATTACTTCACAACATTCCCCAATAGAGTTGCCATTTGTTGGTGTTTGAAAATGTTACCCGTTTCCAATTATCCCCATGAGAATATGACACATCTAGGGGCAGCTAACTCCCATTATCAACATGTCATTTCAGACATAGGGCCAACTATAAGGCATGACCCTTCTTCTTCTTCAGGCTCTGCAAAACCTAGGTGGGTGAACCTCTTTAGATCTGACTATGTGACCAGTGCAATAACCATATTCAGGATCTATAAAAGCAAATGAAACCCCTAATTCTTCTATGCTTAACCAGGAGATCACAAGCATGAAATAGCTAAGGACATGACTAATGAAATTGGAAAGCTAAGTGCGGGTTATACTTTGAATACCTTTCAACATAAAAGGGAAAATTGATTTATATTGAGAAAAGACAGCATGTTCAATATGCAGCAAAACTTTAATGATCTTACAAATGACCAGTGCCTTATCCATTAGGGCAATCCTACACTCCAGAATTATGCATCCTTGAACATCAATCAACATATGGCATATGTTAAGACATTCATGTTCAGTCTATTCACCTTATGAATTAGACAACAATATCCAATATAACCCCATACTTTCTCACATCCTTTTTAATTGAATTTGCCACCTTGTCTGAAACCACAAGCAATTATATGAATCCTTGAGTCAAAGACAAGAAAACTTCAAACATACAACCGGACAATTGCAAATAGGTTCAAGATCTTTGTTCTTGAACATATAACATTACAAACTCAACAAGAAAGGAGACAGAATTATATTGAAATTCAAAACCTTCGGCACATTGTATTTATCTCTTTGAAATAAGTACATTAAGAATGCATCAAACAAGATACAAGATCACCCTAGTGTATCAGAACTATCTATGAAATCCATATGCTGTTCATACAAGACATGATGGGTATGTCATTTTTGACAACCTGAGCATAGCTCTAAGAACTGAAAAAATAGAAAACCAACCAACAAATCCCTCTTCCCCCTCCTCCTTTACTCTAGCCTTGGGATCTCACTTAAATACTGTGAGATGCAACAAGCTTCAAGCATAGAGAACTGACAAGTGTCCCTTACAAAAGATATCACAAGTTTGTAATGGAAGAAAGAAGAAAAATGATTAACAGAACATCATGTAGATCAAATATTCTCCTGTAAGCTCCTTTTCTATTACCACTTTTTACTGATTCGGCTCTACCACTGATTTGTTGTATGCGCAATTGCTAATACCACCCTATCAATGAAAAAATCAACTCTGAAAGATACACACCAACCTAGGCCCATGGGTTTTGTCAAGATGACTATTGAATGAGAATCATCTTTACTTCCCACTCTTTACTAATCATGCCAGGCTTCAGAAATAACAGAATCATTACTTAGCATGCAGTACAGAAGCTGGAAAACAATGTGGTTATTAAAAATAACAAAATAGGGATGCTCTGATCACCAGCCATGTCTATTTCCTTAACCAACTTCTTGCCAAAATTTTCCATCTACTGACACAAAAAGGGGGGACATGCACAAAAAGTGAAAAAGAATATACCCAAAGGTATAAAATCTTCCTCACCCTCTTCCAAAACTATGCACAGGGTCTCAAATATTTCTGCTACCCTGGCATCAAACTAAAATGCTTTGAAATTTTTTTTAAAAGATGATGTTTCTGCTGAAAAGGTTGTTAGCTTACAAAGTCTATTCCTTGTTCTTCTTACCACCTTGGTGACTTGACTACGACACCTGATTACTAGCTTTCCTCTATCAAAAAACCATACACAGGCATACAAAGCTAACCATTTTCCTTTTCTGAAACATCCTCTGAAGATAAATAAATCATTTTTCAAAGTATCAGTGTCCTAGAACCAACTACTCTTAACAAACAATCCTTCCGCTATCCATACCCTAAGACTTAGTGAAATCTTTAGAAACATCTTTTGAATAAATCACCAGGACTGAGAAATGCAAAGACTATGGTATACAAACTTACCTGAAGCCTTTTCTTTTATCTCTGTAACTTTTGCATTTTATCCTTGAGCCAACTACTTGACACTCATGCCAAATATACCTCAATCCCAGCAGTAATTTTCTGTTTAGAGATGACTCATGAATTTCTACTCGCACAAGTTGATATTGGGAAAATCTCACTTGTTACACCCTGTTCTTTACTTTCACATGCGAAGGTTTTCATGTCTCATTAATATGCATAATGATACCACCTTCAATAGTAAAATATGCATCATCAATCTTGAAGATCTTATAAGTTGAAACTATGAGCATGATGGCTTTGAAATCCACTAGGCAAGCTGGTTCAGAATAACCCAATCAGAATTAGCGATGTTTGCGATTTATCTTTTAGTGGGCACTTCTTGCTTCTAAGAAATGCAAATGCACAAGAACCATAGATCTAGATTGTATCAACAACCTGAGTCCATCCTACGTGTTAGGCTTGCGTACTCTCGCACTTCTTATCTTGCGAGCATGTTGATATAGCGGGCCAGTGCCCTCCGTCAATCTAAAGAAGATCAACAGTTAATGAAAAAAATTCCTGAATAACCATTGCACTGTTCCTTTATCATAAAACACATGATACTTCAAAATGGCATGATTTGGTTATTTTCAATACGGGTCCACAATCCTTTTACCCACATTATAAAATCATACAGAGATGAAACAATGCGGGCAAATGCTAGCCCTTGATGCTAGCTTAGATCAACAGTGATTCAAAATTTCAATAATAGGTGGCCCATCACAATGATCCTGACCAATGAGAAAATACCTTTTATTGCACATGTTCTGCCAAACCTGACCATGGCATTCAAAACTTCAGCGCCCATGACATTGTCACTTCCTCGCATTTTGGTCCCACTGTGCCATGCATCGCAAAGTGGCACGCCCATAATATTTATTTGCCTCTCATCTTGAAAATGTGGGTATGCCTTGTTCGTCGATCTCACATAGATTGACGATGTTCATAACTTGTCCTCTTCGCTTGTATGAACATCTCCTTGTGTCATCATAAGGGACAAATGTCACTTATGCGCTTGCCCGCATTTTGTAACTTCCTCGCATTTTAAAAATGTAGGAATGCGTGGTTCATCGATCTGAACAAGAATCTACGATCGTCGAGACTTGCATGGTAAGTTTGAAAAGAAACTTTTTTGGATTTAAAAATGTGTAAACCATGATTACCTTAAACTTAAAACAGATTTAATCAAAACATTATTTCAAGTTTGCCTAAGGTTTTAAAAAGGCATGCCCTGAGCAAGAAAAAGAGAAGGGCTAAAGGATTTCAAAGGTCGTGATGGATTATTATAAAGTAATAGGTTCTTGACTGAATTCTGCATATTAAAAGGGGTAGAAAGCTAATTTAGGATTTTTTCAAAATAAGACTTTGTCATATAACTCAGAATGACAAATTATCATCATGGAAGGCTTAGGGAAACTAAATGAAAAGTGTCAGAGACATTGAACACCTTAATGATCTTAAGAGGATAGCCGAGTGCACATTCAATTATGGGCATTCATAGGGCTTAACTTTCTCAAAATTTCAAATGAATGCTCAAAATGGGAATGCAATTTTGAGTGCCAACATAGAGGACCAAATACATCAGAATGAATAAGATCCAAAACATCAAAAGATTTGTGAGAACTAGAGTAAAACTGAACATGATTTTGTTTACCATATACACAGTGTTCACAAAAGTCAAACTCGAGATTGCAATCATTTAACCCCTCAATGAGATTTTTGTTTTTTAGGGTTTTGAGACCTTCTCACCAATGTGTCCAAATCTCATATGCCACAACATTGTCTTTTTTGCAGGAAGCTTTCCTTACAAACTATTTGCACCCTTAGGTACACTTGTTGCACTACCATCAGAACCACTAACCATAGTCTTCTTTATTGCTCGTTCAGATGGTGGGGATGAAGTGATAGTTGCTCTCTTCTTTGAAACAAAAGAACTATTACACTGAGAAATGTATGCAGTAAGCTGAAACAAAGTACCTCTCCTAGTACCCTTAGCAAGCACCATAGCTCCTCTCATCATCTTACATCCATCTTTAGAAAAAAAAACTTGCACACCTACATCATTCAACATACTTATAGATAATAGGTTTCGTGCCAAACCTGGAATGTGCATAACTCCATTGATTTCCTTTACTCATCCATCAAGAAATTTGATAGTGACCCTTTCACATCCAACTATCTTTAGGTGAGAATCATCACCCAAGTACACCTTTCCACCATCGAACTCTTCATATCTTGAGAACCAGTTTCGATGAGAGGTCATGTGAAAAGATGCACCCAAGTCAACCAATGACACATCATCAGATGCATGGGCTACCAAAGCTATGATGAATGCATCACCATCTTCTTGAGATTTTTCAGAACCAGAATTTGAGGCTTTCTTCTTCTTCTTAGGCTCTTTACAGTCTTTATGGAATTGCCCAGTCTTATCACAGTTCCAACATTTTTCCTTGGACTTATTGGAAGTCTTTGACTTCCCACAGGATTTGGATCTACCATTATTGTCAGAATTATTGTCATTTTTCTTTCCTCTTTCTGTGGATCTCCCACGAACAACAAGGGCTTCTTTTTTCAAAACAGAAGCCTTTCTCTGCATCTCCTCTGATAGCAGCGAAGACACCACATCATCCATTTTGAAGGTGACTAATGTGCTTCCGAGAGCCATCACAAGATGGTCCAATGAATCTAGTAAAGAACACAAAAGTGTGTGGCAACTATCCTCCTCCTCTAACTTGACACTAGCTGATGTCAACTGTGCAGCTAGTAGATTAAATGCATTTAAATGATCCGTTAAGGATCCACCTTCCTCCATTCGCAGAGAATACAACTTCTTTCTCAGGAACAACTTGTTCACCAAAGATTTGGCCTGATACATAGTCCCAAGTCTCTCCCACAAACTATATGCAGTTTTCTCATCTAGAACATTCAGAAGGACTACATCGGTTAAACAGAGTCTTATGAGACCCTTAGCTTTACGGTCTTTGATATCCCAATCTACTTGAGCTATAGTTGTTGGTCTTGTAGCACTTTTAGTTGCTTCCCACATGTCTTCCATCTTGAGTTTCCACAACTCAAAATTAGTGCCATTAAATTTCTCCACCTCCATTCTTCCATATGATGAACTCGCCATCTCAATCTGGAAATAAGATTCAGGATGCTCTGCACAAGACTCCCACTCAACTTAAGATTAGCTCAAAAAACCCTACCCAATAACTATGATCAAAATTTGATCAAGCTCTAATACCACTTGCAAGGAAACTCAGGTGTAGAAATAGCTTCCTACACTAATCTCATAAGGAAAGTATGATGCAAATCCTATTAAAATCTTCTACACTTATAGATTCAATATCATGTAAATAATAATATTGCAGCCAACCATGCATACAGAAAATAGATAGAGAAAGGAACACATAAGGATTTTCTGATGGGAAAAATGTTTCGGTAAAACAACCCCACACCTTTAGAACCTGTACAATGTATTATCTTCAACACAAGATTACAATACACTTGCAGTGAAAGCTCAACATCGACAACAGAAGACTCCAATAGCTACTCGCAGTACAAACAATACACTTTTTTTGCATCCCTTTTCTTTGCAACCCTAAAAAATGCTTATAACATGTGCTTCACTTTAGGGTTATTCCCAAAGGTAAACTGTATTAGGGTTTTACCATTCTCTGAGAAAATAGGAACCCCAAAAAAAATTTCAAGGCGATGCCCCGAACCCCACTATTGGGGTAGAATGTACAATATTCAATTATCTTAGTTGCCACATGTCCTCACCTATCATTGAATCTTCCTAACATAGCTCTTACGTGTCATAGGAATCTATCATAACTATTTTAGCCATGATCTCCTTACACACAATTCAAGATGTCGACACATCAACATTATTTGCAAGAAATACATTTTATAAAACAAATAATAAGAATAGGAATTATACAAGGTTGAGACACCTTATTCCTAACATCCTTTATACCATATCTTCATAATAATTCCTTGAGTCGGCCTTGAGGCTTTCCCAATTAATTAAATAAGATAATTAATTAATTTACAATTACAACAACATTGTTGGCTCACAGTCTATACCAAACTTTACACATGTGAAACTGCATCTTGTGCACACACTGGCATCACCATGTGATCATCCTCTTTTATTGTTATCTATGCATCACCTTCATTACATATGAGATGAAAGATATGAGAGATCATCATAACTCTAGTTTCAAATGCTCTATTTTAGCATGGCTTCTAGTAAAACAAGTGTAACTTCAATACAACATCAAATCAGACTTAGTCCTTTGAATCATGTCATTAGGAAAGGTTTAGGAACATGTCCTCTACTGCACATCATCTAAAGCTTCCTCATCTCCTACCCATACTAAGATTATTGAGTTTTATTCTTCTAGTCTTAACAAAATTACTATTGTGTTGACATCAATAAAAAATATAGTTATGAATGCAACATATCAATACTCTTCAATGCTTAGGATACTCCCCCAATGTAGTATCATCAACATTCATTCTAACAATCTCCCCCTTTGGCATTGATGGCAATATATATGAAAAAAATCTAAGTTTCAAGAATACCAAACTGTACTCTACTTCTGTCTTCTTCTCAAATCCTATTCATCAATATGAGATCTTTTGGAATGCTATACTCTTCTTCTTCTTCTTTTAGGATTGATAGTAGTTGTTCACTATAAACAACTTACAATACTTTTTGGCTACATTTGTACACTTACATGAATCTTTTTAAATCTCCCTAAAGAGATAACTCTCCCCCATTGCCATCTCAATAGGAGTTTCTCTTCTTATGTACATTCACTCAATGTGTTTTTCATGTACATTCTCTCCCCCATTGACATCAATGTCAAAGGTTTCAATCAAAATACCAATTGCTAATCAACTTCTCAAATCACCAATCAACTCAAGTGTCCAAAGACACTATTCACTACCAATACCTAGAGTCCTTCATGACTCAATACATATCAAATACTCCCCCCCAACATTCAATCAAGTCTAACCATAGTGTTCTTTACCATTGGACTGATACACTCCTTACATTAACTACTCTAAATTAGGTAGGGACATAACCCCTAGCATACCTCTAAGGTACTCAAAAGTATCTTTAGGCAAAGACTATGTAAAAATATCTACACTATGATCTTTAGTGCTTACATACTCCAATCTTTTCTCTTTCTCTACTACCTTTTCTCTCAAAACATGATACTTTATGGATATGTTCTTTTTCTTAGAATGCAATACTAGATTCTTTAACATACTTAATCTACTTTTGTTATCACAATAAATAATAACAAGTTTTGTAAAGTCAATTCCAATACCTTTTAGCATTTTTTTCATCTACGTAACTTAATTGCAATTGTTTGCTACTGCAACATACTCTGCCTCAACTATACTCTGAGATATAATTAACCAAGAAACTGATCTTTTTCCAAGAAAGAATGCTCCACCATTGGTGCTCTTTTTGTCATCTATACTTATGCCCAATTTGCATCAGTATATGCACAAAAGGTGAAATCACTTGATCTATCATACCATGTTCCATAATCAAATGTACCCTTCAAATACCTGAATATCCTCTTTACTACTGCATAATGATACTCTTTTGGATCATCTTGAGATCTTGATATAATACCAACTACATTAGCTATATCTAGTTTGGTGTGAGTTAGATATTGCAATCCTCCAATCATAGATCTATACTTCTTCTGCGAAAATGTAGGTGTCTCATCTTTACTAGATAACTTGTGACCAGTTAGCATGGATGTACTAATAGATTTGCAACTTTCCAAACCAAATCCTTTCAATAACGCTTTTAGATATTTAGTTTGTGAAATAAATATCCCATCTTTGTTCTGTGCAATCTATAATACTAGGAAAAATTTTCATTTCTCCTATCATGCTCAAATTCTTTTTTCATTTCTTCAGCAAACTTGTCACTTTCTTCATCATTTCCTCCAAATATTATGTCATCTACAATATTACAATGATAAATAGACCACCATCAATTTTTCTTTAATAAAAATTACCATTTTCTATACCATTAATAAATGCAAGCTTTGATAAGTACTTGTCCAACCTTGCATACTAGGTTCTAGGTACTTACTTTAGACCATACAATGCTTTCTTTAGTCTACATACAAAATCTTTATCTTCTACCTTAAAGGGAATCCATTAGTTTTCTCAATGTAGACTTCTTCAAGTTCTTCTTTAAGAAAAGCTAGCTTGACATCCATCTAATAAACCTTAAAATTCTTGCTTGTTGCATAAGCCAAGAACATTCTTACTACTTCCATTCTCGACATGGGTCAATAGGTTTCTTCATAATCTATGCCTTCTTGCTATGAGTAACCTTTGCAAATAAGCCTAGCCTTGTTTCTCACAACTTCTCCTTTTTCATTCATCTTATTTATAAATACCCATTTGGTTCCTATCACATTCTTGTCTTTAGGTCTTAGAACTAATCCCCATGTTTCATTCTTCACAATTTGATCTAGTTCTTCTTTCATATCTTGCATCTAGTGATCATCCTTACATGACTCATCTATGGTCTTAGGTTCCACTTGAGAAATTAGACACAATTCCTCATTTACTTTGTTCCTTGTCATCATGCCTTTATTCTTGCTCCCAATTATTTTCTCTAGAGGGTGATTCTCTATCATGTTTATGCTCTAAGTAGGAGTTGACATCTCAACTTTGATCTCTTCCCTAGGTTCATATCTCCATTCTTCTCTATGCTCAACATATAATTCATTCTACAAATCTTTTTTAGTCTCAAAAATAACTTTAGCATTCTATCTAACAAATTTGGAATTATCCTCTTCTTCATCAGAATTATAATCTACCATATTTTCTTTAGTACGAAACTTTTCATCAATCCTTACATTTGCACATTGAACTATTGTTTTAGTTCTATAGTTGAAACATCTACATGTTTTTCTTTATAATGAGTAACCAAGAAATATACCTTCATTGCTTCTAGGATCAAACTTACCTATATCATTATCTCTCTTTATGTAACACTTACTTCCAAATATTCTAAAATACTTTTTTGATGGTGAGTGACCGAACCATAACTCATACGGTGTCTTGCTCATACCTTTTTTGATTTGTACTCTATTCAGAGTATATACTACATTTTTAAATACTTATCTCCAAAATATCTTTGAGACATCATTCTCAAATAACATTTCTCTTGCTGCTTCTTCTACTAACTTGTTACTTCTTTCAACAATCCCATTTTATTAAAGTGTTCTAGATAATGATAATTGTCTTTTGATTCCATTCTGTTCACAAAACATGTTGAACTCTCTAGAAGTGAAATCTCCTCCTCTATCTGATCTTAAACACTTAATCTTATCACCAAATTCATGTTTAATTGTATTATTGAATATCTTAAATTTCTCAAAAGTTTCAGACCTCTCTTTAAGAGATTCTACTCAGATCATTCTAGTGAAATCATCAACAAAAAAAATAAAGTACCTTTCACCATAGAATCATTTGGTTCTTGCAAGACCACTTAGATTTGTGTGAACAATCTCTAGTTTCTCTATAGTAGAGAATTTCTTACTAGGAAAAAGAAAATTTCCTCTACTTAGCCAAAATAATTTCCTTGCAGAAAATAATAGTAGGCTTAATAATCTTAGGTAGGTCTCTCACTAAAAATGTACTACTAACTTTCATGATATTATAAAAGTTTATATGACAAAATGTTCTATGCCATAACCAACTATTACCAACCTTTGCAACCAAACATGTTATTTTAGTAGGATTCAACTAAAATACATTACCTCTAGACCTAGTTCCAATTCCAATCAACTAACCATCTTTGTCTTTGATAATGCAAGTTTTTTCTATAAACTACAACATATATCCCTTGTCTATCAACTATCCAACACTTATCAAATTATGTTTCAAACCATCAACAAATTAAACATTATTAGTGTTAGTTTTACCATCAAGAGTAATAGATCCATTCCATGTAATATGATAGGCTACATTGTTACCAACTCTAACAATACCTCCATCATGATTTCTAAACTCAAATAAATTTGTTCATATCACCAGTCATGTGATGTCAACATCCACTATCAATTAACCAATCTAATTTCTTCTCAACTTGGGTAACTAGAGCTCTCTCTTCTCTAAGTTACCTATCAAGGTTATCTAGCTTAATAGCCACAAATCCTAATTCATCATCACTTTCACTCTGGTCCTTTTCATCAAATTCTTCATCCTCATTAGCATATAAACAATTCCTATCATTATCTCTTTTACGCATAAATTTTCCTCTAATTTTTTTTCTCTCTTTTAGGAAATTTAGATGCATAATGACCATATTCATCACAATTCCAACACTTAAAGTTTTTCTTACCATCTTTTTATCTTTTTACTAGAAGGGCTATTCCTTCTTCAATCTTCTTATCTTCCTCAGATCTACTATTACTAGAAAAATATCCTCTTGTGCTTGTACTTGACAAATTAGGTAGAATGTGAATAGAATTGAAAGTTGTCTTAACTCTGGTTGATTCTCCAGTCTATCTCATTTCTACTTCTATAGATTCTAATCATCCAAGAAAAGTATCCTTTGTGAAATATTGGATGCAAGGTATTACTAACTGAATCATCTAAGCTATTTTCTTGAATGGTGGTGATAAGCTATTCGAGATCTTCCATATAACCTCATCATCGTGTTTAGTTCCACCTGTATATGGGAAATGTGGACCTCAATATTCACATACACTTCAACATGATCCTTATCTAAGGGTTCATCCCAGAATGAACATGAGATTGTTCATTTGAAATATCCAATAGGTTGATTTTTTGCCTTCTAACTAGATTGATTATGCCATTTCTCTTAGACTGAGAAGATAGCAACTAGACATCTAGAATGAAGGATTTAATAAATTCTAAATGATATAGAATGTTATACTAGATGAGATGCAATTAACTTAGAAATAAAGGAAAGAAAATTATACTATATGTATGCATTTTAAACTAGAATGATATTAATATGTAAGAAATTTAAGCTAAGAATGGAAGACTAATGAATATATATTTCGACATAATTTATCTCTAGAATGAAGCTTAACCTTAGGGGATCTAGATAGAACACCTAGATACCAAAATTGATAAGCTTTTTAAGTGTATCTCTAGAATGAAGCTTAACCTTAGGGAATCTAGATAAAACACCTAGATACTAAAGTTGATAAGCTTTTTAAGGTTATCTCCAGACTAAAGCTTAACCTTAGAGAATCTAGATACAACACCTAGATGCTAAAGTTGATAAGACAAATATTGTTAGACTTCATAGAATTGTTCCTAGAATGAGAATAAACTCTTAGGAGTTAGGGTTAGACTATCCTTATACCTATCCATTAGAAGATGACAAGATTAATCACAATTCATAGAATTTTCCCCAGAATGAGGCTTAATCCTTAGGAGTTAGGATTAGATTGTCCCAATACTTGTCCATTGAATAGTGATTGAAAGCAAGAGCTTAGAATTGTCCCTAGAATGAGGCTTAATTTGTAGCAACACTTAGGATTATCTTAGAACAAAGCTTAATCTTTAGCAAGAATTTAGAATAATCTCCAAAACAAAGCTTAATTCCCTTGAGTCTAGATAGAACACTTGAGTAATGGTCCGTGAAAGAGCCGTAGAATCATCCCCAATATGAGGCTTGATCCTCATGAGTTAGTGTTAGACTGTCCTAATACTTGTCCATTGAACTCTAACAAGAACACTTATAAGATTGATTAGCTAGTGAAAAGATAAGATAGGTGACATAGATGCTAGATAGAGAGAAACAAGATGCCCCAAGTGATGAGATGCCTTGAGTGATGAGGACATAAGATTTATATTAAGTTGAAGCTAGTTTTGAAAGATTCAATGATTTGATCATCCTACCCCCTCAATAGTGAAATCAAAAGATGACACACCAGAATAGTGATGTAGAGTAGTATATTGAGAGATACTTGAAGAAATGCAAGATTTAGAGGAATATAGAAGTGATCAAAAGGATCTAAAGAAAGGTTGGAGTCAATTCAAAGTGATTTCAAGGTCCAAAAGACTAAGTTTGACCAAAGTTGATTTTTTCCAATTTTTTTTGGAAAATTTGATGAAAATGTGATTTGAAAAGATTCTAAGATCTACAAAGCATCAGAAAAGAATGGATTGCATAAGCATTCAATTACGTTAGTCCCAAAATTTTAAAATTTAATTTTGAGTTGTTTGAATGTGTCAAATTTTGAATTCAAACCTAAAAATGAGTTCAAAGCAGAAAAATTAGCCAAGCAGTGATTTTTATGCCAATTGGAGCACTTTGAAAAATTAGGTCAAAACCTATATAAGGGCCCAAAGGGTCATTTTCAATTCATTTGTGCTTTTGTCTTTTTTGAAGAAAAGAGCTCTAGGGAGAAAGATGGTGGTGCTCATGCATTCACATCAATTCAAGTGTTCTGGATGACACAATCAATCAACAGAGTATGGATATCTGGTGAATCATCAATAATCTTGCTATGTTTTTAATTTTTCACATATTTTGACTCAATTTTAGCATGTTGTAGGATGTTTTTGAATTTCTTGTCTCCATTTTCATGTGAGGATGTCGTTCCTTGCACGAGTCCAATATTTTTTTCTTATCTAGGCTAGTACTTCTTTGTTGGGTTTGATATGTTTCCTTATGTGGATGATGCCCATTTTTTATGTGAGAAGCCCTAAACATAGTGAGTTTTTCATTGGTTTTTTTGTCATTTGTCATGAAAGAAAGTGTGTTCTCATGTGAAGATGTATAAGCTTGCTCGAGAACATGAATTCTCATAAGAAGTATGGTGTAAAGTAAAAATTTTAATGTGTGATAAATTATATTCTCATCGATATTTTACATTTTCATTCATCATTTTTTCCTATCTATTTTGGATCATTTGTGTGTTGTTTTCATGCATGTAGGCTGGTTTTCCTAATGTCGAATTTATATTGCATTACCCAACTTATGGAGCATTGTTATGATAGTTAGATGATGCTAACATGGCACATATCAATGCTCTTGGATTGTCATATCTTTGTTGGATTCTTGCATTGGTGGTGAAACATGTGCTTTTGACTACATTGGTTGAGCATTTCCATTCAGAGGAAAACACCTTCCATCTACCCTAGGGAGAGATGACCATCACACCAGAGGATATCTATAGGATACTTCACATACCATTTCATGGTCCATGGGTTGTTTATGACATAGTACCATAGATAGGTAAAGAGGCACTAAGGTCCATTTTCTAGGAGGATCTTATCATGGGTAGAACTATCACCTAGGATGAGCTAGTACATACATACAGACCCACTCATAGGTTGCCATTGGCATTGGAAAAACTTATCAGTTGCTATCTGATGCCTAACAGAGGTAAGCATAGTTAAGAGTGCAGATGGGGATAAATGTTGTAGTTAATGTTAGAGGCACCTGAGCAATATGGATGGGGTTAGTGCATGTTCTCTCACATGCTCTATGAGATATACAAGATCATATACCATAAGAGGAAGAGCATGGATGCTGGGGTCTATGTTCTTTAGGTATGGGCATGGGAGCATTTTCCAATGATGAGACCCACTTTTACAAATAAGAGGCAACCTATGGAGCCATACATATGTAGATATTCAGGCCAGTTGAACCAAACAGCTCTGGGGAAGACTGAGTAGTGGAAAGGTCAGCTAGATGACTTGGTAGTAGTAGTATGGAGACCATGGCAGGAGATAGAGGCATGGGATAATGCACTCATAGAGTTAGGATACATGTTCACATCTTAACCATTGATTGGTTGCTCCATGTAGGTGATAGAGAAATTCCAATTGAAATGAGTTTGGGGATAGTATGGTTAGCCACATGACATATCATAGGAGTGTTTCTCTTATGTAAAACATGCTATAGATTTGGATTGTAGATGATCAATTAGGTTAGACCCAAGCCATTTGAGAGAATGAACCAAAGAACCAAATGCTTGTGTAGTAATGAAGGAAAGTGATACTTTGAAGAAGCCAACAATCCCTCATTACAAAGTATACAAGTAAGTTAGTGATCATATTATGTGCTCATGCAATGAAAATCTATGCTAGATGCAATCCTAATTCTAGTTACCAAGCTTTGAAAATTATCATTACCAAGCATTTAGCTAAATTCAAAATGTCATACAATTCCCACTAACATTACAATTATAGAAATATGAGTATGACACATGTTCTAGTTTTGTTAGGATTAAATGTAAGTATTCAAGGAACAAGAAGATATAATGACTAGAACATCTATTGCTATTGATGTAGCAAGTGAACATAAGCATCAGAGCATAAATGCTAGAATGATCGGAATGCTTTTTATGTGTAGACACACTAGACACATGAGAGATCATTCTCATACTAAGTAATCAGGAAGCATTCTATCTACAATAACCCTTGCATTTGTAACCTAAGACATAATTGTGTTAGGTATACTTGTTTTGACACATATTTTCACTTAGTAGGATAAGTATTAGTATTGATTGTAGCATAGAGAATTTATTCAAACAAGCAAAGAAACGAAGAAACCTCACTAAAGTACCCATATAATAGGAGTTGAGGTACACACAACCATCCAATACAAGATGGTGGATGTTATAGTGGACACCCCTTTTATAAGGATGCTTCAGATCATTGGAACTAAACCATCAAACAAAAAACAAGGAAAAGATCATGCCCCTACTCCTCACTTATCTAGTTGAAAGTGACATCATCAAGTTGCTCAAAGAGACATGATAAAGAAAGAAAACCAAACAAGAAAATAAAATTTTAGCATATCCCAAACAAATTCACATTTTGAGTTCATTTTATGTGTTATAGGATTGATGTCAAGTGTCAATGTTTAGAACATATATGAAAAAAATCTCTTCAATAGGGTGACAATACTAGATGAATATAGTTAGAACAACTAGTGACTAAAGATAAAGAGAAATCTTTAGTAAGAAGAACCTTAGCAGGAAATTGAGTGATAGTAGATAGATACAGTTAGGAAAAATGGTGACTGACAAGAGAGATCTTCCATGAGAGGAACCTCAAAAGTGACACGAGTGATAGTAGGAAGATGTAGTTAGAACAATTACTAACTGATGTGAGAGATATTCCATGAGAGGAATCTTAAAAGTGACACTAGTAACAATAGGGAAACACAGTTAGAATAATTGGTGACTGATGTAGAGATTTTTTGTGAAAGGAATCTCAAAAATGACATGAGTGATAGTAAGTAGACATAGTTAGAACAACTAGTGATTGATAAGAGAGATCTTCTATGAGAGGAATCTCAAAAGTGACATGAGAAACAATAGGCAGACATAGTTAGAACAACTGGCGAGTGATGTGAGGGAGATTCCAATGAAACTATAGGGTGTTGCCCCCAAGTTATGACAAGATTCAATGCATGGATGCATGAGTGAAAGGAACAAACTAAAGTGGGAAAGCAACTATACAAGAGCCAGAAGATGTGCTACAAGATATAGCATTTGGAACAAGAGGCACCTATTTACCAAGTTTTCACCTTCATGGTAGAGATTCTTTTTTTGCTACCATGATCCCTATTTTCTAGGTTTTCATCAATAACACTTCTTTTGTTTTCAAGTTTTTTGTATTTTTCAAAATTTTCCAATTTTTTGGTATTACCAAGGTGCTTGGTGCTAGGTTTTCACCAAGGTAATGATTTTTTTAAGGACTTTTTGCAATTTTTAGACTTTTTAAAAGATATTTAAGTATATATAGAGAGCTTTTAAAACTAGATCAGCTATAGAACCACTTCAGATGGAGAGTGTTGATGGGCTCCTTGAGCACCTCTCCCTTAGTGGTAAAAAGTTGATAAGGACCAAATCCAAACACTATAGTAATGACATATGGACCAAGCCAATTGGGTTTGAACTTCCCATACTATACCTATTTTTGCTAATTCTTAGGGTTTTCTCTCAGGATGAGTTCACCTAGTTGAAAGTCACATAGCTTAACTTTCTTATTGTAGCTTCTAGACATATGCTATTGATAGGCTTGAAGATGATCACATTCCACTTGTCAACATTCATCTAACAACTCCAACTCTTGAAGCCAAAATATTCTATAGTCATCATCAATAATGAGGCCCTTCATGGAGATTCTGAAAGTTAGAATCTCAACCTCAATTGGAAGCACATCTCCTCCATATACCAAAGCAAAGGGCATTGTACCCATTGGAGTTCTAATATTTTTTTTGTAAGCCCATAAAGCTAGATTAATCTAAAGGTGCCAGTCCCTTCCAGATTTGTTAACTATGCGATGAAATATCTTAAGGATCACCTTATTGGATGCCTCTACTTGGCCATTACCTTGGGGTAGTAAATAGAAGACTAATGCTATTTGATTCTAAAATTTTTGCATAACTCCTTGAGATCTTTGTTTTTATACTGTCCTCCATTATTAATAATGATGGAGGGACGTACACCATACCTACATATGATGCAATTCATAATGAAAGAAGCTATAGTTTTTCCATTTTATATAGAGAGAGGGACTGCCTCTACCCATTTAGTGAAGTAGTTTGTTGCTGTAATTATGAACTTGTGTCCATTTGAAGAAGATAGGTGAATCTAATCGATAAGATCAAAGGCCCATTGTTGAAATTGCCACAATGTGATAGATGGAATTATCTCCCTGGTTGGAGGATGAATTAGATTCCTATGGAGCTAACATTGTTTATATTTCTTGGCATATTTGATTTTCTCTTGCTCCATATTAGGCCATAGTAACCAACTCTAATAATTTTATGAGCTAGTGTCAAGCTATTAGAGTGAGATCCACATATGCCCTCATGTACATTGATTAATGCATGTTTAGACTCATCAGGTTCTAGAAACCTAAGGAGTGTTCTGTCAAAACCTCTCCTAAATAAGTCATTAGCAATAATAACATACTGTGAAACATTGTAGATAAGGTGACATTTTGCATTCTAGATTAGATTTTCTGGAATTGTTTGGTCATGAAAGCAAGAATATATATGGTGGTAGTGGGATGAGTCATGTCCTATAATAAAATAGATCATCCAAGATTTAGGGGAGTTATAGGTAGTGTAGAGTAACATTTCCACTAGTAACTCATGCTGAAGATCATTCTTTGACATCTATAACAAGGAAGCAAGAGTAGCCATGGCATCGACCACTTTGTTGTTTTCTCAAGGAACCTCTTGGAAAGTGATACAAGAAAAGCATTTCTTTAGGTCATCCACCATGCATTTATAAGGGATAAATTTCTCATCCTTTGTCTGATATATGTCATTGACTTGGTTGATTATGAATTGTGAATCACCAAAGATGTTCAATTGATCTACTCTCCATTCAACTATCATCTTCATATCATTAATGAGAGCTTCATATTCTGCAATGTTGCTCATACAAGGAAACAAGATCTTATATACCTTAGGTAGTAAATAATTTTATGGTGTTATAAACAATAGCCCAGTATTGGATACCTATTGTGTGAAGGACTCATCAAAGAACATCACCCAAGTTTGGCATGTAAGAATGAGAATCGATTCATTAGGAAATTTGATGTTGAGTGGAAGAAAACTCTACATTGGTGCCTCTGCTAGCTGATCAGTGATCACTTTCCTTTGATAGCCTTCTACTCAACATACTGAATCTCAAACTCACCTAAGATCATGACCCACTTAGCTAATCTTCCTATTCAAGCTGCCTTGCTAAGTAAGTATTTTAGTGGATCGATTTAGGAACTAGTTACATGGTGTGAGTGAGTATGTAGTGTCTCAAATTTTTGGAAGCAAAGATGACTGCCAAGAAAGTTCTCAATGATGTTATAATTTATTTCATAAGAAATCAACATGCGACTTAGATAGTAAATAGTTCTTTCCTTGTTATCATTATCTTCTTGAGCTAGCAAGACACGAAGAAATGACTCTATTGTTTAGATGTACAAAATAAGAGGTTTCCCATAGATAGAAGGCATCAAGATCCATGGATTAGAAATGTATTACTTTATCTATGTTAGTCTCTAATCATAGTCTTGACTCCTATTATATTTCACACCTTTATGTAGAGTCTTGATAAAAAGTTGTGACCTATCTACTAGCTATGAGATGAATCTATAAATGGATTGAAGTCTTTCGTATAAGCTTCTTAGTTGATTGATATTATAGGGTGGAGGCATGTCCATGATTGCTTGAGATTTTTCTAGATCAACCTTAAATCCTTTTGTAGACACAATGTAACAAAGTAGTTTCCTAGATGTTACACCAAATACACATTTCTTGGGGTTGAGTCTTAGATTGAATTTATTCATGCAATCCAAGATAGGTCCCTAATCTTGAAGGTGAGTGTTGCACTTTGTGCTCTTAACCAAAGTATCATCAATATAGTCTTCCATTGTTTTATGCATCATTTCATGAAAAATTGTGGTAACTACCCTTTGATACATGGCACCAGCATTTTAAAGACCAAATGGCATCATGTTCCAATAGAAGGTTGCCCATGCACAAGCGAATGTAGTCTTTTCCTGATCTTTTGGTGCAATTTTGATCTCATTATAGCCAAAAAATCCATCCATGAGTGAGTACATTTCATATCTTTCTATCATGTCCACTATCATATCAATGTTAGGGACTAGAAAATCATCCTTTAGACATGCACAGCTTAGATCTTAGAAATCTATACAAAATTTGATAGATTTCTCATGTTTGGAGACCAAAACAATGTTGGATATCCATTTAGCATAATCAATAGCATAGATGAAACTAGTTTTTAGAAGCTTTTCCAATTCAACTTTAATTAGTAATGCAACATGAGGATGCATTTTTATAAGTTTCTATTTGACTAGTTTAACTCCTAGTGTAATAGATAAATGGTGCATTATGAAGTTAGGATCAAAGCCTAGCATGTTTGAGTATGTCCACCCAAAATTTATGTTTTCTCTTGGAATAAGGCAAAAAATTCCTCTTTTTCTTCTAGAGATAAAAATTGTGCAAGATGTATCATGTGAGGATGTTCTATTCCCAAGTTGATCAGTTGTGTTGGCTCTATCAATATTGATGATCTTTCCTAAAAATGACTAGGAAGTACATCAAATATCTCATCCATTGGCACCTTAGAGAGGTTCTCGCCTTTGAATATGTCTTTTATTTTTACTATTTCAGGTTTTGACATTGCCACAATGTGATTTTCCTCGTTGGACCTTCTATTTCTTTTCTCTTTGATTGTGTGACTGAGATATTTGATGTTAGCTTCAACCACATTGATTCTTTGTTTACTGGTGGAAGATGTTATAGGTTTGAAATATTTTAAGTAGCAGGTAAGAGCATAGTCATTTTGGAATGTAGGGACTTCACTAGATGCATTATAATTCTAGTCTATGAGCTCAGGATAGGTGAGTGAAAGAGATGTAGTGGGTTTGGTTGCATTCATAGTATAATCATCAAATTCTTGGACAAGAATTTTGAGACCTACATCAGCTTCATCCACAAGTCTATTCAAATGCCTTTGAGTGCTAACATCATTAGTCAAAGACTTGATGACACTAGATGGATGAGACTCATCCCACCTAACCCTAGATGATTCACCTACTTTGAGCTGATTTTCATAGACATGAACTTGATCTATATATTTCTCTATAGTTGCATCTAAGAGAGTTCAATTCATATTCTCAAGAATTTGTACTACATCAAGATAGATAGTAGAATTTCCCAATAGTGATAGGGACAAATTCTCCTTCATCATCTAGATTTTTACAAAGTTACTCAATCAATAAAGCATGATGAGACTCTCCTTTTTCTTTTTGAACATGGGGAGAATAGTAGTTTCATTAGAAGAATCACTATCACCATCCATAGTGGTGACATGTGGTAGAAAGTTGTCTAGTTGTGTGAAGAATTTAGCAGTATCATTAGGAATTGGATAAGGATAAGGATCTTCATCATCAAAATTTTCATCATGGTCATCTGACTTAGCTTGTGACACTTGGTTACATGAATTCTTAGGTTCTGGTATAAATTTGTTAATCCCTAGATGGAAGGGAATCTTCTTGAATCCTAGATCATATGTGTCTCAAGACCTTCTAGCTATTCATTTGACAAGATCAAATGGACTATTTTTTTTGAATCCAATAGGACCATTACCCTTGTATCCAAAGTGTTTCAAAATTTTAGATCTCAACCATATTTTTTAGGAGTAATCTTGCAAGATTTTCCTATGAGGTCAACTAGAGTTTCCTCTTCATATATCCAAGCAATAATGGCTTTGCTTTCATCTTCCTCCTCAGGAGGTATAGTAGCTTTAACAAAGATACCATCATACTTAGTTTGAGGTGACAACACAAAAGATCTCTTAATTTCAAATGGTCTCCCATAATGATGGGGAGACCTAGGAAGAGATGCCAGAGATAGAACTAGTTCTATGTGATATTCACCCATTGTAGTTTCTTTTAGCTTGATTGATTACTTGATTTGTTTCAGCCTATCATCATGATATTCTATAGATTCCCTATTAGTAGGTACAAAGATTTCAACAGATCTTAGCATGTTACAAGTATAGCTAATATTTGCAGGTATGGTGACTTCAAAGTCATGAAATAGGAACTTTATGAATTAATGGTAATTTGAGGGAACAACTTGCATTCCATGTATCCATGGTCTCCCTAGCAAGATGTTGTATACTAATGGGATGTCAAGGACTTGACAAGTGACATCTCTTTCTATAGGATTGACTTGAAGATGCAACATAATAAGACCTAAATATTTATGCTCAACTTCATCATATTCCTTGATGGTTATCCTATGATGAGGATCAATGGACTCTTCAGAATAGCCTAATTACCTAAGAAATAAGCATAGACAACATTTAAACTAGCCCCTTTATCAATGAGCTTACAACAAACATGCCTCTAATGTATCATGACTTCAATGCATAATAGTTGATTGTGTGGATGACTCAGTGAATTGTCATCCTTGTTAGAGAAGGACATATATTAAGGTGAGGTTAGATGACCTACCATAGATTGGAACCTATCAAGATCAAGATCTTGAGGTAAATTTTCCTTAGTGAGGGCTTTGTCAAGAATTTTCCTATGAGAAGGTGAGATTTTGAGCAATTCAAAGATCATTATTTGAGCACTTTTTCATTGTAATTGGTCAAAGATACTATAGCTATTAGCCATAGAAGATGCTATAAGTTTTGTGCCTTTTCTAGATGGACCAGCATGAGGTTTGTCTTTATGTTGTTCTAGATCAGGAGCCAAATGTGCAAGGCCTTTGAGTACCAACTTGGCATAGGAATGTACAACAACATTAGCACATGATTGTAATGGTTCATTGTTAGATGTATTGGAAGTAGGGCCCCTTAAGACAAATGGTGTCTTAGGTTTAGTGTTATCTTGTTTTCCCTTAATGGTGATAATGTCACAATACTCAAAATCCATAGGTTCAACCATGTTGATCACATCATCATTAGAGTATGTAGAGTTGACCTTGTTATGAGGTTTCTATTTCAAGTTTTCTACTTTTTCATAAGACAAGAATATTTCTTTGAAAGCCTTGTGATTTGAGTTCTTGCTATGTCCATCCACAGCAATGCCACCATCATCAATTAAGTCCTAAACTTTATGATGTAGGTTAATGCAATTACTATTTTTGTGACCTTTGTTTTGATTGTACTCACAAAATGTGGTTTTTTTCCACCATGGGGATCATGGTTGTGGATCATAAGGATGAGAGTTATCCAATGGATAAATGAGCTTGTTTTGTAGCAAGGTCTTATAGACCACATCCAAAGATTCACCAAGAGGTCTATATTCTCATTTTTGGCATGTAACCCAAGATGAGTTCTTTGGTTTGTTTCCAAATGTATTTTTGTTAGAAGGAGGTTTCTCAACATTCTTGGATGCTTTAAGATTGTTTATAAGGTTGAACGTTGCTTTCGTAAGTTTGAATGTTCCTTTAGCAAGTTTAGAAGTAATATTTTCAATAACTCCATCATACACCACTTCTTGGTTCTTGTTCACATATTTGGTCTTATCTTTGCTAGAAGTTGATCCTTGTTTAGTGTCCTTATGAAGGGTTATTTTCCCCTTTTTGACCATGAATTCTTCTATGTGAATAGCTTGAGTGACCATTTCTTTAAAGGTGTGTGGACCTTGAAGTTGAACTCTATACACAAAGTTAGGAAGAAGATTATTCGTAAAGATATCAAGTTTTTCCATTTCAGGAATCTTTCATGAATATTTGGTATAAAGTTATCTCCATCTTTGAAGGAATGTGAGTAAAGGCTCCCCAAATTTTTGTTTGAGGTTACACAAGTCTTGTATGTTAACTAGGTGTTTTATATTATGTGAGTATTGTTGGACAAATAGGTTGGCAATCTCATCAAACATTTTGATACCAGTAGGAAAGTGTGAAAGCCATTACATGGCTTGGCCACCTAGACTTCATGGAAATATATGCATGAGATATGTCTAATAATGCATATATTCCATAGAAAAGACACTAAATTCCTACAAATGATCTTGGGCATAGGAAATTCTAAAGTATTTATCTACTTAGGAAACTCAACTCCTCTTGGAAAAGGAGGCATGTCTATACTCTTCTCAAAAGGAAATGGACAAAGAGTGTATAAGGTGCATGGATTTGTATGTGTATCTTTATGATGCATCATTTGGGATAAATATTGTTGCATGATCTTCAGTTATTTTTGCAACTTAGAAATTTTAGTTTCCTCTTTAGGTGTAATGATTGCTTTGACATTAAAGTGATAAGGTAGCTTGGCTCCCTCTTAAGAAAGTTTGAGAAAGAATTTCTCTTTTTCTTCATTAAGAAATATTTCCATGACTTTCTAAAAATGTTTATCCTTATGACATATTTCAACATCTTTGGGAAGTATCACTTCATTTTCCTCATTCTCATCAATGGAAGGTTCTTTATGTCTTTCATTTCTATGGTGATCTTGTTTTCTACTATGTTCTCTATTTTCTTGGTCTTGATCAACCATCTTAGAAATGTGATAAGTTTTGATGTATGTTGGTTGAAAAGGTATCCTAAATAAGAATTTAGATATGTTTTTTGGAGATGTATGGCCTTTGCTAGTTTCAGAATCCTCTTGGTACAAGGGATTCCTAGTTTGTTGCAAGTTTATGGAAAAAATTCTCTGAACATGAGGTGATATAACAGGTGAAGGAGATCATGAAGACTCCTTAGTAGATGTATTAGATACAAACTATATATAAGTTGAGAAGTATCCTTTTCTGCAATTACAACCCCTAAATCTACCTCATTGAAGTCTAAGGGGATGAAATATGTTTCCACTTCTTGTTGCCAAAGTCATAGACAATGACAAAAAGCAAAAGCCTAGACAAGGACCGCACTATAACATAGCCTCGAAGTGAGATAAGAGTGTTGTATACTTAGGTAAAAGTTGTCTAAGTAATGGCTAGAATAGTTAAGAATTATGATTATCATGACATAAAGTATGATGAACACAAAAGGACAGAATAAGATAAATGAGTGAGGAGACTAGTTCATACATAGGTTGCAAGTTTTTGACTAGGAAAGAAGTCACTGTTAGACACTATTTATAGACAGAGAAGTGATAAAAATATTATGGACATAGATTGGAGTGTAGATAACTTTGACATAACAATTTGATAGTTTTTAGGACAAGATCTTATGTGAGGATTCATAGGTAACCACATGAGAAAGTACAAAGAATTAGGAAGAGATTCATAACAATAATTTTGAACCAGTTTTCTCATATTAGGACTTAGAAAGAGCTTTGTGAAGATTTGATAGTTTTACAAAATGATAGAATTTTGGCTTAGTAAATAGTATTTGGAAAAATCTCACATGGAGATTTGCAGATAGTCATGCGAGGACTTGAATAGAGTTGCACAAGGAAGTATTGATAGGGAGTTTTCTCACACAAAAAATTGTAGATTTAGACATGAGGAAATGACCAGACCAATAGTTTTTAACTAAAATTAAAGAGATTTTCAATGATTTCAACATTTTTGAATAGAAGATTGATTGTTTTTACAAGTTTTAGACAGATAGTAACATAGTTTGCAAGTTTTGGACATCATTTTGGTTTTCAGATAGATAGTTGTTCTGAAACATGAGAAGTAAGTACTAGTCACAAATAATCCAAGTGTGGACAAAGCAACTTAGAGGGATAGAGGAGTCTTGACCTTTAGTATATTTGTCAAATTTTTGAAAATTTTTAAAAGCTCGACAAAAAAAGATACATTTTATCCCTAAAACCAAAAATGGTAGAGAAAGCAAAACCTTTGTCTCACAACTTATGTGCGTGCATTCACCTCACATAGTCATGTCACCCCACTAGAGGGTGCTCGTGTTTTTGGTGTATTCTAAGGACTCAATAACATATACACTGAATGAACACCCCTATGGTAGGGGTCAAGCATGTATGTCACCTTCCAACATCTAGCTACATGCCTATGGTGAGTATCTATAGGAGAGATTCTTCCCCCTCCTTGCATAAAGATTATGCCCCTTTTTAGAGGTAAATTGGGTAGAAAATAACTAACAGGTTTTTACTTAGCTTCTATTCATATTAACCCTAGTGGCTTCATGAATGAAGTTGAGGCCAATAGTCCACACCAACATATGTAAGTGCACACATTTGACTAGCAATATTGGGGTAAACATGAACTAGTGCAGTATATAGAGCCTCTTCTTGATATGTGATATCAGGATGAAGAAGAGGGAATTAATATGGCTTTGGAGTCTTTCACTCAACAAATCTTCTTTATTATAGTGAGTTGGAATCTCAAACAAAAGAAGTGTGCTCACTTGGGTCATTCTTAGAAGTTGGATCACTCTAACAAGCCCTCTAAAAGGTTGACTTGGATTGGTGATTCAAATCTAAGGGTCCACGTTTTTGATTTCCCTCAAGGGGAAAGAGCATACTCCTCTACCTCATCACCTTTCCCAAACATGCAAGACATATTCATCATTGAGTTATCTTATTGATCCTAACTTGTTCTTTCTCAAGATTTAGATTTCCTAAAAGGAAGTCATCATCCCTTCATAGAAAAGAATCATACAAGAGAAAGACTCATATGGGAGAACCACTAACTTTCTTCTATCCCTTAGGTATTGTATTTCAAAGGCGTTGAGGTTTCTAATTTACTCTTGGCCATCACTTCCAAGTAGTAAAGAGCATACTCCCCTATTTCCTCATCTTGCACCCTATAAAGTTCACAAGCCCTATTAAACAATGTGTAAGAAGGTAGGAAATAAAACACAACATTTTAGTGGGTTTGAATTGATTTCTTTGACATGCATTTTTTCAACAAATGTCCTACAATCAAACGGTCAATATTGTTTGAAAGGTTTGTGATAAGGTTTCTTTGACAAGCATCCTATAGACCACTATCAAGTTGTTGAAAATCAATAATTATAAATGAAACTACTTCAGAAACCACTATTAGTTAAATCATCATATGAAAATAAAATTTAAAAGCTAAATTTTACAATTGTTGATGCCAAATTTCATGTGAAATATTGCACAAGCCTACATGAGAAAATGGTGTACCATTTGATAAACCATGCAATTATACACTTTTTCATACAAGGAAGTACAATGAATGGAGTGAAATCTCAGTTTCTTTGTGCGAGAATGAGAATTTTTGCATGAGAAACTAGAATATTGTACCCATAGTGGGCACCAAAAATGTATGTGGGAAATGTGGACCTTGGTTTTTCACACACTTCAACATAATCCTTATTTGAGGGATCATCCTAGAATGAACATGAAATTTTTCATCCAAGATATTTAACAGGTCGATTTGTTGCCTCCTAACTAGATTGATTATGCTATTGCTCTCAGACTAAGAAGTTAGCAACCGAACATCTAGAATTGAGGATTTAATCAATGCTAAATGATATGAATTGTTATACTATATAAGATGTAATTGATCTAAAAATAAAGGAAATAAAATTATACTATATGTATACATTTTAATCTAGAATGATATTAATATGTAAGAGATTTAAGGTAAGAATGCAAGAGAAATGAATATATATTTCAACATAAGTTTGATGCAAAATCCATTCAACCTCTAGAATGAGGAATAGAAGGCCTCTTAAATAGAATCCTAGAACTGATCAATGATCAAGATTGATTAGAATAGATGATTGAGATTGAAGATGAGATTCAGTTAGAGTGGAAAATTCCTTGTGCAGATGAAGTTAACTGATTCACTTCTGAGTGTGAGAAAGAGTTAACTGAATTAATTCCATTCTCAATTCTAGTTCACTCAAAATTTCTATTTCTGAATTGTAGAGAAGATTTGGAGAGGATATTTAATTTAATAAAATAGAATATGACCTCATAAATGCATAATATTAATGAATTGAATAATTAAACTCAATAATTAAAATGAGGACATTATTTTATTAAATTAAATACATTTAATTCCTTTGTACATTAGCTAAAGAGGCAATTTAAATTTAATTAAAGAATGAATAGTTATAATTAAATTAAACTTAATTAATAGGTTTAATGTAGTTAATTTGAGTCAATACTTAGGAATTAAATAAAGAGTATAATCAATTCAGCTTAGGGATTTTTTGCATTTGACACTTAGGTCAAGTAGCAATTATTAGAATCAAAATTGCCTGGTAAAATAGGACTTAGAATTGATTAAATAGACCACAATTGGTTTAGCATGGAAATGTGCTAATTTTAGGGTATTACACCACCAAGAGATTTAATATCTATAACAATTTTTGATATTCTTCCTACATAATTTCTAATGGAATCATCTTCCATCATCTTAGCATCTTGAAATACACAAATCCAAATTTTTAGTTTCATCCTTTTTGTATGATCAACGCCTTCAAAAGTAACTTCTAATGCTTTCCAAATTTCATGAGAAGTTTGAAATATTTTACCTGATTGTATTCATTTTTTGGAAGAACTAATAGTGGGGCTTCTTTGGCTCTTATGTTACACATGAACAAATCTCTTTCTCCCAAATTACATTCATCTAGCTTTGATTCTTCAAGAATTGCCTTCTTAACTTTTGTCAAAAACCAATAACCCAAACCCATGCACAAAAAATGAGCCTTCATATTTTCCTTCTAACTATCATAGTTGGTCCCATCAAACCTCATACTATCTTTCCTAAACATATTCACCATTGATCTCCCAATTTTTTTAAGCCTTATCTTCAAGGACTTGATGCTGTAATACCAATTATTAGAATATGTAGTCTACTAATATAACTAGGGGGTGGGGAGGGGGGTGAATCACTTATACAACTATCATCACAAACAATACTCTTAAAAAAACTTAACTATGTGAGTAATATAAACTAAAACCACAACTACTGATACACAATTTACACAAGATATGTTAACTAGGGAACCCCTTGATCAGAGGGAAAAATTGAGTGGGGATGATACCCACATGATGTTGTACTAGTATAAATATTCCTTGTTAGAGGATATACCCTATTAGGATTTTCTTACAACATTTAGTACATATGAGTCCCTGTTAGGAGACTTTGAATCCCTATTAGGAGATTCCAAACCTATTAGAAGTTATGGAAGATAACTAGACTCATTGCCCAAATAGCTTCAAGGATAAGATCAAAGAACCCACTGTCCAAATGATCTCTATATTATTACTTATAGAATAATAGAACTATAATGTACTTCCTTCCTCTATCTCTATCCTATCAACCAAAATTTTTCTCCTTCAGATCATGTGACTAGCTCTCATACTATACATCCAATGATCCCTTGGATCACTTACATGCATTTAGTAAGAATTCTGCTCCTTCTTGCACTATGCACTAATACTTCACATTATATTTGATACTCTAAAATCAAGTCCTAATTGTAAAAATGAAAAACATCTTTCCTTTATGCCATATCTTCATAATAATTCCTTGAGTCAGCCTTGAGGATTTCCAAATTAATTCAAATAAGATAATTAATTAGTTCACAATTACAACAACATTGTCATCTCACTATCTATACCAAAATTTACACATGTGAAACCATATCTTGCACACATGTTGGTGTCACCATATGATTGTCCTCTCTCATTTTATCTATGCATTACCTTCATTATATCTCAAAAGAAAGATAGCAATAGATCACCAAAACTTTGTTTTCCAATGCTCAATTTCTGCACGACTTCTAGTAAAATAGTTATAACTTCCATACAACATTGAATCAGACTTAGTCCTTTGGAAATCACCATATAAAATTTCCTTAACTCCTGCACATATTAAGATTACTGACTGCTATTCTTCTAGTCTTAACAAAATTACTACTATGTTGACATCAATGACAAATACAGTCATGAATGCAACATATCAATACTCTTCAATGCTTAGGATACTCCCCTAATGTAGTATCACCATCATTCATGCTAAAAACCATTACTTAGAAAATACTAAACATACAGATCTTAAGATATTAACTATGATTAACCTTATTTAATTGAGTTGCATAAACATAAAAGAAATATCATGAACATAAGTGACAACAAGATTTAATGTGGAAGCCCAATTTGGAAAAACCACCAATTTGAACTAGTTAGTATTTTTCACTTTTCTAAAGTGGTCCTAGTTAGGAGCCAACCCTATTAAAGATTAAAAATCAAACTATTAGGATTGACCCCGTTAGAGTATTTAATCACCCTATTAGGAGTGCCCTTGTTAGAGGTCTTTACACACTTCAATCTAGAAATGCCACCTTGTTAGAAAATTTAGAAATAGTAGTTAGGATAACTCTATGAAGAGATTTGATTCACTACTACAATGGTTAGAGAGTAACAATGAAATGACCTAATTGTTGATGCAACTATATTGCTGATTTGAGATCTCAATTTTGGCTTGAATACTTGATCCTTCTTGATTAGATTATGTTAATGTTAAATTGGTTTGGACATATGAGTGACTATACACTAAGTCATATTCATAAAAGTGCATGTCAAATAAGTAGTGTATGTTGAGCATAAGTTGTCAGATAATGCAAGCTGAGCTAAATATATAGTATGTGCTGAGCACTAGTATGTGCCAAGTAGATAGTTAGTACTGATTAAATCTAGTGATAGGAAACTTAGTATATGGTGAGTGATTTAGATGCTGAGTGAATAGTGTATGTAGAGTCATTTAGGAGATGAGTTACAACATTGAAGATGTAGTGGATGTTGAGCATCAAAGACTTCAAGTATTGAGTAAATAGTTTTAGACATAAATGGCACAAAATTCTATGTAAACCATTTTTAGGCCAACTTAAGGAGTGTTTTGTGATTCTAAATGATATAAAGAAATCTATATAGAGAATCCCTATGTATTACATGAAACCAATAAAATTGAGAGATATTCTAAGTGGCAAAAGGGGTGACTCACAATCATTGATTCTTACCTAACCCTAAGTCACTTAAGTCTTCTTAAGGAAGGAAAACCCTAAAGATGGTGAGGAGTGAAGAGAGAAGTTTGCATGCATAAATAGAGCATTCATGATTACTAAGGAGTTGTGAATTGAGATATGCATTGTAGAATCAATTAGTAGAATAGAGAAAAGAAGGGAGGATATAAGTGATACATCTAATCAATGAGGATCAAGCACACATTAGGATAGAGGTGATTTTTTATCTAGTAAAGGAGAGATAACTGAAGGATCAAGGCTAAGACATTCTAATAGGTGACTCATTAAAATCTCTTAATAGAGTAGCCTTAATAGGTTTCAAGTTCTAGTAGACATTTATGTAAATCTCTTAATTAAGTGCTTACTTCATTGTAAGTTCAAGTCCTTTAACTAGCCACACTTCAAACAAGGTGTTGAAATCCTTTAACAGGGTAAGATCTAACAATCTTTGTAGGCCTTTGACAGAGCAGAACTTTCATAGGGTAGATCATAGTTTATGATAAAAAATTATAACCTCCATTAGATACACTTTAGAACTGTAGTAGTGAAGATTTGGGGGTGTCATATCAACCACAGTTTTACCTTTTCATTGGAGGGTTTCTAGGTAACCACATTTCTTGTGTCATATGTGATGAATATTTATTTATTTTCATGCTATGGATAAACATTCTTAGTTTGGTATTTCAGTTTATATGCAAATTGTGAGATGGATGTGTGGTGAATTTTTTAGTGGATAACTTTTTAAAGGACTGATTCACCCTATTGGTGTTTTGACTCTCATCTTAAACATATCCTTCTAGACACTACACCAACTATAAAGCTAGACCCTTCTTCTACTTTAGGCTCTACAAAACCTAGATGAGTGTACCTCAAATTCAATGTATGTGGTACTAGTGCTAAACATATTCTTGAATATATTAACAATAGATTTAACCCTTATTTCTCCTAATGAATCATGCAATAACATAGATCTACAATAGCTAAATACAAGACAATGCAATTCATAAGTTGAGTGAGGGTTAGACTTTGAATAGCTTTCAACATAAAGGGAAAAGATGATATAATATGTTGATAACAACAAGACTTAGATTTGAGCAACAAAATTGAATGATCCTAGAGCTGATCAGTGCCTCATCTATTGGGTAATTACATCAATTACAACCATACATATTCTACAAATCTTTGACATAACTCCTACATCAAGATCCCTGATCTATCTTTCACCTTGTGAATAGACATTTGCATCAAAGTGAATGTCATACTTGACCTATCCCACCATGAAGTCTGCAAACTCAATGATAAATATCAAGAAATTACATGTCTCTTTGCTCCACAAGAAAAATACTTCAACCACATCCATTTTAAAAAAAAATGCAACCTAATTTATGCTCTTTTTTCACAAATAAGAAAAAATTACAAACCCATGAATAGGAGACAAGATTCAAAATGAATGTAAACTCTTTGCTATGTTTTATTCATTTTCCTTGAAAAAAAATACATGAAAGATGTATAGAAATGACTCACAAATCACCTAAAAAATGAGAATTATCTGTATAAAACCTAATGCTACTTATTACAAGAGAAATTACTGAAGAAAATGGTATCACAGTCATGAAACATATGAAGAACTAGAACCAACTAGTTTCACAGTGAAAAAATGGAACCCAAATGGTATCACAATAGTGAATCTTTTTTCTCAAAAACTAGAACCCTCACAAAGAATGAGAAAGAGAATGATATAGAGGATAGTGAATTCCTAGATCTATTGTGCATTTGACATGTGTCAACTTGGAAAACATCTCCTAGAAGTGATAAAACATCTCTCTAATCTCTCTTTGCAACTAGTAAATCAAATCCTCTATCATTTGGCCTCTTAAAAGCATAAAAATATCTTAGATACTTGATGGAACAATAACTGCTTTTGATGCCAGATCTAGAATCAAGGAAAAGGTAAAAAATTAGTAAAAAATGATCTCTAGAAGCCAAGAAAACTTTTTAGAATTCATTTAGGCTTCAAAAAACTTCAATATTTTTCCTCCAACTGATTTTGATACTCAATGACAAAATCTACCCGTTCTATTGAGAATACCCCAAAAAATACAAATCTGCTTCTACAAAAAACTATTGAAAATTTATAAAAAATTTGACCTCATATTTGGTAAATTCATCTCATCCTAGTTCCAATGGTATATTGGAGTCTACATTTTGGGTAAAAAATGTGCCTCTGGTAGCCATTTGAAGTTTTAGGCTCCCAACCATAACAAAACAATTAAAAAGATAAATTTGAAAAATTAATTTTATTTCTATAGTTCAAACAACATAAAATCCATTGTTTAAAACCAAATTTTTTAACTACAAATTCGGACAAACATAAACTGAGAAATATATTTAATACTTTAAAATGAAACCTTATATCTCCCTCCACCACTTAGATAGTGCCGTGTGTTGAATTTTGAGTGGCCTAGAATACCATGTGTCGAATGGTGATAGGCCATCTGTACCTGGGTAGGTCCCACATCCTCCACAACATTTCACTAGATTTTTCAACTATTTAGGAGGTTTCCATGTCGCTTACCAAAAAACCTCCCATTTTTTGATGGCGACATAGTGACCACCAGATTTTGACACATTTTCTTGTGGCTTTCATCTGATCACTCACAGTATGCTACTTGTCATTCTCTAATTAACTGACTGCCTTGGGTAGGCCCCATAACTCCAACTGCTAGATTTCTACTTTTTTGGGAGGTTTCCATGTCGATACCAGTGAGAACCTCCCATTTTTTGGTGGCAACATGGTGACCATCGAAATTATCAACTTTTTTGGCTACTTCCTCCTTTGCCACATCAATAAAAACTAACTCCTAGTCAATGGTTATAGACCCACCACTTGAGTTGCTGCTTAAAAAGGCTATTTTCTTAAAGACAAAAAGAAATGTGGTGTTGATATATTTAAACACTCTAATCCTACTGATCACAAGAAATTTGGGACAAATTTTTTTTTATGATTTTACTTCTGTATACCCCTGGCATAATTAATGGTGTCCCTTAATGTGTAGCTCCCCCACTATCATGGGGTTCCTTGCTTCATGAATGTTTCCCCTTTCTCTTGTACATTTCCTTTTGGGCAACACTCATGAGCTTTGTCACAAGACCTAGCTTATAGTGTGTGTGAAGAATGGCTAGAGAATTTGTATTCACGTGACATTCAACAGGTTCCTCTTCTACCTTTTCCAATGCATAGCCTACTATTTTTATAATCCTTAGCTACATAAAGAAGCCAAGGCCATGAAAAGATATGGTAGAAATAATACTTCATCTAGTAATTCTCAGGAGGACACATCAAATTACACATTTGTATTGCAAGGAAGTCATCAGTGGTAGCTTGGTAAATGCAAACCATTGTTGTGACTAGATTGGGGAATCCATTCTGATTCCCTATCTCTTTGAAGATTTTTTTTTGCAAACACTTCTTTGTATACATATCGGCACTTAATTCTATGTAGTAGTCATGGATTGCTCCTCTTTACTTAGCCGATTACAAGACTCATGCACCAGAATGTATAAAGATTGTATCATCAAGATTTTTGTCTACTTATCTATTTATGCAGATTTGGGCATGTTTGCCAAAAAATTGCTCTAGATTAGGATCTTCCCTTATGACCAGATATGGAACTCCACTATGGATCTAAATCTCAAATTAGTTAAGCTCTTGGGCCTACCACACTTATTCACACCTTGATTTTCTTCCATGCCAATTCTAGTGTAGACTAAAGGCTCTACTACAGATGGTGAATCAATGGGCTCTTACTCTTCTACCGCTACTTCTTTAATGAAAGTGGATGTTTTGCTTTAGGCTTGAAAACCTTGGCTCCTAAAATAATTTGCCGACTGCTTCCAAGCCATCACTTTCCTAGTTAGGCAAACTCATGGCTCTCCGTATTATAGGCAAAGATATGGAAATATTCTCAATGAGATTTTGTTCAATGCTTTAACTCCATACTTCTTACCATTTTCATTTTATTTGATTGCACTAATAGTGGAAAGCTCTATTATTGTAGCTATAAATCAAATTTCAAAAAAAAAAGATCCTTGATAGTGTTTTATGTTCATGTTGGCATAAGAAAACATCTCTTATAAGCAACACCCCATTCTACACAATATTGCATTTAATTCCTAGTGGAAACTCTTGATAGAATGAACTCATTTATCCCAATGAAATTGATCTAGGATTGCAAATTAGTTATTTGGGGCAAGAGGACATCTTCTAATACTTGTTTTCATTATATACCTTAGCTAGTAGTTTTTTTTCTTTTCACTTATCCCACACTTTGCTTGAATGTGAACCATTTATCATCAAGTATATATTTTTATCTCTCATTTTATTTCCTATGATAATGCATCAAAAATTGAGTTTGAAACATTGTAACATCCTTTAGACACCCCCAAACTCTAATGTCCTATCAATGTGACAAAATTAGGTAGGCCCAAAATGGGTCTGGCTAATTTTTTTTTCCCTTTCAGATAACTAACTTCTCAAAATACTCTGATGAACACTTGGTACTGATCAATTTTGAACTTGACCAATAAACCATCATTTTTTTAACTTCATTTACATTATTTGTAAACTATGGTTTTTTGTTAACAGGTCCTATTAGCTAGTTTTAAAAACTGACTTGAACAAATAACCGATCTTTGAAATCAGCAACACTGATTCTTTATTCCATATATTCTTACCCTATTGAATCTCATTGCATGAAAAAATCTCATTCAAAAGATATTGATTGTCAAAATTTCCCTTTTAGAATTACCTACAAACAAACATGTTAGAAAAACATAATTTGCATTTGGATTTGGCTTTGAAAACTGGGTAAACTGACACTTGGGGAAACAAAAATTGGGGCATTGGTTCACTGTCATGAGGACAATATAAATCTATGATGTGGGTTCATGATGAATAACTAGGTGCATTTGGAAAATGGTCAAAATGGGCTACTTGGATTTGTAGGACTAGAAACACTAGTAGAAAAGTGGTTTTTGCAAATGGAATGGACTTGAAAAAGTGCCTAGATGGATTTGTCAAGATTTAAAAATTGACACAATTAAAGTATTTTTAGAGTAGAACATAGTGGTACAATCCATTAAATCTCATCTATCTTGAATTTCAAGATATGACATCATGAATAGGACTACCAAAAAATTTGCATTTGCTGACACTAGTAAAAAGTTACAAATTGCATTTGGAATTACTTTTGAAAGTTGATCAAATGGATTCCTCATAAGCTCAAAATTGAAACATAGTAAGTCTCTGACCTCTAAAATGCAACACAATAAGAATGATATCATTTCAATCAACTCGGTCAAAATTGTAACAAGTCAAACAGGGCCTCCTAGAATTCAAAAAAAATCACATTAGCTTGACATCAATAAATTACCAACTTTGAGGGATTCAAAACCTAGTCAAATAAATTCAAATGACTCAAAATATAAAACATAGGCTATCTGGTATGGAAACTAAACTCTCACAAAGTCAAATATCTTGAAAAATTATTGGGTGTGAGATATTCAATTGCAAACAAGGGCTCCCATCACTATTTAACATAGACAAAAATGTAGATTTAAAAATTTCTCAAAATGGGACTTTGCAGAATGACTCAAAATGGTAGTTTATCTTCATGGAACACATAAACATACTAAATGCAAGGTGTTAGAAATATTAAACACCTCTTATGATTCAAATGGATACTCAGGTACACTTACATCAAAAAGTGCTTATAGGACGATTTTTCAATGGTACTCAAAATCAATGCTTTGATTTTGAGTCCCACCATTGGTTTTGTCTGGGGATGCATGTCCCTTGTGGGCATGGTAAGGATTCAAATCTCTAGAAGAAGAAAACCACACACTTGAAAAAAAAAAACTTCTCTCTTGAACAAAATTATTGAAAGAAAGAAATCTACTTCTACTATGTACAAATGATGGCCTTGGGCCATTGAGCTTCAACAAAAACTTTTACCTCTATCAAAAGTCTAATTTTCATCTACATTCTCATGAGGTAAGATGAAAACATCTTTCTCAATTTCACCAATTAGATTAACATCATGAATCACATTAATTGGAAAAATGAAAAAAATTCCTCCATTCTCATAGTGCATATATAAATCAGCATTAACTTCTATATCATGTTCACTATGAGAAATAAATTTAGCATGCGCATGTAAACTAGAATCATTTTGAAAATCATCATCTACAAATGACTGATGCTATCAACCAAAAACACAAAGGTTTGGTATTCTACTTCATTCAATGAGTTACATGAATCAACTTGTAACTTACCTTGTATATCTGGGTATGAAGAGTATACGAAATCTGATCATTACCTACTTGCAACCATGTTACTCATCAAGTCAGAATTACCTTTTGCTGAAACCTCTTTACACTCAAACAAGTGATTAGTTACCAAGTCTAAAAAGCTATCATGAAAGTGATAATATAAATCATTCTAATCATAATCTTCATCAAAAAATTCATTAGAATGAACTTTGAAGTTATCATCAGCATATAGTGAAACTCATAATCAGATTTATCACTTCAAACCTTTGCTTCTTTATCATATTTAAAACCAATTTCAATATAATCAGCATGATAAGAATCTTTAAAAAATGACGCTTCTCCCTATTGGCACTCTCCTTATTAGAAAATTTGTCATGTATATTGATACTTGATCTATTATCACATACACCTCCAAAACTTGACAACATATTCTAATTTTATATCAAATAAAACATTAAATTTTGGGGAAATGACCTCACCTTGAGAAGAAATACCACGAGGGACAACATGAGCATCCAGAGAAACATTTTCATATCTTTTGAGATCATGAGCTAGCAGTTTTGAAATTTCATCAACACTCAATAAGACTTCATCACAAGTCTATTTTCCTAGGTTCTGATCATAAACTAGCTGATCTAAAAAACTTGTAGTAGTAGTACCATTAATATGACAATCTAAAAATCTAGAATCCATACTACAACATATTACCTCCTCTTTGCACAATACCTCTTTACTAGATATATCATTCTCATCCTTACCAAAAGAAGAATTATCCATATTGTTGTTAAAACTTTCAACACTCTCATGCATATTGTCACATGATTCATTTTCAATCACATAACCATCTTCAACCTACTAACTAAAATCATCTAATTCAGTAGATCTAGAATCCATCTCTTGATAATCACAAGAAACATTGTCATTATCTATGGATTCACTAGACTCACTATTACTTTCAACACATTCACATTGGCTATTTAAATCATTCTCAAATTTCTTGAAAAGACTGTCAACATGAAAGATCTTTTGTACCCTCAAATGTGATGGCCAGTTAACTAAATTAGGCATAAAGACATCTAGGAAAGAAATAGGCCATGGAGATTCTTTGGGTCTTAAAGACACATGCGACTCCATATGTGTTGATTTGAACATTTTATAAATATGATCATCTTCTAGACCTTGAACACTTCCTACCACATTTTTTTATAAATCTGGCAACGTGATTGCAAAGATCTTTCTTAATTTCTACCATATCTTGTAGCACATCTTCATGTCTTGGTAAATTAATTTTAGATCTAAGATCTGATTCCAATTTAAAATAAAAATTCTACCTCTTTCTTCTAGTGTTAAAAATCACTGAAAAGAGGCAACCTTTTCAAACACTTGACTTCCATGAAAGAGAAACATGAAAACCAAAATACCTCTAGTGCTAATGCTAAACCCTAATTTGCTAATTTGGCATATGTGTAAGACTGAAATTTCTTCACACCACTGATCAAAACCTTGTAGAGCTTCCACCTCTTTGCAAGAGGATAAAGAAATCGTTGCTATAATTTACTTTTTATATTTCACTTTCTTATAACAATAGATTGCAAACAACACTTTAAAACTTATCAAGAATTTAAACTTCCTTTTCAAGAAACTATCAAAAGCTTTAGATTTTTCCATACAATTGAAAGTCCTTCAAAATATTGCAATGAAATTGACAAGGAACTAACTAATAGAAAGATTGAGAGTTGCCACTCACTCACATGAGAAATAAAACATAATTTGTCACTTGATAAATTTGAACTAGACCTTTAATATAGGATAAACTTGCAAATCATTAACACCTTGAAAAGAAAATACACTTCGTAAATCAATTCTTGACTCTAAACTTTCTCAACAATGCTTGCAAAAGATAAATTGATTAAAGATAGACTTATAATAGTCATAGAACACAATTTACATCCAATTTTACAACATACTGCTATCCATGAATAAAGCTCAACTAGGTATCACAAAACTTTGCATACTAAACTGAATATGCACAATATATCAGAGCTTTTCGGCTCCATAATTCAACATTTACAACCTTGTCTCCAATAGAGTCACCATTTTATCATCATTTTTAAATTCTAAAGGTTTCAAATTACCTCGATGAGAACAAGATACATCTAGGGGCAACTAACTCCCATCTTCAACATATCCTTTTAGACATTGGGCCAACTATAACACTAGACCCTTCTTCTACTTTAGGCTCTACAAAACCTAGGTGGGTGTACCTTAGATTCAATGCATATGGTATGAGTGCTAAACATATTCTTGAATATAATAATAGTAGATTTAACCCTTATTTCTCCTAATGACTCATGCAATAACATAGATTTGCAATAGATAAATGTAAGCCAATGCAATTCATAAGCTGAGTGAGGGTTAGACTTTGAATAACTTTCAACATAAAGAGAAAATATGATTTAATATGTTGATAATAGAAAGACCTAGCTATGAGCAACAAAACTAAATGATCCTATAGCTGATTAGTGCCTGATCTATTGGGAAATTACATGAATTAGAACCATACATCTTCTGGAAATCTTTGACATAACTCCTACATCAAGATTCTTGATCTATATTTCACCTTGTGAATAGACATTTGCATAAAAATGAATCTCATACTTTCCCTATCCCACCATGAAGTCTACAAACTCTATGATAAATATCAAGTAATTACATGGTTCTTTGTTCCACAAGCAAAATACTTCAACCACATGCAGTTTTAAACAAAATGCAACCTTATTTATGCTTTTTATTCACAAATCAAAAGAAATTGTAAACCCATGAATAGGAGACAAGATTCAAATTGAATTTAAACCCTTTGTTTTGTTTATTCATTTTTCTTGAAAACAAATACCTGAAAGATGTATAGGAATGACTCACAAATCACCTAACAAATGAGAATTATCTATATAAAACTTAATGCTACTCATTACAAGAGAAATTGCTAAAGGAAATGGTATCATAGTCATGAAAATATATCAAGAACTAGAACCAACTAGTTTCACAATGAAAAACTATGGTATCACAATAGTGGATCTCTTTTCTCAAAAACTAGAACCCTCACAAAGAATGAGAAAGAGAATGATATAGAGGAGAGAAAATTCTCTGATCTATTGTGCATTTGACATGTGTCCACTTGGAAAAAATCTCCTATAAGTGACAAAACATCTCTCTAATCTCTCTCTACAACTAGTAAATAAAATCCTCTATCATTTAGCCTCCCAAAAGCATAAAAATATCTCATAATTGATGGAACAATAACTTCTTTTGATGCCAGATCTGGAATCAAGGCAAAGGTAAAAATTTAGTAACAATGACCTCTAGAAGCAAAGAAAACTTTTTAGAATTCATTTAGGCTTCAACAAACTTCAATATTTTTGCTCCAACTAATTTTCATACTCAATAATGAAATCTGCCTATTTTGTTGACAATGCCCTAGAAAATAAAAATCTACTTATAGAGTGAACTGATGAAAATTTGTGCAAAATCTAACCTCATATTTGGAAAATTCATCTTGTCCCACTTCCAATGGTATATTGGAGTAAACATTTTGGGCAAAAAATGTGCCTCTTGTAGCCATTTGAAGTTTTAGGCTCCAACCATGATAGAGAAATTAAAAAGATAAATTTGAAAAATTAAATTTTTTTCTATAGTTCAAACTATAGATAAATTATTGTTTAAAACCAAATTTTTTAACTACAAATTTGGATGGGGACAAACTGAGAAATATATTTAATATTTTAAAATGAAACCTTATATCTCCCTCCACCACTCAGATAGTGCCATGTGTTAAATTTTGACTAGCTTGGAATGCCACATGTCGAATGGTGATAGGCCATCTATACCTAGCTAGGTCCCACATCCTCGACAACATCATGTCAAATTTTTCAACTTTTTATGTGGTTTCCATGTCTCTTGCTGAAAAACCTCCCATTTTCCAGTGGCGACATAGTGACCATTGGATTTCAACACATTTTCTAGCATCTTTTATTTGATCACTCATAGGATGCCACTTGTCATTCTTTGATTTTCCAACTACCTTAGGTGGGCCCCACAACTTTTTCTACTATATTTCTACTTTTTTGGGAGGTCACCATGTCACTAGCAATGAGAACCTCCCATTTTTCAATGGCGAGATGGTATCCACTAGAATTCTAAACATTTTTGGCTACTTCCTCCTCTGCCACATTGGTCAAAACTAATTCCTGGTCAGTGTTGATAGGCCCATCACTTGAGTTATGGCTTACAAAAGCCATTTTCTTAAAGAAAAAAAGTAATGTGTGTGTTGATATCTTTAAACACTCCAATCCTACTGATCACAAGAAATGTGGGACAAAAACATTTTCATGATTTTACCTCTATATACTCCTAGCATAAGTAATGGTGTCCCTTCACATGTAGCTCCCCCACTATTGTGGGCTTCCTTGCTCCATGAATGTTGCCCCTTTCTCTTATGCATTTCCTTCTAGGTAGTACTCATGAGCTTTGTCACAAGACTCAACTTTCAGTGTGTGCAAAGAATAGCCAAAGAAGTCATATGTCTGTGACATTCAACAAACTCCTCTTCCATCTTCACCAATGCATAGACAACTATTTTTTATAATCCTTGGCTACATAAAGAAGTTGAGGCAATGAAAGAATATGGTAGAAATAATACTTCATCTAGTAATTCTTAGGAGGACACATTAGATTAGACATTTGCATTGCAAGGAAGTCATCAATGGTAGCTTGGCAAATGCAAACCATTGTTGCAGCTGGACTCAGGAATCCATTCTGATTCCATATCTCTCTAAAGTGCTTTTCCTATAGACACTTTTTTTTATTCACATGGGCACTCCATTCTATGTGACATTCATGGATTGCTACTCTTTTCTTCGCTGATTACAAGCCTCAAGTGCCAGAATGTATAAAGATTGTATCATCAAGATTTTTTTTTTACTTATCTATTTGTGTAGATTTGGGCATGTTTTCCAAAAAAAATCTCTAGACTAGGATCTTCCCTTAAGATTGGATATGGAACTCTATTATGGATCTAAAGCTCAAATTAGCTAAGCTCTTGGGCCTATCACTATATTCACACCTTGATTTGCTTCCATGTCAGTTTTGCTGCAGACTACAAACTCCACTATGGATGGTGGGTCAATGGTCTCTTACTCTTCTACCATGACTTATTTAAGAGAATTGGACATTTTTCTTTAGTCTTGAAAGCCTTGGCTACTAAAATGATTTGCTAGTTGCTTCCAAGCCATCACTTTCCTAGTTAGGAAAAATGATGGCTATCCATATTATAGGCAGAGATATAGACCAATTCATCAATGACATTTTGTTCAATGCTTTAACACCATACTTCTTGTCATTTTTATTTTATTTGATTGCATTAATGGTTGAAAGCTCTATTACTGTAGCTATAGATCAGACTTCAAAAATAAATAACCCTTGATAGTGTCTTCTATTCGTGTTGGCATAAGAAAACATCTCTCATAAGCAACACCCCATTCTACACAATATTGCATTTAATTCCTGATGGAAACCCTTGATAGAATGAACTAATTTATCCCAATGACATTGATCTAGGATTTCAAATTAGTTATTTGGGGCAAGAGGACATCTTCTAATACTTTTCATCATTATATACCTCGACTGGTCCCCTTTTTTATTTTCACTTATCCCACACTTTTCTTGAATGTGAACAATTTATCATCAAGTATATATTTTATCCCACATTTTTTTTTCTATGATAATGCATCAAAAATTGAGTTTGAAACATTGTAACATCCTTTGGACACCCCCAAATTCTAACATCCTATCAATCTAGCAGAATTAGTTGGGCCCAAAATGGGTTTGGCTAATTTTTTTTTGCCTTTCAGACAACTAACTTCTAAAAATTCTCTAATGAACACCTGGTATTGATCAATTCTAAACTTGACCACTGAACCATCATTTTTAAACTTAATTTACATTATTTGCAAACCATGGTTTTTTGCTAATAGGGCCTATCGGCTAGTTTGAAAAATTGACCCGAACAGATAACTAGACTTTGAAATCAACAAAATTGATTCTTTGTTCTACATACTCTTACCTTGTCTTCATATGACAAATTCTTAGTGAAAAGATATTAACTATCAAAGTTGCCCTTTTAGAATCACCTGCAAACAAACATGTCAAAAAAAATAGTTTGTGTTCAGATTTGGCTTTAAAAATTGGGTAAACTAACACTTGGGGAAATGAAAATTGGGGCGTTCGTTCAATATCATGAGGAAAATATAAATCTACAATTTGGGCTCATGATGAATAACTGTGAACATTTTTGAAATGATCAAAGTGGGCTACTTGGATTTGTAGGAATGGAAACATTGGCAGAAAAGTGGTTTTTGCAAATAGAATGGACCTAGGAAAGTGTGTAGATGGATTCATCAAGATTTGAAAATTGACACACTTAAAAGTATTCTTAGAGTAGAACATAGTGGTACAATCCATTTGATCTCACCTATCATGGATTTCAAGATATGAGATCACAAACAAGGGTACTGACAAATCTACATTTGCTGACACCAGTAAAAAGTTACAAATTGCATTTGGAATCGCTTTCAAAAATTGATCAAACAGATTCATCATAAGCTCAAAATTGAAACATAGTAACTCTCTAACCTCTAAAATGAAATGCAATAGGAATTATCTCATTTTAGTCAACTATGTAAAAATTATAACAAGTCAAATAGGGCCTCCTAGAATTCATAACAAATGACATCAACATGACATCAATAAATGACCAACTTTGAGGGATTCAAAACCTAGTCAAACTGATTCAAAATGACTCAAAATATAAAACATAGGCTATTTGGTATGGAAACTAAACACTTCCAAATAGAAAGTCATGAAACATTACTAGGTGCAAGATATTCAATTGCAAACAAGGGCTCCTATTACTATTTAACATAGGCAAAAATATAGATTTAGAAATTGCTCAAAATGGGACTTCACAGAATGAATTGGAATGGTAGTTTATCTTCATGGAACACATAGATGTAGTAAATGCAAGGTGTTAGAAATATCAAATACCTCTTAGGCTTCAAATGGGAAATCGGGTACACATGCATCAAAAAGCACTTATAGGGCTTGATTTTTTAATGGTACTCAAAATTAGGGCTTCAATTTTGAGTCCCAACACACCCACTCCCCCTCTTAGAGTTTACTTTCCCTATTGTATTTCCAATAGATTAATATTTGTAGTGCAACAAAAATATTATGCTTATCCTTCCAATTCGCTTCTTCTAAGCATCTTCTTATCTTCCACACATTCTCACACACATTCAATCCTCAACTTAACCTTATACTTATATCATATACATTGTCAAGTCATCTTGAATAGAACTTATAACAATTATTTTTCATCTCTACAGTTGGCTAGAACCAAAAAATAAATTCATTAAACTCAATATGTCAAAGCAAGAAAATCCTTTGTTAGCCGATCCTAGTCGGTAGATAGTAACACTGAAATTATTTTCCTATGTTAATTGAGTGAACTTAGTTAACACTACATCTTTGAAAACTTCCTTTGGTAACTGAGTGAGCTTGGTTAACAATGGTTCTATACAAATTCTCCTTTTTAAACTAAGTGAGCTTAGTTAACACTAAACTTCTATGAACTTCTCTTCGATGCCCAAGTGAACTTTGTAGACACTATCTTCTAAAATTTGAAAACACTGGAATGCTTGACAGACATAGAAAACTATCTGCATTGCCCAAGTGAGCTCGAGGTACACTAACTTGTAAAGATATAACTTTTTTGTGTAACATCAAAGACAATATAATTGATCAATACTTTTCAACACATCCTAGATATATCAGCCTACTAGTTGAGGCTCATTTTCATATCATGTACATTCATAGATTTATTATAGGTTTTTGGTTTGTAATTTTGGTATATAAACTTCAGGCTCACCATTTGATAGCCTAAAAGTGCCTAGATGAGACCTGATAACTTGACATATGGGTGCTTGTGTGGATCTATGCTTGTAGATCAAAAGTTGAAATTTCTAAAAAGTGGTTATAATAGCCAATCAAACCAATATTTTAAGAGTTATGGCATTCTAAAGTTGGACTGACCAAAAATTCCAAAATAAATGTCAAAAATATATTTAGTCAACTATATATGTATTTTTAGGGTCTGTCGGCCCTAGGTATTAAGCTTGAGTGTCTAGAACCTTCCTAGGCAACACAAAATTACCTATTCAGGAAATGCCTTAACATTGTCTAGGAGAGCTTTGGATGATAGTTTGTAGCTTTTTCTTGTAGATTACTATTAGTTTGTGGTGACTAATCAAGGAATTTTTGTATATACTTCATAACTCTTAATTCTTAATTTTATCAATATTTTGGGTCAACATGTAATAATTAATTATAATCCTAAAGTGACAAAAATACTTGAATAAAAGAGCTTACGGTTAGGGATTTTCATAATGTGTGATGCAAAAATTACTTCTTGTGGTGGTATGGAGCTGTAAGGGTTTATAGATTGTAATAAATTTGTAATCACTAGATCGTAATAATATTGGACTTATTATTTGGTGGACATATGTCATGTCCCCTTTTCAAATAATAATAATAAAAAAATCTTTGCTAAGACAGGCAGGCCCAAGAAAGTGAAGTTTCGGAAAAAGGGGGGTTAATCTTTGGAAACCGTTGGACTAATAAATGAAATTATTATTAAAATATGTTTCATTAACCTCTCTTGGATGTGAGTTATGGTTATGGCCTCTTTTAAGGTGTTTGGAGGCATTTTGGGCAGGGAGGACAGAACTTGATTTTTGCTCATTCTTTGTTATTCTTCAGAGGCTGCCAAACCTGTGGAGAAGGAGACCCAAGAACAAGAGTTTGCAGGTTTCTAGGGAAACCCAAGAATGGGAGTTTGCAAGTTTCTAGGAAGGCTAAGGATGGGAGTTTGAAGCTATTGCATGTGCATGCTCATACAGAGTTTGCCTTTGTGCTAAACAATGTAGATTTGTGGGTTTTTGAGTGTGTTTTTTGCATGAGTTTGGTGTTTTCAGTTGAGCATTTCATATCAGTTTTGGTTGCTGCTGTATTTCAGACTTTAAGCTGTTAAAATAGATCTAACTATATTTATTGGGACATGATTAAACTTTTGAGATAGTTTATTAGTGTTCTTGTGGTGTTTCCGGGCATTTTTGTGTTAATTTCGGGAGCCCGATGAGCATAGTTTTTGTCCTACATTTGTGAGCTATTGTGTAAAGGCTATATAGATCTGGAAATTTCATTTTGTAGGCTGTTATTCTGCTGAAATTTCTGTAAAAATTCCATTTTCAGATTTATTAATAATAGGTGAAGCTGTGAAGCTTTTGGCACTATTTCTGGCACACCCGATTTGGGGTTTCTTGAGAAATTTGGAGGATCTTTGTGATATTAGTTGTTTGATCTTAAAGATCTGATTAAAGGTTGGAAATATCATGTAAAATCAGAAAAGAGACATTTCAATGGTATTGGAGCCATGATCTTGCCAGCTTGAGGGTTTGTAGAAGTTGCAGGTCAGTTTTGACAACTACCCAGATCTTGCATGTCAGTTTTGACAACTACCCAGATTTTGCATGTCATAATTTATGGTTGCATGTTTCTTCTAATCAGATGCATGTTAAAATTTATGGTTACATTCTAATTCTAATCATTTTCATGTTAGTTCTTGGTAAATTTGGTGGTTGTAGAAGTTTGCATGTCAGTTTTGACAACTACCCAGATCTTGCATGTCAGTTTTGACAACTACCCAGATCTTGCATGTTAGTTTTGACAACTACCCAGATCTTGCATGTCAGTTTTGATAACTACCCAAATCTTGCATGTCAAAATTTATGTTTACATTCTACTTCTAATCATATGCATGTTAGTTCTTGGTGAATTTGGTGGTTGCATGTTGCTTCTAATCAGCTGCATGTCAAAATTTATGGTTACATGCAACTAAGTGAAAGAGAAAAAAGATATTTGCAGTGAGAAAAGAATAAAAAAATTTTGATCAAACCTCCAGTTGAAAGTAAAAGTACAAAATCCAAGGAAGGGAAAAGTATGGCTGATCCATATGAGATGGCAAAGATATTCTTCCAAGACATCCAAAATACTCAGAAGCAAACAGTGGATAGTTTGGCAGAAACTAGAGAGGCTTTGCGAATATTGACAGAAAAACTACAAGGAGTTGCATCTATTAATGAGAAAGGGAGGACTTCAGAGGAGCCAAGAAATCTGAAATCCACACCATCTAAATCAACCAAAACTATTTTCTTGCCTGTAGATGAGCCACCAGTGCCAAATCCAGCCATTAATCCTATGGAAGAGGTTATAGGTAACTTGATTACATTAAGAGCTACTTATAATGGCTTAGATGATGACTTTCATAGTTCAGTTCCTTTTAGAGAATATGTGGATATGATGAACACTTTGATGCCCAAGAAAGAGTACAGAAGGGAGCATGACATAAGTGGAAGAGAGCTCAAAAATAAAATAAGCAAGTTTATAGCACCTACTTTTGATGGAACAAATAAAATTTCAGCTAGAGCATGGCTACAAAAATTACAGACCTTCTTCACACTTAACCCCATGAAGGAGAGTGATGTTGTTCAAATTGCAAGTCTACACTTGGAAGATGCAGCCTATGATTGGTGGTATCATGGAATGACTACTCAAGGTCATGATCAGGTAACTACATTTGATAAATTTAGTCAAAGAGTGATAGATAGATTTGACCTCAAGGATGATGATTATGAGGATGTTGTTGTGCATGATGGTGAGATACCTGGTGTAGATGAGCAGACATTGAGCATTTATGACTTTTCTGAGAGAGAGTACCAGGAACAATTAGATGCTTTATCACATGAGGTTGAGGCTAGTAGTACTTCACATGATTTATCCCGCCAGCTGAAGGTGTGTGAAGATAGTATTGTCACTACATTATCTCATCATGACAGGTATGTGGAGTTAGTTGGTATTGGTCATATTACTCAAGTCAAGATTTTGCTTGAGTTACCAGCTAATTCTAGTTTACAGATATGGACTCAAGATTCTTATATTGGCATTTGGGGTTCAGTTGATTGTAAATCATTAATACTTTTTGGTAGCAGTGATTGTTTGGGTGCTACCATGGATTTGATTAGCAGATTGCACGGTGTTGTCTTTTCTTGTGCCAGGAGCTTATCCGATGTTTGTATTAGTTTTTATACACCGGTGTTGGGCTTTGTTCATATATCTAGTCGACCATACTTGCTGGAATGTGTTGATGATATTTCATATTTGGCAGTATGTACAGATGAGTCCCAGGATCATATTGGCATTGATGACATCCAGGAGGATGTAGTGGGCAGTTTTGAAGAGTTAGTTTCCTTGGGTACAGAGGAGTTGGATAGTAGTGCTAATGTTTTTGATACTTTTTATGTTGATACGAGCTTTAGATTTAATTCACAGGGTATGGATTGTAATACTCTAGATACTAGTGACTTTGAGGATACTCCTTTAGACAGTGCATCAGAGGAGGTTTGTAGGAGACAGTCAAGCCAGTGCCATCATGTGCCTAATCAGTTAAGAGTTAGTGATCGAGACATTGCTATTGCTTGCCAACATTTTGATGCTGCTCGGTAGTTGTTAGCAGTTTATGGATGGGGTTCTCCTACTAGTGATGAGCAGGAAGGCAGTTATCTTTCCTTGACAGAGATCCACTCTTTATGGGAGGCTATGCAGATTTTGAGATAGAATTATATGCAGTTGGTAGCTGATAGAGATTATCTTATGGAGTGGATTAGTACAGCATATGATGCATTTTTGGCCAAAGAAGATGAGGTGAGTGAGCTTACTGAGCAACTTGAGGTGACTTCTGAGATTCTTGAGAGTACACAGTTGGCTTTCAAGGAGTCACAGTTTCATTTGGCTAAGGCGACCATAGAGTTAGAGTGGCTACAGTCTTTACCTGATTCTATATAGTCACAAGCTATGGTGTTTGGTGATCCGAGGATGTCCATGGCTGAGATTTTCAGAGACAATGGAGATGGGGATGCATCCATCCTTGATACTAACATTGGCATATCAGGTTCATTCCCACTAGAGTCAGGTTCAGTTGAGTTGGGTTTTGTAGTAGATTGTTGTATGCCTGACATGGTGGTGGCCTCTAGTACTGATAGCACAGAGACTAGAGATGTATCAAAGAGCATGTGTGATGTTGGTGAGTCGACAGTTGGCATGGTTCCTACTAGTAATACTACTCCCTTGGTGATATCTTCAGAGATAGTAGTCAATTCCAACATGGTTAATGATCAATTGCAGTTAGTTTCATCTGGATTATAGTCTGAGCCACTGACTGAGATTGGTGCATTCTATCGGCATTACACTATGAGGTACGCTCATCAATTTACCTTTGATGACCATGTTAATGAGATTATGATACAGATATGTACTTTGGTTCCTAGTGCTTATCATCAATTATTGAATAATTTGATGCCTCAGGATGAGAGTTGTGATGGGCACGACATGGTGATAGGTCCTGCAATTGATAGCTTGATAATACATGACTTAGAGTAGGAGTTTTGGAGTGATGCTTCAGAAGGGTATGTACATCAGTTAGCAATTGATCATTGTGTTGAGGAGTTGATGGTAGGAAAATTTGGTTTGGGTTCCATTTCTTGTTGTTCATCTTATGATGGATTTTCACCATCAGGGGTGCATGGGAGTTATGGTTATGAGATAGTGGCCAATGATCTACAGAGTTGTGTTGATTGCAGGAGTTGTACAGTGTGTGGATTCTCCATACTTGGTATAGTTTCATATGAGAGCATTCACCATTGTTGCAGAGTTGGATTGTACATTTCGTATAGGCCAGTGGGATGCGTTGATAGTATTTATTGTGTTGGCAGTTTGATTTGTCTACTTTACTTGGGTTCTGATGTTCTAAGAGTTTGTGTCTCATGGGTTTTTGACTATGGTGGTGGTGATTTTGGAGTTTGGTTGAGCTATAATTATTAGTTTGATTATGGATTCCTCTTGGTCATATTGCAGAGGATATTGCAGGAACCTGTGTTAATTGGTAGTAGTATAGTTCATGACTACATTTGGGATCCAGGTGGATTGATTGGTTTATTGTTCAGCCATTTCTTGAGGACAAGAAATGTTTGGGTAGGGGAGGACTTGTCATGTCCCCTTTTCAAATAATAATAAAAAAAAATCTTTGCTAAGACAGGCAGGCCCAAGAAAGTGAAGTTTCGGAAAAAGGGGGGTTAATCTTTGGAAACCATTGGACTAATAAATGAAATTATTATTAAAATATGTTTCATTAACCTCTCTTGGATGTGAGTTATGGTTATGGCCTCTTTTAAGGGGTTTGGAGGCATTTTGGGTAGGGAGGACAGAACTTGATTTTTGCTCATTCTTTGTTATTTTTCAGAGGCTGCCAAACCTGTGGAGAAGGAGACCCAAGAATGGGAGTTTGCAGGTTTCCAGGGAAACCCAAGAATAGGATTTTGTAGGTTTCCAGGAAGGCTAAGGATGGGAGTTTGAAGCCATTCCATGTGCATGCTCATACAGAGTTTGCCTTTGTGCTGAACAGTGTAGATTTGTGGGTTTTTGAGCGTGTTTTTTGCATGAGTTTGGTGTTTTCAGTTGAGCATTTCATATCAGTTTTGGTTGCTGTTGTATTTCAGACTTTAAGCTGTTAAAATAGAGCTGAATATATGTATTGGGATGTGATTAAACTTCTAAGATATTTTATTAGTGTTCTTGTGGTGTTTCCGGGCATTTTTGTGTTAATTTCGGGAGCCCGATGAGCATAGTTTTTGTCCTACATTTGTGAGCTGTTGTGTAAAGGCTATATAGATCTAGAAATTTCATTTTGTAGGCTGTTATTCTGCTGAAATTTCTATAAAAATTTCCATTTTCAGATTTATTAATAATAGGTGAAGCTGTGAAGCTTTTGGCACTATTTCTGACATACCCAATTTGGGGTTTCTTGAAAAATTTGGAGGATCTTTGTGATATTAGTTGTTTGATTTTAAATATCTGATTAAAGGTTGGAAATATCATGTAAAATCAGAAAAGGGACATTTCAACATAGCCCAAGGATTGGGTGAGCCATGTTAATGCTTGGTGTCTTGTGTTCTCTTTTGTGTGATTCAATATTTTTTGGTACATTTTATATTTGCATGTAATTTTTATTTTTGTCATTGGTTTAATCCTAATAAGTGGTATTAGAGCAAGGTTTTTTTTTTCAATTATCCTCTATAAGAAAGACTCATGGTTGAGTGGGAGTCTCATAGTTGAGTGGGAGCAATGGAAGATGAGGGTAAGCTGAAGGCTAACAAGTTAAATGGGAAAAACTTTTAGTTATGGAATGTGAAAATAGAAGACTATCTTTATCAGAAGGATTTATGAAAGCCATTGGAAGAAAAATCTAAGAAATAGGGAACTATGACAAATGAGGACTAGGAGATTTTAGATAGAAAGGCATTTAGAAGAATTTAATTATACATGGCACCATCAGTGACATTTAACATTGCAAAAGAAAAGATGAAAAAAAGAGTTAATGCAAACCCTAGTGAAATTGTATGAAAAGCCCTTCACTTCAAATAAGGCATTTCTCATGAAGTGTTTATTTAATATGAAGATGGTAGAAGGTGGATATGTTGGAGATTATCTAAATGATTTTAATACTATTGGTATTCAGTTATCTTCTATGGGTATTAATTTTGATGAAGAAATTAGGGCTCTCTTGATTTTGTGTTCTTTGCTTGAAAGTTGGAATGGCTTGGTAATGGCTATGAGTAATTCTATTTCTGGATCTAATTCATTAAAAGTTAATGATGTGATTGGTGTTATTTTGAGTGAGGAAACTCATAGGAAAACCTCAAGTAGATCTACATTAGGAAGTGCTTTGAATGCAAAAAGTAGAGGCATAATGACTAAGAGAGGAAACAACTTTGGAAACCATAGAAAATTAAGAGGAAAGTCAAAGGGAAAGAGGTCTCAATTCAGAGGACTAAGATATTTCTAGTACTATGGTAAACTAGGGCATAAGAGGAAATATTTTTGGAATAAAAAGAAAAATGAAAGAGATAAACTAGAAGGGAACACAAAATCCAATGTGGTAAGTAATAAATCTAAAGAGGTTGCTTTGCTTCTTTCTTCAAAAAGTTTTGACGATTCATGAGTTTAGATTTAGATGCTTCATTTCATGCTACACCTTATAGAGGTTATTTTATTGATTGTTTCCAAGGGGATTTTGGACTTGTTTATTTGGGGGATAATGAACCCTGTCATATTGTTGGAAGGGAAGAAGTTAAGATTAAGTTGCATAATGGGAATCATTGACTACTACTTGAGGTAAGACATGTTCCAAGGATGAGTAGGAATTCAATTTTAGTGGGGCAACTTGGTGATGAGGGTTTTTTAGTTAATTTAATGATAAAATTGGAAAGTTTAAAAGATACTCATGTAATAGAAAAAGGTGTGAAAGTAGGCACCTTATATCTTTTTATAGGTCATATTGTTCCTTCTACTTTGATTATTTTAGAGAAAAATGAATATTCAGGAATAGTTTCTATAGTTGAGTAGGGAGAGCAAATAGTTACTATAGATTCTAATACAATGCTATGGAACAATAGACATGGGCACATGAATGAGAAAGGTATGAAATTACTTCATAGAAAGAAAGTTTTACTAGGTTTGGAATGTGTTAATATGGATTTCTGTGAAAATTGTGCGTATGGAAAATAAAAGAGAGTGAGTTTTGTGAAGAATGGGAAGGAAAAGAAAAGTGAGAGATAAGAGCTTGGGAATACAAATGTATGGGGACAAGATCAAGTATCTTCTCTTGTTGGCTCTCATTATTATGTTACATTTATTGATGATGCAACTAGAAAAGTTTTGATATATTTCCTTAGACAAAAATCTCATGTATTTCAAACTTTAAAGAAGCAGAATTGCTTGGTTGAAAATGAGAATGGTAAGAAATTAAAATATCTTAGAACTAATAATGGCGGTGAGTATTACAGTCATGAATTCAAAGATTATTGCTTCACTAATGGTATTTTTAGATCAAAAATTGTTCCAAGGAATCCATAAGAAAATGGAGTGGCTAAACACATGAACAAGACTATAATAGAGCATGCAAGGAGCATGAGGTTGCATGTAGGGTTTCCCTTAAACATGTGGGTGGTGACTTTCAATACTACTATATATTTCATTAATAGAGTTCCCTCTACTCCTTTGGGTTGTGGCATTCTACATGAAGCATGGACTGGTAAGAAGGCAAGTTATTCTTTTCTCAAAACCTTCAGTTGTGAAGCATTTGCTCATATAAATTTTGAAAATAGAACCAAGCTGAAAGCTAAGTTGAAGAAATGTGTATTTTTGGGATATGGAATTGATGATTTTGGTTATAGGCTATGGAATTTTGAAAATCATAAAATTTTAAGAAGTAGGGGTGTCATATTCATTGAGAAAGTGTTGTACAAAGATCTGTTGTAGCAACATGAGAGGAAAGAAGATGATTTTGTAGTGTTGGATGATACTCCAAAAGATGATGTTCCAAAAATTCCTCATGATCTACAACAACCACAACAACAAATATCACACACTCCAATGAATTTTAGATGGTCAACAAGGCTAATTAGACCTCCAAAATGATTATCTCCTTCTTTGTAGTCTATTTTACTAATAGATGTTGATAAAATTGAATGTTATGATGAAGCTATGTAGGTGGATACTAAGATTCAGTGGGAGTTTTCTATGGAAGACAAAACAAACTCCTTGCTGAAAAATAAGACTTGGGATTTATGCAAGTTTCTTGTAGGTAAATGAGATTTATAGAATAAATGGGTTTACAGGTTGAAAGAAGAGGATGGATGTAAGAAAAGATTTAAAGCTAGGTTAGTTGTAAAAGGATTTGCATAGAAAAAGGGCATTGATTTTGACAAGATATACTCTACTATTGTAAAAATTACTTCTATTCATATTGTTTTAAGTATTGTGGCTACTAAAGATTTGGATTTGGAGTAGCTTGATGTTAAAACTATTGGTAGATTAGAAAATATTGAGAAGATTGGTTTGATGATGATATGTTACATTCATAACTTAGTTTGTCATTGATGTCAACATAGCATGTTTGATATCTTCTATGGTATCTAACAAAAGAATAACAAAAAGATTAAGTTGGTACAGATTGCTAATTGAGCATGATAACCATCTAAGGTTATGAGAGATATTTCAAAGTATCTATTATATCTAGTTAATGTCAGAAGTAGAAAGGACAAGTCTATAAGAAGTTATGTAAGTTTTGGTGATGTCTAAACTGAGATAGAGTTTACAGAGGCATGTTCTAGAAAACTTGTTATATCTCTTAGTAGAGTTGATATCTTGATGATCAAGGTTGAGGACATGAAGATGACATGTTGAGGATGAAGTGGCTAAGCTTGCTCATCATAATATTTATTGTATGGAAAGTTATTTAAGCTGCAAGGCAAAGGATTTGTGTTATTGCTAAGTCTAACATGTTCTTAATGAGGTCCTATAATAATTAGTTTGAGAAGGACTAACAGATGACTCAGGAATTGTTTTATCTACTTAGTATAAAGGAAGGACATTTTCATTTATCATGATATGTGTGGATATGAGGATATGTGAATTGTAAATGTTCATAAAGTAGTAAAGGATGCAAAGTTGACCAGAGTAGTGCATAAGTGAAGGAAACTTCATTTCTAAGGTTTTTCTAAGTGATTTGAGCTTTTTTATTTGGATCCAAGGTTCATGACCTAGTCTACAAGGTATGATAGTGATTGGTCTAGTTGATAGGATAGATGAAATTACAGAGAATAGAAGAAGATACCAATAAATTACTTGTTTGAGTAGTGAGCTCTTCTTGTAGTTGAAATTGCAAGTTTGGGTAGTGAGCTCTTGTTGCGTACATTATACAACAACTCTTGATAGGGTTGGAATCTCCTAATAGGGATTCAAAGTCTCCTACCAAGAAATCATTATACTAAATGTTGTAATAGACTCCTAATAGGGTCTATCCTATAACAGGAAATATTTATATTAGTACATCATCATGTGGACATCATTCCTACTAGGGTTTTCCCTATAATCAAGGGTTTGACTATTGTCTATGTGCATCTTTGTATGGTGGTTTACTTTGATTGAATGGTTAAGTTTTTTTAATAAGGATAAGTGGTTTAATTATTGGATAACTGATTCACCCCCCACCCTCTCAGTTATTTTTGGTGGACTATTATTTCTAAAAATTGGTATCAGAGCATGAGGTCCTTGAAGAAAAGATTTAATAGCTTTGAGAGATCCATGGTGAACATGTTTAGGAAAGATAGTTTGAGGTTTGATGATAGCTAGAAGGAAAATATGGAGACACATTTTTTGTGTATGGGTTTGGGATATTGGATCTTGAGAAAATCAGTGAAGACAATCATTGGAGAAAAAGATTTGGAAACTTGAACCAAGATAGAAGGATATATTTTCAAGTGTGACATGAGAGATAGAAAAGCACTATTGGCTACACTTCCTAAAATTTATTACAATCAGGTAAAATTACTTCCTACTTCACATTTGATTTGAAAAGATTTAGAAAATAGTTTTGAAGGTGATACACATTCTAGGAAGCTGAGGCTACAAAGTTGGATTTGTGCATTTCAAGATGCTAAGATGATGGAAGATGAATCTGTAAGAACATATATAGGTAGGATATTAGAAATTACTATGGGTATTATTCAGCTCAAGGAGGAAACAAAGAAGATGATGAGGTTATATGGAAGATATTGAAAACTCTAACATCACCATTCAAGCCAATAGTTCAGATGATATAGTTGTTGATATCATGTACCAAATATTTCACAAAGGAGACATTGCTTAGATGACTTGAAGTAGTTGAGAATGAACTTAGATAGTCTAGAGAATTAATCTGAATAGAGACAACATTTAGCGCCTTGAACATTTGACCTAACCTATCAAGGAGTACAAGTGCTAGAGGAGATTTTTCTAGTAGCAATAGATCTAAAGAAGAAAGAAGATTGATGAAGCAATAGCCCTTATAGTAAGAAGAGAAAAGGGAGGTAAGAAAATCTTTATGTGTTGGACTTGCAATGAATATGGTCATTATGCATCTAAGTGTCCTAAAAGGGAGAAAAAATATAAGGAAATTCATAAGCCTAGAAAAGATAGAGATTGTTTCTATGAAAATGAAGATAATGATTCTAATGATCAAGCATTAAGTGCTAGTGATGATGAAATTAGATTTGTGGCAATTAAAGAGGAAATTCCAAAGAAGATAGCTTCGGTATCACAGGTTAAGAAGAAATCTAATTGGATGATTGATAGTGGTTGTTCACATCATATGACTGGTGATATGAACAAGTTTGTTGATTTCAAAAGTCAAGATGGAGGAATTGTCAAAGTGACAAATAATGTAGCATGCCAAGTAAAAGGTATTGGATCTATAAATATTGATGGTAAAACTAATACTAAGGAAGTATACATATCTGATGGTTTAAAACACAACCTTTTGAGTGTTGGACAACTGGTAGATAATGGTTATCAATTGTAGTTCATAGAAAAGACTTGCATGATTAGAGAAAAAAATGGAAAGGTAATTAGAATAGAAACCTAATTTAAAGGTAATGTATTTTAGTTGAATCCTACTAAAATGACATGTTTGGTTGCAAAATTAGATGAAAATTGTTTGTGGCATAAGAGACTTTATCATATAAACTTTGATAGTATTGTGAGGACTAGCAAAATGTTTTCTATTAGAGATTTTCTGATGATTGTAAAGCCTACTAACACAATTTGCAAGTAGTGTGTTCTGAAAATGCATAATAGAACTTCTTTTCCTAGCAAGAAGTTTACCACTACAATGAAGTTAGAGATTGTACACAAAGATCTTAGCGGTCCTGCAAAGACAAGATGATTCTATGGTGAAATGTATTTATGATTCTTGTTGATGATTTTTCTAGAATGATGTGGGTTGCATTTCTTAATGAGAAATCAAGGCATTTGACAACTTTAAGATACTCAAGAATAGAGTTGAGAATGAATCTAGTGTAAAGATTAAATGTTTAAGATCAGATAGAAGATTAAATGTTTAAGATCAGATAGAAGATTAAATGTTTAAGATCAGATAGAGGAGGAGAATTTACTTCAAATGAGTTTAACATGTTCTATGAGGAAAATGGAATTTAAAGACATCTATCAGCTCCAAGAACCCCTGAACAAAATGGAGTTGCAAAGAGAAGAAAAAAGTTTTTAATAGAACTAGTTAGAGCTATGTTAGTAGAAAATGATGTATCCAAGACATTTTGGAGAGAAGTAGTGAATACAATAGTCTACATTATGAACAAAGTTCAAGAGAGGAAGGATACAGATAAGACAACTTACAAACTATGGTTTGGTCACTCACCTATATTTAAGTATTTCAGAATATTTGGAAGCATGTGTTACATTAAGAGAGATGGTGACATTGGTAAGTTTGATGCTAGAAGTGATGAAGGAATGTTTCTTGGTTATTCATTGAAATTAAAGGCTTATAGATGTTATAATCAAAGAACTAAGACTATTATGGAAAGTGCTAATGTAAGAATTGATGAGAAGTTAGAGTATGAGAGAGAATAATTGATTATAATTCAAATGATGATATTGTTACTAAACCAATGATTTGTAGAATGAAGGAGAGCAAAGGAAGGAACAAAGCTTAGAATGTTCAGTAGAGCCAAGGGTTGAGATAGCAACTCCTGCTTTAGGAAAGATCATGATAAAGAATAACCCATCCAAACATATCATTAGAATCAAAGAAAAAGGTGTAAGGACAAGAAGTGGAGTTAATGAAGAACTCTACTTGATATCTCAAGTTGAACTGAAGAATGCTGATGAAGCATGGAAAGATGATTATTGGAAACAATCCATGAAAGAGAAATTAGATCAGATATTAAAGAATGTGACATGGGAATTGGTCCCCAGATGAGTAGATAAGAATGTGATAGGAGCTAAATGGTTATTCAGGGAAAAGATGAATGAGCAAGGAGAAGTTGTAAGAAACAAAGTAATATTGGTATGTAAAGGTTACTCGCAATAAGAAGGAATAGATTATGAGGAGACTTATGCTCTAGTGGCTATAATAGAAGCTGTAAGACTATTCTTAGCCTATGAAGCATAGAAGAATTTCAAAGTATATTAGATGGATGTCAAGTCAGCATTTTTGAATGGAAAACTTGAAGAAGAGGTATACATTGAGTAGCCTGAAGGATGTCCTTTGACAGATGACAAGGACATAGTATGTAGACTAAAGAAAGCATTGTATGGATTGAAGCAAGGTTGGATAAGCATTTGACAAAGCTTAGATATAGAAAAGGTATGGCTAATAGTAATCTATATTGGAAAGAAATTGATGATAGTTTGATGATTTTGGTAATATTTTTTGATGACATTATATTTGGAGTTAATAATGAAGAAAGCAAGAAGTTTGTAGAAGGAATGAAGAAATAATTTGAAATGAGTATGATGGGAGAGATGAAATATTTTCTAGGATTGTAGATAGTACAAAATAAATAAGAAATCTTTATTTATCATACTCAATACTTGAAGGATTTACTAAAAAGGTTTGGTTTGGAAACATGTAAACCTATTGGAACACCTATGGTAACTGGACACAAGTTATCTACAAAGGATGAAACACCTATTTTTGAGTTGAAGAAGTATAGATCTATGATTGGAGGTTTACAATATCTAACTCACACAAGGCTAGGTATAGCAAATGTAGTTGGAATTGTTGCAAGATTCTACAATGATCCCAGAGAAGAACATTATGCAGTAGTGAAAAGGATATCCAGATATCTGAAAGGAACTATAGAATTTGTATTATGTCATGATAGATCTAATGATTTGACTCTAAGTGCTTATACTAATGCAGATTGGGCATGCAATATGGATGATAGAAAGACCACTAGTGGAGGAAATTCCTTTCTTGGAGGAAGATTGGTTTCTTGGTTAAGAAAGAAGTAGGATTGTACATCTCAAAGTACAATAGAAGTAGAGTATGTTGTTGCAAGAAATAATTGCAATCAACTAATCTAGATGAAGTAAATGTTGAAGAATATAAGGATAGAAATCAGTGAACCTATCGTTATACATTATGACAATACAAGCATAGTAAATATGTCTAAGAATCTAGTATTACATTCGAAGACTAAGCACATTTCTATTAAGTATCATATGTTGATAAAAAAAGTTACAAAAAAGGAAATCAGAATCGAGTGTGTAAGCACAAAAGAGCAGATTGTAGATATATTCACTAGGCCTCTTCCCAAAGAGACTTTTGAGTATTTGCGAGGTATGCTTGGGGTTATGCCCTTTCCTACATTAGAGTAAGAAGATGCAAGAGTGCATTAGTCCAGGGTAATAGAGAACTATTGTTTTTCTAGACTAGATACTAATGCTTCCTATATGGGGGAGTATATGTGATGGACAAAGTCACTCAGGACTCTTATTGATGTGGTTGATGTTGTTTTGAATAATGCCTTTTGACACTTGAATTGAGTAAGTATCAATTTGATGCAGAGATGTTGGTTGTAGAAACCTTTGACATTGATTCTAATGGGGGAGAGTTTGGAATTATACTATGGGGGAGAACTATTGTAGGAAAACAATATGCTGAGAAGATGTTTTGCATAAGTATGGGAGAATGTGGCATGAGTTTTAAATAATAGTTTAGTATAGAGTACATTGAGGTATATCAAATGGGGAGTATGATTCATGAAGATGATTTGAAGAATGTTTGTCTTTTGTTGGTGTTCTTAGAAGTAGATTTTTTATATCTATGTTACCATCAATGCCAAAGGGGGAGGTTGTTGGAAGATTGGCAAGATTGGAGAGATTAATTTGATGATGATATGTTACATTCATGACTGAGTTTGATGTCTTCTATGGTATCTAACAAAAGAACAACAGAAAGATTAAGTTGGTATGGATGACTAATTGAGCATGATAACCACCTGAGGTTATGAGAGACACTTCTAAGTATCTAGTATATGTAGTTAATTTTGGAAGTAGAAAGGACAAGTCTAGAAGAATTTATGTGATGTAACACCCCAACCTTGATTCCAAATTCCAAGCTCTCTCAGGGTTACCTTAGGTCATTCACTAGACCCACTAGGGCTTCTTCATGCCCTATGCTTACTAGGACCTTTCTCAAGAGATCCTAATCCTTCAGTTGGGGGTACACCAACAAAGTAACATCAAATTTCTTACTAGTCGGCTCTAGTCTGCTACTAACTCTCAAGTCCATCTATAGCTCCAAGGGCACTAGTTCTTCATCTAGGGTTTTTTTAGACTCCTTCTAACTTCCATGACCCTAAACAATTCTGATTTCATTGGTGCATTCAATCTACCTGGGAAAATACACCAAATTGCTCTAAATTGGCTACTAGGAATTAGCCCTCCTAAATAGTTGGAAACAAGATTTCTTGAAAAAATTGTTAACAACCCTACAAAAAATTATATTTTTGGATACCATTTTTTGATTACTTCAAGATTCTATGATTTTTCAACCCCCAAACTATCCGTACAACCAAAGTACAATTTTAGGCCAAAAATGAAGATTTCAAGTGCTTTATCGCTATTGTGATGGAAAACCACCTTGGAAAATGTTCCAAGACCTCTCCCTTGGACTGAAGCAAGGTTATGCCTTCTCCTTACTTTTTGTGTGTCTAGATTGAGGTGTTTTCATGTTCAATCCCCTCCATAGCTCATTTTTTGAACTATGATTCCTAGCCAAGTTGTATTTGGCTTGCTTATGGCATCACTTTAAGAATGCTTTCCCTGCTTCCCATGGGCTCTCCTTTGCTATACATAATGAAAAAGGAGTCTAGTTCCAAATCCCAAGAGGCCATACATTTTATACGGTGGGAAAAGGCCCTAAGACTCCATTTTTTATTTGCTGCCTAGTTTAGAACAGCAACCTACTAACTTACAAAATAATTTATTCAACCACACACAACTCTCTGTAACAACAAAAAAAATAAAAAAAAGAATTGAAGGAAAACTAATACTAACACTTCAAACTCAGAAAAACCTAAGTCTGATTTGTACAAAGCATGAAAGACACTCCAAAGCAACAAACTACTATAATGTAGTAAAAATGCTAATTACAATTCTTAAACTCTCATTTCTCCTTCCTCCAACCTCGTGAAAAGGTTGAGTTCGACCTAATATAGGCTTGGAAAGGATGTTTATAACTAATTTAAGTGGTTAGAGGTCTCCCACAAAGAATTTTCTCTTTTTGCATTAAAGTTACAAAAGTTGTCAATGACAACTTTGCAAAAAAATGAGCAATTTTTGCAATTTTGCAAATTATCTATCCAAACTTTCTCTACTTGCTATAAAACTTTCCAAAAGGCTTAAGATGGATCCAAAACACTTAATAAGGACCATAAAACACTTTTTTTCCCTATTTGGACCTCAAAAACAAAAAATTCTCTATTGAGCCAAATGAGCAAGTTTTAGCAATTAGGAGCAATATTGCATTGTGGGGCTCTTCTAACCTATCTAACCTCAACTTAGGACCTAGTTGATCCTATTATTAGACTAGTGATGTGGCTAGCATCACTACAATCCAAAAATAAGGAAATACCTAGGTTTCACGCTTAGCCTACCTAGGTGGTCCTGCACCATACTCCCCCCTCCAAGAAGCTAAGAAGAACTTGATGGTATCAGGTCTAGGGTTATGCTAATCTTCTTGAAATCTGCCTCAGCAACCCAAGTAGCCTCTGAAGTTGGTTTTCCCTTCCTCTTGATGAGGTGCTCCATATACACCTTTTTCCTTGTAGACTTCTTCACCCTAGAGTCTAACACCTTTTCTACCTCCAACTTGCTATTTGTAGGTGCTGAAGTAGGTTCAAGATCTTCATGAACATCTGGACTAATCTGAGGTGAGTAACCTTTGTATGCCACCAAGTCTTGCACATTAAAAATAGGGGATATGCCCAAATCAGAAGGTAAATCTACCTTAGAGGCATTCGCTCCATATTTAGCCAATATTTTGCAAGGCCCTACCCTCTTCATCAGTAGCTTAGTAAGAATACCTTTTTGAAGCCTTGCTTTTTTCAAATGGACCATCACATAGTCCCCAAAAACAAACTGAACATCCCTCTTCTTTTCATCCACCTTGGCTTTGAGTTTTAGAGTGTTGTTTTGAATAGTCTTCTTGACTTGCTCCTGAATCTCCTTCATTGTTTGTAAAAAGTCTTCAGCTTGACCACAAATCTGATCCATGTTTCTAAGACACCTTAGTTCACACACACCTCTTAGATGCATGCCATAAAAAATTTCAAAAGGACTCTTTTCGGTAGTCCTATTCTTGCTATCATTGTAGGTATATTCTACTTGTGAGATGATAACATCCCAAGTCTGACCATACTCCTTAGTTAGGCATCTAAGAAGGTTACCTAAAGTCCTATTAACCACCTCAGTTTGACCATTAGTTTGAGGATGGTAAGCTGAACCAAAAGACATGTTAGTGCCAAGCTTCTTCCATAAAGTCTTCCAAAAGTGACTCATGAATTTCACATCTCAATCCAACACAATGCTTAATGGAAGTCCATGAATCCTTACAACCTCTTTGAAAAAAAAATGAGCTATATGACTTGCATCATTAGTTGTCTTACATGGAATGAAATGCCCCATTTTTCTGAATCTATCAACAACAACATAGATGCTATCATATCCTTGCTTAGTTTTAGGAAAACCTATAACAAAATCCACACTTACACAATCCCATGGCTGGTTGGGAATTGCTAGAGGTTGATAAAGACCTACATTTCTCATTCCTCCTTTTTCCTTCATATACACCATGCATTGCTCCACATACTTGGTTACATCTTTGACCAATTTAGGCCAATAATAGAAACTTTGCACTAGTTCTATTGTCTTGCTGATACCAAAATGCCCACTCAAGCTACCATTATGCTTCTCTTGTATTAGGTTCTCTCTCTTAGTACACACAACTAGTTACCCTTAAATAGCAACCCATTTTGCAAAGTGTATTCTGAAAATCTGCTATGAAAGTGGTTTTCAAAGTCCATGCATACCTTATAGGCTTTAGCAAAGTCCTCATCATTCTTCTAAAGATTCTAAAAACTCTCCACTCCAATGCTATGGAGCTGAATCTCTTGGACTATTAAAACCCTTCTACTTAATGCATCAACAACCTTGTTCATTTGTCCTTTCTTATGCTTGATTGTAAAGGTGAAGGCCTACAAATATTTCATCCACTTTAAGTGCTTGTTTCTCAACTTCTCCTATGTGTTGATGTAGCTAAGAGCTTGATTATTTGTAAACACAACAATTTATTTTGGCAAAAAATAGTGTCTCCATTTTGTAAGACATTGGACTAAGGCATAAAGCTCTAGGTGATAGGATGAGTACTTTTTCTTGGCCTCATTTAGCTTCTCACTATAGAAGGCTATTGGTCTACCTTCTTGACTCAAAACCCCAAACACTACTAAGTCACTTACATCACATTCTAGGGTGAATAGCTTGTCAAAACTAGGCAATTGTAGGATGGGTTGAGTGGCTACTTGCTTCTTCAACATATCAAAGGACTTTCCAGCTTCTAAGGTCCACCTAAACTTAGACTTAACTCCCCCATTTATGGTATCAAGTAAGGGTGCACAAATATCACTAAAATTTCTAATGAATTTCCTATAAAATTGGGACAATCCATGGAAGCTTCTTACCTCAGTGGTAGTGGTAGGTTTAGGCAAACTTAGAATAGTAGCAACTTTCTCCTTGTCCATCTTCAAGGTTCCTTTTGACACCACAAAGCCTAGATACACCAACTCTTGCTTAAAGAAGTCACACTTCTCAAGGTTGATAGCTAGCTTCTCCTCATGAAGCCTCTTCAAAACTACTTCGACATGCTTGACATGTTCCTCTTTGGTCTTTTTTTAGATGAGGATATCATCCAAGTACACGACCACAAATCTATCTATGAAGTCTTTGAGCACTTCATTCATGAGCCTCATGACTGTGCTAGTGGCATTGGAAAGACCAAATGGCATCACAAGCCATTCATAAGGACCATTAGTAGTCTTAAATGTTGTCTTCCATTCATCTCCCTCCTTTATTCTAATTTGGTGATGCTCACTTTTCAAGTCCAACTTAGTGAAATACATAACACCTCCTAGACAATCCATAAGATCTTCAATTCTTGGAATAGGAAACCTATACCTGATTGTAATGTGGTTAATGGCCCTTGAGTTAGTATACAACCTCCATTTTCCTCCCTTTTTGGATGCCAAAACCATCGAGACTGCACAAGGACTTATGCTCTTTTGGATCAGATCTTGGTCCATCAACTCTTGGACTTGTCTTGCCACTTCAAGGTTATAATCTAGAGTGAGCTTATAGGCTGCCTTATTAAGAAAAGAGGCACTTGGTACAAAGTCAATTTGATGAATTTTAACCCTCCTAGGAGATAGGGTAGCTGGGATACCATCACTCACTATATCCTTATACTTTTCAAGAAAAGTTTAGACTTCAACTAGTAAGGGTTCCTTGACTGATTTTTCTTCATTAGTGGACTTTAGTATCACTGTAAATCCTTGGCTCTCCTTATGCTTAAGGTCTTTTACAAACTCTTTCTCTCCACATAGCAACACACTAGGTAATTGGGACTGTGGATCTTCCCCTTCCAACAAAGACTGAATTTTGAAAGTCTTGGCTCATTTTTTGAATTTTATAGCATTACCCTTACCATCATACACCACCTCCCTATCAAATTTCCATGGCCCCCCTAGCAAAGGTTGACAAGCATCCATTGGCAAAATATCACACAACAATCAGTCTTTATATCTTGCAATTGAGAAGTCCACCCATGCTTTCTCATTCACTAGGATGCTTTGCACTTTGTTAAGCCATGTGACCTTGTAAGGGTTTTCATGAGGTATCTTCTTTAGTTTGAGCTTTGTAACAGCCTCCTCTAATATTACATTATTAGTTGATCTGGAATCAACCACCACCTTGCATTCTTTTCCTAGGATCTTGCACTTGATCCTAAATAATGCCCTCCTATGTCTAGGCTCATTAGGATCTGGTTGCTTGATCAACACCATCCTAAAAATGAGGTTCTCACCTTTTTTAGACTCAATATGGTCTATATCAGCATCCTTGCAACTTGTATTATCTTCTTGTGTATATGCTAGCCTTTTATCTTGGCTTGAGGAAGAGGGTTTGTCCGGGCACCTATAAGTAGGAAGGCCTAGGTGACCACAATTTTAACACTTTAGTTTTGCAAAGTAAGAGATGATCCTACCTTCTCTACCCCTAATTGATCCTCCTTGATTTCTTCTCCCTCTATTATAACCACCTCTTGAAGAGTGGTCACTAGTTTGCTCCATGGGTTTGCTTTCTCCTTGGTTCTTTTGATCACTACCTTTGCCTTGGTAGCCTCCTCTTTGATTTTTCTGATTTTTTCCTTTGCCTCTATCTTTGAAGTTAGAATATCCTTTCCTCTTGTTCTTTTCTTCTACCTTCAAAGCTAGCTGATGACATGTTTGGACAGTGGTAGGGGCCCATAAGCTAAGCTCCTCTTGAATGTTCCACTTCAAGCCACTGAGATACCTTGCCACCTTGAGTGACTCCTCTTCTTGCTTCTTGGATCTCAAACACAACCTCTAAAATTCTTCAGTATATGAGGTCACATCAAGATCTTTTTGCTTTAGTCCTTGCCTTTTATTATGGAGTTGGATCTCATAGTCTTCAGGTAGGAATCTCCTTGATTTTGCTTGCCATATACCTCCAATTTGCAATTAGATTCTTGCCCATGCTGACTCTTTCATCTTGTAAATACTTCCACCATGTTAAAGGTAAGCCTCTAAGCCTTGACTTAGCCACCTTAACCTTATGTGCCTCTGATATACCTTCACACTCAAAGTGGTTCTCCATACCCTCTAACCAATCCATAACTGCATCAATATCCATCTTACCATTAAAAAGTGGAACTCCTTCCAAGGTTTTACCTCCTAAGGCTTTAATTTCCTTCAAGAAAGGTTCTTCTTGCAAGATAGGATCAGGTTTTGGTATGATTTCTTCCTCTACTACCTTCTTACCCTTCCCATCTTCTTCTTCTTCCCTTTTTCTGGCTTCCTCTACAACTACATCTAGTTTTTGCTTCACCTCTTCCAATACTTCTTCAAGAAGCTAGTTTCTTTCCTTTTTTTCATTAACCTCTTTGGCTAACTCCATGTTAGTCACCATCATGGATTCTCCTACTAATTCTTTAGTAGCTTCAAACATCTACTACCTTTTCCAAAATCTTTATCTTGCTCTGATACCACTCTGATGTAACACCCCAAGCTCTCATAGGGCTACCTTAGGTCATTCACTAGACCCACTAGGACTTCTTCACACCCTATGCTTACTAAGACCTTTCTCAAGAGATCCTAATCCTTTAGTTGGGGACACACCAACAAAGTAACATCAAATTTCTTACTAGCTAGCTCTAGTCTGCTACTAACCCTCAAGTCCATCTATAGCTCCTGTTGGTATGATTTTCACAGTATAAATTCTTTTTGATATTTCAATAAAAAATCATTTAAGTCTTTGAATTGTGCAGATTAGGGTTTTATCTCAAGTGATTTTGAAAGTTTTTAGATTGCTTTAATTGTGCCCTATTCCAGGTGTTGTATTTTCCTTTTAAATTCTCAGGGTTTGTCTCTCAAATCATCCATGAAAAAAACCTAGGTATGTGAGAAACCCTTATGCTTGTGTTTTGTGTTGCCCTAGTCTTTGAAAAATTCAAAAAGGTATGATTTCAAATATATTTTTAGCAGGGAATGTTTATCCTAAAGGTTTATTTACGTCAGAATAACCTTTTAATCTTTTGGTAAACTTTATAGAGTTGTTTTAATTACTTTATTTTATTGAAAGAGGGGCCAAATCACAGTATATTTTTAGCACTGTAGATCTTTTGAAGATCAAAGTTTTTTGCATTCCCGCATTATGAAGTTGTGAGTTTTTTAAATAATGCAAGGAAACACATTTGTAACACATAGCCCCTACTGACGTTCAAAACTTAGTGCACTGCAAAAATTCTTGTTTGTCAGAATTGGTTAGACCCTTTTTGCAGACTTGTTAGTACCCTGTGCACGTTTTCTTTTCCTGCACTGACATTGGTTGTTCAATTAAAAAACGTTTTACGTTACGATCAAAGTTCACCAACCATGGATCTTTTCTAGATCTATAATTAGCACATTCCCACATTATGAAGTTGTGCAATTTTTAAATAATACAAGGAAGCAAGCATTTGACACATAACACAGAGTGACATTAGGGGCCTGCCTTTCTCAGAAAAGTAATAGCAGTGTGTCCTTTGTGGGAAGCTATCAAATGACATAGAATGTAGAGGGAGTTTATTATTGGTCCATTCAGTTGACTAGATGTGTAGTCATTACAAGAATTGATCACCGTCGATTGAGTTAAGATCGATGAAGCCTGCATTCCCACAATATAGAACTGCTCAATTTTTAAATAATGTGTGCAAACGAGCATGGTGGGACATAGAATAAGCTTTAGGAAGTACAAAAAGTCATGCCACACTAGAAAAGATTAAATGTAATGAAGCATGCTCATTGGTGGTGGGTGATAGGTGTGCCAAGTTGGGAGCAGTAATGTCATGGGTGTGGAAACTTTAATTACTATAATTAAACTTGTCAGAGCACATGGAATAAAAGATAACTTTTCATTGGTCAAGTAAGTTTAGTGGGCTACCAAATAAAGAGATCTTGGTTCACCATTGATCAGGGTAAGATCAACGATGCCCACATTCTTGCATTATCAAAATGAGAGATTTTTAAATAATGCAGGTAAGCAGGCTTCTGATGTGTGGCTAGGGGTCCCAAAGTTTTAAAAATATTTTTACTTTTGAAATGAAGCCATCAAATCTATGGGAAATTGATAGGTAAAATTCAAATTTCAAAATACAGCATGAAAATAAGGGTTGTAAGAATTAATATGATACAAAGTTTCCTTCATGCAACCTTAATGCTCTGATATAACATGTAAATTTGCCATTGTTGAAGCACAGATTGCAAATTTTCTCAAAGAAAAATGATTTCCAGAGCTAGGGCACATAATTCCTCAAGGACTTTAGAGAATTTGTGGAGAAAATTGCAGAAAGAAGAGCAAATTTTAGCAGGTAAGTGATCTATAACCAATGAAAATCAAGAATTTTCTGGGTAAGATTTATAAATTTTAGAGAATGCCTCCACGAAAGGAATTCTCTAGGAAAACTAATTATTCAAAAAGGGGTATGCACGATGATTTTCTGGAACAATTTCCTTTGTTAGTACATGAGATAACTAAGGGGAGGGAGTTGATTCCTAAAAACCCTAGAGTAGCTATAGTAGAGGGTTTTTATGACAAGGCTAATTGGGTATGTGATGCTCAGGTATCCATGGGAGGTTTGGAATTGTTTAGAAAATGGTTTTTAGAGAGAAAATTGGATACTCCTCTAAGCAATGCCTGGGAGTTTGATATTGGAAAATTAATTATCCTTATAGTTATCTTCAATAGTGATTTATCAGTGGATTTGGCCAAGAAGTATGATCCAATTACAGGGTGGGTAAAGAATCATGTTGGAGTAAACCTCTTTAGGTTTTGCCTTGAATTAATTAGAGAAGTCTTCAATCTTAACTCTACCCATGTTGTGCATGAAGCTATTGACATGGGTGACTTTCAAGAATGGTATGATGCACAAAAAATTTACTTGAAAGAAGGGCCACTATAGGAGCATGCTGCTAAAGTTCGTACTTTGTCTGTGATTACTACTAGCACCCCATAGCCACTATTGAAAAGACATTTTAACATTAGGGCTCAGGCATTATATGTTTCTCTTTGTAAGATTTTTGGAGTGGATGAAGTAGAAAAAATCCCAAGCTCAATTGTCCTCATAATGGCTCAAACTCTTCAATTTGGAATGAGCATTATTCTAGATTTCAAAACATTTCTTGTAAGAGAAATTCACAATGGTTTGGTGGGGATAGCAAAGGGAAAATTAGATAAACCTTTCTGTGGGTATTCAATGCTTATGTATATATGTTTGCATAAGGGACTTTCCTTCTTTTCCAAGGGTATGGAGCTGGAGACAACTAGGGATGGAGAAAATAATCTAGGATAGCTATGGAGTGTGGATATGACCTCAAAAGCCACAGATGCCAGTTATGTTAGGTTTGATAGGTATTTTTCATCAAAGCTTAGATTTCTTTTGAGAGGAGATAGCCCTAGAATTCCACAAGCATTGTTAGAATTGGTTAGACCCAAGGAGCATGCTAAAGGGCTACTTGTCAATCATAATTGGAGGGATATAATTCCCTACAATGTTTCAACAGTGATAAGAGTATATCAATTTTTGGGAAAGCCTCATGTGCCTTTGAAGATAGGAATAGTTGAGCTGTTATGGCAAATAGGGACCATAGATGAGAGGGAGTTGTCTAGGAAGGGCACATTTTTTCCAATTATTACTGTGGCCCATAATTTTGTCTTTGTAAGGAAAGGGTGGAAGCATCTGAATTTGTTTTTAAATAGATATAATATGGCAGAATCTCATGCCAGATTTATCGATCCTGAAGGATTCTATGATGTCTTTAGGGAGAGAATAAAAGCTTCCCCCATGGTGCAACAAGTTTACTATCCTGCAGATGTGATTAGAAATTTTTTTACTTTACAAGAACAAGAATTGAGAAAAGAAAAATTGATAGTATTTAGTAAAACCTTTAAATTCATTAATGCTTTTGACCCCCACTACAATCCATTAAAAGAAAAGAAATACTGGGGAGCCAAGATGCAGGCCTTGATGAAAATTTTTTCTGAGATAATATAAGATATGCATGAAAAGAAGGCTACATATATTGTGACATATCCAGACAGGGCTGCAGAAGTGCAAAGGAGAATCAATAGTAAAAACATAGTAGGTCCTAGCCAATATACCTTACAAAGAAGGTCAAGTAATGTGATGATTTAGAATGTGCAACAGGGTCCTCTTCATCAAAGACAAAGGCTAGGAAGTCCACCTACAACCAGTACTCCAAAAAGGAAAAAGTTAGAACAAGGGTCTTCTTCGTCTTAGCTAGAACAATACTCCCTAAGCCAGTCCCCAATCTGGATAGATGATGAAATATCTTTAAGTGAACAACTTAGAAAAATTGGTGGAGAAGGGGATGTAATTTTTACTTCCACGGATCTAGAGATTGGGGAACCACAAGAACCCCCTACACCTTCCTTGGAGCTCACTGTTGCTGATTATCAAGGTAAGGAAATTGATCCTATAGTTTCCCGAGCCTCTGAGAGGTTTATAAATGATAAAAATTTTGTGAAATCTAAGGCATTTACACAATTTTTGTGGAGGTTAAATATAGGCAATTTTGAAAAGGCTTGTGAAAAGATAAGGGCAGAGCTACCCGATAAACTAGAATCTGTTATTAAAGAAGAGGTAAAATCCAAGTTTTTGAGTGATTTTTCCCAATTTACACTTGAGGCCAAGAGGAAATTAGTCCTTATCTTACCTGAATGGGATATAGTGAATGCTATGGTTTTTTATTCAGTAAGAAAACAAAAGGATGTCTAGTTAAAAATTAGAGAAGGGATACTACAGGCTCATAGAGGAGTCAAATTTAGTGATGACCACCAAGCCCTTATAATTTGGTCTATTGAGAAAAGGGATAAAATAAGGATGTAGGAAATCTCTACTATAGAACATATTGGTGGATTGATAGTACTCAGGGCTGGTGAAGTTGGTAGTAAAAATATAATTGGGATGGCTTCAGAAATGCTAAAATTTGGCAGTGTGGTGTTTAGCTAGGAAGAGGATAGATTTTCCCAGCTAAATGCTAGATTTGAAGAAGTGTTGAAGGCATATGAAGAAAGGGGTACAAAAATACAAAAACTAGAGAATCGAGTATCTCAAATGGAGAAGATACTAGGAAAAACAAAAATAGAAGAGTCTAGTAGACCCAAGATTGTATACCCTCCTAGGCCACTACCGATCCTTTCAAATCCACTCCAATTATTGAGGTACCTAATACCCCTAAAAGGCCTCAATTCTACATCGCAGAGGATTTTGAAGAAGAGAAAGCCAAGCTTTATGAATTGCATGTAGAGTTAAAAAATTAATATGAAGAGAAATTGAGGTAGGGTGTGATGTATTTAATGGATAGGGTAGAATGGTTAACCTTTTTTTATCAATTGTCAAGGATTGCATCCATTAGGGATGAACTATAGAGAGATGAGATTAGGTTGAGACCTATTGTATAGAAATGGAGGGAAAGAAATAATGATATTACAATTATGTGCATATATGTCATCTAGCTACTGTGTCATCAAATAGAGAAGATTTTTTATTTATTGAATAAATTAGAAGATTTTGATGATAAAAGAGATTCTTTTCAGAGAAGATTAATAAATTGTTTTTCCAAATATATGGCTGAAAAATTTAGTCTATTTCCTTGTACTTTAAAGACTGTTGACAAAATGAAGGAAAAAGAAGAATGGAAAAAGGAGTTGGATGAGATATCTTGTGAAAGAATGAATAATGCCATTAATGAAATTGGCTACCAACTATGGACAAAAAAAAAAGAGGAATTGGTGAAAGTGTAGCTATTTTATAATGCCATTAGAGAGGATTTTGTTGATTTAGAGGCAGTTGCAAATTCTTTAATAACTGTGCAAAGAGAGGCTCTAAATTTTGATTGGCTTGAGGACACTACTTATAATGAGTGGAGAAACAAATTTATGTCAGAAGAACAATTGTTACAGGATAATGGAGCAAAAGATGAGGAGGATGAAGATGAAAAAGTAAAAGTTACCCTCACGGTTAATGATGAAGACAAGGAAAATCCCCAAATTATAGTAAGTTTGCAGGTAATCACAGATGATTCATCACATTCAAATTTAATGACCACTTACTTTGAGGATGAAGAATAAATAAAAGAATAAAAGATCTTGTCTCAATCAATGAGAATATAACAAAAAAGGACCCACCAAGGAATGTTCGATGTGATAGCCTTTCTGTTATTCATAGTTTTGTCCTTTTGTTATAGATGTATGTAAAAATATTTTGAAGGACACCTGTCAATCACATTTGCCCTTTGTTTGTTGCAACTCACACCTATAGAAGTGAGTTTTCAAGGCAATGTGATGGTTCTAGACTTATATAATTTTTGTTTTCTCTCAAGAAAAGTACATTTAGTTGGTCAAGTAGAGTGTATCTGATTTGAGTCTATTCCCATTGTACTTTTTGATAACATATTGAATGACAAAAATAACAATCTATTATGGGCTTTCAATTGGTTTTCTATTGGTCACTGTATTAGTCATATGAAGAAGGTAATACAAAAGAGTATTTACACTATATTTGTGTCATTATTTTTTGTCTCTAGTTTATGGGTTTGTTTACTTTGAAGTCATTTAAACAAGGTTTAATTGGCTGAATGCAATCTAGATGGGTTGTATACTATTTTCATTATTGCTCTTAATTCAAGAAATTATATAAATGCTTCAGTGAATTAGTAGGGTTTGTGAATTCATAAAGGGATATTTCATAAGAATAGAGATGGGTGATTACAATTGATTAATTCATTTACAAGTTATCTGAATTAGATCTCCCGCCAATAGCTAATTCTTTGCCCAATGGATGAGGCACTGGTCTCATAAATTAGAAGCAAGCAAGGGTGAATTCTAATGCTGCATATCAAATCATTTTATTAAAAAATTCAAAATCATTTCATTCTATTTGTTTAGAATTATAAATTCTGGTCAATACTCATTTATATCTATTCTCTGAGACTTAGGTAGCTGCTATTGTTAGGAATATTTGTAAATTCAAGGAGAATGATGACTAGATCTACTGATAAGTGATGCATACAAGTTTGAGAACATTAAAAGAAGTGAAGTAAACTGCTCATGTGTTAGTGGGTAATAAATGGGAACTAGAATAAAACTAAAAGAATCTCTACACAAAAATTTGCACTAGAATCATCCCTAGGCATACCCGCCTTGGTTTAGCAGAGCCAAAAGAGTAGGAAACCATCTTTTGATTTTGTTAAAGTTGAGCCCAAATGGTTTACTTATATAATTGATAATGGGAATTAGTTGATCCTTAGGTCATGTGAGTATTATCATTCTAGTATTGAACATTTTGTTGTTCAGTAGTTTTCAAACACCAATAGCTCCAAGGGTACTAGTTCTTCATCCAAGGTTTTTAAAGATTCCTTCTAACATCCATGACCCTAAAAAATGCTGATTTCATAGGTGCATTCAATCTACTAGGGAAAATAGACCAAATTGCTCTGAAAAGGCTACTAGGAATTAGACCTCCTAAATAGCTGGAAAAAAGATTTCTTGAAAAAATTCTTAACAACCTTGCAAAAAAATTACATTTTTGGATATCCTTTTTGGAGTACTTCAAGATTTTATGATTGTTCAACCCCCAAACTATCCATACAACCAAAGTACAATTTTATGCCAAAAATGAGGATTTCAAGTGCTTTATCACTATTGTGATGGAACACCACCTTGGAAAATGTTCCAAGACCTCTCCCTTGGAATGAAGCAAGGTTATACCTTCTCCTTACTCCTTGTGTGGCCAGATTGAGGTGTTTTCATTCTCAATCCCCTCCATAGCTCATTTTTCCAACTGTGATTCCTAGCCAAGTTGCATTTGGCTTGCCTAGGGCATCACCTTAAAAATTATTTACATTCTTCCCATGGGCTCTACTTTGTTGTAGATAATTTAAAAGGAGTCTAGTTCCAAATCCCAAGAGGCCATACATTTTTTATGATGGGAAAAAGCCCAAAGACTCCATTTTTTATTCACTGCCAGTTCAGAACAACCTGCTAACTTACAAAATAATTTATTCAACCACACAAAACTCTTTGTAACAACACAAAAAATAAAATAAAAATTAAAGGAAAAATATTACTAACACTTCAAACTCAAGAAAACCTAAGTATGATTTGTAAAAAGCATGAAAAACACTCCAAAGCAAGAAACTGTTGTAATGTAGTAAAATGCTGATTACAATTCTTAAACTCTCATTTCTGCTTTGTCCAACCTCTTGAAAAGGTTGAGTTTGAAAAAATATAGGATTGGAATGGATGTTTCTAACTAATTTAAGTGGTTAAAGGTCTCCCACAAAGAAGTTTCTCTTTTTGCATAAAAGTTACAAAAGTTGTCAATGACAACTTTGCAAAAAAATGAGCAATTTTTGCAATTTTGTAAATTATCTATCCAAACTTTCTCTAATTGCTAGAAAAATTTCTAAAAGGTTTAGGATGGATCCAAAACACCTAATAATAACCTTAAAACACTTTCTTTCCCTATTTGGCCCTCAAAAACCAAAAATTCTCTGTTGAGCCAAATGAGCAATTTTTAGCAATTAGGAGCAATATTGCATTGTGGGGCTCTTCTAACCTATCTAATCTCACCTTAGGACCTAGCTGATCCTATTATTAGACTAGTGATGTGGCTAGAATCACTACAATCCAAAAATAACAAAATAACTAGGTTTCACGCTTAGCCTACCTAGATGCTCTTGCACCATTATGTAAGTTTTGGTGATGTCTATTTTGAGATTGAGTTTATAGAGTCATGTTATAGTAAACTTGTTACATCTCTTAGCAAAGTTGATAGCTTGATGATTTAGGTTGAGGAAATGAAGATGACATGTTGAGGATGATGTAGATAAGCTTGTTCATCATAATAATTAGTGTACAAAAAGTTATTTAAGTTGCAAAGTGGAAGATTTGTGTTATCGCTAAGTGTAATGTCTTCTTAATGAGGTCCTATAATAATTAGTTAAGAAGGATTAATAGCTGACTTAGGAATTATTTTATGGACTCGGTATAAAGGAAGGACATATTCCTTTATCATGATATGTGCAGATATGACGATATGGAAATAGTAAATGTTTGAAAAGTAGCAAAGGATGTGAAGTTGAGAAAAGTAGTGTGGAAGTGAAGGAAACTTCATTGCCAAGGTTTTTTTGAGTGATCTAAGGTTTGGTATTTGGATCCAAGGTTTGTGACCTAGTCTACAAGGTTTCACAATGATTGGTATGGTTGAAAGGATAGAGGAAAGTACAAAGGAATGAAGAAGATACTAGTAAATTACTTGTTTGAGTAGTGAGTTCTTCTTGTAGTTGAAATTGCATGTATGGGTAGTGGGATACAACTCCTAATAGGGTTGGAATCTCCTAACAAGGATTCAAAGTCTCCTAATAGGGATTCATTGTACTAAATGTTGTAATAGACTCCTAATAGGGTCCATCCTCTAACAAGAAATATTTATATTAGTACATCATCTTGTGGGCATCTCCCATCAAGGTTTTTCCTCTAATAAAGAGTTACCCTAGTCAACATATCTAGTGCAATTGTCTATGTGCATCTTTCTATGGTTTTTTTTTACTTTGATTGAATGGTTAAGTTTTTTTAATAAAGATAAGTGGTTTAATTATTGGATAACTAATTCACCCCTCCCCCCTCTTAGTTATCTTGGTGGACTATTGTTTCTAAACATTCCTTCATGATGATTTGGATGAAGAGATATATATGGCATAACCACAGGGATTTGAGATCAAAGGCAAGGAAAACTTAATTTTCAAATTGAAGAAAAGTTTATAGGGCTCGAAGCAAGTAGCTCTATAATGGTATCTAAAATTTGACACTTTTATGCATGAGCATGGATATAGTAAGTGGCATTCACATCATTGTGTTTATTAAGAGGTTGGATGATGAAAGATACATTATTTTATGTGTATATGTCGATGATATTCTTGTAGTTGGGTTGAACATGGATCACAATAAGGGGTTAAAGAATAGTTACTACATTCATTTTTTATGAGGGATTTGGGGGCAACTAAACAAATCCTTGGTCTAAATATTTTTAGAGATAGGAAGAAAAGGAAATTGACATTATCTTAGGTTGATTATATTGAGAAGGTGTTGCAACATTTCTCTATAGAGACTACTAAAGTTGTTAGCATACATTTACCTAGTCATTTGAAGTTGACTAAGGAGATATGTCCCAAGACACAAGAAGAGGAGGATAAGATCTCTAAGGTAACTTATGATTCAACTGTAGAAAGCTTGATATATGATATGGTATGTACAAGGTCAAATATTGCACATGTAGTGGGTATCATTAGTAGGTATATGAGTTATTCAAGAATTGGGCATTGGAATGCAACAAAATGGATTCTCGAATATTTGAGAGGAACATCTAGTAAGTGTCTACATTTTGGGGGCTCTAATATTTATAGGGATATGTTGACTCATATTTCACAAGAAATGTTGATACAAGGTAGAGTACTACAGGTTATGTATTTACTGCTAGTGGGGCAATAGTGAGATGGGTTTCTCAATTGTGTAAGGTGAACACTTTATCCACTATAGAGGCAGAGTGTGTTGCTACTACAGAGGCAACCAAGATTATGACATGGATTTGGTTCCTCCTTCAAGAATTGGGACATCCTTAGAAGGATAATTATTTGTTCACAAATAGTTAGAGTGCCATTCATCTTGTGAACAATTCTTCTCTACACTAAAAGAAAAAATAAATATAGTTGTGGTACCATTTCATTTGGTCAATTTTGGATGATGGATAGTTAAAGCTAGACAAGATACATACATATGACAATTCAATGGATATGTTTACAAAGATAGTGACAAGTGAGAAGATGAACTCCTCTTCATCTTTGGTTGGTCTTCTAGACTAAATAGAATAAAAGAACAATAAAGTCTAGGGTGATTTGATCTAGTGAGAGCCTCATGAAGTAGTGACATAGCTACAAGATCAGTCTCAAAGTGGGAGATTCTTGTTTAGTGTGGAGCTTGATCAATTTCCAAGTGGGAGATTGTTAGTTTGTGGTGACTAATCATGGAAGTTATGTACATACTTTATAATTATCAATTTTTAATTTTATTAGGATTTTGGGCTGACATGTAATAATAAATTATAAACTAAAGTGGCAAAAATACTTGTATAAGGGAGCTTAGGGTTTAGGATTTTCATAATGTGTTATGAAAAAATTACTTCTTGTGGTAGTATTGAGCTATAAGGGATTACAAATTGTAATCAAGTTGTACTCATTGGATTGTAATAATATTGGACTTGTTGTTTGGTGGACATAGCCTACGGATTAGGTGAACCACATTAAATCTTCATGTCTTGTGTTCTCTTTTATATGATTCAATATTTTTTGATATTTTTCGTATTTGCATGAAATTTTTATTTCTATATATGGTTTGATCCTAACAATTACTTTAATGAATGTGCCCATGTGGGTAAGCATATTGTAATCCTAAATTCTATAATTTTGCATTTGTGTCGATAATAGGAAGCCCATATTTTGTTCTCATGAATTTCTATTATTTCTTTGTTTCTATTATGTGTTTATGGTATTAAGAGGAGAACCCTTCATAAATCATAATCAAACATCTTATTACTATAGTAATGAGTTGTGGGTACTCTCTCCACCATAGATTTTTTCCCCTGACCAAGGGTTTTTTGCAATACCCAAATACTGTGTTATGAATTTACCATGTTTTTTTTATTGCAAGTTTATTATTTTATTTTCAGTAAATGAATATTAAGCTATATTATATCATAAAAGTATTTTAAAGATTATTAATTTATGTTAAACAAGTTAACTAAAGTTGAAATCTATGAAGTAGTGATTCAAACCCCTACCCCCTCAATACCTTATCTAAATCTTTCCAATATCTACTACTATCATCACAAAGTTAGACTCTACATATGATATGTTCAAATACCTAAAGACATGTCTAAGATCAAAAACACTATCAGGCTTCTTACTCTAAAGAATCAACTCTCTAATGAAAAATGAATAAAACAGAGACTATCACCTCATACTTTATGAGGATAATATAATTAAGAAACCAATTATCAATAATTGGTCACATCTACTATAATGCCTAGTTAGGAGATCCTTGGAAACAAGGACGAAATGCAAGCAAGATAATTTTTTTTAAACAAGTGTAAGTGTACATGATAACAACATACACAGATCACAAGATCACAATAGAAGACTGACAATCATCTAAACACCAATGACCACTACTAGCCAAAAACACAAACATGAAAACATCAAAGATCAACCAAGCTAAAAGACAAAAGTTGACTCTTGAAAATTGGCTAAGTCTGAATGTTGAAGCCCTAAAACTTCCTAGAATCTTTATCTTAGCCTGCAGAGGTCTGAAACCCATCTCAAATGAATCATCACATATATTAAAATATACTTAAACAATATATTTTAAATACCAAAGGACTACAATAGAAAGACACAAAACTGGATTAGAATAGAAACAACCTAGATCCAAAAAGTGACACCATAGGGTTGGAGAACACTAAAGAGGGTATCCAAATCATCTCTCAAAAAGTTTAGACCAAACCAAAAAGTGTTCACTACCTACCCACATAGGTTCTTACAAAACCAAGGCAATACTTTAATACAGTACAGAAAAGTATTGCACAGCATTTCTAAAGAAGGAGAACAATATTTTTAGGGAATGGGCAATACTTCTCCTAAAGGCTTATGATACTTTAACGGTATTGAATGACATTTCTTATAAGGAGGTGTGATACTAGAAAGTATTGCACGATAATTCTCCAAGAGGCGTATGATAGAATCAGGGGACGCATGATACAATTCCAATGGGCATATGATACATTTTTGTGTCACACCATGCTAATAAAAGGTCACCCATAGAAATATAAGAACAGTTAAGGAAAACACAAAAGTGGGAAAATGGAGTAAAACTAAGTTTAGAATCTCCAAACTAGAGAGTACTAGATCCACATTTCGAGGCAAGAACCCTTGAGTTGAATAAGGAAATATGGAAAGAACAATATCTAACCATCTAAAAGATAGGAATAAAAGTGTAGAAGGAACATCACAGTGAACTAAAACAACATCGAAATAACTGAAATAACATCACAATGAATAGAATAACAAAGTAAGTACATGATTCCTCCCAATTGTCAATGGCATCATAAGACTATCATGGGCCCTAGCCATCCCCCGCATGTAACATCCCAAGCCACTGATCAAATTGTTGGTACTATTGTAATAGGGATGTCACTACTAAAATATGCTAAAAACAAAAGCATAAGGAACTCTAACATGTTAGTAGTAAAGCATAAGATAAACCTACAAGTAGATGACATCACCTATCACATGTTAATCATCATAATAAGGAATGCATTGAAACTAAGATCATCTAAACATGATAAACAACAACCCAATGAAAGAATTAATCACAAGAGGCATACTCTGTAAATCAAAGTACCAAGTGAACACATTCAAAAATAGTCACACTAGGATATAAGGTTGACTCTATACACCAGTCCCTAGTAGTGGTGAAGGTAGCTATGCCTCCCAACCATGTTGTATCTATAGGTCCACACCCACTATGCTGATGGAGATAATGATCCAACCACAAACACAAAAAATAACATCCATGGCTAACACACATGCCAAGCAGTATGATGACTGAATCCAAGATATAGACAATGAATAAACTATAGGTCCTAGTCAAACATCTCATTTGGCTACTATGTAGGGATTTACATCATGTAGAGTCACTTGGCATTGATAACACCAAGCTCATATCATGAATTTTAACTCCTCAATAGAGGGTCCCACACACACATTTTATTATCTTTAGTTTTATTACCACCCAAAGTTTTATTTAATTATCACTTACTTAAAACTTCTTCATGACATCCCTATGGGACAAGGTCACTAGGCTATGAGATAGAACCCCCCTCCATATGCTATCCTACCCTACCCATGCTCATCCAATGATGAGTGCCCATAGGCATGCAAATTCCCAACCCAACCCTAGAGATCATAACTTCTAGAAGTACGATGAAATATTGGGCTCCATAGGTCACCCAAAAGATGTACTCATATGTGGTAGACCACCATCACGAAGATCATACCAAAAGGACTAGATGAGAACACAAACAAAAAGTCAATCAACTAAAAAAATAATCGAGACGACAAATGCTACATGCATCCCAAAACAACATTAAGTGTAAAAGTGGTCTGATGGATATCCAAATGGATCATCCAAGTCTACGACCCACATTGTGCCAAGAAAACTTGAGAAAATAGGGCAGCATGTAAAATGAGGTAAAAATCCCAAATTTTGGAAAAATTCCAAAATTAAAACCCATTTGACCTCTAGGTGCAAAAACCCCAAAAATCCAAAAATAAATGAAATCAGACACCATATGCAAAAAAAGCTAGCATAATAGCTCAAATTTCCAAACCCTCATTTCAAAAAATAGGGAAAATATTCATACCTAACCAACTGGGTAGAACTAGCAAAATAGAAATGGAGGGGAACACTAATTCTCAACTTCCTAACAAATTTCTACAAGAATAAAAAGCTGAAATAGAGAAAAAATAATAAAATGAGAAAGCCCTACCTAATAGCAAAAGGGGTAGAAACTGAAACTCATACAATAAAATAAATCACTCCCCAAATCTTCAAAAAATGATGACAAAGCATAAAATCCTTGAGCTAAATCCAATGAGACCAACCTTGCAAAGATCCCATGCTCACAACTCCCAAAATGAACAAAACAAGAATCCTTCAGAAGAGGATTTCCAAAAAGTCTCTCAAATTTCAAATTCTAGAAAGTGAGAAGTGAATAATGAATTCACTTTTCCAATACTTATTCACTTTTCAAGTGAATAGTCGATTCTAGAAATTAGCCAGTTGGAGTAGTTAAACTCTAAATCTACCCAAATGAAAATATGTTATTAGCCATAATAGAAATTCAACTAAGGAAAAGTTGCCAAAAATTAAATTCAAAAAGATTTAAAACTTGAAAACCCAAAATCACAAAAAATCACTTAACACTTTCACGACAAATGTGAACTTCTAAATGCATAGACACACTCATTGGTCTAATCACATAATGTAAATGAGTTTGGATTGACTAATTGCTGAAAGATTTTAATTAAAACAACTTAAAAGAAGGGTGCATCGACCATACAGGGACAACATTGGCAAAATATGAATAGCTGAATCACTCACTCCATGTGCCACTGCCAATGAAATAAATCTTGTACACTAATATACATGATCAAGTGCAATGTCATATAATATAATAGCCAAAGCAATAAAAACATTAATTACCTAATTAATACATTTACATCACTCACATTCATAGAAAGTTTAAAGAACAAGAATTAAGTAAATAACCATAACACAAAATCCATTCAATAAAGCATAAAACTTGATAACACTATAGATCTACTATCATCTCAATATAGCATCAACATGCAAAATGATAAACTGAACAACATAGTAGTATAGCATGTATGGTGCTGAGTCAAAGTATAACATCTAACCCTCAGGTCATCATAAGGTACAAAATAAGAGTATCAAGTATCTCTTAAATAAAAATAGACAAGGTAGAGATTGCAAATATGAGAAGCACTACATCCTCCCCTACTAGCATAGGCTTACTCTTGGAACCTAGAAAAAAGATAGGGGTACAATCCCTTCAGTCGTGAATCATCCTCCCAAGTCATAGAGGTTTCATTGCTTGGGTCTCATTAGACCCTTACTTTCTCTATGTCGTGACCTCATAAGGTTAGCCTCCACTACTATAGGATACAAATGGGCTCCAAAGTAAGCTACCCATCCACTACCTACAAAGCATCCCAATCAAGAACATGGGTCACATCTAGAATATACTACCTCAAAAAAAAACATGAAAAACATCATGGACGTGTGATAGGCTAGGAGGTAATGCTAGTCGATAAGCAATAGGAACAATCCTCTAGAGGATCTCAAAAGGTCCAACAAAACATGGCACCAACTTAGAGCCTTTCCTAGAATGGATGGGACTCTTCCTCGGTCGTACTCTTAAAAACACCCAATCACCAAAATAAAAGTGATGATCCAACCTATGGGCATCTGCATACTTCTTTTACTTGTCCTAAGTATTAACCAAATGCTCCCTAGTGCAAACAACCTACTACTCCATATCCTAAAGCATCTCTAGACCCAAAAGAACTCGGTCCTCTAAATGATCCCAACTCAAAGGGGTATGGCTTGTTTACTATACAATGCTTGAAAAGATGACATGCCAAGAGAACTATTATACATGTTGTTGTATGAAAACTCAACAAGGTACAAATAATCCTCCCACTTCACCTACCTATCCATAACATAAATGTGAAGCATATCCTCTAGATCATTCACTCTCTCAGTGTAACCATCGATCTGTGAGTGATAAGCTAAACTAAAGTTTAGTTGCACACCCAAAGCATGCTAGAGAGACATCTACTGTGTAGCAGTAAACACTAGATCTCTATCCAAAATGATCTGATGAGGAATCCCATGCAAATGAACAATATCTACCAAGAAAACATGTGCTAAAGAAGAAGCTATGTAGGATGCTCTCATGGGTGAAAAATGTGGTACCTTGGAAAACTTGTCCATTGTCACCATGATACAATCATGTCTCCACAATGAAATAGGCAACCCTGTGATAAAATTAGTAGATATCATATCCCACTTCCACTCTTGAATGGTATGTGGCTACAAAAGACTCACTGGGTGCTGATGCTCTACCTTCACTCTCTAGTACTCAAGACATCTAGCAACAAAATTAGAAACATTACATCTCATTCCTGCCCAAAAGTACAACTATTTAAGATCAGTATGCATCTTCTTAACACCAAAATGTGCAAAATATGGTGCATGATGCACTTTGGACAAAACTAAGGTATGAAGATCACTTGACATGGGTACATAGCTACAGCTTAGGCATCACAATAGTCCACCAAACTCTAGAACATAACTAGAAAATCTCCCCTCAAGGGTACATCTAGACTCGATCTCTACCCTCATCTCCTAATACCAAGTATCACTTGGCAAAGCCTCTAAGATACAACCTCACAAATCCACTCCCAATGACAACACTAATACCTCATGTTGCCTTCTGCTCAAAGTATCCATGATGGCATTCTCCTTCCCTTTAATGTAATGAACATCAAAGTCATACTTGCACAAGAACTCCATCCAATGATGTTGTTGTACATTTAGGTTTGGCTAAGTAAAGAGATATTGCAAGATCCTATGATTGATGTACAACTCAAACCTATGTCCCAAAAGAAAATGCCTCCAATGGACAAGGGCATGCACTACAACTGAAAGTTCCAAATCATGAGTGGGGTAGTTAAGCTCATGGTCCTTACATTTTCTAGACTCAAAAGCAATCACTCGACCATCCTGCATTAACATTGAACCCATGCCTTCTAATGAATCATTTGTGCAAACCATGAAGTCACCTATAGGATTAGGCACTGTAAGGACTGGTGCACTAGTCAAACACTCCTTAAGAGCATTAAATGTTGCCTCACACTAGTTTGACCAAACAAACATCTTCCCTTTCCTTTAAAGAGAAGTGATGGGATGGGCTACTCATGAGAAATCCTTCATGAAGCAATGGTAATAACCTCCCATTCCCATGAAACTATGAACTTCTGAGACATTAGTGCATGCCAGCTAATCTATGATAGCATGAATCTTCTCTAGATCTACTACAATTCCATCTCTAGTGATGATGTATCCCAAATACTTCACCTTAGACTAGAACAACCCACATTTACTCAAGTTTCCATACAACTGATGGTCTCTCAAATACTGTAAAACCTAATGTAAATGGACTTCATGCTCCTCCTTAGTCTTGAGTACATCAATATGTCATCTAGGAATACAATGACACACTAATCAAGGTAAGTGTGAAATACACCATTCATCAAACTCATAAATACTAGTGGTGCATTGGTTAACCCAAAGGGTACAACCATGAACTCATAATTCCCATACCATGTATAAAAAGTTGTTCAATGAATATCAGCCTCCTGGTTATGAAGCTGATGGTATCCTAACTTTAAATCAATCTTTTAGAACACTCATGCAGCCTTCATCTGATCAAACAAGTCATCTATCCTTAGCAAAAAATAATGATTCTTCGCCATCACCTTATTCAACTACTGGTAATTGATGCACAAATGCAATGAACCATCCTTCTTCTTCATGAAGATGATGGTTCCACCCCATAGTGATACACTAGGATGAATATGGCCCTTGGCCAACAATTCCTCCAAATACAATTTGAGCTCACTCAACTCTTGAGAAGTCATGCAGTAAGGAGCTCATAAAATCAGCTCCACTCCTAGTATAAGATTGATCTGAAAGTCTCATTAGGAAACACATCGACATACTCATGAAGGAGTGGGTGATCATGAATAGTCACCGTATGGCTCTCATCTTCCTCAAGATCACTAAGAGACACAAGAAGCAACTAGCAACCCTTCTACATACTCTGCTTTAGCTAATTAGTTGAGATCATATGAAGAAAGACTGGTCTCTAGACTCCCAATAGTTCCACCTACCCACCTATGTCATCAACACACTGCACCACCTTACGATGGAAATCAATATTCACTTGATGGGTAGCTAACCAATCCATGGTGAACACAATGTCATATGATCCCAAAGGTAGAATGTGTAGATCCACTATGGTGGTGAAGGTTCCAAATTCAAGCAAAAACTCCTAACTAATGAGTCAACAGCCACCTTAGAACACATGGCTAACTGTACTTGCAACCTATCAACTTGACACATTGCCGCTAGCCCACATCGTTTAACAAGAGATGGTGAAATAAAAGAATCTGAAGCACTAGAGTCAAACAAAATTGAAGCTAAAATACCATGCAACATACCTATAGCCTTGACTACTATACCTTGATGCTTAGCTTAATAGTTGTCAACCATCGCAAAGACTCTATGGTTCCAACCTACATCTTAGATAGTAGGCTCAGATCTTGTTGCACCCTTACCAAGTCCTATAGATGGTTTGATCAAACAATCATGAGATTTATGGCCAAGTTGACCATAGGAATAAAAGTTCCTAGTAAATTTGGGGCCTGTCCCATGACCACCCTAAGTAGTGCTAGGATATGGTGCACTACCTCTGTTGGAATTTTACTAACTATTCTAAGGAGGATGATCCTGCTAAGATTTCTATCCTAGGTTCCAATTATCTCCTTTCTTTCTCAAGGTACTAGAAGATTGACCACCTTTGGTCCAATAACCCTTCTATCAGTTGTGATGAGAACGACCTTGAGAGGGTGTTGATTAGGTATATCCCTTTCCTGAGGACTAAGAATACTGTGCATCCTAAAATAAATTCTTTGCACTGTGGTTCTAAGAACTAGCTCTGCTACTAAAACCTCTATCTAGATTTTCCTTAGTAATACATGCCTTCTCAATAGTGAGAACAAGAGTCCTAGGCTGATGCATGTAGACTTCTCCAATGAGGGAATCCTTAAGGCATGGAGTAAATGATGAGCTAAGAACAAATCATCATTGCTATAGCATGAATACTACCTAAGTTCAAAGAATCAAATTTTGTACTGATCCACTATCATGTTTCCTTGCTGAATCATGTGGAACTCATCAACATGGGCCTCTCTAAACTACTGAGATAAGAATCTCTCATGAAACCTCTCCTCAAAGATCTCCTAGGTGAGATCTGCAACACTAACCTAAATCTTCTAACTCTTGATATTCCACCAAATTGATGTGTGGTCCCTCAACTACATAATTGCACAATGGGCCCTCATGTTGGTTGAATATGGATACATGGTGAATTAGCACTCCATGTCCAACAACCAAGTCTCAATCTTGAGGCCACTCCCCTTTCCATCATATAGTGGCAGTCTAGAACTCTGAAGGGACTTCATGATATCCAATCTAATGGAATTCTCACTATTGCAGTCTCAACCACCCTAATGGTGCCCTCTACCACCTGGTGGAGTAAGAGAATGCTCATGTTCACATTCCTCCTCTCTATGCTCAGAATGATGGGAATATCCATGGTGAGACCCCTCTTCTTGATCACGATCCTATTGGTGCTCCTCAACATGAGGGCCCAATTGAGTAAGAATCTCCTAGAGTACTGGCAGCAATACCCCCATGTGATCCTAATTAGTGTTATTACCTTGTTCTCCCTCTCCATCCTAATGTTCCTCTTCATGGTGTTCCTCCTCTTGAACAACCAGTTGGTTACCACCCTGACTAGATCTACATGTAGGAGGCAATGCTATGGAAGAAACAAGATAATTTCATAGCCATCGGATCACAAGCATAAGAGTCAAAACATGAATCCAAGAATATAAAAATAATAAATCATAACATAGAAAAATACAACATCAAATAATACCATAGTGGATGCATAATATAGAGATCCCAATGTTGCAACATGGGCTCTAATATTAGATGTAATGCCCTTCCTAGAGATCCCTGGAAACAAGGATGAAATGCAAGCAAGATAAAAAAAAATTTTAAACAAGTGTAAGTGTACATGATAACAACATACATAGATCACAAGATTGCAATAGAAGACTAACAATCATCCAAACTCCAAGGAATCTCCAAATGTCACTACTAACCAAAAACACAAACAAGAAAACATTAGAGATCAACCAAGCTAAAAGACAAAAGTTTACTCCTAAAAATTGGCTAAGTCTGAATGCTGAAGTCCTAAAATTTCCTAGAATCTTTAGCTTAGCCTTTAGAGGTTTAAAAACCATCTCAAATGAGTTTTCACATATATTAAAATATATCTTAAGTGTAAGATACATCAACTTATACTTAAATGATATATTTTAAACCCCAAAGGACTACAACAAAAAGATACACAAATAGATTAGAATAGAAACAACTTGGATTGAAAAAGTGACACCATAGGGTTGAAGAACACCAACGAGGGTATCTGAATTATCTCTCAAAAATTTTGGACTAGACTGAAAAGTGCCCGTTGCCTACCCACATAGGTTTTTACAAAAGCTAGGCAATACTTTAATACAGTACAGAAAAGTATCACATGACATTTCTAAAGAAGGAGGGTGACATTTTTAGGTACTGGGTGATACTTCTCCTAAAGGTGTATGATACTTTAAGGGTATCATATGAAATTTCTAATAAGAAGGTGAAATACTAGAAAATATTGCATGATAATTCTCCAAGAGGTGTGCAATAGAATCAAGGGATGCATAATACAATTCCAATGAGTTTATGATACATTTTTATGTTGCACCATGTTGATAAAAGGTCGCCCATAGAAACACAAGAACACTTAAGGAAAACACAAAAGGGGAAAAATAGAGTAAAACTGAGTTTAGAATCTCCACACTAGGGAGTACTGGATCCACATTTCGAGGCAAGAAATCTCAAATTGAATAAGGAAATATAGAAAGAACAACATCTAACCATCTAATAGTCAAGAGTAAAAGTGCAGAAGGAACATCACAGTGAACTAAAGCAACATTGCAATAACTGAAATAACATCACAGTGAACATAATAACCAAGTAAGTATGTGGTTCCTCCCAACCATCAATGACATCATAAGACCATCATGGACCCTAGCCATCCCCCACACGTAACATCCCAAGACATCAATCAAATAGTCGATACTATCATGATAGGGACATCACTACTAAAACATGCTAAAAAAAAAGCATAAGGAAATCTAACATGCTAGTAGGAAAGCATAATATAAACTTGTAAGTAGATAACATCACCTATCACATGCTAATAATCATAATAAGGAATGCATCAAAACTAAGATCATCTAAACATGATAAACAACATCTCAATGAAAGCATTAATTAGAAGAGGCATACTCCATAAAATGAAGTACCAAGTGAACACATCTAGCAATGGTCACACTAGGATACAAGGTTGACTCTATACATTGGTCCCTAGTAGTGGTGAAGGTAGCTACACCTCCCAACCACATGGTGTCCATAGGTCTACACCTACTAAGCTAATGGAGATAATGATCCAATCACAAACACACAATACAACATCCATGGCTAACACACATGCCAAGTAGTATGATGATTGAATCCAAGATATAGACAATGCATAAACTACAGGTCCTGGTCAGACATCTCAATGGACTACTATGTAGGGACTAATATCATGGAGAGTCACTTGGCATCAAAAATCCTAAGCTCGGATCATGCATTTCAATTCCTCTATGGAGGGTCCTGCATACATATTTTATTATCTTAAGTTTTATTACCACCCAATGTTTTATTTAATTATCACTTACTTAAAAATTCTTCATGCCAACCCTATGGGACAAGGTCACTAGGCTACAAGATAGAAGCCTCCTCCATATGCTACCCTACCCTACCCATGCTCATCTAGTGATGAGTGCCTATAAGCATGCAAATCCCCAACCCAACCCCAAAGATCATAACTTCTAGAAGTACCATGGAAGATCAAGCCCCATAGGTCACCTGATAGATTTAATCATGTATGATGCACCACAATCATGAAGATCATACCAAAAGGACTAGATGAGAACACAAACAGAAAGTCAATCAACCAAAAACATAATTGGGATGATGGATTTTATGCACATCCCAAAGCAACATAAAGTGCAAAAGTGATCAGATAGATATCTAATGGATCATCCAAGTCCACAACCCACATTGTGCCAAGAAAACCAAAGAAAATGGGGTGACACACAAAACAAAGCAAAAATGTCAAATTTTGGAAAAATTCTTAAATTAAACCCATTTGGCCTCTGGGTTGAAAAACCCTGAAAATTCAAAAATAAATAAAATTTGGCACCATATGCAAAAATGGCCAGCACAATAGCTCAAATTCCCAAACCCCCATTTCAAAAAATAGGGAAGACATTATACCTGACCAACTAGGCAGAACTAACAAACAGAAATAGAGGGAAACACTAGTTCTCAACCTCCTAACAAATTGTTGCAAGAATCAAAAGCTGAAATGGAGTGAAAACAATAAAACGAGAGAGCCCTACCTAATAGTAAAAGGGGTAGAAACCAAAATTTGCACAATAAAATAAATTACCCACCAAATCTATTGAAAATGACAGCAAAGCATAAACTCCTTGAGCTGAATCCAATGAGACCAACGTCACAAATATCTCATGCTCACAGCTCCTAGAATGAACAAAATAAGAATCCTTCAGAAGAGGATTTCCAAAAAGGCTCTCAAATTTCAAATTCTAAAAAGTGAGAAGTGAATAATGAATTCACTTTTCCAATACTTATTCACTTTTTGAGTGAATAGTTGATTCTAGAAATTAGCTAGCTGGAGTAGCTAAACTCTAAATTGACCGAAAAGAGAGAGGTTATTATCCATAATAGAAATTCACCTAAGGTAAAGCTGCTAGAAACTAAATCCAAAAAGATTTAAAACTCGAAAATCCAAAATCATAGAAAATCACTTAACACTTTCACGACAAATGCGAACTTGTAAATACACAGACATGCTCACTAGTATAATCACATAATGTAGATGAGTTTGGATTTACAAATCAACAAAAGGCTTTAATTAAAACAACATAAAATAAGGGTAGATCAGCCATACAAGGATGACATTGGCAAAATATGAATAGCTTAATCACTCACTCCATGTGCCACTACCAGCGATATAAATCTTGCACACTAAAATACACATTCAAGAGAAATTTCATATAATCTAATAGCTGAAGCAATCAAAACATTAATTACGTAATTGATCCATTTACATCAATCACATTCACAAAAAGCGTAAAGAACAAGACTGAAGTAAATAACCATAACATAAAATCCATCTCATAACATACTCAATGAATATATCTAATAAACCATAAAACTAGATAATATCATAGATCTACTAACATCTCAATATAGCATCAACATGCAAAATGATAAATTGAACAACATAGTAGTATAGCATCTATGGTACTGAGTCAAAGTATAACATCTGACCCTCGAGTCATCATAAGGTACAAAATAAGAGTATCCAGTATCTCTCGAATCAAAATAGACAAGGTACAAACTAAAAACATGAGAGGCACTACATCTATGATAGTAAAGTGTTAACTATGGTATCTCTAAATGGAATACCTATATCATGAGGAAATTTTAGACAAGGAATAGTGCTCGTTCCAAGCTCCTCAAATTTCATCAACTAAAAATAAACTACATTCAAGAAGAATACACTTTCATATCTTGAGGAGTTGGAATAAAATCTACAAAAAGTGATATTTAGATTCTTACAACCCAAACTAATAAAAGAGGGAAGAAGGATAATAAAAAAAAGATCAAGATTAAAGAGTCAAATGGTAAATAACTATTCAAGGAAAAGAAAGACTTTTCTAAAATTCAATCTTATAAATGTGAGAACTATGGTCACAGTGCTTAGAAATGTCCTAATAGACTCAAACATAAAGATTTCTTCTCTGACATCAGTAAACAAAACTTGGATTCAAAGAAAATTTTATTCTACTCCACCCTATCTAGTCAATTTTTAAATAGACCGAATACCTAGGTGATTTATAGTGGAGCATCTCGACAAAGAGAAAGATTTAGAGACCATCTCGATTTTATAAAAGAAGAGAATGATGATGAAGTAACTATTGGAGATGATACAAGCTATGTAGTAAAGGGAATCAATACATTTACTATCAACCTTAAATCATGCATGACACTTAAACTTACTAGAGTACTATATTTACTAGGGATAAAGAGGAATTTAGTCTCAATTTCAACACTTGAGGACAAGGGATACATAATCATTTTTATGGAAGGAAAATTCTTAGCTTGGCCCAAGAATTCAAAGATTAAATATTAGTATACAATTTTAACAAGGCATGGATGCCTCTACAAACTATGTGCATGTCAACCTTCAACATTAATTTGTGAATCTGCTAAAGAAAATTGAATTTGGCACAAGAGATTAAGACATTTCCATTTTTGAGGTTACCTTCTTTAGAGAATATGCTAATAGAATTACCTAAACTCAAAACTAATCATGAATGAACCTTCAAAAAAAATTCTTTAGTGAAGAGTATCAAAAACACCTTTGATAATAGAATGAAAATATAAAATATACTAGAAATTTTCCATTTTGATTAATGTAGACCAATGTCAATTCTCTCCTTAGGAGAATTTTTATATAAAAGTAAAATTTTTAATGAATAATCTAGGAAGACATGGATATATTTTCTAAAATTTAAATAATTTAAAATAATTCTTATAATTTTCAAGGAATTTAAAACACTAGTACAAACCATATCAAGAAATAAGATCAAAACCCTAAGAAAAGATAATTGTTGGTGTAAATAAGTATTTACTATTTACACTTGCTTAAGTTTACTTAGGTTAATATATTATTTTATTATTTATTTAGGTCAAATAGTTAAGAGTTTGCACACCTTTTTGAGTTGTCATGTTGACAACACAATTATTCACACTCCTAATTTAACACATGTTGTCTACAACACTAATTTTTGTGATACACCATTGTAGGCTTATCCTCACATCATCACACTTACTTTTGTGCTTAATGGAGGATAACCCATATCTCGTGGACATGTGCCTGGTTGTATGACTTATCATGTTGTTGACTTCTATGCATTCTAAAAACTCTCAAGAGGCCTTTATAGATAGGCACTCCTAGTGTACTTGCATATGTCATATTGAATTAATATATTTTTATTTTGATCATACTCTCTCTTTGGTCTATTTTTGTACTTTTCTTTGAGTTCCTTGGTCTTGGATGAATTCTAGCCTAACCCAAATTCTTACATGGTATCAAAGCTTGGGGAGATTCTCTACACATAGCTATTCGAGACTGTTCATGCTTCAAAACCTCAACCTAAATCTATAGAATCTATAGAAATTGGGAATTTCTAGATCCAAATTCTTACATGGTAATAAAGCTTACTAATTGTGGGACTTCTATCAAAGATGACAGACTGATCTATCTCAATCTAATTCAAAAATGCAATTATGGCATCAGAGGTTTGGACATCTTTCCTTCCGCTATCTTTAACAACTTTGCACGAATACAATGGTCAAAGATCTACCTCAAATCAACTTCTCCCACAATGAATGTTCAATAGATTCAGTGGATATTTATCTAGAGGGTAAGTTACAAGGGAAGTCTTCAAGAGCACTAGGTGTTCTACAAATGATTCTTATGCTATTAGTAGGACCTTTTGCAGTCAGCCAGGGTCACTATATACTGACTTTTTTTGATGACTTTTCAAGATACACTTGGGTCTACTTTCTTCATAGTAAGAATGAAGTGTTGGAAAAATTTCTATCCTTCAAGACTCATGTTGAACAAAAATTGAGGAAAGCCATCAAAGTTCTAAGGATGGAAAATGGAAGTATGTATGTGAATAGAAGACTAAAAGACTTTTGTAGACTTGAGGGAATTGATCTTCAGAATTTACCACCATTTAGTCCACATAAGATAGATGTTGAAACTTTAAGGATCCACACTCTTAAGTCTATGGCAAGTTGCATGATACAAGCCAAGTCTCTAGATCCATCATTAGAAGTTGAAGCAATCAGTACTGCCACTCACATTCTTAATCAATCTCCTCATCTAGCCTTAGATGGCAAGATTCCTTTTGAGACATGGTGTGGTAGGAAACCTATTGCGACACACTTCAAAGTCTTTGATTGTCCTACATGTGCAAACTAATCTTCCAGGGTTTACAAGGCACAATCACCTTGGCCTTGTACTTTCATAGGTTATGGAGATGGTGTGAAGGCATATAGACTCTTGGATCCTAAGACACATCATATTTTTGTGGAGAAGGATGTACACTTTGAGGAAATTTCACCAAGCTTGTCCTCTAATCCTTTCCACACATCATATAGTGTGGAAACTAATAGTGACACCAGCAATAGTGCTTCAATAGATTCAGACAGGGGTTCTATCGACAGTTGTAGTGAGAGATCACTACATTAGTTTAGTCCACATGCATACATAGCCATAGTGATAGGTCTAGTATAATAGGGTACATCCAATCTTCCAGGTCTAGCACCAATGATAGATTTGGGGGACAATATTGATGATCTACCTCTTCTTCTTGATGCAACAAAACCTTCTTCAATTATCATGAGGGCTCCATTTAACTCTCTTGTTTATTCTCTACATGATCAATCATCATAGGCTGAAGTGATTGTGGATACTTATGATTGACAGTTGTAGAGGGGTTCCTCATTAGTTTCATAGATAGATAGTTCTTTGAGACAAGTTCTTCAACCAGATGAGCAGGTTTTAGAGACATCACTTATTTATGGGATTCTTTCCATGCACAACATAAGCATCTCATTTTTACCCTTGGACTTGTTTCTTCCTAAAGGGAGGATCTACTTCTTCATCAAAGTAGCCACTAGTAGGCATTCTTCTTTGAGGGGGGGGGGGGAGGGGGAGCCTATTCTATCTCTCTTCATCTTCTTATTATTCTCTTATGTATATATTGGATGTATCTCATAATGGGGGGGTCTTGATTACTCCATCCATCCATACATTGTATGTGTTTTTCATCTCTATTTTTGGAGGAGGGTTTTTCCCATGAGGTATTCCATCTTTCTTTGTTTTATGAGAGATTGCATTTTCATTATGTACATGGGTACCTAACATGGCCTAGTAGCCAAGACCCATTCTACATTTCATCCTAGATTTTGTAAGCTTAAGGGCATTCCCCTCAGTTGCACTTATGGGGGCATGTTGGTGTAAATAAGTATTTACTATTTACACTTACTTAAGTTTACTTAGGTTAATGCATAATTTTATTATTTTGCATTATTCTATTATTTATTTAGGTGAGAAATTTAGGATTTTGTGCACCTTTTTTATTGTCATGTTGACAACACAGAAGTATGCAACTCTATTTCAGCACATGATGTCTACAACACTAGAGTTTGCATCATTCATTGAGTTGTCATGTTGACAACACAATTATTTGCACTCCTAATTTAGCACATGTTGTCTACAACACTAATTTGTGTGATACATCATTGTAGGCTTATTCTCACATCATTGCACTTACTTTCATGCTTAATTGAGGATAACCCATATCTAGTGGACATGTGCTTGGTTATATGACTTATCATGTCATTGACTTCTATGCATTCTAGAAGCTCTCAAGAGGCCTTTATATATAGGCACTCCTAGTGTACTTGCATATAGCATATTGAATGAAGATATCATCATTCTAATCATACTCTCTATTTGGTCTACTATTGTGCTTTTGTTTGAGTTCCTTGGTCTTGGGTGAATTCTGGCCTAAGCCAAATTCTTACAATAATGAGAGGGAATATACATCACATTTTTTTCAAAATGTTTGTAAAAATTTTAGAATTAAGAGGGATTTATCTATCCCTTACAATCCATAGGAAAATTATGTTGTAAAAAGGAAGAACAAAACTATTGTCAAAGTTGTTAAAGAAATATAATTCTTAATCAAATCTTAGAAAATCACCTCTAGGATGAAGAATCTAATACTGGCATATACATTGAGAATATATGCCCTCACTCTCATCTATAAAATAAAACTCCTTAAGCTCTAGAAATAAAGCTAACCTCAGTCTCATAAGATTTTCTAGGTGCCCTATTTTCATTCATATCCCTAAAGAGAAGGGAACTAAACTAGAGCCTTTTGGGAAAGAGAAATTATTGTCAAGTATAGTGAAACATCTATAGCCTATCAAATATAAATCCCTAGAAAAAGACACATTGAACTAACATGAGATGTCATATTTGATGAAGAAACTACATTTAAAATATCCCAAGATGAAAACGATGAAGATCTTAAAATGGATTTATCTCTTGATATTTAGATGGAGAATCAAATAGATGAAAATAACTCCTTAGAACCTATAGATGAAATAAATGGACCTAGAGAAAAAAAGAAGATACCTTTATGGGACAGAGAGATAATTGAATAATTATTAAAATATGTAGCTCCTCTAGGATTTCTTAGAGAAAGAAAAATGCCAAACATTATGCCTAGTTACATTGCACTCATGAGTGAACCTTTAGAATTAGAACCCTCAAAATGTAGAGAAAGCTCTTCAAAATCAAACTTGGAAGGATGCTATAAAAGAAAATTATAATTCCATTCACAAGAATAATGTATGGGATTCTATCAAAAGGAAGACATCAACTATGAAAAAATATTTTCTCCTTTTTCTAGATTTACTTCTATTAGAATAGTAATTTCCATTATTACATCAAAAGGATTTGTAGTACATGAAAAGTAGTCCCATATATGAAAATAAAAGAAAGATCTATATGGACTCAAACAAGTTCCCTAATTTTGGTATGGACAGATAGATCATCATCTACCTAAACTTGTATCTCCAAAAATGATGCATATCCAAATTTATATTTCAAATTAAATAAGGAGATATGATAATTTTGGTACTTTATGTCTATGATTTATTGACAACAAGAGAAAATACCCCATAGATAATTGTAAACAAGATCTTGCATACATCTAAATTAGATATGAAATATTTGGGACTAGTTTACTACGTTATGAGTTTAGAAGTATAGAAAAATTCAAATGACACTATCCTAAATCAAGGGAAGTATACAATAGAATTACTAAAATAATTTGAAATGATGAAATGAATATATATGTTAGCTCCTATGGAAACAAGTTTATAAAAGTTAAAAGAGGAAACTACAGATATGAAGAGAATGCTAACCTAACTCTCTACTAGTAGATTATTATTTCCTTATTGTATTTGGTTAATGTCAAATATGATATCTATTACATAGTGAATTTATTGAGCTAGTTCATGTGTGAACCTAAGAAAGTAAACCTAGTAGAAACTAACTATATCTTACGATGTCTATATGGAACAATTGAATATGGATAAAGATATAAAGAAGTAAAACCTAATCTACATCAATACACTAATTTTGATTGTGCAAGAAATTTAGTGGATCATGTTAGTGTTTGAAACCTACCAGGTTAATCTAAAACCTAATACTAGGATAAAGAAGAAAAACTTTAGTTTAAGGGTTAGCTACTTCCTATATTCAACTGAAATGTTTTTAGATCTAGGCCAACATTGATAGAATCACAAGGATTTTCTACATTTTAGGCTCTATTGGACCTAGGAAGGTGCACCTTAGGGATGTAAAGACTATATACTTGATGTTATATTCACAATTCATTGATTGATATTATTTTTTCATATATATCCATTATAGCAGAAATGGTGACAATTCTTCTTAGATTTGCAAGTATCTCATGATTATAGCAACCAACTATAACTCATAGAAACTATTGCAAACAAGTGTCGGCCAACAATTTTTTTCTTCATATAGAAAAGTAGAAGATGATTTCATTTAAATTTGTGCTTTGTGTAAAAATATGAATTCTTAAATATGCATATGAATTAATGATCAATGCCTTATCCATTGCTACACAAAGTCTAACCAGTGAAACTTGATCTATTAAATTGCTTTAAAATTAAATCATCAATAGTTAAATCTAAACAACATTCTTATGAATATCCCTCTCATATGACTAGAAAACCTATCAATTTATTGAAGAAATTACTTAATTCCTTGAATTAAAAGAAACAAAAAATTGATATACAACATATCCTAGTTGCATTAAATTGTATGAACCTTTCTCATTCAATCCCAACATATCCAACATATGAAAATGGAGACAAAATTTAGAGACACAAATATGGAAGAACCTTCCTTTGTATTAATCTTCCTTGAAAAAAATACATTTACTAGTATAACTCAAGAATGGATCAGAATATGATAGACTGTCTTTCAAATTTCACTAGTATTCCTTGATTGCAAAATGAATACATCACAAGAAATTGACACAAAATCTAACTAGACCAAATGAAAAATAGCATAACACTAAAAATTACATAGATTTCAGACCTCAACTCCACATCTTGGAAATAATTTTATAGGAAGGATTGCAATAAGCTTTAGAGGAGAGGAAACATGTCAAAATCTTATTGGAAGTAAGATACAAAGATATTTTACATTGGTACATTACAAACATTCTTTATACTTGGATCAAAACTAGATATAGTTACAAAACTAGCAAGTGGCATTTTATGTAGGTATCTTTTAGAAAATTCTATTAGTCTTCATGCTCCTATCACTTTCCTTTCCTTTATGTTCTTTCCTCTACCTCTAATTGTATCCCTAATTTTCCTAGTCATTTTCAACTAATGGTATAACCTTCATATCAACAATCACTTCCCAGATGGGAATGTCAGTATCCACATCTAGCCATGTGGCAACCTGGATGATATTTAATTCACCAATGCTCTTTTCCCACTTAGTATCAACTATACCTTTTAATTCTCCTATGACCTTATTCATATATGATTCAATCTTGAATGAAAAGTCAATCACATCATAGATAGTTATTACATTTGTCTCATTATTGCACTAGGTCACAAATTGTGGATGTCTCAAAATATCCTCAAAAGAGGAGGACCATTCTTGTCATTATTTTATTACTCCATCAACATCTAGGATAGTAGGAATAAAATTTGGAATTGCAGCAACAATTTTTTTCATCTTACCTTGTATTAATTGCATTTTTCTTGAGAAAAATCCATGCAATTACTTCGCTTTTCTAATCATCTTTCTAGAATTAATAATTATTGCCTTAAATAACTCCTTTTTGGGTAATAGAGGAACTAGGTTATCAAATAATTATGTATATTTTCCCCATGTTGTGAATAAAGGTGATAGAAAGGCTAATGCCTCTAAGCATTGGAATTTGGCTCCTTGTATTGAAATGCAACTTCTATTCACATTTTGAGATACAATTTGTAAGGCACCTATCTTGTGCATCATCAAGCTCTAAATTCTCTTGATTTGCACCTCTTTAGCACCATCCCATTCATCAATGTCCATCTACTAACTCTCGCCCACATTTGATGCATCAACTTCTATTTGGGATTCTTGGTCTCTTACCTCTATGATGGGCCTTGACACATTCCCGAGGCTTCTTGTTTCTTCTTCTAAGGAAACCACTCTTTGTTCTATGACATAGTCCTTTTAACATCTTCTTCATACTTTTTTATAGCATCAATAGATATGTTGTATGTTTGAAATATTTATTCTTCTAGCATATCCATTTTTCTCTTCCCCATCAATGATATTGTATTCTACAAATTATAGATCTGATCAGTCGATACAATAGTAACATTCCAAAATATCACATTACCGTGGGGGGACTCCTTTATCTCCATGAGGGTTGGGTTATGTCCCTCAAGAGTCATGCTCCATATAGCCATTTTCTTACTATCAATATTAAAACTAGCACCCTATAACTCACCAGCAATATTGATCTCTTCAAAAGAGACTAACTTATCTTGCTTCCTAATCTGATCTAACATAAAAGATGAACTTAGCTCCAATCCAAGAAAGATAATCATTCCACTTCTAGCTACAAGCTCTTTAGATTCTTCTATTGTGAGGCTCTCACTATTAGGATCATATTCCTATAATCTTTTCATAACCTCTATAGCTTTCTTGGGGGAATCACCTAGTTGCAATTGTAGGGTAAGCTCATTTTGCTTAAGTTTGTATAATAATGACTTGAATTCATAATCCTTCATGAATTCTCAAGCTTGAATAATCCTCTCATCTAACATTTGAATTTACAATTTAGTCTTGTTTGGGATCTTTTCATTCTCACCTGCTTGTATTAGAAAAAAATTGACTTATTGTGTCAAAAAATTTGGATCCCTTAGGCAAAATTTGCAATGTCTTTCCTTTGACCTAGTCAGGAATCTCAATAATTTTCTATTTCTTCCTCCCTTTATCCCATGAGGTACCTATTGGTCTAATTTTTCACAATATAGAAAATGTCTAAAATTTTGGTCAAAAATCATTTAAGTCATTCTTTTTTTTAGCTTAGGGTTTCGTTTAATCATTTTTTTCAAATTTTTAGGTTACCCTAGTCATGCCCTGATTTGTGTGTTGTTGAATTCTATTAAATTCTCAAGGTTTTTCTCTCAACACAACCATTAAATTACCCTAAGTATGAAAAAACCCTAGGTTTCTTTTCAAATTTTTAAAAGGCTTTTTAAAGTGCTTAAGTTTTTCCCTTTACAGTCTTATGGTGTAGGGTTTCACATAAGAATGAAATACCTTCTTCCCCATGTTTTCCCAATTGCATTTTATCATGCAGTGTACAATCGCAAAGAAGTTTTTTTTTTACGAGGATACTCTTTTGTCTTTTGTAATAGCAGAATAGTTTATTTTGAGGATCCTCAATCATACATTTGGTCTTTGAGGGAAGAAGTGTAATGGATTTTGTGCTTTGAAAGTGGTATTATGGCTTGATGATGAACAATTGAGCGAGTGAGTGAAAGAAGCTTGAAGAGGTACTCCCGGTTACACAATAAAGTGTTAAGCATGTGATCATAAAATATTTTAAAGGAAAAGTGTCATGTCACTTTATAGGACTACGAGTAAGTAGTTGAGCGAAGGGGGAAATAGGTGTTGAGTTTTGATATACGCATCTACATTCTAGTGAGTGCCGTAAGAGCATAATACCCCAACATGGCATAAAGAATGGTTTGTAAGAATGCATAAAGTGTTTTATAGTTCTACAAGTAAAAGGAATTCATAAGAGTGAAAGTAAGGTTTAGTTGTGTTAATGTGCATACATTTTTTGGACTTGCGGACAACCATAAAGACATATTATAACAGTGATCATTTCAAGTGGGACCTATTGAGTTTTTAGATGGGCCCTAATCTGAGTGAATCAAGTGGTGACATGTCATACATATTAGATGGGCCCAACCCACATGGTAGACAACTTAAGTTCTTAATTTTGCATGTGCTCAAAATCAATGGTGGTGTTCTTTCCCATTTTTCTAACATTAAATTTGGGTCATTGATAAGTGAAAGGTGAAATTTTATCATTAAGCCTTTACACTTGCAAGCTAAGTGTATAAACAAATATATGTTTCATTATTTTCTTTGTGGTTACGAGTTAAGCTTGAGTATATAAGTGTAAAGGGATAGATGAGGGAATGAAGACAAAGCTTTATGTTTCTATGAGAAATGAGAAATGTAAGAGAAAGATGCCATCTGTAATAGCTTTTTGATGTTATGAGGTTAAGGTAACTTGTGCAAGCATAAAGAAGAAATAAAGAGAAGGTAAGAGGCATTACAATGCCATGGGTAAAGCCTTAAGCATATGACCAAAAGATGGGTGTATAAAGAGTTACAATGTCTTGAGTAATGCAGTGAGTGGAGCAACATAAAGAAGTTTTTAAACATTTCCACTAATATGTGTGTGTGTGAGCATAAAGGGTAAAGAGAAGGTTATAACAAAGGCATTATGCTCATATGATCAATGTTTCAAGAATAAGATCGAAGGTATCAGTTGAGACAACTTGAGATTCTATGGTGTAAAGGGTTGTGTAAGAGCGTAAAGGAAATTTTAATGTAGTGTTTACGAAACCCTAACACTTCTATGCTTGGGATGTTCTAAAGCCTCACCAAGAGAATGTAAGGGCTTGCCAAAGGTGTTTTTAGGGTTACAAAGATTAAAGATTTTGACTCAGTGTAAGAGAAAAAGACCAAAATTTGAAAAGAAAGCTGTTGATGTGTCATGCTAGTTCAGAAAAGGAAAAATTCACCATGGCCAAGTAAAATAATACATTGAAAAGGACATCAAGATCAAATTTCATGGTTGATATTCCTTATTGTTAGCCTACATGGGTGGTATTAAATGCTCATGCATGTAGAATTAATTAAAAATCTAGTAGACTATATGATTAAAAGATAAATATTTGATTGAACATTCAAAATATTACCATTCTGAAGAATTTGTGTTCTTTCTCTAAAAAATTCTACAAGCATCCATAGCCTTGTGATTTTTGTGTTACTGGGCAAGGAATTAAAAGTATAATTTCTTGAGAAGATGGCTGACAAGGAGGTCAAAGAGGTTTTCGAAGAAGAGGTAGAGGTTGAAGATGAAGGTGACAATGTTGTAGAAGTCACAGCGGAAGGAAAAAGGAAGGGCGCTGTGGAAATTGAGAAAAAGTCATGGGTTAAGAAGCCCAATAAGCATGTAGAGGATTGGCTGACACTTCTTCTAGGGTCATCAAACACCATTTTAGAAAAATGACCATATCTTAAAAGATTGCTTCTTCCTAGTTAGGGATGCACAATGCCCTAGAATTGATGGTTTCAACTTGTTTTTATATTTCTACCAGAATACAATAGAAAATGTGCTAGTCTATAACCCATGGAATAGGAATATGGAAAAATTGATATTTCTAGAAGTTTTTGTTGATATGGACCTACTAAAAGCACTGATAAATTCCCACAATCTAGTCACTAGGACATTTAAAAGGCATAATGGGAGTTTTTTTTGCACACTAGATAGAACTTATTTCATAGAGGATTTTGGATTGGAAGGGAAAATGAATGTACCTATTGATCTTTAAGATTTACAAGGTAAATTTGGGAGAAGTAAGACTTATTTTTTGAACAATGTCATGTTGCCCCATAGTCCCTATAATGTAAAAAGGTAGGGCTAATTCCAAAGAAGGTGGGGAAATTTTTGTCCTTGAGCAGATTCAAGAATTATTTCAAGAACATAGTATATGGGCTACACAAAGTGTTAGGAAGTGATGGTGTAGAGGATTGTGTCTATGATTCCTTGTTCCTGATGTCTTGTGATATACAAGACCCCTTCTACCACAAAGAGTATGACTATGTGGCCTTTATCATGAACAAAATGCACAATCAACTTGTCAATACAAAGAAGGGAGACATGAAAGATTTCAAGTTCCACCATTACTCACTGTTGAGTCACCTTATTCTATATTACAACATTGGTTACATCAGCCAGAATTTCATTGATTAGACCTGATATGAATTTGTTGAGCTACCTGTGCAACTTTGGACTCACATTTGGAATAAAAATTTCCATTATTCAAATGCACTTATATTTTTTAGCTTTTTTAGCTCTGTTATTATGAGGCAATTGGATCACACTTTCTTTAGGGCACCTAATCTTTTGAAGACTTTTGCTTAGAACCTCATTTTTAGATGAAAAAATCAAATTAGATCATAACTAGTAGAGAATCTTTTTGTTTAAGGAGTGCACATTAATGGGAATATATGCATGTCCACAGCCTCCTCATATTCTACCTAAATATTTTTCCCCAGATTGGCCATTATTGAATTCTTTTGGCAATTTTTATTGATGAACCAAGAAATGATCCCTCCTTCTCTGCATAACTGACATTTGTTTGTAGAACATTTAAGGTAGGGGAATTTGAAACTGAAAAAAATGCATTTGAAGAGTTGAGTGAGTACTTAGGCCAATGAAAATTTTCTACTAGGCCTTACAGGATGTATGAGCCTGACAACTATATTAACAATGAGGTCAAGGCCATTAGGGGATACATCTTGCCTCCAAGCAAGCCAATCCCTATGGAGGATTTGATTTCCAACATAGTAGTAATAGGGGAGACTAATGAGTTACTAAGAAAATATGGTCAAATAAGGAAGGGAAAGGAAGCCATGAAAAGAACAAACCCTAGTTTTAAAGGTTTTTACATAGAAATTCCCAACGTTGGAAACCTGAGAAAGATGGTAGATAATTTTGAACACATCATGTCACAAATGTCACATGAGCCAGAGGGAGAGGAGGCCACTATAAATAGAGAATCCCTTGAGCCAGATGTATAGTTAGAGGCTAAGTTGGAGGAAGAACAACCATCAACTTTAACTTGGGTGCCAAAATGAAATAAAAGGTAAAAGATAATGCAAATCTCAGAGAGGGTTGTAAGCAGTGCCTTACAAGTAATGCCTAAGAATGATGAGTATTTTTCTAATATTAGGCAAAATTATTTAACTCAAAGAGCTACAGAGCTAGGAAAAGCCTCCACTAATCTTCAAATTGTAGCATCAAGATTCGATGACAGGCTCATTCAATCAAAAAAGTTCATGGAAGATGATGATTTCATCAAATCATCAGAGTTTAAAAGTTTTCTTTACAAAGTAAAACAAAATGAGCTCACATTGAGCCTTATGCCAGGGGAAGATCCTGAGAAAAATTAGGAATTAGTTGATAAACTACTTGCCCGTGACCCAAAAAGTGAGACAATGACCCTTGCAGAAGCTACGGAGTTAGTACATAGGACTGGTATGATTTTGATACCAAACTGGGATATTGAGAAAGTTTTTATCCTTGATCAAGTGAGAAGATAGGATAAAGCCATTAGTTATGAAGCTAGTAGCAGTGAGAGGCTAAAAAGTGGGTCAAGATTTAATGTAGATACAAAAACCCTACCAATGTGGAGTGTTGTCCTTGACATCAAAAAGCCTAGAATGATGGATATACAAGAAACTACATACAATAACATGATTTTGTGGACATTGGAAAAAACTACTAGGAAAGAAATCTCTATCCTAGTCAAACACTTTTCTCTCATAAATGAGGTAAAGGTAGATGAAATTGAGGATAGGTTAGCTGTTGCGTACAATGAATGTCTTGATATCAGGAAATTTTATGAAGAAGAGCTCAAAATGAGATATGTGCAAAAGCAAAGAATAGAAGAGTTGGAGGGGAAAATTCAAAGTTTAGAAGTAGAAGCAGCATCCCTCAAAGAGCAACTAAAGGTTGTAGCTAAGGTAGAACATGCATCTAGGTGGGTGGAAAAGAAAGTCACTCCATAGATGCAGAGGCCCAAATAGAGGAGATACGTATAGGGTAACAATGCAAGTGCCTCTGGCAAATGTGGATACAGAGGCTCTTGAATCTAACAATGTAATGAAGAAAAGTGTTATGATGAATGTACTAAGCCATAGAATAAGAACTTTGAAGAGAATATCTCAAGATGCTTATAGTGCATTCATCAATCTATAATCTACAGAATAGGTATGCAAGGATTGATTTGGATGGCTTGATCCAATTTTTCAACAATGGGGACCATATATGCAATTCTTTGATAGATTGATACCATTGTTAGTGAAAAAGCCAGATCTCCCAAATAAAGTGATTGTTGTAAAGGAAGGTATGCACAAAGTGAAAGATCTATTACAATTTTTTACATGGAAACTGGTAGCAATTCAAAGCAAAATGAAAGTATTGACAAGTGGCTTCTATTCTTTAATTCTTCCTATTCTTGATTCTACTAGTAAAGTAAGGGATTTCAATGAATGGTCTAGTTCCTTTGACCATATTATACACTTTCTATAGGTGGCATCTATTTTCCAAGGAGATATCAATGAGTGTGTTTTCAATGAATTGATTGATACTCTATTCAAGATTGAAACTGAAATGAATAGGTTTACTATAGAAGGGAAAGTAATCACTGATGCCAAGTGGCAAAAATATGTTGGTGAGTTAGCAACAACCAAGACATGTAAATAGCCTATCAAAAGAGAAGTCATTTTATGGGAAGCAATCACATAAATAAAAGCCTTACCAAGAGGGAGCAGTTAGAGAAAAGGACAAAGTTAAAGATTTTATGCTCCAGCTATCATCTGCAACTACTTTTTATTGTTTCTTTTTGAATTAAGGTGTCCAAATATTTTTGAAAAAGGTTATTATACTCATTAGTGTAAAAGGACATCTATCAATCACAATTGCCCTTTGCTTGTTGCAACTCATGTTATGTAAATGATTTTTCAAGGCATTGTGAGGATCCAAAATTTTGTATGTCTTCAATTTTCAAGAAAGTATAGTTAGTTCATTCATATGTAGCTATTTTTGAGTTTACTTCAAGTCATGTACTTTTTTGATGACAAATAGAAATGATAGAATTAATATGAGTTTTTGGGTCTTTTACTGAGTTTCTATTTCTTATTGTATTAATTAGCAAAAAGGATAATGCAAAAGGATACTTACACCAAATTTGTGTCACCATTTTCTATCTCCATTTCATGAGTTTATTAATTTTGAGATCATTTGAATAATGTTCATTTTATTGAATGCATTCTAGATGCGGTGTATATTAGTTATATTGTTGCTTTTAATTCAATGGATTATGTAAATGCTTCAATAAATTAGTAGAATTCATGATTTTATGAAGAGGATATCACATAAGAATGGAAATAGGTGATCATAGTTGATAGATTCAATTACAAGTTAATTGAACAAGATCTCTTGCCAATAAGTGACTCTTTCCTCCCAATGGATAAGGTACTAGTCATACAAATCAAAGATGATTGAGAGTAAATTCTACCTCTACATGTCAAAAAAATTATAAATTCAAAGTCATCTTCATTCTATTTTGTTCAAGGTTGTAATGCTGATCACCATTTTTTTGCATTTAGTTTTTTGAGTCTTAGGTAGCTACTGTTTCTAGGAATACTTGTAAATTCTAGGAGAATTATGACTAGATCTGCTTATAGGGGATGCATATAAATTTGAGAGCATTAAAGAAATTGGTAAACTTTGTATGTACCTAAGGGTAGATGATGAGAATCAAAATGAAACTAAGATAATTTTCATACAATAGTTTGCATTAGAATCATCCCTAGGTATACCCACCTTGGTTTTTGAAAGCCTAAAGAGTAGGAAACCATCCTTGGTTTCATTGAAGTTGGGTCCAGATGATTTGCTTATGTAATTGATTATAGGAATTTGTTAATCTTTAGGTTAGTTGAGTGTTATCATCTTGGTATTGAGCATTTTGTTGTTTAGTAGTTTCAAACACCAAAAAAATGGTGACTCTATTGGGGAAATAACATTTTAAGTGTCATAAACTAGTTTATCATTTAAGATCTTTGCTTCCCTTAGGTAGAGTCTGAGGTAGGTGTTTTCATGAGAACTTTTTTGTGGTCTAGAGGGTGATTTGAATTTTGTCTATGGAATTTAGTGAAGGAATTATGACCTATTCAAAAGGTTTTCCCATTCTGATAGGATGGGTGGTGAATCATAAGGTTTTAACTAGTGTCATTATTTAGAAGTTTGTTGCCTCAAAATCATGGAAAATAAAAGAAACGCATGAGCAAATGTGAGGAAAAACCCAAGAATCAAATTACAAATTGATATTCCTCCTAGGGGAAGATAGAATTGGGTTGTGAAAAGATCTCAGATGAGAAGATCATCCCCAAGAGTAAGTAATAAGGGGAGAGAATGTTCATTTTTCTACCATAGAAAGGGAATCATCTTGCCAAAGTTCTAGATCCCATCCTGGACTATCTAGAAATGAATTTTTTAGTGCACCCCAAGTAATATGCCAAGAAATTGTAGAGCTACATAATACACCCAGTCTAGAAAAAAGTAATAGCAATAATCTTTTTCAATGAAGTACAAATCCTTTCTTATCTAACTATTCTCAAGGAGAAGTAGCACCAAAACATCTAGATCCTGAGAGTTTCAATGATGAAAAAGCTACTAGTTCTAAGTTTACTATCCTAGATCCTAATGAGATTGAAGTCCTAAGAATGCAACTTGCTGAGCAAGAAGCCATAAATAAGAAATTAGAAAAGGAAAGGGACAAAAAGATTACAAAAGCCTTTGAAGAAAAGTAGACATTGCTTAGGAAAATTGCTACCCTAAAAAAGAAAAATGAAATAGCAACTAATGCATGGTAACTAGAGATTATAGGTCAACTTGAACATCTTAAGATACAAGAACAAAAGCTATTGCAAGATCATAATATAAACCTAGAAGGACCTATAATACAAAAAATTAAGAACTAAGAACAAAAAAGAAAAAGGTGTAGGGAAAGCTATAGAAACTAAAGATAAGGGGAGACAAAAGGAGGTTGGTGTTAAGATTAATGAACCAGAAAAAATTGTTTAGATCCACGATTCCATGCAACTTTTAGATATTGAGTTGGAGAAGAAAAGGAAGGAAAATAATGCTTAGTAAAGAGACTAGAGAGTGTAGAAAATGAAGCAACCATAGCTGAGATCAACAATAAGATCAAATTCTTGGAGAATGCTAGAAGGCAATCTACAATGATGCCTAAAGATGATGATGGATCTAATGATGCAAATAAAAATAATAATAAGGTACATGTTCCCTTCTCATCCTCATTTTCACATAAAGTAGATCTTAACAAGTTTGCTAGTGATGCTACTAATACTAAGGGAAACACTAGACAAGATATTGACCATCAACCTAGAATTGATTTACAAAGAAGACCTATCTAGTTAGAGGGCTATAGGAAAATATGTTTTGATGGAATCCTTGGTCACCCTAACCCCATCCCACAAGAAATAAGGAAAAGGTTGCCTAAATTTGTAGGGAACAATGCTATCACTTGTGAAGACCATTTCAGGAGTTTTCTTGATATGATGAGTGATTATGAGGTTGAGGCTAAAGATGTTATTATGAAATTTTTTGTTTAGACATTAACTGAAGATGATAGGGAATGGTTCAAAAGACTTCCTAAATTATCTATTTCTTATTGGAAGGATATTGAATACTATTTCAAAGAGCAATATCATGACAAGCAGAATCAAAGTTATATCCTATGTGAATTCAATAATATCAAGAGGTTGCTTAATGAATCTGTCACTAAATTTAATAATAGGTTCCAAAAGAGAATGTATAAACTCATCCAAGCCATGTGAGTTAATGAAAAGAGCTATATGATTACCTATTTGAATGCTTTTGATGGAAAAACTACATACAAGCTTAGGGATAAAGAACCTAGGACCTTAAGGGATGCTTTTAGAATTTCTATAAATGTGGAAAATAATTTGAGAATTTCAAGAAGGCTGGAAAATAAAAGAGATGACCCTAGGTTGTTTGGAAATAAGGGAAATAGAAAGGAGGATAACAAGGGTGTAGGTGGGAAGAAGCAAGAGCCTAATGAGATAAGTCAAATTCTAAATGCTATAAAGAATCTAAATATCCCTCAGGTAAAGAATGATAGGAATCCCACTGAAAATAGGGTCCCTTACTAGTCAAATTTCAATAGACAAAATAGGTTTGCAAAATTTCCCTTATACTACCACTTGGAAAGATGGTCAGCCAAATGTCCCTCCCCTCAAGAATACTAACAATAAGGTCATCGCTAATCCCTTATCTAAAAACTCTATAAATGTAGTAGATGATCTTGAATTCACTGCTGAACCTGTATGGTGTTTTGTGTGTCAATTACCCCATGCCCCTGAATCTTGTGCAGTAGCATTATCTTTCCTTGGAAATTATAATGTAGTGGAAAAATGTCAAGAACATGAAGGAAACAATGAGGATATAGGGTGTAACATGTTTGCATCACACTATGATTATTCTGATTGTGAGGATTATGACAGAGATGTATCTGATGAGAGTGATGTTGAAGACAATGTGTGTAATATGGTAAGTGCTAAAGAAGAAATCACTTTAAGGAAGCCTTCTAGGGAAGAAATTGACCAAATTATTGCAAACATGATAGCTTAAATATAGACTAGAAACATGGCTAAAAAGGAGGGAAATGATAAGGTGGCTAGTATGTTTATAAAGGGAGTTAATCCTAAAAAGGGGGAAGCTATGAAGCCTAAAGAGATCCCTGCTGAGAAGGTTAAAATTACAAATAAAAAGTGGGAACCAAAGGAATAAGATAATCCCAAGGTTTTTGAGTCCCCAAATAATGTTCCAAAGAAGTTAGATGAGAATATACCAAAGAAGTCATTACAAGTGACAAGAATCACTAAGGTGCTATAAATGTTTTTGATAAACATCATGACAAAAAGGGTATTGTTATTGATAGCCAATCAGATTCTTCTATAGACATGACTATAGTGTTATCACAAATCACTATCAAAGTCCCTTTGTCTAAATTGTTAAAGATCCCTGAACATAGAAATCAAGCCTTAGCATGGTTGGGAAATATTGTTATAAATGTGAGACATGAGTGTAATGAAAATCATAGTCCCAAAGAGAGCAGTAAAGAAAAAGTAAAGGACAATGAAGTTGGAGTATTTGTGTCTCAAATTCCTCAAATATTTTTGGATAATTCTATAAATTAGTGTTTGGGAAATTTTGAACCATTTTTTTGAAGCATTTTAGTAAATGGTAAAATATTGAAAAATTGCATGATTGGCTCTAGTGCTTCCAATACTATGATGCCTTTTGAAATAATGAAGGAATTAGGCTTGAAGGTAGATACTACTCAAGGAAGATGTTGTGCTATGGATAAAATAAAAGTGATAGTCATAGGTACTATTAATTCTTTACCATTTAGACTAACAACCTATCCAAAAAAAGAACTTACTATGAGTGTATTGCTTGTTGACATTCCACCTTAGTATCACATGTTGTTATCTAGAAAGTGGAGTGCTGCCATGGGAGGGAGTCTATAGTGTGACTTTTCATTTGCTACTTTTAATATTGAGGGGAATTTGATAAAAGTCAATAGGGAGCCTAAGAGTATATACATGATAGAGGAAGATATAGAAGATAATATGACAAATTTTGTGGATGAAAATATTAATGCATTTAGAGCTGATGTTCTGACTTTGAAGAAATCCAAGCATAAGTATCAGATGGAAATGGAAGTTGACACAAAAATAGACAAGGGTGATCTATGGACTATGTTTTTTGATGGTGCATGCTGGAAGGATGGATCTGGGGTAGGTATTTTGTTGATATCTCTAGCAGGGGTAACATACAAATTTTCCTTTACTTTAAGTTTCCCTTGTAATGACAATATAGCAGAGTATGAGGCTTTACTATTAGGTCTTAGATTAGCTCATAAGAATGGGATAAAGTTTTTACATGTTGTAGGATATTTTGAACTAGTTGTATCCCAAGTAAGAAATTCTTATGTGTCAAAGAACAAAAGATTAAAATAGTATAGAAATGTAGTATGTGACATGATTGAATGTTTTGATGCATTTGGGATAATTTTGAAAGATAGGACTAATAATAAGATGGTAGACTTACTAGAAAATATAGAAATAAAGCCTGATGATATCACATTTGCTAGTGTGTCTAAAATTGAGATTCAAACTAGACCCTCTATCCCTAATAATATTCAAAATTGGCAAGTATTTGAAGATGATAAAGATATTATGAGATTTCTAAATTGTAAGAATATATTTCCAGGACAAGAAATTGATTGTGTAGCCTATCTAGAGAATATAAATGGAAAGGATACTATTTTTGGGTAGGAAGTTATGTAGTTAAAGAAAAATAAAATCCCAAAAGGTCTAGTTGTTTTAGAAACTATTTTTGACAACCAAGACAGGTCAGAAGTGAATACTAGTGAATATAATGCCAAAGATTTAGAGGAGGTGAAATTTAGAACTCAAGAAACACCTAAAAAGGTATATATTTGTAAGAAATTTCCTCCTAAAATTAGGAAAGATCTAATAGACCTGCTAAGGAAGTATAGACATGTGTTTGCATGGTCATATGATCACCTAAAGGCCTATAGGGAAGATTTTTTTTAGCATGAGATCCCTTTGAAACCAGATGCCAAACCTTTTAGGTAGAAACAAAGACCAATAAATCCAACTTTGGCTCCCAAAATGCAAGAGGAACTAATCAAACTGAGAGATGTAGGAATCATAAAACCTATTAGAAACTCTTCTTCGGTATGAAATTTAGTTCCTATTAGGGAGAAAAATGGAGACATAAGGTTATGTGTTGACTTTAGCAATCTTAATATATCTTCACTAAAGGATAATTATTGATTGCCAAATATGGAAGCTATGTTGCAAAAGGGTCACTAGTTTAGAGCTTATGTCAATGATGGATGGATTTTCAAGTTACAATCAAGTGGTTGTTAAAGAATCAAAACAATTCAAGACTGCTTTTACTACTCCATGGGGTACTTATGTTTATATCAAGATGCCCTTTGGGCTTAATAATGTTGGGGCTACTTTTCAAAGGGCTATGGATGTGGCTTTTGCTAATATTATTGATAAATTTCTGGTTGTGTATTAGGATGACCTCACTACTTATTCTAGGGATGAGAATGATCATTGCATGCATTTAGAAAAGGTATTTATCAAAGCCCTTAAATATGGTATATCTTTAAATTTGAGGAAATGTAATTTTTTTGTTACTGAAGGAAAATTGTTAGGATATTTAGTTGGCAAACATGGAGTGAGGATTGACCCTAAAAAGGTAGAAGCAATAGACAAGATTCAAAAACTTAGAAGTGTTAAAGGCATTCAATCATTTTTTGGATAGATCAACTTTCTTAGAAGATTTGTGACTAACTTTGCAAAGATTAGTAGGCCTATATCAAGGATGCTAAAGAAAGGGTTTGAGCTAAAATGGGAAGGGGAACCTAGCATTGCATTCCAAAAGATCAAGAAAGCTATTAAAGATGCCCCTATTCTCATAGCACCTAATTATGATAAACCAATGCATATATTTTCTTTTGCCTCATTTCACATTATTGCTACAATATTGTTATAGAAAAATGAGGAAGGTTATGAGCAGCCCATTGCATTTTTTAGCAAATCCTTGCAGGTAGCAAAACTCAAATATAATATAAATTAAAAGTAGGCATATGCACTAGTGAAAGGAGTCAAGGCTTTTAGGTGTTATTTAATGGGATCTATTGCTATTGCTATTGTTCCTACTGCTTCCGTGAAGGATATTTTTATACAACAAGAGGTATATGGTAGGAGATGTAGATGGATTAATAGGATTCAAGAGTTTAACATTGATATTTAGATTACCGAACTAGTTAGGGGTCAAGGTTTGGGCAAATTGATGATAGAAGTCAATCTAGAGGCAAACCAAATCAATCAACTTGATGATATTTGTAGGGATAATCTTTGCGGTATGGATACTTTTGATTTGTACAAAGATATAATTTATTATTTGCAAAACATGAAATCTCCATCGAAGCTAATAGATAACCAGAAAAGATCGCTCAAGTTGCAGGCCATAAGGTATCTTATAGTGCAAGGTCAATTGTGGTGTAGAAATATGGAAGGGGTACTTTTGAAGTGTGTGGATGAGATTGAGTTTAAAAGAATTTTGAAAGATATCCATGAAGGTGTATGTGGTGTTCATTATATGGCTAAAACCACTACTCATAAAATTCTTAGGGCTAGTTTTTGGTGGCCAATACTTTTAGAGATGCTCATGAGTTTGTCAAGACATGTGATGCTTGTCAAAGGTTTAGTGGAAAGTTAAAATTTTCTATGAATTTACCATTAAGACTTGATAAAGTACAAGCACCATTTCAAAAAAGGGGAATTGATTTCATAGGTGAGATCTCAAATAAATCTAGTGGTGGACATTCTTGGATCCTTGTTGCTACTGATTACTTTACTAAATGGGTTGAAGCAATTCCTACTAAGAATGCAAAAAGTAAGGTGGTGATTAATTTCATTCTCAATAATATTGTGACCAGGTTTGGATGCCCATAGAAGATTGTAACTAATAATGCTATGTGTTTCAGATCAGAGGAATATAAAAAAATTTGTAAAAAATATGGCATTACAAAGTACACATCATCACCCTATCATCCCCAAGAAAATGGTTAGGTAGAATCAAGTAATAAGAGTATATTAAAAATCATCAAGAGGATTTTAGGAGAAAACAAAAAGGCCTAGGATTCAAAATTTCCATTAGTCCTATGGACTGATAGGGTTACTGTGAAAAAGGCCATCAGATGTGCTCCATTTGATCTAGTTTATGGTATACATGCTAGACTTCCATAGAATAACTTAAAAGAGATGTATAAATTTGTCCAATTATATGAAGATGATATCATTAATGAGATGCAACTCAAAATAGATGATATTTTGCAACTAGAAGAAGTAAGGAGATAGTCTTCTATTCAAAATGCCAAGTTACAAGCACAAATGAAGCACTTATATGACAAAAGGGTCACTGAGAGGAAATTTGAAATAGGTGGCATGGTACTGATGTAGAATGCTAGAGTGGAAGATAAAGGAAAGCATGGTAAATTTGACCCAATTTGGCTTGGCCCATATAACATCTATGATACAAATGGAGAAGATTCATATTTTTTGAAGGATTTAACTGGAGGTATTCTTGAATTTCTAGTTCATAGAAAATTCTTGAAGAGGTACTTTTCTTAAAAGTATCTATTTTCTGTTAACAGTAGTTTATGTCCCCTTGTGCTCTTGTACATTCTATATATTTTGTAAATCCTTGTAAATTTCTCTCTATAATCTAGTTCCTTCTTCTATGCTCTTTGAAGAAGTTGTCATTCTTGCACCAAGTATGTGGTCTGCTCTTCCATAGATTCTAAATTCTTGCATAGACTCAAGTAGTCTATCATCCCCAGACAGAGCCACTGTTGGTCTAATTTTTCATAGAATAGAAAAAGTCTAAAATTTTGGTGAAAAATCATTTAAGTCATTGTATTTTTTAGATTAGGGTTTTTTTCAATCATTTAAAAAAAAAATTGGGTTAGCCTAGTCATGCCCTGATTCGTGTGTTGTTGAATTCTATTAAATTCTCAAGGTTTATCTCTCAACATAGCCATTAAATTACCTTAAGTATGAAAAAACCCTAGGTTTCTTTTCAAATTTTTGAAAAGGTTTATAAAGCACTTAATTTTTTCCCTTTATGGTCTTATGGTGTAGGGTTTCATGTAAGAATGGAATACCTTCTTTCTCATTTTTTTGTGGTAATGTTTTATTATGCAGTGTAAAAGCATAAAGAAGTTTTTTTTTTACAAGGATACACTTTTGTCTTTCATAATAGAAAAATAGTTCATTTTGAGACTCCCCGATCATATGTCTCATCTTTGAGTGAAGAAGTGTAAAGGCTTTTGAGCTTTGAAAGTGGTATTACAGCTTTACAGTGAACAGTTGAGTAGGTGAGAAAAAGAAGCTTGAAGAGGTATTCTCGGCCATATGATAAAGTGTTAAGCATGTGATTGGAAAAGGTTTTGAAGGAAAAGTGTCATGTCACTTTATGGGATTACAAGTAAGTAGATGAGAAAAGGGGTGAAAAGGTATTGAGTTTTGATATACACACCTATGTTCTAATGAGTGGCATAAGAGCATAATACCCATCATGGCATAAAGAATGGTTTGTAAGAATGCATAAAGTGTTTTACAGTTCTATCAGTCAAAGGAATTTGTAAGAGGGAAAGTAAGGTTCAATTGTGTTTATGTGCATACATTTTCTGGACTTGTGGACAATTGTAAAGCCATATTATAATAGTGATCATTTCAAGTGAGACCTATTGAGTTGTCAGATGGGCCTTGATGTGAGCAAATTAAGTGGTGACATGTCATACATATCAGATGGGCCTAGCCTACATGGAAGACAACTTAAGTTCTTAATTTTGAATGTGCTCAAAATCAATGGTGGTGTTCTTTCCTATTTTTCTAAGATTAAATTTGAGTCATTGATAAGTGAAAGGTGAAATTTTATTGCTACACCTTTATGCTTGCAAGTTAAGCATATGAACAAATATCTATTTCATCCCTTTCTTTGTGGTTATGAGTTCAGCTTTAGTGCATAAGCATAAAGGGATAGATGAGGGAATGAAGATAAAGCTTTATGCTTCTATGAGAAAGGAGAAATGTAAGAGTGGGATGCCATCTGTAATAGCTTTCTGACATTATGAGGTTAAGGTAACTCATGCAGGCATAAAGAAGAAATAAAGAGAAGGTAAGAGGCATTACGATGCCATGGGTAAAGCCTTAAGCATATGACCGAAAGATGGGTGTATAAAGAGTTATGATGTCCCTGGTAATGAAGTGAGTGAAGCAACGTAAATTTTTTTTTTAAGGTTTCCACTAATGCATGTGCATGTGAGCATAAATGGTAAAGATAATGTTATAACAAAGGCTTTATGCTCATATGATCAAGGTTTGAAGTGTAACATCAAAGGTATCAATTGAGATGGCTTGAGATTCTATAGTGTAAAGGGTTGCATAAGAGCATAAAGGAAATTTCAATGCAGTGTTTATGAAGCCCTAACACTTCTATACTTGGGATGTTCTGAAGCCTCACTAGGAGAATGTAAGGGCTTGCCAAGGGTGATTCTAAGTTTATGAAGATTAAAAATCTTGACTTAGTATAAGAGCAGAAGACCAAAATTTGAAAAGAAAGCTATTGAAGTGTCATGCTAGTTTAGAAAAGGACAAATTCACCATGGCCAAGTAAAATAAAACATTGAAAAGGACATCAAGATCAAATTTCATGGTCAATATTCCTTACTGTCAGCCTATGAGGGTGGTATTAAATGCTCGTGCATGTAGAATTAATCAAAAAGCTAGTAGATTATATGATTAAAACATAAATATTTGATTGAATGTTCAAAATATTAACATTCTAAAGAATTTGTGTTCTTGCTTTAAAATATTCTACAAGCATCCATAGCCTCGTGATTTCTTGAAGCCCAATAAGCATGCAGAGGATTGCTTGAAAGTTCTTCTAGGTCATCAAATGTTATTTCAGAAAATGACCATATCTTTAAAGATCTGTACTTCCTAGTTAGAGATGCACATTGCCTTAGAATTGATGGTTTCAACTTGTTTTTTTATTTCTACCAAAACACAACAGAAAATGTGCTAGTCTATAACCCATGGAACATGAATATGGAAAAATTGATATTTCCATAAGTTTTTGTTGATGTGGAACTGCTAAAAGCATTGATAAATTCCTACAATCTAGTCACTAGGATATTTCAAAGGCATAATGGTAGTTTTTTGTGCACACTGGAAGGAACTTCTTTCATAGAGGCTTTTGGATTGGAAGGGTAGTTGGATGTACCTATTGATCTTTAAGATTTACAAGGTAAATTTGGGAGAAATAAGACTTATTTTGTGAACAATGTCATGCTGCTCCACATTCCCTATAATGTAAAAAAGGTAGGGCTAATTCCAAAGAAGGTGGGAGAATTTTTTCCCTTGAGAAGATTCAAGAATTATTTCAAGAACATAGTATATGGGCTACACAAAGTGTTAGGAAGTGATGGTGCAGAAGATTGTGTCTATAGTTCCTTGTTCTTGATGGCTTGTGATATACAAGACCCCCTCCACCATAAAGAATATGACTATTTGGCCTTTATCATGGACAACATGCACAATCAGCTTGTCAGTGCAAAGAAGGGACACATGAAAGGTTTTAAGTTCCAACATTACTCACTGTTGATGTACCTTATCCTATGTTAAAACATTGGTTACATCAACCAGGATTTCATTGATCAGATCTTAGATGAATTTGGTGAGTTACCTATGCAACTTTGGACGCGCATTTGGGATAAAAATTTCTATTATTGAAATGCACTTGTATTTTTAAACTTGTTTAGCTCTGTTATTATGAGGAAATTGGATCACACTTTCTTTAGGGCACCTAATGTTTTGAAGACCTTGCTTAGAACCTCATTTTTAGATGAAAAAACCAAATTAGATCATAACTGGGGGAGCATATTTTTGTTTAAGGAGTGCACGTTAATGAGACTATATGCATGCCCACATCCTCCCCATATTCTACCTAAATATATACCCCCTAGATTGGCCATTATTGAATTCTTTTGGCAATTTTTATTGATGAACAAAGAATTGATCCCTTCTTCTTTGCATAGATTGACATTTGTTTGTAGAACATTTAAGGTAGGAGAATTTGAAATTTAAAAAAATATATTTGAAGAGTTGAGTGAGTACCTAGGCCAATGCAAATTTTCTACCAGGCCTTACAAGATGTATGAGCTTGACAACTATATTACCAATGAGGTCAAGGCCATTAGGGGATACATTCTGCCTCCAAGCAAGCCAATCCCTATGGAGGATTTGATTGCCACCATAGTAGTAATAGGGGAGACTAATGAGCTACTAAGAAAATATGGTGAAATAAGGAAGGGAAAGGAAGCCATGAAAAGAACAAACCCTAATTTTAAAGGTTTTTACATAGAAATTCCCTACCTTGGCAACCTAAGAAAGATGGTAGATAATTTTAAACACATCATGTCACAAATGTCACATGAGCCAAAAGGAGAGGAAGCCACTATATATAGAGAATCCCTTGAGCCAGATGTATAGTTAGAGGCTAAGTTGGAGGAAGAACAACCATCAACTTCAACTTGGGTGCCAAAAGGAAATAAAAGGCAAAAGACAATGCAAATCCTAGAGAGGGTGGTAAGCAGAGCCTTACAATTAATGCTTAGGAATGATGAGTACTTTGCTGATATTATGAAAAATTATTGAACTTTAAGGGCTACAGAGGCAGGAAAATCCTCTATTGATCTTCAAATTGTAGTATCAAGATTGGATGACAAGCTCATTCAATCTAAAAAGTTCATGGAAGATGATGATTTTATCAAATCATCAAAGTTTAAAAGTCTTCTTTAAAAAATAAAACAAAATGAGCTCACATTGAGAATTATGCTAGGAGAAGATCCTAAGAAAAATAAGGAATTAGTTGATAAACTACTTACCTATGACCTAAAAAGTGAGACAATGACCCCTACAGAAGCTAGGGATTTAGTACATAGGAGTGGTACGATTTTGATACCCAATTGGGATATTGAGAAAGCTTTTATCCTTGATCAAATGAGAAGATAGGATAAAGCCAGTAGTTATGAAGCTAGTAGTAGTGAGAGGCTAAAAAGGGGGTCAAGATTTAATGTATATATAAAAACCCTAGCAATGTAGAGTGTCACCCCTAACAACAAAAAGCCCAGAATGATGGATATATAGGAAACTGCATAGGGTAACATGATTGTGTGAACATTGGAAAATACTACTGGGAAAGAAATCACTAGCCTATTTAAACACTTTGCTCTCATGAATGAGGTAAAGGTAGATGAAATTGAGGATAGGCTAGCTGCTATGTACAATGAATGTCTTGGTATCAAGAAATTGTATGAAGAAGAGCTCAAAATGAGCTATGTGCAAAAGTAGAGAATAGAAGAGTTAGAGGGGAAAATTCAAAGTTTAGAAGTAGAAGTAGTGTCCCTCAAATAGCAACTCAAGACTGTAGCTAAGGTAGAACATGCACCTAGGTAGGTGGAAGAAGAAAGACACACTATAGAGATAAAGGCCCAAATAGAGGAGATACCTATAGCGGTAATAGTGCTAGTGCCTTTGGTAAATGTAGAAACAGAGGCTCCTCAATCTAACAATGCAATGATGAAAAGTGTTATGATGAATTTACTAAGCCATAGAATAAGTAGTTTGAAGAGAATATCTCAAGATGCTTATAGTGCATTCATCAATCTATAATATATATAATAGGTATGCAATGATTCAATTGGATGCCTTGATTTAATTTTTTAACAATGGGGACCATATATGCAATTCTTTGATAGATTGATACCATTCTTAATGAAAAAGCCAAATCTCGTAGATAAACTTATTGTTGTAATGGAGGTTATGGACAAACTGAAAGATCTATTACAATTTTTCACAAGGAAACTAATAGCAATTCAAAGCAAAATGAAAGTATAGACAAGTGGCTTCTATTCTTTAATTCTTCCTATTCTTGATTATGATGGTAAAGTAAGGGATTTCAATGAATGGTCTAGTTCCTTTGACCATATTGTAGACTTTATATAGGTGGCATCTATTTTCCAAGGAGATATTAATGAGTGTGTTATCAATGAACTGATTGATACTCTATTCAAGATTGAAACTTAAATGAATAGGTTTACTATAGAAGAGAAAGTAATCACTGATGCTAGGTGGCAAAAATCTGTTGGTGAGTTAGCAACAACCAAGACATGCAAATGACCTACCAAAAGAGAAGTTGTTGTTTGGGAAGAAATTGCAAAAAGAAAAGCCTTACCAATAGGGAATAGTTAGAGAAAAGGACAAAGTTAAAGATTTTATGCTCCATCTGTCATCTGCAACTACTTTTGATTGTTTCTTTTTGAATTAAGGTGTCCAGAGATTTTTGAGAAAGGTTGTTATACTCATTGTTGTAAAAGAAAATTCATCAATCACAATTGCCCTTTTCTTGTTGCAACTCATGTTATATAAATGAGTTTTCAAGGCATTGTGAGGGTCCAAAATTTTGTATGTTTTCAATTTTCAAGAAAGTACAGTTGGTCCATTCATGTGTAGCTATTTTTGAGTTTACTTCCAGTCATGTACTTTTTTGATGACAAATAGAAATGACAGAATCAATACAAGTTTATGGGTTTTGTACTAAGTTTCTATTGGTTATTGTATTAATTAGCAAAAAGGATAATGCAACAGGGTATTTACACCATTTTTTGTCTCCATTTCATGAGTTTATTAATTTTGAGATCATTTGATTGAATGCATTTTGGATGGGTTGTATATTGGTTATATTGTTGCTTTTAATTCAATGGATTATGTAAATGCTTCAATAAATTAGTAGAATTCATAAGTTTATGAAGAGGATATCACATAAGAATGGAAATGGGTGATCATAGTTGATATATTCAATGACAAGTTAATTGAGCAAGATCTCTGGCCAATAAGTGACTCTTTGCTCCCAATGGACAAGGTACCGGTCATATAAATCAGAGATGATTGAGAGTAAATTCTACCTCTACATGTCAAAACAATTATAAATTCAAAGTCATCTTCATTCTATTTTGTTGAAGGTTGTAATGCTTGTCACTACTCATTTGCATTTAGTTTTTTGTGTCTTAGGTAGCTGCTATGTCCAGGAATACTTATAAACTCTAGGAGAATTATGACCAGATTTACTCATAGGGGATGCATATAAATTTGAGAGCATTAAATAAATTGGTAAAATATGTATGTGCCTAAGGGTAGAATATGAGAATTAGAATGAAACTAAGATAATTTTCATACAATAGTTTGCATGAGAATCATCCCTAGGTTTACCCACCTTGGTTTTATAGAGCCTAAAGAGTAGGAAACCAACCTTGGTTTTTTTGAAGTTAGGTCAAGATGATTTACTTACGTAATTGATTATAGGAATTGGCTAATCTTTAGGTTATGTGAGTGTTATCATCTTGGTATTGAGTATGTTCGATAGTTTCAAACACCAATAGTACTTTCTGGCTAGTCATCATCAAGCTCAATGGTTATGACATCCTCATGTTGAGGGATTTGAGGCTCTACCCTATTTATGATTTCATTAGGCACTTGTGTCATTATCTGATCGAAATTATCTAGGCACCTATTATATCTATCTAAGTAGGTTGCCTCATGGTAGAAACACTAAAATGATGGATTAGCTACCTTCATGGCTTCTTCAATTTTCATTATCTTGCTCCATCTTTAGGTTCTATCCCTACAAACCTCTATCTCAAAATAGTTCATTATGCAATATTCTTCCTAATTTGGTTTATTGCTAGGGAGGGTATATTTTCTCATTTGTTTTGGAGCATGCCTTACCAAATCATTTGGATCATAGGTCCTAGTAGGGGCTAAGGGAAGCTTGAACTCTCTCCTATTAAGAAGTCACATATCTTTGTGTTTCTTTCTACAAAAGAGAACCTTTTAATAGGAGGTCCTAAATATTCCTTATTTAACATAAGCATTTGCCAAAATAATTCTAATCATCCTAGCCTTTAAGGGATATACTTTGGCAATATATAAGGGGGTTGTGGACACCCAAAAACCCTTACAATTAAAATTTTTTCAAAGAGAAACAAACCAGCCCAATAATAACTAAGTATGCTATCCTCATTTGGGCAAGAAGATGGTTTTATAAATATTCTTACACCTCTAGGTACTCTTTCAATAATATCTAGTAACATGTTCGTAATAGGAAAAGCAAAGTCCTTGTAAAAGTCAATAACACTATCATAGGGATAAAACCTCTACCAAAAGTGATTCCACATCTATAGTGAGTTCTCTCCATTATCTTTAGTAGCTTTAATGAATTCCAGACTGATATTCCCTATGTTCTTGTATAGAATGATGTGCATTAACAATGAGTAGTGGAAGAATATGAAATTCCTAAATTATCCATTATGAGCTACCACAATTTCATCATGCATTCTATTGATGATGTACTCCACAAAATCATTCCCCACATTATGATTTGTGATGGGGATCAAAATTACATTCACATTTTGAGCACCATTCTAAACTTTTGAGTTCATTTTGAGCCTTATAAATGCATTTTCTTGCATATGCACCTGACTATCTTTTTAAGGTCTAAGAGGTATTTAATTTTTCTAACACCTTGAATCTAGTATTTTTATGCATTCTATAATGATAAAATGACATTCTAAGTGATTTTAGAAAGTTTCAATTCGATAAATGTTCAAATTTTGCATTTTCGCTTAGGTGTCAAACCACGATAGGAAGCCTAGTTTTCATTTGAGTATCTTGTACCCTGTTATGTTTCATGACTCATTAATTTTGGAGTATTTATTATGAATATCAAAGAGCCCATGTTTCAATTTTAATATCATTTTGATATGTTTTGACTAGGTCTTGAATCCCTCGAAGTTGGCTACTTATCTCTGACATGCTAATGCAAATTGCCTTGAATTTTGGGAGGCCTAGTTTGATTGACTGTAACTATGAAAAAATTGACCATACTAAGAAAATTCCCTTTTCACTCTATTATATAGGTCACACACTTTCTATTTTCTATATTTGAGCCTATGATGAATCTGTTTGATCAGTTTTCAAACATGATTCCAAATGCAACTTGTGAAATTTTACTAGTGTCAAGAAGTGCAAATTGATCAGTACCCTTGTTTAGGATATCATGTTGTTAAAAATATAATAGATGAGATTAAATGGTATGTACCATTGTGTTATACTCCAAAAATAATTCAACTATACCAATTTTTGAGGTATGACAAAAACTTGCCCTATTATTTGTAATGAGCCCAAACCAAATAATTATTTTCCCCTCATGACAATGAACTAAGTTCCCAATTTTAGTACCCTCAAGTATTTGTTTTCCCTATTTTCAAAGCAAAAACCAAGTACACTTTCCTATTTTCTAACATGTTGGTTTTCAGGTAGTTTCAAATAGGTAACTTTGATGGTGAATATATTTTGACCTAGGTGTCTTCATGATACAAAATCATATAGGGTTCAAGAAGGTGAAACAAAGTATCAATATTTTAGTTTTTAGAGCCTAGTTATATATTTTGGTTAGTATTAAAAGCTAGCCTATAGCCCATCTTGTCAGTTTGTCATGCCTAAAATTTATAGGACAAAACATAACAATTTTTTTTTTTCTAAAGTGAACTATATAAATAAATGAATACAAACCAATTTTTGCTATGAATACTCTATCAAACTATGAGATGTTTTGGAAATAATGACTCATGTTTCCTCAAACACATTCAGATGTTACTCATTTGGACATTGAGTTGGCAGTAATGTTTAACAACTTTTAGGAGCATTATTACTTTAACCAGGTCTTAGGTATCTTGGTTAGACTGATAGTGTTCTAGGGTAAAGTTTAGGGATATATTTTAGTTAGATGTTAGCATAGGAGGATTCTTCATTTCATAACTTATTTTATTTTATTTTGTTTTGTTTGATTTGAAATATAAACCAGGGTGTTGAACCTAAGCTAGCACAAGAAGCATACACACGACAACCAAAATGTTAACAAGCTAATGATTATTATTATATTATATTATATTATATATATAAAAGGGGTGGACATAATTAAGGTATACATGGGATTCTTTCAGGTGTAGATTGATTGGTTGCTACTTGCTATCCTCTATTTGAAGTTTGACCACTTGGTTCATCCTCATATCGAGATGACATGTCAACAAGTTACATAGGATAGATGTATCCTTATCTCATGAATATATTAGTGCATTCAAACTTGTCATTGCTTGTATATTTATAGGGTTAATTATTTTCATGATTATTATATTGTCCCATTAAATTTAACATCTTGTTAATGTTCATTATACAATGCATGCATATAGTTTCATTTCCTACTATAAGATGTCTTATATATTAAATAACACTAAATTTATATATACACATGTATGTAAAAGAAGAGTACATAAAAATCCATTAATAAACTTATTAAATAATAATTTACACTTTCCTACACTAACTATATGACCAACTTATCACCCAATTTAACTATGCCATCATGCCTTACTAAATTACAATTTTAGCTACCATCTTATTTAGTGCTAATTTTAACTATAAATTTAATTACTACTGAATTTAACAACTAATTTATTTATTAAATTTCTAACTCACTTCCTTACTACCTACCTTTTCTCTTTCCAATACTAAACTAAAATGACAACAATAACAACATAATTAACTTACTTCTAACATTTTAATCCTAACTTTATTAAATACACTTCTACTAATAACATGACAACCCCTATTTTCTAAAGCCCCTCATCCCTAAGATACCATGTTTTCCTACAACTCCTCTAATCCCTAACACCTACCCCTATCCCCTCTCTAGGTGACATCACCAAGCCCACGGAAACCTTACCAAGGTTGGTTGCACTTCCATGTTTCCAAGGTGGAGGCACCAAAAGAGAGGGAAGTCTTCCATTATGTCGGATCAAAAAGAAATGTTAAAACTTCTTCTCATGCACCAAAAAGGCCTTAGAAGGAGTATGAGGTGCCTAGTACATGATTTATTGACCATGTTAGCATAATACCAAAACCTTTTCCTTTCCATAGGCAATCAAGTCCTTCGAAAAGGTATGGGGAACACACATGTTTTGAAAGCACCACTTTTCTCCCTTTTAAAATAATGTGGGTGCCTAAGCGAAGGGTTTTGACTTATCTTAGAGTCAAATAATGTTCATTCAACTTAGGAAAGTTCCTAAAAAGATGGTTAAAATGGAATAGCACCTAGTGGGGACCACTATCCCTTGGGAAGTTGAAAACATGGTCTCTCCTCTCTTTGCAAAATGGGCGCCTAGGTGTATATTAGTTTATACATGTTTTAAGTTTTTTGTTTATTTATTGTATTTAAACTATGTTATGATTAGATCATATATGTCCCTTCTAAGGATCACATGACCTTTCTTGAGGAAAACTTGGGAGACATATTATTATTCAACTTATATTATAACCCCTAAATTTATAGGTTCCTAGTAGGAGTATCAAAGCATATTCTCTTATTAATTTATTGATTTGTATTAAAAGTGGATTTTATCTATTACTCATACAAATTATAGAGAGTTGGATACCCACCTATAGGTTTGTTTTCTTATGCATTTTCTTGGTGCTAAATTTCTACTTAGTCATTCACCTCTATTCAATGGCTAGGCTAGTAATCTTATATTTGGAAATATTTCTTTTTTTGATGTTGTCCTAACATTCTAACATATTTGCATAGATCAATGGAAAATATCAAATTTATTCTAAGGCTAACTATATTACATCTAATGCTTTTTGAAACAATATCAAATATGGACATTTAGATCAAATAGAGTCTCAAAAAAAAAATTGCTAATTCCCAATCCTTTTGTTTTTCTATGAAAGAAAATCTTAAAATGATATTTCTCCTTCAACTAATTAAATTATATAAAATTTCCTTTGCATGATCAACATAACTAAAGGAACTACAATTTCTTCATAGTATCTCATAGCTTGAAAATGAATACAAGTTCACATATACTTGATACTTTCCAATGTTCTTTAAATACAATGGATTCTTTAATTGAAATGATTTCTTTATACTATGCAACTATATTATCAATGAAATTCAAACCTTCATTGGTTGTTTATAAATGCACATCAAAAATATTAATACAATTTACATTTCTAACAGTCCATATAATGCCAACATGCAGCTCCAAATCACAACAACAGACAAGGTGGGGATCTCTCCATTTCTCATGTAATACACAAAAGATAGGTTATTTCCACCCATGATAAATCCAAGCTTCCTTTTCTTATGGATACAAAATAAAAAAGATGCAACAAGAACAAGAACCATGGAGGCTCACCTCCCACATTAGGCTTCTTATGGAGCCACCCACCGAGTAGGGGAAACAAGATTCAAATAGACTACACTCAAGCATCACCATTGCATGCAACCAAACATCACAATACATAAACAATTCCCTAAAGATTTAACATAATGACTCACCATTAGAATCATGAATATAGTGGGTGAAGGTGGGCTCTCTAAAGAGCAGAATGCCATATCCATATACATGTATATAGATTTGCAATTGCACAATGCCTCTTCAAGGCTTTCAAAATGCATCCTCCTCATCACATCAATACACTTATACCTCCATAATGCAAATTCCCCTTCAAGGCTATCAACAAGGCATATGGATTCAATGGAGCCCATACTCCATGAACAACAAAACCCTCTCCAAGAGGAGAATCTCTCAACTTCAATGTTGAGCCCAACTAACCCCTTCATCCAAGGCTTCTCTTCCCTCCCAAGGGTAAGTGAAGCCTTCACACCCATGAAAAAATTCAAGACTCAAACAAAATAAGTAGATCAAGGAAGAAAACCAAGAAAATGTATGAACACAATGCACAACCACAACACAACACAAGAACTATAATATAATACTTGTAGGTTCGTTATGCAATGCTAAAACAAAATGGTCATGGTTTGAGCATCAACCTTGGTCCAAGCTAATGGCAATGCTAGTTGATGAAGAGCTCCCTTAGCCTCCCTTCCAAACCCTAACTGTCTCAAAACCTAGAGAGTGGATGAACACCCCATAGTTTGTCCAAGACTCTCTAAAAGGGCCTTTCCACTAACTATTTTAGAAAAAACACCAAGCCACTTCCTCTTACAAACTTCTCTCCCCCAAAGTTTTATATTTTTAACTTAGTACAAACATGGGAAAGAGCTCATGTGACAATTCCATTTTAGAATTAATGGAAGAAGGCATTGGTAAAGGGCCCCCTTAGGCTATCTAGGCACTATCATGGTCAAAATTAGGTCCCTAACATGTTATCCTATCATATGAGTAGTTCATTTTCACATAAAAGACACTTTGGGACCACCTAATGACCCCTCAAAACCCTAATCAAGTCTAAATTCGAATTTCCTTTGATTGTGACTCATCCTATCCCTAGTCAAGCAGAGCCTCTATACTCTTCCTTCTCCTAGATGTCTCCCTCTTTGACATCCTTCAAACTACTTCATAGATTTGGCTCTTTAGTAGCAATAGTATCAGCAACTTGTTGCTTCTTGGTCTATGACTTCTTAAATAGAAGTCTTGGAGTGCCTTTTCCTACTCAATTCTTCCATTCTTTAATTTTTATTTGCATGGATTAGGTAGGATTTATTGCATCTAATCCATATTTCTTTTCCTCTAGAAACTTGTTGAATAATCCTTTAGAATTCACTCAAAAATAGTTTACATAGGTTCTATGCCACCAACTCATTATCCTTATCTTCCAACTCATTCACAAAATTTAATGTAACCACTATGTCAGCTCATATTTGGTGAATCTTTGTCATTTGAAATAATATAGTAGCTCGACACTATTGAAATACTGGTGCTCAACACATATTGTGTTACTCGACATCAACTATTTTTTTCCCGATACTCGGCACCTCAAGATCACTTGGTACCAACTAAAATTTTTCTAATGCTTAGCACCTAATCTTCACTTGGCACATGAAGATCACTCAGAACACTCTAAAATTTCCTATTACTCAGCTTCTACTGAGAATTTTCTTGGCTTCAACTAACTTTCTTGGCACCCACTAATGATCTTACTTTAAGCTTTGCATTCTACCTTGTTACAACTTCTTCCTCCAATGTTTCTAAGTGTGACCAACCTCTATATCCTTGATTATGTCATCAATACATCATTTAACCATTGTCTTAATTGATCCTAGCACTTTGTTGGTGTTTGAAAATGCTAGAGGGTTTTCAATTATCCCCATGAGAAGATGACACATCTAGGGGTAGCTAACTCCCATTATCAACATATCATTTCAAACACAGGGCCAACTATAAGGCATGACCCTTCTTCTACTTCAAGCTTTGTTAAACCTAGGTGGGTAGACCTGAGATTCAATTAATATCATACCAGTGCAAAACATGTCCCTCAATCTATTAAGAAAATTGAGACCCCTTATATCTCTTAAAGACTTAATGCAATAACAGAGATCTACAATAGCTAAATGAAAATCTATGGAATGCACAAGCTGAGTGAGGGTTTGACCATTTTAGCTCTTCAACATAAAATGTAAAGATAATTTGAATTTTATTTGATTTTATGTGGGTGGGGGAAGTGGATGAAAATCAAGTATGAATAAACAACTTAATGACCCTGTATCTGATCAGTGCCTGATCCATTGGGCAAACTTATGAATCTCCCTCATGCATTTTAAATATCTAATACTGATTTATATATTCAGATATATGATCTATCCATTTACCTTGTAAATAGACATCAATATTCAACTTAAATCTCATTCTTACCTAAGATCCTTCTCAGTAAATCTGTAACCCTATTGAATCTATAAAGCATTTACACAACTCTTTGAATTATCAGCAGTAATGAAACAACATACAACCTTAAAGGATTGCAACTATGACCTAGGCTCTTCATTCAAAGATCATAAAACATTACAACTTACTGAAAATGGAGACAAGATTCAAACTAAAACTCACATTTTCTATTCTTTGTATTGATTTCCTTGAAATAATACATGAAAATGCAGGAAATCAACTCACAAGCTACCTAATAAACCAGACTGTATAATAACAAATGATGTCATACAAGAGAGAAATTGGCGAGAGTGAGAAGCTGATGGGATGGGAAGGGGGTATCATAGCCAAAGCAAAGCTTCATGTTCTGGAACCAACACATCCCAATTCTTCCATTTAGAATTCATCAATTCCAAGGCCAATTCTACTAAGTGTTTCCATTCTAGAGACTTCCCAAATTTTCCAACCCCTACAATGGAAGATAAATAGAAAGATATAGACAAAGGTGAATTCTTAGATCTGATATGCAACTGACATCTGTCCACTTGAAATTCCCTCTCTTAGTAACTGAACAACCTCTTTCTTCTCTCCTCAACTGGTGAATGAAATCTTCAATTAGTTATGGCTCCAAAAGCATCAAATATTTCAAACTATGATTGAATAAACAACTGATTTGATTCTTTATTTTTACTCATGGTGAAAATGAAAATTAGTTTAAAATTTGACTTCTAAAAGCCAAGAAAATCTTCTGGAACTGATTTTCTTTACATTTAGACTTTACCAAGCCTTCCAAACTGCTCTGGAACCCACTTTGATGCTCTGTGATGAAAACAAATCATTGCACTAAGAATACCCCAAAAATTATAAAATTTCTTATAGACTGAATCAGTGCAAAATCTAACTCCATATTCAAAAAATTTAGCTTCTCCTAGTTTCGATAGTATACTGCACTACCTATTTTGGATAAAAAATGCCCCTGATATGGTCATTTGAAAAATTGGTCTTGGACTATGGCTTTGCATTTAAAAAAAATTAAAAATTAAAAAAAATTATATACTTTGAACTATATAAAAATTCTAAGAATTTGAAAATTTTCATTTAAACAAATCATGCATTGATCCTCACTGAATTTTCACTTTATTCTTCTCTTTCAATTTGAAGATGACATGTGTTGAAATCTAACTGACTGTGCAAGATTTAAGATATTTTAAATTAACTAATATTTTAATATTAATTAATTTTCTTAATTTCCTTCATCTCTGATAGCACTAAAAATTTTCAATCTTTATGCTCATACATGGTGAATTTCCTTTATGCTCACATGGGGAATCACATTCTGAGCGTGAGATCGGGGTTCTTTAAATTTTCATTTCCGTTCTTAAGCTCAAGCATATCCTTAGGCCTCTTCAAAATTTGACTTACACTCTTATGAGCATGCTTGCCTTAGCATATGATCAGAGCTCCTTACTATAAGATATGTAAAATGCATGAGGGAGATTCATAAGTTTGCCCAATGGATAAGGCACTAATCAGATATAGGGTCATTAAGTTGTTGATTCATACTTGATTTTCATCCACTTTCCACCACCCACATAAAATCAAATCAAATTCAAATCATCTTTACATTTTATGTTGAAGAGCTAGAATGGTCAAACCCTCACTCAGCTTGTGCATTCCATAGATTTTCATTCAGCTATTGTAGATCTCTATTATTGCATTAAGTCTTTAGGAGATATAAGGGGTTTCAATCTGCTTAATAGATTTAGTGATATGTTTTACACTGGTATGGTATCAATTGAATCTAAGGTCTACCTTCTTAGGTTTAGTAGAGCCTGAAGTAGAAGAAGGGTCATGCCTTATAGTTGGCCCTATGTCTAAAATGATATGTTGAAAATGGGAGTTAGCTACCCCTAGATGTGTCATCTTCTCATGGGGATAATTAAAAACCCTCCACCATTTTCAAACATCAACACACTTCATTACAACATCATAACTCAACATTTCCCTTAGGTCCTCTTGTTACATCTTGTTGATCAAATCCTCTTCATCAATCAACTAAGTGATGGTACTTGGATCTTATAAGCAAATGCCATCCCTACAAATAGCAAGTTTGACATCAATGACAAAACAATGACTGAAAAAAAAAATCTTCCTCCTTTGCAAAAATCTCCCTCTTTGATCTTCAACAATGAGTTTTTTAATTAGATTTCCAACAATCTCCCTCTTTAGCATTGATGGAAAACCAAACTAATCAACCGTCAAACTAAACTATTCAGCTAAATGCTAGCTAGATTAGAATGGTAAGTTAAATGCGAAAAAGTAAATTGTAACTTCACATCTACTTCTACTATTCTAATTTCATAATTTTAGATTCTCTTCTACCACCTTATTCTTTGATTCATATTGCTCATCTTTTGTTGTTCTAATCAAAATCTCCCTCTATCTTCATTTGATCAATATCTCACAACTTCTCCTGTTGATCTTTTTTGTTGTTGATTAGTTTCAAACATCTTCTCCTTCTTTGACAATAATGCTAAAGAAATATTAGCATCTTAATAAGTAGGTGTAGCTCTTATAGGTTCATTCAATTTCTCCCTCTATCACATTACTTGTGACTAATTTGGAATTTCAACACATCAACTACTTTAGGCATGAATCCTAAAGTAAACATCCTCTACACCAATGTGTAATATCTTCAACATTCAATTCATTTGATGCAGGGTAGTCTTTCTTTTGCTTTAGGTAGCCTTAGGTAGGGGTATTACCCCTAACTTACCTCTAAGATACTCAAAGGCATCTTTTGGTAGTGCTTTCATGAAGATATTAGCAATTTGTTCCTTTGAGCTAACATACTCCATCTTCACTTGTTTGTCTTCCACCAACTCTCTTACATAGTGATACTTGATTGCAATATGCTTGGTTTTAGCATGCATAAATAGATTCTTTGATATATAGATAGCACTTGTATTATCACAATAAAGTATCATAGGCTTAGTTACTTCTTCCTTCATACCTTGCAACAAATGTTTGATCCATACAATATTGGTACAGTTTATTGTAGCTACCACATATTCAGCTTTAGTAGTGGATTGTGAGGTGCAACTTTGCTTTTTGTTGGTCCATCTAATCAACCTCTTTCCTAAAAAAAGTGCTCCTCCACTGGTGCTTTTTCTATCATCAATGTTACCTCCCCAATCTGCATCAGTGTAGGCTCTCAGTTCAAATTTCTCACTCCTTTTGTAGTACAAACCAAAGCCATCAGTTCCTTTCAGGTATCTCAATATTCTCTTCATTTCCATTAAGTGAGTTTCTCTTGGATTAGCAAAAAATCTTGCTACTATTCCAATAGCTAATGTAATGTTTGGTCTACTATGTACAACATATTGTAGCTTTCCAATCATTGACCTATACAATGTCTAATTTACTTCAGCAGACTCATCATTCTTGGATAGATTATGTCTAGTTGCCATTGGTGTGCTAACTGGTTTTGAATTTTCTAACTCAATTTTTTTGAGTATTTCCTTGATGTATTTGGATTGGGTCACAAATATTCTTGGTTTCAAAAAATGTACTTGTAATCCAACAAAGAATTTAATTTCTCCAAATATTGACATCTCAAATTCATGCTTCATTTCATTAGCAAAATCTTTTTATAAAACATCTTTTCCTCCAAATATTATATCATCAACAAATATTTTTGATATCAAAATGTCTTTACCCTTTTCAACTTTGATGTACAAGTTGTCATTGTCATCTATTCTCTCAAATCCTATCTTCATAAGATATGCGTGCAACCTCTCATTCCATGATCGAGGCACTTGCTTCAATCCATAAAGTGCTTTGTGTAGTTTTCAGACCATGTCCTTATTCTTCTCATCAACAAATCCCTTTGGTTGTTCTATGTAAACTTACTCTTCCAGTATACCATTCAAAAAATTAGACTTCATATCAATTTGGTACACTTTCAAACCTTTGTATGCAATATATGCAAGTAATGTTCTTACTCCTTCCATTCTTGCAATAGGGGAAAATGTTTCCCCATAATCCAATCCTCTTCTTGTGCATAGCCCTTGCAAACTAGTCTAGCTTTGTTTCTAAACAACCATTTGGTACCAATCACATTCTTATTAGCTAGTCTAGAAACTAGATACCATGTTTTGTTTTTCTTAATCTGATCTATTTCCTCTTCCATGGCTTTATACCAATCATCATCTTATAGTGCATCTTTCACTACTTTAGGTTCAACCTTTCTTAATAGACATGATTCACTCTTGAGTCTATTCATTGTCATTGGTCTTGCATCCTTCTCACTAATGATTTGATCTATAGGTTCTAGCACAATCAATCATTAACCTATTCCTCCTTTTAGTAATACTATTATGTGATGGAGTTTTTGGTGTTTATGTTTGTCTTTTGATACCTTTGTCATTGTAGAATATTTCAAACTCTCTTGATATGAACTCACCTCCTCTATCTGACCTTAGGCATTTCAAAGTCTTTCCTATTTCCTTCTCAACTCTGGCCAAATACCACTTAAACATTTGAAATGCATCATTTTTTTGTTTTAAGAACATAATAGTCATCATCCTAGAGTAGTCATTTATAAATAGCATTATGTATCTATCTCCTAGGTAGCTTTGCACTTCTATTAGGTCACATAAGTCCATATGTACTAACTCTAGTACTTCATTGGAAGTGTATTTTTTGATTTTGAAACTAGGCTTAGTCATCTTCCCTAGTTGACATTGTTTACACATTGTGTTTTTAGGTTTCTTCAACTTGGGCAATCCTCTGACTTTCTTTTTCTTGATGATACTAATCAAATTATCAAAATTAACATGACACAACCTTTTATGCCACAACCACACATCATCAAGTCTAATAAAAAGACATGTTGCATCTTACATATCTAGCTAAAATAGATCACTCCTAGTTTTTTCACCTTTTTCTATTAGATTTCCATCAGTGTCATAGATCTTGGCAGTTTTGTTTCTAAATTCAACTTTGCAACCTACATTGCCTAATTATGATACACTCAACAAGTTGTAGTTCAATCCTTCAACATAATATGAATTATCACATAAAATTTTCTTTATGAATTTGATAGAGCCTTTTCCTTTGATTTTACATGGGGCATCATTACCAAATCTAACACTATTTCCATCATATTGAGTAAAGGTAATGAACTTATTTTTATCTCTTGTCATGTGATGTGAGAATCCACTGTCTATGGTCCACTTGTCATTCTTATTCACACAAGCAACCAATACTATTGCTGCATCTTCATCTAATTCATCCTTCATGGCTACATAGACTACTTCTTCATCATTTTGATCAGAGTCTTCTTAAACAATGTAGCATCTCTTGCCTTTCTCCTTGTAATCTTTCCTATCATCTTCTTTCTTGTTCCTATACTTGTTTCCTTCTTTGTAGTTCTTCCTCTATGGACATCTTTCAACTATATGACCTACTTCATTGCAATTGAAACATATGATAAGGAGATTACCTTTGAATTTTCCCTTACCTCTATGGAATCTCCTAACTAGTAGTGCTTCTAACTATTCCACATCTTCCTCATCTGTGCCGCTATCACTGGATGCATGTTTTCATTTTCTTCTATTCTTGCTTGATGTGTCATCCTCAATGTCTTTTATTGTCATCTTGGCCTTGAAAGAAAATTCAAGGTTCTCAAGTCTGTAATTGTCAAAATTTGATAGCTAAAATGTAGTAAGTCTTCTCACTATTCCTTCAAAGGTTAGTGTGTTCCCTTGTACACACCTCAGCTCTTGGATGGCTGAAACTCTAATAGCATAGATAGGAATCAAAGTTCTTAAGTATTTGTTGATGGTTGTTTCTTCTTCCAATTGTCCACCTAGACTTTTTATTGCACTTACTACTTCTTTCATTCTTGCAGCATACTGAGCAGCATTGTCACCTTCCTCCATCTTCATGTCATCAAACTTTCCTCTTAGGCTTTCTCTTTTTGCTCTCTAGACATTTTGATCTCCTCCATACATTTTGGATAATTTTTTTCACATTTTCAATGCAATGTCATAGTCCTTGATGTCATCATATTCAGCATAGTTAAGTGTAGAGGCAATCTCCAACATTGCTTGATTGTGCTCCTTTTTGTTCAAATCATTTGCAGTGAGAGGTCCTACTGGAGTTACATGTTTTGTTCTAATTAAGGTTTGTGCATAGTCACCTATTGATCCAAGGTGAAATTTCATTAGACTCTTCCATGCAACAAAGTTGTCTTTGTTGAGCTTGAGAACTTCTCTTTTAGACATCTTGATCTTCCTGCTTCTAGTAACTTGAAACTAAATCAGCAGATGGCTTTGATACCAATTGTTAGAATTTATTTAGAATAACTGAGAGGTGGGGGAGTGAATTGGTTATTCAAGGTCCAAATGTCCCATTCAAACAATGAGCCCAAACAATCATTGATTCAACCTTTAACTTTTCTAATCAACAAGTCACTATAAATCAACATGCAAGCATAACACATAAGAAATCAACACATAACATAGTGATTTATGTGGAAACCCAATTTGGGAAAACCACTAGTAACATGCTACTCAATTCTCACTCTTATAAAGTTATGCCCTATGAAAGGCCTACCTTGTTAAATTCTTACAACACACTATCAAATGTGACCTTGCTAGAGGATTTAACCACCCTATTAGAAGTGTGCCTAGTTAGAGGACTTTAGCACATTCACTTGGAATGCTACCTTGTTAAAGGATTTACAAATGGCTATTAGGCCAACTTAAGTCCATAGAATTTTTAGATCTAATACAATTACTAGAGAGTATTAAAAAATCTTGACTTGGCTACAACATACAACGTATCTTGCCGATCTCAAATCAATTCTTAGCTCATACCCTTGCCTAGCCTTCAATCTCTACAATTTTGATAGCTTTCCCTCCTTTCAAACTTAGCCTTCTGGAGTCTCCATGCTAAATGTACTAGTGAAATCATCTCTTCATGACCACTTATAGAAGCAAAGCCTCTTTTCTCTTCCTTCTCCTAGATGTCTTCCTCTTTGACACCCTTCAAACTACTTCACAGATTTAGCTCTTTAGCAACAATAGTATTGGTAGCTCTTTGCTTCTTGGTCTATGAATTCTTAAATAGAAGTCTTGGAGTACATTTTCCCACTTGATTCTTCCATTATTTATTTTTGATTCACATGGATTAGGTAGGATTCATTGCATCTAACCCATATTTTATTTCTGATAGAAACTTCTTGAATAATCCTTTAGAATTTTCTCAAAAATAGTTTACATAGGATTCTATGCCACTAACTCATCATCCTTATCTTCCAAATAATTCACAAAATTCAATGTAACCATTATGTCAGCTTAGATTTGGTGAATCTTTGTTAGTTTAAATAATACAATAGCTTGGCACTATTGAAACACTGGTGCTCGACACATACTATGTTACTCGGCATCAACTATGCTTTCCTAATGCTCAACACCTGAAGATCACTCGACACCAACTAAATTTTTTTTTGATGCTCGACACTGATCTTCACTTAGTTTATGGAGATCACTTGAAACACTCTTTAATTTCTTGTTACTAGACTTCTACTAAGAACTTTCTTGGCTTCAACTAACTTTCTTGGCACCCACTAATAATCTTAGTTTAAGCTTTGCATTCTACCTTGCCATAACTTCTTCCTTCAATGTTTCTAAGTATGACCGACCTTTGTATCCTTGAGTATGTCATCAATATATCATTTAACCATTGTCTTAACTAATCCTTGCACTTCATTACAACATCATAACTCAACCTTTCCCTTAGGTTCTCTTGTTACATCTTGTTGATCAAATCCTCTTCATCAATCAACTAAGTGATTGTACTTGGATCTTATAAGCAAATGTCATCCCTACAAATAGCAGGTTTGACATCAATGATAAAATAATGATTGAAAATAAAAATCTTCCTCCTTTGTAACAATCTCCCTCTTTGATCTTCAACAATGATATTTTTAATCATATTTTAAACATTTAACACTTTGCATGACATCATACTCCATTTTCTATCACAATGACGAAATGTTGAATCTACATTGCTAAATCAACCAACACAAAAATTAGTTTTGATTTCATAGCTTAGATCAAAACCACCAAAATTTAATCATCACAACTAGTATACTTGATTCAATTAAATATACTTTAATTACTAACACTATCTAGTTATCATTATGAGATATTACCTGGTAAGGCATATGTCTCTGAAATCACTAATGTCAGGAAATCAGGATGGTTTCATAATCATGTCTGCATAGGTTAAAACTTATTCATTAGGTAAACCTATTATATCTATTAGTCATTATACTATATTTTCATCTTAATCATCATTCACTATAGCCTCTCCGCCTACTATTGATTGTACAAAAATTGACTTGTTATATTTACATCATGTCGAGCTCTACTAAGTAAGCCTTTATCTAAATTGATAACAATTTTTGTCTATAATTATTATTAGTACTCAAAAGGGTAGGTGTTAATTCATCTTTTCACAAAGGTCTCCTAAAACAACCATCCTAATAGATCATAACATACTATCAACCCATTGGTACAATTTTCTAATTGTAGAAGTTGATGAAAGCCAACATCAAAGCTCACCAAGATCACTTGCATGCAAATAACCTATTGAAAAGAAACCAAAGAAGGAAAGGTAGGGCTTGGAGAATCTTAATGGTGTGAGAGAAATTATATTGCAACAATGAAAAATAAAATTCCTATACAAAAATAAAATGGGAGAGCTTGTTTATAAAGGCCTCTAGGAATCTTGTAGAACAAGCTAGGAAGTGCTAGGAGATAAGGTTGACAACTAAGCATACATCCACAAAAGGTGGATTATCCTCCATGTAGGTGAGAAGATAAGTATGACTAGATAGGAATAAACTCTCATGTTATCAAAAAATCCTAGATGATAACTAATAACTAAATGTACTTATCTAAGTTTACTTAAGTAAAGTGTAAATAATAATTATTTACTCTAACACCCCCTTAAGTGCAACTTAGGGGAATGCACTTAAGCTTACAAAAGCTAAGATGAAATGTAGAATAGGTCCCAACAACAAGGCCAATAAAGGTACCCATGTACAAATGCAAAGAAATCCAACCTCTAAAAATGGGGAAAGAGGGAAAACCTCATGGGAAAAACCCTACCCCAAAAAGAGGGAAGTACAAACATGCTAAAAATATATGAAGGAAGGCCTCAACAAGACCCCCCTAAGGAAAACTTCCACAACCCCAAGCATAGACCACAATGGAAGATAATGTGGTGATGCAAAAGGTTTAGTGAAGATGTCAACAACCTGCACATCAGTAAGAATGTACTCCAATGAGGTAACACCATCCTAAATCAACTGATAGATGAAGTGCATATGTATCTTAATGTGTTTAGTGCATTGATGCTCCACATGGTTGCAAGAAATGTGAATGGAACTCTAGTTATTGCACCACAAAATAGTGGGATGATTTGGAGTAAAACCAAACTCAGTCATCAACTATCTAAGCCATAAAATCTCCTAACTAGCAAGTACTACTGCTTGATACTTAGCCTCTATAGATGAAAGTGCATGACCATGTGATAGGACCAAAGTCAAGAGAAAACACAGAGCTTGAAGTAGACTTTTGATCATCAACATCACTGGCCCAATCTGAGTCAGTGTAGCCAACAATGTGAGGAGTCCCCAATGTATAATGAATTCCATACATAAGTGTGCCTTTAATATATCTCAAAATATTCTTGGTAGCTTGCTAGTGACTCTCATGAGGACCCTAGGAAAATTGAGAGACAAGGCCAACTGCAAAGGAGAGATCAGGACAAGTGTGTGTCAAGTACAACAAGCTACCAACTAACTATTGATAAAAAGTAGCATACACTAAAGATGAAGAGTAGACACCCGACTAAAAAGGTGTTGAAGTAGGCTTACAATAAAGCATGTCAAAGCATCAAAGCATGTCAAAAGCATACTTCTACTGATAAAAAAATCCTAGTACAAGAATAAACAATCTAGAGACCAAGAAAAAAGTGTAGCAAACCAAGATCGATCATCTCAAACTGGTCCATCAATGCATGCTTAACATTCTGAAGCATAGAGGATGATCTACCCATGAGGATAAGATCATGAACATATAGGACAAGAATCAAAATCTCATCTCAAAGACGTTGAATGTACACTGTAGCATTAGAATGGTAGTGGGTGAAGCCTATAGAAAGTAAAAAAGAGTCCATCTTCTTATACCAAGCTTGAGGGGCCTATTTGAGACCATATAATGAGTGTCAAAGTCTACAAACTAGGGAGAAATCCTATACAAATCTCAAAGGCTACTCCATGTAGATATCCTTAGTGAGATCACCATGTAGGAAGGAACTCTTCACATCCATCTAAAAAAAGGCCATCCCTATGAAGCTACAAGGGATAAGACAAGGCAGATAGAATTTATCTTGGCGATAGAGGCAAATCTCTCGGTGTAGTCAACACCCTCAACCTATAGAAAACCCTTTGCAACAAGACAAGCCTTGTGTTTATCAATCAAACAATCAACAACATACTTAGTATGATAGATCCATTTGCATCACACTAGCCTTTTTCCCTTAGGGAGAGGACAAAGATCCCAAGTATGATTCTTCATCAAAGAAGAATACTCCTACATTGCACTGTCCCACTTAGAATTGACTATCACTACTTCAAATATCTAAGGATCATCACAAATAGCATGACTAAGAAGGCTAGAACTTGTAGTATGAGAATGGGTGCGATAGGAAGTGGAAGGGTCACTAGCTAGAGATCTTACAGCCTCAACTATAGCTCGAGCCCATTTAGGCATCTAGAGAGGATCTTGTGGTGGAGGTAAATGGGGATTACCAAGATCATCATCATCATCATCCATGAAATAGACTGGAAAAGAGAAGAAAGTAGTAGGCACTGGAGGTGGGGTACGGTCTGGAAGAAGGCTCTCATCAAACTAAACATCTTGTTGAAATAAGACCTCCCTAGAACCAGGACCAAATAACCTGTAAGCCTTATCATCCTCCTAGTATCTAACAAAAATGAGTGGTCAGCTCTTCCATTCCATTTCTTTCCTCTAAGAATTAGGTATAAATTCCCATGTTGTACTCCCAAAAACTTAGAATGATGATACATTAGGCTTGACATGAGACCAAGCCTCCTTAGGAGTCATATGTCAAACTACCTTATCAGCCATCTGATTCTGAATATAATTGGCACAATTGATTGCCTCTACCCAAAAATGTGAATCCATGGACCTAAACTAAATCATACAATTAGCCATCTCCCAAAGTGTTATATTCTTTCTCTTGGACAATCCATTCTACTAAGGGGTGTAGGGCATTGAAAACTGATGTTGAAGACCATGTTTAGAGCAAAAATCCTTGAAAGCTTGGTTCATGTACTCCCCCCATTGTCCCTACGTATCTATCAAATAGAAAGACCAAACTACTTCTCAAAAAATGTCTTAAAGACTCAAAATGAATAAAAGACATCAAACTTGTACTTCAAAAAGTACACCCATGTATGTCTGGAGAAGTCATCAATGAATGTAAGCACATATTTGGCACCAAAAAAAGAAGTACGAAATGACATGAGGTCACTATGAATCAACTCCAAAGGTGCCAAAGCATGAGTGACTCATCCATGTGGAAAAGAACCCCTATGTTGCTTGTAAAGTGTACATCCCTAACAAACACCATCTGTATAGGAAATCTAGGGAAGCCTAAGAATAAGTTCTTTTGTGGTCATCTACTAAAGATATCTATAATTAACATGGCCAAAATGCTCATGCCAAAGTCTACTTACTGAATTTGCATGTGCAACAAGACATGAACCTATGTCATCAAAAGACTCAAATACATCAAATCTATAGAGGCATGATGTAGATTCAACATTCCCAGTAGCCACAATCATCTCAGATTCATGTAAGTCCTAGATAACCACATCATGTGGTGAGAACTCAATCGTCTTAGAAGAGCCAAAGTGGAAAATTTGACAGATGGAAAATAGGTTCATCAAAATGTCAAGGACATAAAGAACATCCTAAAGAGAGCCCTTGGCTAGTGCAACAAAACCAAAACCCATAACTAAAAGTTTTGATGAGTTCCTAATAGCAATCTATGACGTAACATAAGGAGCAAGTGAAGTGAGCAATTGTGGAGTGTTTTTCATATGGTGATAGGCATCAGAATCAAGAATCCAAGTAAACACGGAGTTGTAGCTCGAGTAGAAAGAGCATGAACTTTCCCTATAGGGGGGATTAAGATTTAGGAGCAAAAATATGATGCTCCTTCATGGCTTCCTCTAAAGCCACCAAATGCTTCCAACGCCTAGAAATGGTATGTCCATCCTTGCCACAAAAACTATAGGTCTCACTTCATTTCTTCTTGGTCTTGGAGGTAGACTCAGTAGACTTCAGAGAATCTTTACCCTTTGGAGGGTTAGCTAGAGGTGTAGGATCAATTTTTGGTGTATCTTTCTCTAATTTGGTTTTCTTCTTTGATTTCTCTTTAGAATATTGAGAAACCAATGCTTGGCTAGAAGAGCTAATGACATCCACCTATTGGATCTTCACCTGTTCCCATGTCAACTGATCACAAAATGTCTCATATGAGGGAATCTAGTGTCTATCACCCAAGGCATCCATACTAGATTAGAAAGTGGAAGAGAAGATCTAATTCTGTCCTTGCAACTTTGAGAGTATAAACAAGATACACTCATCATCTGTCTTGGTTTTCTCACATCCCTGTAAAATTGTATGTAGAGATTTGAACCTCATCAAGAAGTCTTCAATAGTGGGGAAGCTAGCTAGTGTCAAAGAGGTCAAACCTACATCAATATGAAGTTCTTGAAACTCATTCACTATGCCAAATAAGATTTAGAATTTGTTCCAAATAGCCTATGGAATGGTCAAACCTTCCAAGTGAAACAATAAACTATCTAAGATGTTCAGTCCAATCAAGCCCATGGCTTCATCCATTTTGTTCCTATGTTGAAGGACTTCAAAAGGGCACTATAGAATAGGTTGGTTTGCATTTAGACATGACCATAAGCTTCTTGACATGAGAAGCCTAGTCATTTGTGTTTTCCAGGTGTGATAGTTGTGTGGCATGAGCCGGGTCACAAAAGGATCCGACATTAAGAGAAGAAGATGAAAGTAGAAGGGTCCTATTCTAAAGTAAATTATAAAAAAGAAAATGCCCCCCACAACATGTAATAATATCCCTCAAATACCAAAGAAAAAACTATAGAAAGCTCAAAAATTAAGAAAAGAACCTAGATTCTGGATGTAGAGAAGGAGGAAACAGAAGCCTCTACTTTAACACAAAAAATGAAAGCTCAACCAAACTTTGAATGAAATGAAACCAACATCATTTCTCTATCTTTGAACTAGCTTTCCAGCTCTTTTTTGGATCATAAAAAAGACCTTAGTATGCTCAAGTTATGGCCAAAAAACCAACTGTTGCTCCAAAAGACAAGTTCATTGGAAAATGACAGACATGGCAAAAATTTGATGGTCATACGACCATCAATAGGATGTTGACAAAAAAAATCCAACCATTAGAATGCTGATGTTAGCATCCAAAAGATGACATCATCCTTTTGAAAAGTGATGTCAGTAGGGGGCCAGGTTGGATGATGTAAGCTTGCCACAAAAGATGTCACTATACAAAAGTTGACATAATTGACTAGAATGCTGACATGGGTAGGCCAAAATGCTAACATAATCTATCTAAAAGTGACATCACACCTGATTTCATGCCTGCATAGAGGTGGTTAGTGGTGTCATTGGCAGAGGTTGTGTATGAGCTAAGGAAGGAGGTGGTTTCATGGTGGCAAGTGGTTGGCTGGCAGTGGGGTGATAGCCTTAGAGTGGCAGTTGTGCTACGTCGATGTTCTTAATAGAGGTAGTGCTTGGGCCATGCACTAGCCATGTAGTGGTGGTGTCATGGTGGCAGAGTGATGGCCACTAGGCAGTGGTCATTCTAAATTTTTTTAAATTTTTTTTTGCAATAAATGCATCTGTATGGCTTGCTAGGGGGTAATTTTTTTTTTCTAATACTACAATAGCTGAAAATCAAAAGTTTTATATGGATTTTGATTGTAACAGGCCTTTTGAGCACAATGACAACATCTGTTTAGGCCCAAAGTGCCCCCAAAAAGTTCTCTTCCTCCTAATTGATGAAAAAAAAACTAGAGTTTGTGTCTTTGAATTGTGACTTCAAAAATCCTTCAAAGTAGGAAGCAATAGTGAGGCTTTGATACCATGTAGAAGTTGATGAAAGAAAACTTCATAGCTCACCAAGATCACCTGCATGCAAATAAATTGCTAAAGAGAAATCAAAGAAGGAAAGGTAGGTCTTGGAGAATCTCAACGATGTGAGAGAAATTATATTGCAACAATGAAAAATGAAATTGCTATATAAAAATATAATGGGAGAGCCTGTTTATAAAGGCCTCTAGGAAGCTTGTAGAATAAGCTAGAAAACACTAAGAGCTAAGGTTGACAACTAAGCATATGTCCAAGAAAGGTGGATTATCCTCCATGTAGGTGAGAAGATAAGTATGACTTGATAGGAACAAATTCTCATGTTATCAACAACTCCTAGATGACAACTAATAACTAAATGTATTTATCTAAGCAAGCTTAAGTAAAGTGTAAATAATAATAATTTACTCTAGCAATAACATCTCAAGTCTTTATTCCATAGGGTCTTAGCTTACCAACTTGATAAAATTTCAAATATGATACTTATGACAATAATGACTACAATGTAAATTAGTCTCAGTTAAAATCTCAAGTACAATATCAATAAGAAGGATGCCAATCATGACATACCTAAATCTTGGAGCCTACTTTTCATCATTATATCATAAAGTGTATGGTAACAATCTATAATTCACATACCATGCATGAGAGACAAAGATATGAAATCTCACCCCCTTACACTTCCTAGTTCTGACCATATTCATGTCATTTCGGGTCTATAGTATGGTACTAGAGTAGGGGCCTTACATAGTGAATCATAGTTTGTAGATAAGTGATAAAGTGAGTTTTAATGATGTTTCAAGTGGTTGAATTTGATTTTAGGTAGTGTGAAATGTTCATTGGATCATTTGGGGCTCAACTAAATTCATTAGATTACTTAAAGAGGTAGTATCTTTTGAGTTTGATGGATTTCATTAGAATATGCACTTATTATCATCATTTGTCATCAATTAAATATCTTTGTGTATAATCCAACACACCAATTGGCATTTATGTTTATAATCATATTTACTTTAGGTAGTGGGATCCTTGATCGAAACCATAGTTAAAATGTTATGTGGTAGCTACTTGGTGTTGAATCTCTAACTTCACTTGATATAGAGTGAAGATATATAGCTCTTGAACAATTAAGAGATATGGTAGGGAATTTGAGGTATGAAATATCATCAAGCCTAAATGGATACAACTTTCCTCCCTATTGTAATGGATAGTGTGGCTAAGTTTTCAATTTTTTTCAAACACAACATATGGTCTATTTGCATGAGTGTGCTCTAAAATAAATCTTCTGCAATGGAAGCTGAAATTAGAGTGGAGTATAGTGTTTTCATTGTGTCATGTAGGTTCATGCATAAAGATGAGGAAAGACAAATAAGGTAGCATGTTGGAAAATGTTTTAGCCTTGGTGTGGAAGCATTAAACCTAGATGTAAACTATACTATGTGAATGGTAACATGATGAATGTCCTCAAATTCTATGATATGTAAATAAGATCCATAACAAAGGCATCATCCAAGAATTTTGAAGTGGTAGTTCCACACATAAAAAGGAGGATGGAAAGAAGCAGAGCAGGCAAGTAAAGGTTTGAATAACAAGGAACAAATTGAGGTAAAACTAAGCTAGAGCAAGGTTCGTAATGGAACAACTTCCCCTCAACAATATAAGTTACAATCTAAAATCCCATCAAAAATTAGGAGAGATGTTTTAAGTCTGAAGCTCCTCCAGATTTATCAATACTTTGCAATATTACTCATGAGTAGAGAGCATCCCAAGATCTAAGAGCTAGAGACACCAATCAGAATGAAGACAAGTTGTAGAATTAAAGAGTCTTAGGTGTGAGATGAAGTGATTGGGCCTTTTCCATTTTCCTTGGCTTTCCTAAAGTTTATAGGTGTGAGGGTGTTGCTATGACTTTGAGCAAATAGTAGGTTATGGTTTGCAGTGGCACCTGCATAGTTTTTAATAGTTTGGCAATGATTATTTAGTCCCATATGTGGAAGGTGGAGGAGCATTTTTATATTTAAATACCAAATCACACTATACTCAAGTGTCTTGAAGACACTATGACTTTTGTAAAGCCTAGCCTCATGTGAGGGGTCCACCTATACCTAGACAATAGCTAGAGGAGAAGTTAACAAATTTTGATTAGAAATGTAGAGGCTAACTATGGAGAAAGAGGATGACATCAACAATAGATAGGTGGCACCTAGGACAGAGTCCACATTGGTGATAACATAGTTAGTAGAATTTTCCTTGATAGTGTGAAAATGTTGAAGCTGACCACCTCAACACTTTGCAAGATTAAATGTTAGGTCAACAAGAGTACGTGTAAATGTGTGAAAATGGATATTTCATGGTTTTTCTTGAGTTAACCATAGTTAGTGATATTTGATTCCAACATTGAAAATAGCACGGTTGTGCCCAATCATTGGAGTTAAGGCAAAACCCAAGATTAGAGATGCGATGTTGCGAGAAGCTGACAAATGGTGACGTGTACAAAGAAATGATGATAGGATAGAGATGAGGTGGAAAGTGTTGGAAATGAGAATAGAGTAATTGAGAGGGGGAGGGGGTGAATCAGTTACTACAAAAACTTTCCACAGTCCCTAAGATGTCTGAATATACCCTTGATCTGATTAATAAAATGCTGAAACTTGATAATGCAGCAAATGATAAATATTAAGAACTGATATGATATCATGCACAAATTAATTCAATAATTAAAACACAAGAGACACTAGTTTTAACATGGAAACCCAATATGGGAAAAACCACCAATGAAACTAGATATTGTTTTTCACTCTTCTGAAGTGAGCCCTGTTAGGAGCCAACCCTGTTAAAGGTTACAAAAACACACTGTTAGGTGTGACCCTGTTAAAGGATTTAATCACCCTATTAGGAGTGGCCTTGCTAGAGGTCTTTAGAACAATTCAACTGAACCGTCACCTTGTTAGAGGATTTATTGAATGGCTATTAAACCAACTTTGTTAAGAGATTTTGAATTCACTGTTACAATGGTTAGAAAGAAACAATGAAATGACCTGATATAATGTGCAACTTATCTTTTCTGATTGCAAATCTCTATTATGCTTGACTGGATCCTTATTTATCAAATACAACTTTGCAGCTCCTTCAACACATCTGATCCTTCATCATACTTTTCTCAACATTTGCCTCTTCATACTATAATTTGCATTCATAACTATTTTTTTACACTCACACACTTTAATTCATAACTTGAATGACCATATATACCATTTAGATTATCTTAGTCGGCTCAAATCACTGACTAAACAAACAATTACAACAGTCAGCTAAAAGTAATTAGCAAATCCCTATACTGGCCACCCTGCACGGTGAACTTTGTTCAAAAAATAATTCCTGTGTTAACCGACTAAGCTCGGTTGATACAACAAACTTTGTGAAAATCCTTCAATCACCAGGAGAACTCGGTAGGGTTTCCTGAGATAGCCGAGTGAGCTCGATGGAAACTATCCTTTGGAGATCGAGTGAAGCTCGGTTAACACCGACTTCTCCATAATTCCTTTGATGACCAAGTGAGCTTGGTGGAAACTTCCCTTTAGAGACCGAGTGGAGCTCGGTTAACACTGACTTCCTCATTTCCTTCATTGATCGAGTGAGCTCGGTGATCACTGTCTCTCACCTTTCCTTTGTTGACCGAGTTAGCTTGGTTAACACTGTCTTCCACATTTCTTTCGATGACCGAGTGAGCTCGGTTGACACTATAGATTGCATTGCAGACTATCTGAGCTTGGTGAACTTGAGATTAATAACTGATATGACATTTGTGTGACATCAAGGACAACATTATCCAATAGAAAGAGCCAACCAATCAAAGGTCAACACATGGTGGTCAACGGAGGGTTGCCCCAGAGTCAAAAGAGGCCAAAAATATGAAATGATAAAAATGTCATTTTTAAATGATTTTTGTTTCAATTTGAACATACAAATGTGTAATTGAAATTTAAATGGTTTTCATATTTTTTATAGTTTTGATTATAGAGTGTTTTAGATTTTTCATTTGTAATGTTTGAACTTGAAATGGAAACCTAATTTTCAAATGCATGCTAGAGGGGTGATTTTTTTCAAAAATATGTAGTGCAGTATACTACTAGAATTGGGAGAATCTGAACTCTTCATTTTTGTAGTTAGATTTTTCATATGTCTTCAATGGAAGAAGCTACAAGTAGTTTTATGTTTCTAGGTCATTGTCAATTTTTTTGTAGTTTTGTTGTTTCATAAGGAATAATATCAGATAGTCATCAAATTTGCATAAGATTTGATTTATTGAAATGACTACCAATTAGAATTGAATGTTTTAATGGGAAATTGCAAGAAATAAGTGTTTTGTTAGCAAAGGCAGTTAGAGGTTCATGGAAAGGGTAGATGAAGTCAAGCCAAATCTAATTGAATATCTTGTACCTTTGATGCATATTAGATTTTCCTTTAGGGGAGTTTCTCTAATTATTATAAAGACAATATTTCAACAACAATTAAAGAGATTTGGTTTCCTATAGATGAGGGAAGAGACAGTTTCAACATTAGTAGAAGGAAGAGTTTCAACTATACACTTGGTAGTAGTAGATCCAATTTGGGATTCTACTTCTTATGTATAACTCTCTCCCTTTTCCTCTTTGTAAGAGGTCCAGTATTGGTTGAATTTTCTATCATTGTTGTGATACCAAATTGTTGGTTCCAATATTGGTTGAATTTTTTGTCATTGTTGTGATACCAAATTGTTGGTTCCAATTTTGGAGAATTTTTTCATGATTGTGATACCATATTTTTAGTTTTTTTCTATATATGAATAGTAGTAACAAAGCTATATGGATAGTCCTAGTGTATTGAGTTGTTTCTCAGTTACTTGCATACATTTTAGGTGTATTATTTCAAAGATATGAATATAATGAACAGTAAAAATTTTAGTTTCATTCTAATTCTCATCTCCTTCCTCTATTATCTACAATATTTTTTGATTTAGGAACAAAGAGTTTAAACAAATTTGGATCCCCTTAAAGTTGTATGTCATGTTAGGTTTTTCTGTTGGAACAAAGAGCCAAGTAAATGCTTACTTAACTTGATAGGGTTGCAAGTTTCATCAAAATGATATTACATTAAGTATGAGAGTTTTCATGAACATTGATGTCCAATTCACAAGGTAATAGGATAGATTCAGAGTCTTGATACATGATATATCTAGGGATGTGAGTATGTAAATTATGGGATTTCCCAATAGATAAGGCATTGATCAACTTGAAGATTACATGTTTTATTGTTGCATACCTAGGTTATGTTGATGATTAAATCTTTAATCAAATATCTTGTCAGTTTAAGAGTTGAAAAAATTTACCCTCACTTGGTTTATCAGGTTCATGTCTCCTATTATTAGCTATTTCATGTCCATGAATGTCTACTTAAGCATAGAAGATTTAGGGGTTTATAACTATTATCTAAATTTAGTTATATGCCTTTACACTAGTCAAATATAAAGAATCTAAGGTCCACCCACCTAGGTCTTGCAGAGCCCCAAGAATAAGAAGGAAAGTTAAGTAGACTTATAGTTGGCCTTGGTGTCTTAATAGGTGCATTGAGGATGGGAGTTAGCTTCCCCTAGGTGTAAATGTTCTTATCACTAGGTTATTCAAAAGTTATTAATTTGGAAGCCAACAATTTGGATCCTGAATATCCATAGCAATGATACATATGTAGCTTGGGGCATTATTTGTGCCATCAATTCCTATCACCTTGTTTATCCCCAAAATGTTGTACCTGAAATACTTGTAGAAGAATTCAAGTACCATTAGGTCTCCCACCTTCTTTGGAATCTCACCATTTTCTATTTTTGAGTTAGGAATGTGCCTCTTCATAATTCTTCTAGTAAAGTAAGTCTTATAATTTTTGAAAGTTTCACTCATCTTCTCCTTTTCAATTTCCTTTATCATAGGTCCTCTTAGATCATAAACCTCAATGAATGTCTCCCTATCTAGTTGACATAGGATACTCATATCCTTCCTATGGAAGGCTTTAGTTATTGGATTGTAGGATTTGATCAATGCCTTTATTAAATCAACATCCACTATCACTTATGGCATTACCAATCTTGCCATATTCTTAACCCACAGGTTGCAAATTGGTGACTTTGTAAATCTATTCTGATAGAAATACTAGAAAATATCATTTCCATTTGTTTTAAGTACAATGGTGTGTCTATAGAAAGGATATGTATCTCTGAAAACATGTGCATTTAGGTTTTGAACATGATAAATCTTGGAAGGAAGTATACCCACTCCTCTATATACAAGGTTGCCAACTTTAGTTTTTCTTGTTTAGTAGCTTGCAAAGACTCTTTCACATCAATCTAAGCCATCAACTTGCCTTCTTCTTGTGTCATGATCTCTGCAATCAGATTTCTTACAAACAAACTCTATTAATTTCAACTTTTGAAAGCTTTAAAAATCTCTACAAATATTGAAAATCTCTTGACACTTTAGCTTTTATCTCTAGTTTTTGCAAAATACTATAGCTCAAAAAATTGTTATGTTAATCTTATTAATATAGAAAAAAAGTAGTGAAGCATTTATATCCATTTATGTCAACATGTGTGAAAACTCTCAATTTCTATAAAAGTGCCAAAATCTTATTGTATGCCAACTTTTCCTAGCTTTTTATGCACTTTTGATAGGGCATCACTTTTAAGTTATGATAAGGCTCTTTAACATTCATTTCTTGTATTAAAACCTATCCTTGTGACCTGACAACTCCCTTTGTTCACCATTCCATAGTCATCTTCTACTTTAACACTTAAACATTGACGATCGAGCAATCATAGCTTTTCACACATTTTCCACTTCATAATGTAATCATTACTTTTGGCCATTAACTGTATGACTAAGTGCCTTAAAGATTTGACATCTCTTTCACTTTAATCACACAATCACTTTATTCATTAACATTTATACTTACTACCAGTGACCATGTGAATCCCCTTAGCAATCACTAAATCATAGCATCATAGTCTACTCTTACTGACATTTTTTACTGACATTTTTTAACATTAGGACTACATGATCTACCATATTCTTCTTTGATCTTGACTTATTCGCCTAGTTGTGGTTTAAACTTTTCATTTGATCCTTAACCGCATGACCAAGTGAATGAGCACTTTAAACTATTTCCCCATGTTATAGAAAGTCTTGATCACTTTCTTAATATCATTGCAACCATGTGATCACATACATCTTTCCTATGAACCAACTGCATCGTTGGGTCACTAACTTCATAATTCTTACCTTTCTTAACAATGTGACCAAGCAACCAAAATATTTCATGCTCTTCATAGTAATGATAAAAAAGTCACAAATTATCTTGTTTAATGTTTAGCTAACATTATGACTACATGATTTAAAACTTTCTTAACCATGTCACTAGGTTATGGTATGAAGAAAATATATCCTTTTTAACCACACAACCTAGTGATCAAACACATTTAACTATCTTCTCCAAGACATAGTTCAATTTTCATAACATGACTTAATTGCTTTGACCATGTGACTGAGAATAATTTTGAATATTTTAAATTGGTCACTCCTTTACAATCAAATCCTCTAACTTTCTAATCACCCTTGCAACCATACAACCATTTGCCCAATTATTATGACATTTAATTATCTTTCTTAACAGTTGATTGACTATTTTGCTTAGTCACAGTTGAAAGATGACTTTAGCATTCATCCTCCATGACTCAACAATCAAAATAATTTTAACTGCTTCACTGCATCGCACCCTTTAAATTCACATTCTTATGAAGAGCTTCAATTGTGTGATCACCTTTGGTCACCAAGTCACACACTTAAATCGTCATGATTTTTTATTAGGATGCCAAAAATGTTAAAACAGGACTATGCCCAAGGTTAATTTTGAAATTTTAAATAATTGAGAAAGGGCATAGAATTAAAACAAGGGTTTTTTGCTAGGAAAAACAATTTTATGAGCTTTAGGGAAACTATAATCACTAGGAACAAGAAACCTTATTGGGTTATAGGGTTTTTTAAAGAGGATTAAAAATATTACAACAAAACCCTAACTACACATCACAATTCAATACATTTTCACATTAAAATTTTTAATGATTGGGAAAAGTGAAAATGAGGGCCAACAGATCATAAAAGTATTTTAGGATGTTGCTTCAAACTAGGATCAATGATGATATATTAGTTCAGTAGAAATAAATCATTAGTAGCATAGAGCTACCTTGAAGCACAATATATTGTAGCATCCATGGGAGCACAAGAAATTATATTGTTAAGAAAAAAATCTAGTTGGACTATTAAGAAAACCATTAGAGCTTACCATTATTCATTGTGACGACTAGAGATGTATCAAACTCTCCTTGAATCCAATGTTCCATAACATATCAAAATACATTGAGATACTATATCACTACATCTAAGACATGGTTGAGAAGAATGTGGCTGAGTTGAAGTATATCAGTATAGAAAGCCAAATTTTAAACATCCTCACCAACCCTCATTCAATAATAAAACTTGAACACTTCTAAAGTAAACTTTGTATGGTTGTAATTATTTAGAATCAACATCAACATATTTAGTTATTGTTATATTTATTATTAAGCATGAGTGTTATTTCATGACAATTTGGGCCTATGCACATCACGAGGAAGTGACAACTTCCAAATGATTATCACTTGTATTTGTAAAAGTTATTGAAAGTTTATAATATTATATTAACTTAATCTTCTATTGTGATGGCTATCTTATGATGTCTAAGAAGATCAGGATAGATTATATTTTATTAATAAATCAACTAAGAGATATATATCATCAAATAAATATCTACGAGTTGTATTATATAGACATGTCATGATGGATTAACATCCTTAAAAATACCATGAATAAAATATTCCAATGGTAAGTATCATTGAGGATATATGTGCACATACCATATGGATATTTTGAGTATTTGGTGAGTATTACACAACTTGATATTTAGAAGGCCATTACTTAGAGTACTTGTTGTTCTTGATATTACATTGAGGTAATATCTAGTTATGTATTTATCCTCCCTAACTAAGAGAGAGTGTTATTATTATTATTATTTCAATTAGATAAAACCCATTGAGGATATATGTATACACACGCATATAAATATTATTCAATATTAGAAAAATAAATATCATATTATAGATAATTATCATTGTTAATATATATTAATTAAATTACATTTAATACAATCAATTACATAATAATAATATTGATTGACTAATTAATTGACTATTTGACCAACAATATTATCTACAATAAAATATTTTTAAAATTTTATTATATTAGTGTATCATGGAATTTACAAGCATGATGGATCATGATTCCATGATGGAGTCACAATTAATCATGGGCATGACTCCACATCCACATATATATGTTGTGATAAACCCACAATAATAGCATATACAAAACACATAAATAATACAATCTTCTACTATTCTCAACATAGATTACTAAAAAAAAATATTGATTATCATTAAAAAATTGTATAATATGATTTATAATAGAATAATATTAATATAAAATAAGTTGAAATAGTAAACAAGTATTTACATAGATACATTCAAATTAACTTTGTTCAATTTAACAAAAAGGAACAAAACTTGGTGAAGGTTTTGTAAATGGGTTTGCAAGCCATGGAGTAAAATCCTTAGGTAAGGGAAATTATGATAGAGTAGCATTGAGATGGGTGACCTCCCAAGAAGTCCTAATTATTCAGCTTTATGAGCATCACCTAGATCCAGTGAGTGCTAAGTGGTCCATTCATTCTCATGAGATATGGGTTTGCATGAACCACTACTAATGAAACATGGATCAATGAGTTTGACTCAAAAAATACATAGTTGAATCTTGAAAGGAATATCAAAATATAAATTACCATGGAAAAATATCTCTTACTTATGAATCTTTTCCAATGTCTCATATCAAATCAAGGTCAAACTATACTGACCAATACTTTGAGATGGAACCTTTGCAACTTTATTTTCATGAATGTGAATACACATGTATAGAAATCTTTCTAGAAAGGTTATGAGAACTTTTAGAGTATCATATATAGAGCACAAAATTTGAAAAAGTATATATAATTAGGTAATTTGTAGGACTTCATGGATGCAAAAAATGAAAAATATATATAATCAACTTGTTGGGTGCTAGAGGAGAATCTACTTTTAGGTGCAATCACTAATAAGTTACAATTCTGGATATGCATGAAACATCACAACTATAAATCAATAAAATTTGAAAGGTGTTAAAATCTTGTTCATAGTTGAAAAATGGTTGGAAATTTATTTATCAAAAACATTTCATGTTCCCATCACTTATTCAAATTTTGAAATAAATAATTCAGCTACCAAGGTAATGATCCAACTTGGAGAAATATAAAAATTAATCATCAACATAAAGAGCTTTCTCTATCCTTTAATAAACACTCCCAAAGATATAAGATACAAATTTGGGTCATGTTGATATTGCTTATTTTTGGAAGGCAATGAACATAGAAGATACAACATTATTTGCTAAATAGATACTAATGATGGGTTAACATATGTCATAGGTCACCTACTAGTAGTTTAGTGTGTAGAACTAAGTATAGAATTCATGAAGGTGTATACTTTAGAAATGACAGAAGTTAAGACTCTAAAAGGAAACACAATAGTGAGACTTGATCCCATATCCCATTTCAATGACTTTTTGGCTGCCAATTAGAGGTGAATTTATAGATGTCACCAAGGAGAGTGTTGAAGCCTAATTTGAACAAAATTGAAAGAAGTATCTAAATACTATAACTAAGAGTTGGTTGCACCCACCAAGGAAGGGTCAATCACAATCACCAAAGATACTTCATAGATCAACCTTCATAGAAGATATATTAGATATGGTGTTTCTCCTTAAGAAGCTGACCAAAAATGAAAATGTTGAATATGTCCATAGATGGATGTTTCTATATATATATACAATAAATATTAGAAAATAATTTAAATATTGAGGAGAAATTATTAGTATTGGTCTCCAAAATCAATTAACTCAATTTTATCTTAATTAGGGATTTTATATGTCTTCATACCTCATATATACTATTTTAAGCATGAGATCACAAACATCAAGGTGAATACAATGATGCAACTCAAATCTATAATTACTACACCCACTTATAACTAAAGAAGATATTTGTGCAACTCCATAGAGTTAATGATGCATTCATGATTCTCACCATTAGAGAGTCATAGGAAAACATTGGACTTCAAATATCTTCTAAAGAAACTAGTCTTGTTTGAGAATATGGGAGTTACTTCATATAGTTCCCTTACTTTACTTATATTTACATTGGAGATTATCATAAATTTCCATTTATGCTTCCCCATTTGGTAGGTGATAAATTCATGCTAATAAAATTTTGTAGACATATTGGTCAAGTTAAAACAAAGGGTTAGAGTAAATGGGTAGATCCCATCCCATTCCTAATTAACACAAGTCATTACAACTTTAGTACTTCAATAGATTCACACAATATAGAGAGGTCTATTTTCAAGCTTGTTAGAATATATAGTCTACTAATATAATTGAGAGGGGGGAGGGGTGAATTAGTTATCCAACTATTATCACAATTATCAACCTTAATAATTCTTAACCATATGAGCAATATAATCAAAAACCACAACAAGATACTCATGCACAATAACACCAAATATGTTAACTAGGGAAATCCTTCATCAGAGGGAAAACCATAGTGGGGATGGTACACACAAGATGATGTACTAATATAAATATTACTTGTTAGAGGGTGGACCCTATTATGAGTCTATAAAAACATTTAGTACATATCAGACCTTGTTAGGAGACTTTGCATCCTTGTTAGGAGATTCAAACCCTATTAGGAGTTGTGCTAGCCTTGTTAAGAGTTGTAGAAGGAAAATGGATCCACTGTCCAAACAACTTCAAGGGAAAGAACAATGAATCCACCATCCAAATGATTTTTTTATTATTCCTTTTAAAATAGTGGAATTGAATTGTACTTATCCTTCCTCTTTCTCTACCCTTTCAACTTGACTTCTACTTCTTTTGATCTCCATACCATATCAAAAACTTCACATCCAATAATCCCTTAGATCACTTACTCACATTTACCAAACACTCCGCTCTTGTTCACACTTTTTTGAAATCTTCACATCTAACACACATTTTACAATTAAGTAAAATAATTTCATTTTAGCATGTCCTTTAAAAAATTACTTGAGTTGGCCTTGAGGATTTCCCAATTAATTATAATATGACCTCAAGAAGATAATTAATTATTTCACAATTACAATAGGATTTTTGGCTCACAGTTTACACAAATTTTCACATGTGAGACTTTAGGGATTGTGCTCTCACTAACATCATCCTAAGACTATCCTCTTTCACTATAAAAATTCACATATTTAGATTATATCTCTATTAGAAGATATAATGCAATCATCAAAAACATATTCTCTGGTACTCTATTTCTACACTACTTTCTATAAATAACTTATAAATTTTGTATCTCTTTAGCTTAGGTTACACACACAACCTTTCTATCAAGACAATGTGGAGAAAGAATCCTCAAATTTGCATCATATGATTGTTAAACCTTAGTCCGTATGACCATGATCTCTTTCTACTATTCTGCCAATCTTCATAGAATTATTGCTATGTTGACATCAATAAAAAACATAGTCATGAATGCAACATGTCAATACTACCACATGCTTTGCAACGCTTAGGACAATCGTCTAAAGGAATACCATTATAATTCATGCTAACAATATCCCCCTTTGGTATTGATGGCAACATAGATGAAAATCATCTAGGTTCCAAGAATACCAAGCAATACTTGTTGTTGTTGTTGTTGTTATCATCTTTTTAAATCCTCTTCATCAATCAGATCTAAAATCCTCTGGAATGTTTCTCTATTTTGCATCTTCAGTTCACATTCTACTTCTCCTCTATAAATCAAAAATTTTCATACTATATATCACCCCTAGGGAGATATTCCTTCTTCTTTCTTACATGAATATTTCTAAATCTCCCTAATAAAGAATAAGGATGTACTCATATCTCTCATCATCCAACTGTCTCTCTTCCATTCACCTAGAGGATCTTTTTGTGTACATATTTCCCCCATTGACATTAGTGACAAAGGCCTCATTATGTCAATTATCTACTCCAAGTCTTCAACTAGCTCAAGTGTCCAAAGAGACTGTTTAGGACCAATTACGAAGAGTCCTTAATGACTCTACTCACCAAAGATACTTCCCCATATAGGAAGCATCAACATTCAATACAGTCAAACAATAGTACTCTATACCATTAGACTGATGCAATCTCTGCATCATCTCCTCTAAAGTAGGCAGGGCCATAACCCCAAGCATACCTCTCAAGTACTCAAATGTATCTTTAGGTAAGTTATTTGTAAAGATATCTGCAATTTGATCTTTAGTACTCACATACTCCAATCTAATCTCCTTCTCTACTACCTTCTCTCTCAAGACATAATACTAATAGATATATTATTATTCCTATAATGCAATACACAATTCTTAGATATACTTATTGTACTTTTGTTATCACAATATATAATAAAAAGCTCTAAAAATTATGTCCCAATATCTTTCATTATCTGCTTCATCCACATAACTTGATTCCAATTATTTGCTATTAATACTTACTCTACCTCATCTATACTCAAAAAAAGAAAATCTTGTTCCCTTCTTAGTCAAGAAACCAGTCTTCCTTTAAGAAATAATGCTCCACCACTCATTATTTTTCTACCATCCATACTTCCTACTCAATCTACATATATATAAGCACATAGAGTGAAATTGCTTGATCTATCATACCATATTCCATAGTTAGATGTTCCCTTCAAATATATGATTATCCTCTTCACTACTTCATAATGATACTCCTTAGGATGAGCTTGAAATCTAGCTATAATCCCAACTATATTTTCTATATCTAGTCTAGTGTGAGTCAAATATTGAAAACCTCCAATCATGGATCTATACTTCTTCTTCTCAATTATAGGTATCTCATCTTTGCTAGATAACTTGTGATCAATTATCATTGGTGTACCAATAGGATTACAACTTTCCAAGCTAAATCTCTTTGACAAGTTCTTCAAATACTTCACTTGTGAAATGAAAATGCCATCACTATTTTGCATAATTTGCAAACCTAGATTTTTTTTTTCTTCTATCATACTCATTTCAAGCTCATTCTTCATTTCTTCATCAAATTTATCACTTGCTTCATCATTGCCTCCAACTATTATGTCATCAAAAAATATTAATATTGTTAGCAAACCATTCTCAATTTCTTTCAAGTACAAGTTACTATTTGTCATACCTTTAGCAAATCCAAGCTTTGCCAAATACTTGTCCAACCTTGCATACTAGGTTCTAGGTTCTTTCTTTAGACCATATAAATCTTTCTTCAATATGCATACCATATCTTTCTCTCCTCTCAGAGGGAAACCTTTAGGTTGTTCAATTTATACTTGTTATTCAAGTTATCTATTTAGGAAGGTTGACTTAACATCCATCTGATACACTTTGAACTTCTTTTTTTTTTCATAAGCTAAGAATATTCTCACTACTTCCGTTCTAGCTACAAGGGCATTTATTTCCTCATAAGCTATTCCTTCTTACTATGAATATCCTTTACAAACAAGTCTAGCCTTATTTCTTACAATTTTTCCTTTTTTATTCATCTTGAATATGGATACCCATTTGGTTCCAATAATATTATTCTCTTTAGGTCTTGAAATTAATTCCATGTTCCATTCTTCACAATTTGATCAAAATCTATTCTATTTCTTCCTTCATTTCTTGAATCTAATGATCATCTTTACATGCTTCATCTATAATCTTAGGTTCAACTTGAGAAATTAGACATAATTCCTCATTAAATTTTTTTGTTTTCATCACTCCTTTGTCTTTTCTTCCAATTATCTATATTGGAGGGTGATTCTTTGTTAGTTTCCTATTAGAGGTAGGAGTTTCTAACTTGACTCTTAACTCTTCACTTGGTTTAGATATTTCTCCTCCTTGCTTAATAATTTGAACATAATTTTTTAGGTCATTGTTAGTCTCAAAGAAAACTTCTACATTCTCATGGTTAGTGTTTGGATCAACAATAGTTACTAAATCTATCTCTTCTATTACTTCCTCTTTCTTAACCAATTTAGGCTCATTATCTTAATCACTCAAGAATCTTTCCATACTTCTTTGAATTCTTCATCTTTATCAAAAATAGAATTCTTCCTAGTTTTTCTTACTCTCTTAGGGCATCTAGACAAAAAATGACCAAACACTTTACATGTCCAACAACCAAAAGTTTTCATACCTTCTTGCTCTCTTTTCATAAGTAGACCATTTCCTTACTTGATTTTCTTGTCTCCTTCATATATGGATCTTTCTTTACTTGTTCTTCTATTCCTTTTTATGAAATAAAATGTTTCTGGATCTAGAAACTTGATGCTCTATTCTTTACATATTTTTGATAACTCACCAAGAAGTTCCATCTTCTATGTGTTAAAATTTTCTCCATCTAAATTAGGACTTTCTAAACTAAAGTAACTCACCATTAATCTCCTAAAGTTGTCAAATTTTCTCTTCAAGAACCTGATGCTCTAATACCAATTGTTGGAATATATAGTCCACCAATATAAATGAGAGGGGGAGGAGGGATGAATCAATTATCCAACTATTATCACAATTATCAACCTTAATAATTATTAAGAAAATGAGAAATATAATCAGAAACCACAACAAGATACTCATACACAATAACACTAGATATGTTAATGAGGAAATCCTTGATTAGAGTGAAAACTCTAGCGGGGATGGTACCCACAAGATGATGTACTAATATAAATACTCCTTGTTATAGGATGGACCTTGTTAGGAGTCTATAAAAACATTCAATACATATTAGTCCCTATTAGAAGGCTTTGAATCCCTATTAGGAGATTCCAACCCTATTAGGAGTTTTTCCCATTGGCTCCTAATTTACCAATGATTTCAAATCCCTATTATGATATAATAAAATTTAGGAATTAGCTAGAAACCATTATAGGCAATCTTCAAATCAAAAAAGGCCAACTAACAAGACATTAAGATCTCAACTTTGAAATCTACAAGATTTGGGCTAGTTTACCTCAAGAATTCAACTTCATTTACTCTTCAAATTAATATTTATTACTTGAATTCCACTGAAAACAGATTATTAAGCCTTATTTCTTCTAATTAAATGATCTTAGGAAATGATAACCAACTATTTTACCAAACCCTAGATACCATGAAACAAGTATAGGCTAACATTTTCACACTCACTTAACAGAAATCTAAAAGATTGATTGATTATAGTATTCTACATCATGAAAAACATTCCATTTAGATTAACTCACAAGGATGGCTAGTGCCTTATCCATTGTGATAAGCTCACAAAGATAATACACATGTTTCTGGATATTATCCCTACACTTTGTGTAAAGATTTATATATATTCATTTCTAGATATTATACTTATCATATCTTTACTCAAAACTATAATGTTCTCTAAATTTTCACTAGCCATTTACATGACCCATTAGATCATTAGAAAAAAGAAAAATTAAACATAATTCATAGTGAATTACAATTGAAACTGAATAAACTTTGATATCAAAATTTTAGATAAAAAAATAGAGACAAGGAAAGAGATAATGTTTGGAATAAAATAAGTCATAATATTTGTATTCACTTGCTTTGAAGTGTATACAATTTAGTGATGATCATCTCTATAAAGAATAAAACAATAGACCAACAACTAAAAATTTGTATTCAATTTTGGAATTGATTTATAGTATGTATGGATTGACTTAAAAATTACAAAGACTAATGCAAAGAATGAAACTCAGACCCTCCCTAGCCTTGGAAACTCACTTATATAGTATGAGGTTTAGCAATCTTCAAGCATAGAGAGAAACAACAACAATCCTTAAAAAAAAAAGACTTACATAAGATAAAACTATCATTATTACAAAGATGCTCAAGGAAAGACAAAAATTGGTGTTTATTTCCCTTCTGTAACATAATGGCTTTCTCATTGATTTTCTTGTGGCAGGGCCAATTCTTTTGTAGCAAATTCTTGTAGATCCATTGCATCTGATGATTGGTCCGACTCCATTTGTTTCTCTCTAGGCTATGGGACCACTTGGCTTGCATGTACTATATCAAGCTCTAATATCTAGATGTTTATAATAATGTGTTGCTCTTCTACCATATCATTAGTTTGAGTAGCCATATCCCCTATTGTGGTTTGTTTCTTCTTTTCCATCTCTTCTATTTGAACTACTTTATAAACTATTTGTACCCTTTCTGTGGCAAATGCTTTGTCCACGTTCTCTCTTTCAACTACCATTTGAAATAAATGTGTTATTGGGGAATATTCTGCCATCCACTTGTCAAAGATTGTATCATCTAGCTAGTTGAAGCTCAAAATTTCCTTCTCTCTCTTCAGGAAATCCTTACCAATCTTCTTTATTTCAATAAAATCATGTTTGAATGAATCAAAAAATACTGCACTTGCACAATTCCCTTAGTGGTTCTATTGAACTAGATGTAATTCTCTTTATTTAGCCCAATTCTCATTAATTCTCTTATTTCATTACCCCACTCTTCCTTGTCTTTTATCCTACCTATGTATTTTAGTGCATGAGGAAAAATATTAAAACTTGTGCCAAGGTATTTCAAAAAGAAATATTTTATTCTCCTTTGCAATAGGTTCCTCTTACGATCAAAATCAAGGAGACCATTAGTTTGATCAAATGGTTTCTCTATCTAACCATCAAAATGATCAATAACAGAGCAACATAAGGTGGTTGACATTATCCCTATTTATCCACTTACTCAAAAAATTTCTTAAGGTGACTTCATTTCTATTCAACTCATTGCATACTTCCACTAGTTTTGACAAATCTAAATAGAAAAGGACCCAACATACCCTATCCACTAGATACATAATGGTACTCCTAATTCTATCTTCATGTTGGATTCCTAGTTCCACATGCAATGACCATATTTTGTCCTTTTCTTCTTCAAGCTCCTTAGCTATATAAAAATATGGCCTTTGATGCATGCTTGGAATCCCCACTATTGGTACACTATTGAAAGGTGGAACATGGGGAGGGGAAGTAACAATTCTAAGAAACCTTGATTGTCTACCTACTTTTCTCTTTCTTGATTGCTTTTCAAATTGTGCAATTTTATTTTCCAACTACTATATCTATCTTCCTCTTTCATCATTTGCTTCTAATACCTTTTCAAAAGTTTCATTTCATTCCATTTTTAAAAAAATTTGTTGATTTCTACTATTACACTAAACTTATCCATTTCATTATTTAATAAGGCCACCTTTTCATTGTCTACCCTCCTCAACTCTATAGACCATGAGATTGCCTATATTCCTAGAATATGAGATTTCCTAAATTCTAGCCTTGTCTATCTTCTAGATGGACCAAATGACCAAGGGTTTATGGTTATCACTATATTTGACCCCTATATGGGCTTGTAAAACCCCATCCTTGGTTTTGAACTAGGTCTCTTTTTCCTTCTTGACTACATCAAAAACCATTGCCTTAGCAATGTCCCATTCAAGCAATATCATGATTCCTAAATCTTTTAGCATTTACCTCCCCCCTCAAGGATTATGTGTTCAAACTCTTCCATGAGGCTAGCCTTGACCTCCTCTTCAATGTTTGAATCTCATCTATTAGGTTGTTCTATCTTCATTTTCTTGCACTTAGCCTCAAAATTCTCAATATTACTCCACCAAATAAATTGAATAAAATCCCTAGATCTAACAAAATTCTCATCATCTATAAATTTCTTTTATTCTTGTTCCACCACAAGATCAATTTCTTTTCCTCTGAAGTCATCTACTATAAAGGATAACAATGGCATGGGGGGTTCTATAGGAGCCCCCTCTTCTACCTTTACTGTGGTGATCAAATAATCACTTCAGCCTCCTATCTGCCTCAATTGCTCCATTAAGGATCCTTCATCATCTATGCAAATAGGAGTTTCTGAAGGGGAATATTATTCAACCTTGGATGAGGAGCACTATTCTAATTTCTACTACTTTGCAGTAGGTGCAACAAGTGGGCTCTTTGAGACCTGTCTCTTGTAGAGAGGCACATGTTATACACTTTTTGCTACCACATGTCCAACCCTTTTTTGTAGTGTGTATTTCCCTGGGCTTATGATGGCTCTATTGGCTAATCTCTTTTCTATCTCTATAGCCTGGTCTACATAGGCTTGAGCCAAAATTTATTTCTTCTCATTTAGGGTTTGTATGAACCCAACAAAATTATTCAAAAGCATGTTAATCTTACTACCCCAATATTTTACATCAACTAGGGGATCATATTTAGGCTCTAAAATATTAATAAATTCAAGAATTCTGCTATATACTTTCCATTTTTCTTTCCTAACCTCTTGCTCTTGTAATTAAAATCCATTCCTAATTACATCTTCAGGAAAGTACAAAAATTGTTCATATGATTTAGATTTTGTTCTATCTTTGAACATATCATAAAAAATTGCTAAGGATAATTGAATCATGCATGGGATTGGGCCATCTAAAATCTATCAAAACAATTCCCTAGATGCTTCCATCCTCCCTTAGTAATGACAAAATTGTGGATCACAATGAAAAAAGAAAAAGTGTACCTCTCGATCAGCCTAGGAGCTCCTTCTCTTCAAGCCCTCCTATATACAATAGGAATTCTACAATTCCAACCTTTAGTGGCACTTGATATGGAAACATATGGGACTTCCCTTGGAAACTATATACTCTAAATATAGTAGAGACTAAATATGGGATAATGTCTCCCCAATTATGACTCACCTTCAACCCTTTGGCATGATATTTGGGTCTAATTAGTTCTAATAAGGATTGAGGTATTCTTGGATTATCTCCACTCAATAGAATCCTTAGCTTAGAAGCTAAATATCTATAAAATCTAACAAAGCTGGCATCATTGACCTCCCAAGACATATCAACACTCCATAGTTGGACTGGTAGTGTCTCTTCATCCTTATCTAGCTCCAGCTTCATCTCCTTTGAGAAAAAGGAATGACCTTTACTCAAGCACATGTACATTACCATAGAATACCAGAAAAAGGGTTTCTCCACTTTGTCTTTACTAATTCCTATCAATCCACTATGGATTCCCTCTACTAAATATGTAGCAAAATAAGAAATTGACCTCATTGCATACCGTAGTGTCTGGGCAATGAGGAAAACTATGGACCCTAAGAAATGATCTTTCTCATCCATCCCAAAAATATTGTAGACAAAGAAATAAAAAGCTTGTGCCTTAAGATTGAAGTATTTCCTTAGTAGTGGCTCTAGGGTATTTACTGTAGCTAGGGGTAGATGCCCTATTTTCACAAAGTTCTCCTATAGTGGCCCTTTCCTTAGGTATACCCTTTGGGCATCATACCTGGCCTGTAGATCCTCCAGATCAATTTTCTCATGTAATGCATGGTTAGGGTTTAGCCTTAAAAGTTCCATAATAACCTCTAGTTTAATGCTAAAAAAATTGTCTCCCACATGATTCTTGGTCCTACCCTTAGTGTAGGATCATATATTTTTGTCTATCATAGTTAGGAGATCATCATCGAAGAAAACAATAGAAAAATTAATTTTCTAATGTCAAATTGGTAGGGATTACTTAGAGGAGTGTCATGGTTTCTCTTAGAGAATTTTTTTTTGAATAAGTACAAGCCTCTGGTAGATGTCTCTACATCTCTTAGAAAATTTTTATTATCATATAAACCCTCATTGACTTGCAACCTAGGGTTTTTCAAAACTAATTTATTCCCCTTAGTTATTTCATTAGTGGATAAAGGTAGTTGTTCTAGAAAATAATCATGTACATTCCTCTTCTAATAGTCTACTTTCCCAAAAAAATCTCATTGGGGAAGCATATTCAGAATTCCAACACAATTTAGAAAACAATCTTTTAGATGATATCTACACTTACCAATAAAATTTCTTACTTCAATGAAAAATTTGTCTGCAACACTTCACTGCTTGAGAAAATTCAATTTGATCTTTGGTTCTTGTTGCCCTTTGAATTATTTATCACTTGGCATTCAATAAGGAATTGAATTATCTATTTTATGCAATTTTCTCCACACATGAACTAGCATTGATCAACATTAATCATTCCAACAGTCAATTTTTAGGCAGCATCAAAATTTTGAAATCTGGTTGTCAATCTGGCAAGATCAAATGATTATATTTTAAACTAAAATGGTTGTGTTACCCTTTTGGAAATTTGGACATGTTTTTTCTTGTCACTTTCTCACTTAAGCTAAAGTTAAAGCATCTCTAAAATGTGAGAAAGTGATGATCATCAATCTTCTTTTGATGAATGATCCTAAGAGACCCTAGTTGTAGCTATATTTCCTTTTGAATTTGGCTCACTAAGGCACATGTTGAATGCTCTAATTCTCACTTTGGTTAATCTTCACAAAATATAAGAAAGAAAGAATGCAACAATTATTGATCTTCTAAGATTTTACAGTTATGAAAAAGCAATACTTTTCCTTGTGTTTTGTATCTGTAGCAAATTAAAAATTTCCATCTAGAGCCTTGTACTGACAAAAAACTTTGGCAACTTATAACATGTGTCGTCCCTACCATTTCCACATGTTTTTATGTTGCATTCTTGCCTTAGTTAATCTTCATGCATCTTTAAAAAGAGAGAATGTGAAAACCATTTATCATCCAAGATCTTATTGCTTTTATAAACTAGAGTTATTTTGTCATAGTTAGAAACTCCAACCAACTAGAGCGTACCATCTGGACAATTTATTCTTATGCATTTTTTTTTGTGGCCCATAGCTGAGTCTAGTATCACTATGTCCATGTGTCAAATGCTTGCATTCTCTCTTTGTCTAATCTTTGTGAACTTTAAGATGGAAGAATGTGATAGACCTTGATTTTCATTTGATCAAGGGCTTAGAAGATGTATTATTTTATATCACTTGAAAACCAAAAGAGGGGCCCATAAGGATGGGGGTTGACTTGTCAATTTATCTCTTTAGCTAAACTCCATGCATCTTTAAAAAGAGAGAAAGTGATGATTTTTGATCTTCTTTTGATCAACGATCATGAAAATGACTCTTCTTGGATTAAGGACTTAAAATAAAATAGTGGATGGGCTAACCTTAGGAAAACCTATGTTTGAAAAGGAGTCATGCACTAGTGTAAAGAAAATTTTCATGAAAATATTTAAAATGGCTACACGAAAACTATATAATAAGAGGATTTTAAAGGTTTGTAGGGATTTATTTGAAAAACTTCTAGTGCATATTTGAAAATGCAAATAATGTGAACCAATTTTAGAAACCTAGGGAACAAACAACATTAGGCCAATATAATTATGGATTTTTCTAGGGTATAATTAATTAAAAGACACATAATCCCTAATTTCAAAAGGATAATTGGATCTTTCACTAAATATTTGTAGATTTTTTTTAAAACTGAAAAACTAGTCTAATAGTGGATCTGTCTAGAGACAATGAATATAAAAATTTCATGTGAGGGCTTAGAATCCCTAGAAAAAGCTGACCATATACTTTATTAAGATTGACAACTTGTTTAGAGATAAATTCTTAGAATAGAGAAAACAACAAATATATACAGAGAAAAAAAAGGCATATGTAAAAGGAATTTACAAACTATACATACCTAGCTACTATTCATGGAAATAGATAGTACTTTTAGCTAAAATACTTCTTCAAGAATTATCCATGAATTGGCAATTCAAGAGTGTCACCTGATAGCTCCCTTGAAATGTAGAAATCCTCACCCCATGTAGAATTAACTAGATAGGGACCTAACCAAATAGGGTCAAAATTACCATGTTTACCCTTATCCTCAATTCTAGCATTCCACATTAAGAGTAAATCCTCTAGTTCAAATTTCATTTCCACTTCTTTCATTTCATATAAGAGCTTAGCTTGGAAATGTAGTTTTACATTCCTAGTAGGGGCTTCTTTTTTGGTTTTTGCCAGTCCTACCAACTCATCCATTCTCTCTTGCATTTTGTCAAAAATATCATTATCATATATCTAGACATAGTTATAGAGGCCTATCAATTTATTTTGAGGCAATCTTTCTTGGATTCTATATACTAGGTCAAAAGGAGATACATCTATTTCCTTTGTTACTATCACTTTGTGAGCCCAAACTACCAAATGTATCTTAGAATCCCATGCTTTCTTATTATCATCCAAATTCCTCTTAATGACTTTAAACAAGCTCTTATTTGTAGATTTATCTTTTCTATTTCCCTGTGGATGATATGAGGATAATGTTGATCTTGTAATACCCTACTTGTCACAAAACTTAACAACTTCTTCTGACCTAAAATACATGGCATTATCAATGACAATATTTTTAGGATAGAAAAATCTTGTTATGATGTTATTTAACATAAAGTTATTTACTAGCATTCCTAGTAGGAATAGCCTCTACACATTTTGTAAAGTAGTCTATTGCAACTAGCATCTATGAGTAACTAGCACTAGATTTGGTTGAAATCTCACCTATGAAATCCATACCCCATTGATTTCAAAGGAGTGTTCCCAAAAAAATTTAGCTTTCCTACAAATTTTTGGAAAGAGTCACACTTTCTAACAAAAAATTGTGCATCTTTGAATAAACTAGGCCACTAGAAACCAACTCTCATTACCTTGTGGGAAGTTCTTTTTTCCATATAGTGACCTCCACATACCCCTAAATGCATATCATTTAGTACTTTTTTTTACTCCTTTTGATCAATTCATTTCAAAGTATCCCCTAAAAATTCCTCCACCATAGACTTCTATTAACAATAACATATCTAATAGCATCTAACTTAATAGTTCAATTTCTATTATTTTGTCAAATGGGGTGGGGGCTCCATATGTTGCAACTCATGTATCACCTTTGTATACCAATCACAATGATCCATATCACATGTGTTTTGACTTGAGGTCTTCACATACAAGGTTTATTTGATTACCATCTTAATTTGACTGATCCATTAGTTTTGCTAATTCTTGACCTCTCACTAACTAACTGATTTGGATTTCAATATTAAATTATTGAATCTTGTTTATCCATCCACACTTTCTACCACATATCTCATACTAAGAGAAAATTCCTTGATTGTTGCACTTTGCACAAATGCAATAACAGTAGCACCAATTAAATAACATCTAAAAGCTTTTGCAACTTTAACTAGAGCATAAGCCTACTTTTCAGTGATTTCATTTTTAAGCTCTACTAGTTGAAGGGATTTGATAAAAAATTTGATTGGTTTCTCATAGCCTTCCTCATTTTTTCTTGAAGTAATCTGGTTGCAATAGTGTGAAAGGATGCAAAAGAAAAAATGTGCATGGGCTTCACATAGTCTAGTGTCCTAAGGACTCGTGCATTTTTATAGAACTTTTGATCTCTTGGAAAGAAACAATAGGTTCACCTTCCCAATAGATGGTTTCTCCTTTCTTGATCATTTTGGAGATTGGTCTACTAATCTTAGCAAAGTTAGTTAAAAATATCCTCAAAAAAAGACTAGATGCCCTTGACATTTTTGGGGAACTTTTTCAATTGCTATTACTCTTTCAAGGTCAATCTTGACTCCTTCTTTAGATAATATATGAGCAATAAATTTCCCTTTTGTCACTCCAAAAGTGCATTTCTTTGGGTTTAAAGAAACCCCATACTCTAAGGATTTGATAAAAATCTTTTCCAAATTTTTACAATGGTCCTTAGCCCTTTTTGAGTATGATGTCAGATCATCTCAATAAACAACCATGAACTTATCAATATAATCCTTTAATGCAAAATCCATGGCTCTCTAAAATGTTGATCCTACATTTATCAAGACAAAAGGCATCTTGACATACACATAGGTTCCCCTAGGAGTAGTGAAAGATGTTTTAATTTTTTATTTCTCATCAACAAGGACCTATTTATATCCTAAGAAACCATCCATTATTGACATCAACTTTGAACCAATGACTTGTTGTAACATGGCTTCCATATTGGGCAATTCATAATTATCCTTTAGGGATGCAATATTCAAGTTTCTAAAATCAACAATAACCTAATATACCCATTCTTTTTCTTGATTAATACTATGTTTGACACCCATGAAGAGTGTTTGATTGGTTTGGTGATCCGCCATACCTTATCTTCATGAGTTCTTGCATTTTATGGGCTAGAGTGGGATTTATGCACCTCTATTTCTGTCTAAATTACTTAATATTCTCTTTGAGAGGTATTACATATTGAAAAAGATCTTCCCTATAAGCCTTAAGGTCATCATATGACCATGCAAAAATATTCTTGAATTTCCTTACTAGGTCAATCAAAGACTTCTTAATTATAAGGGATAAAGTATTACCAATGTACACCCTTTTAGGAAATTCAATAGTGCCAAGATTGATTTCTTCAAGCTCCTATGGCTTCTAATCTCTGACTTATAAATGCACCCTATCCTATTTATTAAAAGCACCAGTCCTTTAGGTACCTTATTTGTTTTTAATTATAGGATCTCTTGGCCAAAAATAGTTTTCTTTCTATTTGTTGTTTCAACCAAAGCACTACATTCAAACTCTTGGCCATGGTACTTATCCTCATTTAGAAGAAAATTTAATATGTCTTTGTCATCTTCAAACACTTGCAACTTTTCAACATAATTAGGGATAGATGGCCTATTCTACATCTCAACTTCAGACACACCACAAGAGCATGAGATCCATGGGATGCAAGAGCAATTAGACTAAGAGGCCCAAAGATATAAGCACTAGTAGGATGAGATCTAGTTGTATTCAACTACAGAAGCCTACTATTTTGTTGCATATGTAGTAGTTATACTAGATAAGGACAAACCGTTTCCTCAATTTTCATAGTATGCCTAAATGTCTAGGGGAGCATGGCCTATAGTGAGACCTAACATGTCTCCTCCTCCTCCTCAGCTACTAGTAAGAGGTGAGGGGAAAGGAGAGAGTTAGATTCACATTTACTCAAATTTTGATCTAGCTCTGTATCGATTGGTGTGCCAACACCATTTTGCATGAGTTTTGAGATCAAAAATGCTCAAGAAGCATCTAGTTTTGCACCAATGTACACTTTTGACATATATATATACACACATATACAAGACTTTGATTTGAGTATTATTGCATGTGTCACTTTTCTATCTTTATAGCTTGTTTTACATGAGATGTTTATGCTTATGATTATGCAATCAAATATGATATGATATATGGATGAAAATATGATATGATGTATGAATGTAGTGTATATGAGATGAATGATAAAATCATGTATGAAATGCAAAATGTAAATGAACTAACATTGCATGTAGTGTTCCATTTTTTTCATAGTGATAAGTATTCCTTAAAGATTGAGAGGACAAACCAAAAATGTGAACGCTTGTGGAAAAGAAAAGAAGCATGATACGTTGAAGAAGTCGATAATTCCTCATCACAAAAGATGCAAGTAGATCTACAATCAAACCATGTGCTTATGCAATGAAACCCTAAGTCTAGTTACCAACATTCAAAAATTATCATCACTAAGCATTTAGCTGAATCTCATATGTCATACAATCCCCACTAACATTGCAATCATAGGAATATGAATATGAATAGGACATATATTCTAGTTTTCTTAGGATTAAATGTAAGCATTTGAGGCACAAGAAGCCAGAATGACTAGAACATTTGTACTTTTTAATGTAGCAAGTGAACATAAGAATTGGATCATAAATGCTAGGATGACCAAAATGTTTCTTGAATGCAAACATACCAGACACATGGGCGATCTTTCTCATGCTAAGTAATCAATAATTATTTTGTTTGCAATGACCCTTACATTTGTAACCTAGGATAGAAGTGTTCTAGGTATACTCATAGTGACCCATACATTTACTTAGCAAGATAAGTATCAGCATTTACCATAGCATAAAGAGTTCATGCCAACAAGTAAGAAGAAGAACCAACCTCACTAATTTAATGATATAAAAGGAGTTGAGGTACATGTGACCATCCAATGCAAGATGGAGGCTCTTATAGTGGATACCCCTTTTATTTGAATCCTTCAGATCATTGTAACTAAACCAAAAACATAAAGCAAAGAAAAGATCATGCCCCCTGTCCTCACTTCTCTAGTCGAAAGTGACATCATTGAGTGAAGTATCAATTTTCAAAACATGTATGAAATAAATCTCTTTAGTAGAGTGACAATAGTAGATAGACACAATTAGGAAAACTAGTGATTGAAGTCAAAGAGGAATCTTTAGTAAAAAGAACCTTGGTAGGAAACTAAGTGACAGTAGACAAACATAGTTAGATCAATTGGTGACTCACATGAGAGAGATCTTCCATGAGAGGAATCTAAAAAAATGATAGTAGTGATAGTAGGCAGATGCAATTAGGACAAATTTTGACTGACATAAGAGAGACCTTTCATAAGAGGAACCTTGAATGAAAATGAGACTAGCAATAGTAGGCAGATGCAGTTAGAACAATTGGTGACTGATATGAGAGAAAGATATTCCATGAGAGTAATCTTAAAAAAGTGACACTAGCGATAGTAGATAGATGTAGTTAGAACAACTAGTGACAATCACAAGAGATTCTTATGACATTATAGAGTGTTTCCCTCAAGTTATGATAGGATTCAATCCATGGACGCATGAGTGAAAGCAAAAAATTAAAATAGGAAAGCAACTGTACATGAGACAGAAGATGTGTTGCAAGATATTGCATGTGAAACAAGAGGCATCTATTTACTAGGTTTTCACCTTCTTGGCAGAAATTCTTTTTTTTTTGCTATCATGATGCCTATTTTCTATGTTTTCATTAATGACACATTTTTTTTTGCTTTTCATTTTGTTTTGTTTTTATATTTTTCCCTTTTTTGTATTTTTCTCTTTTTCATTTTTTTTGGTATTACCAAAGTGCCTATTGCTAGGTTTTAACCAAGGCAATGATTTTTTTAGGACATTTAGATATATACAGAGACCTAAAATTTGATCATCTAAGAACTATTTTAGATGGAGAGTGTTGATAGGCTCCTTGAGCATCTCTTCCTTGATTGTAGAAAGCTATTAAGCACCAGATCTAATCATTGCAATGATTATGTAGGGACCAAGCCAATTGGATACAAAATTCCCTTTTTATACCTATTGTGGTTGATTCTTAGGTTTTTCTCTTAGAATGAGGTCATCCAATTGTAAGTCTCATGGTTTAACTTTCTTATTGTAACTTTTGGACATATGCTACTAATAAGCTCGAAGATGATCACGTGCCACTTGCTAATATTCATCTAACAATACTAGCCCTTGAAGCCAAGATATTCTATAGTCATCATTAGTATTGAGGGCCTTAATGAAGATTCTCAAAGTAGGAATCTCAACCTCCATGGGAAGCAGAATATCCACTACATATACTAAAGCAAAGGGCATTGTACCTGTTGGAGTTCTGATACTTGTTCTATAAGCCCATAAAGCTAGATTAATCTAAAGGTGCTAGTCCCTTCTAGATTTTCTAACTATGTGATGAAGGATCTTAAAGATTCCCTTGTTGGATGCCTCTACATGACCATTACGTTGGGGGTAATAGATAGAAAACTAGTGTTGTGTAATTCTAAACTTTTTGCATAACTCCTTAAGATCTTTATTTTCAAAGTGTCCTTTACTGTCAATAATAATGGAGGAAGGTACACCATACCTAAATATGATGTAATTCATTATTAATAGAGCTACAATTTTTCCATTTTCTATAGAGAGAGGGACTACCTCTACCCACTTAGTGAAGTAGTCTGTAGCTGTAATAATGAACTTGTGTCCATTTGAAGAAGAAAGGTGAGTATGACAAGATCAAAGACCCATTGTTGGAATGGACACAACATGATAGATGGAATTAGCTCCTTGGTTGGAGCATGAATTATATTCCCATGGAGCTGAAATTGTTTACAGGACTTGGCATATTAGATTTCCTCTTGCTCTATATTTGGCCATAGTAACCAGCTCTAATAAGTTTACAAGCTAGTGTTAATTCATTAGAGTGAGATCCAAAAATGCCCTTGTAGATGTCAATTAATGCACATTTTGGCTCATCGAGTTCTAGACACCTAAGGAGTGTTTCATCAAGACCTCTCCTAAACAAGTTGTTAGCAATAATGATATACCATGAAGCATTATAGATAAGGTGATGTATTTTATTCCAGATTAGATTTTCTTAAATGGTTTGGTCATGTAGATAAGAGTATATATGGTGGTAGTGGGATGAGTCATGTCCTGCAATAGAATAGATCATCTAAGATTCAGTGGTATCATAGGCAGTGTAGAGTAACATTTCAACTATGAACTTGTGTTGAGGATAATTCTCTGGCATCTGTGAAAATGAAGCAAGAGTAGCCATGGCATCAACCACTTTGTTGCTTTCTCAAGGAACCTATTGGAAAATGAAATAAGAAAATTATTTCTCCAAGTTATCCACCATACATTTATAAGGGATCAATTTCTCATCCTTTGTCTAATATACAACATTGACTTGGTTGATTATGAACTATGAATCACCAAAGATGTTCAGTTGATCTACTATCCATTCAACTGACATCTTCATGCCATTAATGAGAGCTTCATATTTTGCAATTTTGTTCATACAAGGAAAAAAAATCTTCTATACCTTAGGTAGTGAATACTTTTATGGTGTTATAAACAATAGCCTAGTACTAGATACCTATTGTGTGAAGGACTCATCAAAGAACATCACCCAAGTTTGGTGTGTAACCATGAGAATTGATTCATTAGGAAAGTTGATATTTCATGGAAGAAAACTCTACATTGGTGCCTCTACTAGCTGATTAGTGATTTTTTGTCCTTTGATAGCCTTTCATTCAACATGTTGAATGTCAAACTCACTTAAGATCATGACCCACATAGTCCATCTCCCTATTACAACTGCCTTTTAAGTAAGTATTTTAGTGGATCAATCTTAGCAACTAGTTTCATAGTATGAGCTAGCATGTCGTGTCTCAATTTTTGGGGAGCAAAATTGATTGCCAAGCAAGCCTTCTTAATGGTGTTGTAATTCATTTCATAGGAGATCAATGTACAAATCAAATAGTAAATAGATCTTTTCTTGTTATCATTGTCTTCTCAACCTAGAAAGATACCCAAAGATGTCTCCATTACTGAGATGTACAAAATTAGAGGCTTCTCATAGATAGGAGGCATCAAGATTGGTGGATTAGAAAGGTATCACTTTATTTGTGTTAAGCTTTGATCACAATCTTGACTCTAGTTATATTTCACACCTTTATGCAGGGTCTTGGTGAATGGTTGTGACCTATTTGCTAGTTATGAGATGAATCTATGGATTGATTAAAGTCTTCCTTTCAAGCCCCTCATCTAACTGATATTATAGGGTGGAGGCATATCATTGATTTCTTGAACTTTCTTTGGATCAACCTTGATTCCTTTTGTAGAAATAATGTAGCCAAGTAGTTTTCTACAGGTCACACCAAATGCACATTTCTTGGGGTTTAGTCTTAGACTTAATTTCTCCATGCAATCTAGGATAGGTCCCAAATCTTAAAGGTGAGTGTTGCATTTTGTGTTGTTAATTAGAGCATCATCCACACATTCTTCCATTATTTTATGCACCATGTCATGAAAAATTATAGTAACTACCCTTTGATATGTAGCACCAACATTTTTCTAGCTAAATGACATCACATTCCAACAAAACACTCCCCATGCAGAAGTGAAATTAGTCTTTTCTTGATCTTCCAGCACAATTTTGATCTGATTATAACTAGAAAATCCATCCATGAGTCACTACATTTCATATCTTTCCATCATTCCCACTATCATATCAATGTTAGGTAGCAGAAAATCATCCTTCAAACATGCTAAGCTTAGATCTCATAAATCTATATAGACTCTAATAGATATTTCATGCTTGGAGACTAGAAAAATAGTTGATATCCATTTAGCGTAATCAATAGCATGGATGAAAATAGCTTTGAAAAGAATTTCTAGTTTAGCTTTGACAACTAATGTAACATCAGGATGCATTTTCTATGTTTCTATTTGACTGGTTTAACTCCTAGCACAATAAACAAGTGATGTATTATGAGATCATGATCTAATCCTGGCATGTCTAAATATGTCCACACAAAGTTTATCTTTTTCTCTTGGAAGAAGCCAATGAATTCCTCTTTTTCTTTTGGAGAGAGTGACTATGCAAGATGTATCATGTGAAGATGATCCTCTATTCCTAATTTGATTAGTTGTGTCAGCTCTATCAACACTGATGATCTTTTCTAAAAATGACTAGGAAGTGTATCAAATATCTCATATGTGGGTGACTCAAAGAGGTTTTCACCCTTGGATACATTTTTTATTTTTACTATTTTAGGTTTTTCCACTACCACAATGTGGTTTTCACCATCAAACCTTCTATTTATTTTCTTTTTGATTGTATGACTAAGATATTTCATGTCAATGTTAGTAATGTTGACACTTTGTTCATTTGTGGAAGACATTACAAGCTTGACAACATTTAAGTAGTAGGCAAGAGCATAGTCATTCTAGAATATGAGGACTTCACTAGACGCATTAGAATTCTAGTTTAGGAGCTTAGGATAGGTGAGTGAAAGAGATGTGGTAGGTTCAATTGCATTCACTATATAATTATTAAATGCTTGAACAAGAAATTTGAGACCTAGAGTGGCTTCGTACACAAGTGTGTTTGAATGCCTTCAAGCACTAACATCATTAATCAAAGACTCAAGGACACTAGTTGGATAGGACTCTTCCAACCTAACCCTAGATAATTCACCTACTTCAAGGAGGCTTTCATAGACATGAACTTGATTAATGTCTTTTTCTATAGTTGATTTTGAGAGAGAGTCAAATTCATACTCTCAAGAATCTATATTGTAAGGAGGCCAACTATAGAATTACACAATAGTGATCGGAACAAACTCTCCTTCATCATTTGGATTTTTACAAAGGTACTCAATGTGTAAAGCATGACTTGACTCTCCTTGTTCTTGTTGGGTATGATGTGAATCAATAGTATCATCAAAAGAATCACTATCACCATCCATGGTACTGAAACATGGTACAAAATCGTCTGGTTCCAAAAAGAATTTAGCTAGATCACCACTAGATAAGGATAAGGATCCTCATTGTTAGCATTTTTTTCATGGTAATAAGACTCACCTTAAGACTCCTATTCAAATAAACTCTCAATTTCTAGTATAAATTTGTTAATCCCTAGATGGAAGGGAATCTTCTTGAAACATATATTGGATGTATGTTGATTCCTTTTATCTATCGCTTTGACAACATCAATCAGGCCATTTTTGTTGCATCCAATAGGACTAGTCCCCTTATAGCCAAAATATTTCATGAGTTTAAGACTAAGACCATACTCTTTAGGAGTAGTTTCATGAGAATGTTCTATGAGGTCAACCAGAGTCTCTTCTTTGTACATCCATGCAACAATACCTTTGTTTTTAGCTTCCTCCTCGAGAGGTATAGCAGTTTTGACAAGGGTACCATCTTACTTAGTCAAAGGTGTCAACATAAATGGTCTCTTTGCTTTAGATGGTCTCCCATAATGACAAGGAGTCTCAGGAAGAGATGTCAAAGAAAAAACTAGTTCTATGTGGTATTCACCTATTCTAGTTTCTTTTAGCTTGATTAACTACTCAATTTGTTTTAGCTTGTTATCATGATGGTCTATAAATTCCCTATTAGTAGGTACAAAGTTTTTACTAGATTTTAGCATGTTATAGGTATAGCTAGTACTTGCAAGTATAGTGACTTTAGAGCCATGGAATGGGAATTTTATGCATTGATGGTAAGTGGAAGGCACAACTCACATCTCATGTATCCATGGTCTTCGTAGAAAAATATTGTAAGTCAAGGAAAGGTTGAGGACTTGAAAAGTGACATCCCTTTCTACAGGATCACCACAAGGAGGCAACACCACAAGAACTAAAGATTTTTTATTGAATTCATCATGTACTTTGATAGTTATCTTGTGACGATTGCCAATGGACTCTTTAGAATAGTCCAATTGTCTAAGCAGGGCAGCAAAGACAATTTTTAAACTAGCTCCATTATTGATGAGTACATGACATGCACATTTCTGGTGTATCATGACCTCAATGTGTCAAGGTTGATTATGTGGATGAATTTGTGAATTGTCATCCTCCTTAGAGAAATGCATATAATAAGGTTAGGTTAGCTGACCTTTGATAGACTAGAACCTCTCAAGATCATGATCTTGAGGTACATTTCCCTTAGTGAGGGCTTTGTCAAAAATCTGCCTATGAGCAAGTGAGATTTTGAGTAGCTCAAATATCATGATTTGAGCATTAGTTCACTATAACTAATTAAGGGTACTATAGCTCATAGCCATAGAATTTGTTGCAATTTTTGTTCATTTACTAGATGGACTAGTGAGAAGTTTGTCTTTATATTGTTCTAGATTAGGAGCAAAAGGCATAGGGCCTTTGAGTACTAACCTAGCATGAGAACATGTAATAGTGTTGGCACAAGATTGCAACGGTTCATTGTCAGATGTGTTGGACCTAGGGCCCCTTAATAAAAATGGTGTCTTAGGTTTAGTTTTGTCTTTTTTACCTCTGATGGAAATAACGTCACAATACTCAACATCCACAGGTTCAACCATGTGGACTATCTCATCATCATCATTAGAGTACACATAGTTTCTCTTGTTATGAAATTTTTGTTTTGAGTTTTCTCCTTTTTCATAGGATTTGAATGGCTCCTTGAAAGCCTTGTGATCTATGTTCTTGTTATTTCCATCCACAATAATATCACCATCACCAATGAGGTCTTGGACTTTGTGATGCAAGTTGATGCAGTTGCTAGTTTTGTGACCTTTATTTTTGTGATATTTGCAAAATGCAGTTTTGTTCCACCATGGTGGTCATGGTTGTGGATCATTAGGATGAGAGTTATCTAATGGATAAATAATCTTTTTTTGTAGCAAGGTCTTGTAGACCAAATCCAAAGGTTCACCAAGAGGTGGATATTCTCATTTTGGACGAGAGACCCAAGATGTGTGTTTTGCTTTGTTTCCAAACATCTTATTGTTAGAAGGAGGTTTCTCAACATTCTTGGATGCTTTGAGATTGTCTATAAGATTGAAGGTTGTCTTGGTAGGTTTAGGATTAATGTTTTTAACAACTCCATCATGCACAACCTCTTGGTTTTTTTCACATACATAGATTTGTCCTTATTAGAGGTGGATCATCTTTTAGTGTCCTTTTGAAGGGTTAGTTCACCCTTTTGGCCATGAGTTCCTCAATATGGATAACTTGTGCTACCATGTCTTCAAAGGTGTGTGGACCTTGAAGTTGAACTCTATACAAAAAATTAGGTAGGAGATTATCAGTAAAATTGTCAAGCTTTTCCATATTAGGAATCTTTCATGAATATTTGTTGTCTCCATCTCTAAAGGAGTGTGAGGAAATGTTCCCCAACTTTTTGTTTAAGGTTACAAAAGTCTTAATTGTTAACTAAGTTTTTATGTTGTGAGAGTACTTTTGGAAAAATAGGTTATCAATCTCATCAAACATTTTGATACCAATGGGCAAGTGTGAAAACTACTCCATAGCCTGACCATCTAGACTTCTTGGGAATAGATGCAAGAGATATGTCTGATTATGCATAAATTCCATAGATAACATGCCAACTTCCCATAAATGATCTTGGAGATCAGTAGTTCCAAAGTATTTATTATACTTAGTTAACTCAACTCCTCTTGGAAAAGGAGGCATGTCTATACTCTTGTCAAAAGGGAATGGACAAAGAGAATTTAAGGTGTATGCTTTTGTAGGTTTGTCTTTATCATGCATCATTTGGGCTAACCATTCTTGCATGATCTTCAGTTCTTTTTGCAATTTGGAAGTTTTAGTTTCCTCTTCAGGTGTAATGATAGTTTCAATGTTAAAGTGATGAGGCAACTTGACTCCCTCTTGAGCACATTTGAGAAATTATTTCTCTTTCTCTTCATTAAGTGGGATTTCTATGACCTTTTGGAAGTTCTTTTTTCCTTACAACATTTCTTAATGTGTTCAGGAAGTATCTCTACTTCCTCCTTAGTTTTATTAGTAAAAGATTCCTTATGTTTTTCATTCTTGTTTTGATCTTGGTCTTTACTATGTTCTCCATGTTTGGGTTTGTTGACGCTCAAAATTGTAGCTCAAATTTTGAGCACTATTGAGAAAATCAACCCCTATCAATGCCCATAAATGAGATTGTACCTGGCTATACCTTTGAGGCCCCTAAGGTGTTTAATGTTTCTAACACCTCTTGTTCAGCCTATCCACCTATTCTATAATGATAAATTGATATTTCAAGTCATTTGGTGAAGTCTTGTTTTGAGCTAGTGTCAAAATCTGCATTTTCATGTAAGTGTCAAACAACAATAAGAAGTTGTGTTTGTCATTGAATATCTTGCACCTAGAATTGTGTCATGACCCACCACTTTAAGAGTAGTTAGTGTCCATATCTAAGAGACTACGTTTCAGATTTTGAGTCATTTCAAGTCCATTTGACTAGGTTTTGAATCCCTTGAAGTTGGTCATTTACTGTTTTCCTAGTGACACAGTTTGTTCATAATTTTGGGAAGCCTTGTTTGACATGTTATAGCTTTTGACCAACTGACCCAGATGTGAAAATTCCTTTTGCATTGCACTGTAGAATTAGAGACTTGTTATGTTTCAAGTTTCAGCCTATGACGAATCCGTTTGATCAATTTTCAAATGCGATTCCAAATGGAACTTCTATCTTTTACTAGTGTTAGGATTTGCAGATTTTTTGGGACCCCTATTCATGATGTTATAACTCCTAATTTGTGATAGGTGGGATCAAATGGATTGTACCACTGTGTTTTCCTCCAAAAATAATCCAAGTGTGTTAGTTTTTAGGTCTTGATGAATCCATATGAACACTTTTCCAGGTCATTTCCATTTGCAAAAATTGATTTCTTGCCATTGTTTCAATCTGCAAGATCTGAGTAGCCCACTTTGACTGCTCGCCATTTGTGCCTAGTTATTCATTATAAGCCCAAATTGTAGATTTATCATTTCCTAATGACAAAGAATCAATGCCCTAGGTTTCATTCCTCCAAGTGCGCATTTGCCCAATTTTCAAAGCCAAATTCGAACCTAGTTTATTACTTTTTGACATGTTTTTGTGCAAGCAATTCTAAGGAGGAAACTTTGACGGTCAATATCTTCTGACCCCAAATTTTTCATGAGATGAGATTTGACAAGGTGCAAGAATATATAAAAAAGAGTTAGTATGCCATTTTTTAGATCTTGATCAGGTGTTTTGGTTAGTTTTTAAGGGTAGTCAACAGACTTCCTGGCTCAAATTTCATAGTTTGTAGAAAATGATAGAATGAGATTTTAATGATAAATTAATGCTCGAAATCAATTCTAGTGAATATTGAAAGGTAAATGGGCTAGTTTAAGTATTTAGTAGTTTGGAAATGAATTTTGTTTTAGCCAGACCCATGTTGGGGCCCGACTGATTACATCAGGCAGAGTGAGTCAAAGCATGAAAATATGTTTGGTATAATGATTTTCAAAGGTTTTCAAAAGGGAAAAGACAAATATGGTCAGATCATTGATAGATGTCATTGCAAAATTTAGAAAGAGAGGGGTATACCTTTACTAGGAATGCCGCTAGAAATGAAACCTTGCAGAACATGAAAGAAAATAAACATTTTGGCAAGAAATTTATCAGAGGCAATCAACAGGGAAAAAATGGCATTTTTAAAAATGAGAAGGACCATAGAAAAGGATAGAACAAATTGATTGCAAAGGAGTGAAGACATGAAGCAAGTCAAATAGCAGTCTACGCTAGTTCAAAGAAAGCACCACGTCAATGCACAACTAAACAAGGAGCCTCATGTAAATGAAGTGAGGAAAGCAATAGTAGATGCTTATGGTGCAAAGGTTTTGCAAGAGAAGAGAAGATACCATATAGCATGTTAAGGGGAGTAGGCAGCATGTGAAAGTTAGCAAGAAGCTACCTAGTAATCAGGCAGAGCCTCTAAATTGGAAGCCATTGCAAGAATAAGACCATTCTGCATGAAGGAGAGATAATGGAAAGCTACAGCTTATGAGTAGATAGCCACCAACACCTAGAGAAGCAAAAGAGAATTCATGCCAAATGAGGGAGTAGTCAATGTTGAAGATGGGGAGGTGGCCCATGGAAAAATTAATAAGAGTTTTCATTGAGACAAGGAGATTGGGAGAAGTTCAATGAAAAAGGGCTAGCGGGGCAGAAGTATGATAAAAGTATTTTAAATTTTTAGTTCTCTGCCCTCTCTCTAGCCAAATCAATGGCTAGACTTGGTGCCATTTTCCAATGAATCTTGAGGGATACCTATGCACACAAGTTGCAAGTTTTCCATGAAAGATAGTGCCCACGAGCCGCATGGGGTCACAAACTCAATTAATAACACTCAATCCAGGCATTTCAATGTTTCTTCTCAATATAACAGAGGATCATCATTCCTTGAAGATTTCTCAGAACCAATGGAAGGAATCATTCAAAATGAAGCAGCTCATGGCAGGGTTTCCATGTTGAAAGGGAAGATCACAATTTCAGAGCATTATCCCACATTTGCTGGGTGGGTTTATTTTTGAATCTTTAAATAAAAATCCACACTATAAGCTTAGTATCACAAAGATAGTGGCTTTTTGGAAGCCAAGACCATGTGTTGTGTGACCCAACATAGATGATGTTAGCCAAAGGGAATAAACACATAATTTTGAACAAATCACTATGTATGCTGATGTGGCAAATTGAAGACCAAACGCTAAAGATGCTAACATGTGGCTTCATCCGACAATGGGTGCATGCCCGTAAAAGAAAAGTGATCAATGTTTAAGCAATGTAGGTAAGCAAAATTCTGCCACATGGGACTAGGTCTTGTGCATGATGAGGTGGCACTCTAGATCAGGCTTAGGCAAGAAGCACTCAGATCATGACATGTATCACAATCTGACAAATGACACAATCTTGCATTTCGAAGATGCACACGAGATAAATAATGTAGGATTGCAGGATTTTGATAAGTGGCAACAAGCCCCACTAAGATGGTGACATGACAAGGAAGGTTTCTATCTTAGTGATGATTTGGTGATTAAGTAACCAATATGAGACTGCCACGTGGCAGTTGGTCAAACATGGGTTGACCTAGATTGTAGGGTGAGACCAAAAAATTGAGGAGTATAAAAAATTATTTTTAAATTATTTTTTCAAAAGAATAATACGTGCAAAGTATTTTAAATTCAAAAGTTCATTTTCTAAAGTTTAGACTTTAGAATATTTTTGAAATTTTAAAATCAAGAGTTGCACACCTGAGTTTTTCTACCAGGTGAGTGATTTTCAAACTAAAGGTTCTCGGTAGGCTAAATATACGATGTTATATATCATTGGAACCACAAGAGAATAGACTTTTTGATTCTAAGGTCAGTTTCTACATAGGAAGTAGCATGTTCATGCTACAGGAGGTTTTCTTCCATATTCCTATTGTGTAACTCTATTCAGGTGAGGAAGTTTAGAAGTAATTTTTGGCATGAAAATTACTTGAATATGGGTAAGAGATAGTGAAAATGTAGTTGGGGTCATTTCTAAGTCAGTTAAATGAAGTTTTATCACCATTCTTAATGCATAGTAGATATTTTGGTAAACAAAAGATTTCATCATTTGAATAGAAGATATTTTCAAATTAGTTGCAATGTAATGATGAAAAAAATTAGATCAAAATGGGAGAAGGAAGAGAGAGGTTATTCAGTTGTAGAAGATTGAATTCCAAGTGGACACGTGTCAGGCATATATCAGATCTAGGAATTCATCTTCTCCTATATCTCTCTATCTTCCATTCATTATAATTGTTGGCAGTTTTCTCTGGGTAATACCAATAGGGTTCTAGTGTTCTACTGTGAAACCATGGATGTGATTGGTTTTGCTTCCTATTTATTGAGCTGAGCTCTAGCAGTGAAGACCACACACCCGCACTTGTGTAGATTTGCATTTCATTTTCATGCATTGCTTCTAAGATATGATAATGGATCCTAGATTATGTGACATATCTTGAGCTTCATTTTGTGTTGCCAGTTTGTCTATTTGGTCTTTCCAAGGATAAATACAAAAGGGGATTTACATGAATTATTCGAGTTCTCTAATTTTGTCTCCTAATTCTTCATGTGCTATTAACTTTGAGATTAAATGGATAAGGTTCATTTGATTTAAGGCAACTTGGATGAGTTGTATGTCAGATCTGTTGTTGCTTTTGACTCAAGGAGTTAAGTAAATGCTTCAATGTTTTGTTAGGGTTTTTGGGTGTATGAAGGGGATATTGCATAAGAATGGGATTTGGGGATTTTAGTTGATAAACTTGATTGTAATGCAAACAAGTTAGGGCATCCTAGTGGTAATGATTCTATGTTTCAATGGATAAGGCACTGATCACTAAATTAGATGCAAGCTGATATGAATGTCATTTGCACAAAATCTTTTATTCAAAATAAATTTAGTATTTCATGTTTTGTAGTGGGCTGAAAAGAATTAACCCTCACTCAACTTATGATATTCATAGATTTGCATTTAGCTGCTATAGATCTGTGTCATTTCATGAGTTATTAGGAGATATAATGGTTTTCATCTACAATAAATAGGTTCATATTTATGTTTTAAATGCATTGGTACCATATCTCAAAACCTCAAGGTTAACCCGCCCAGGTCTTGTAGAGCCTGAAGTGAAGAAGGGTCAAGCCTTATAGTTGGCCCAAGACTACAGTCAGGTGCATTCATCATAGGAATTTTCTAGCCTTAGATGCATTTATATGGTTTATTAGTTGTTTGTAAAACTATTAAATCAGGAGCCAATAGGGTTCTTGATTAGCCATTGTAGGAATATGATAAGTTTTAGTGTATTTTGGTTGGAAAGGTCTCCTAAATAAGAATTCAGCCGTGTTGTTTGGAGATGTATAACCATTTACTAGTTTCAAGATCCTCTTGATACAAGGGGTTCTTAGTTTGTTGTAAGTTTATAGAGAAATTTCTCTGAACACAAGGTGATCTAATAGGTGAAGGAGATTTTGAAGACTTATCACCAGTTGAACTAGAGATAGACCATGCATATACTGGAAAGTAACCTCTATTGTTATTATGACCCCTAGCTCTACCTTGTCTAAGTCTATGGGGATAAAACATGTTTCCACTTCTTGTTGCCACAATCATAGATAAGGACAAAAAGAAAAACCTATACAAGGACCACACTAGAATGTAGTCTCAAAAAGCAAGATAAGAGTGTTGTATAATAAGGTATGAGTTGTTTGAATAATGGCTAGAATAGCCAATAATTATGACTACTATGACACAAAGTATGAAAAACATGAGAGGACAAGGACAAGATAACTGAGAAATGAGACTAGTTTTCACATAGGTCACAAGTTGTCAATTGAGCAAGAAGCCATTGTTTGAGATTGTTTGTAGATAGAAAAGAGGTAAAATGTTGTAGATAATAGAATAGACTTAGAGTGTAGATAACTTTAACAAAACAATTGGATAGTTTAAGGACAAGATCCTGCATGAATATTCTCAGGGAAACACATGAGGAAACTCAAAGAAGGATGCAAAGATTTAGAACAACAATTTTTGACCCATTTTCTCATGCAAGGACTTCTATAGAGCTACACAAGGATGTGCTAGATTGACAAAAAGATAGGATTCTAACATAAAAGGATAGTATTTGTAAGATCTCACATAGAGATTTCTAGAGGACCACATGAGGACTTAGACAATGCCACATGAAGAAGTGCTAACAAAGTGTTTTCTCACATGAAATTTTGTAGAAATGGGCATTAGAATGGAGATGATACTGATAACTGAGATAGAACTTTGAAGAGATTTTGTAAGTTTCATATAGTTCTAGATAGATTGTTGGTTGTTTTGACATATTTTAGATAGATAGAAAGATGGTTTTCAAGTTGTTAAACAAAATTTTGGTTTTGAAAAATACAATTTTTTAATAGAAAGATACAAAAAGAAAATAGTAGTAAAAAAAATCCAACCAAGGACAAATAAACTCGGAGGGATGGGGGAGTCTTGACCTTCAACTTGTTTGACAAGTTTGGAAAAGTTTAAGACTTGAAAAAGACATGCTCCATACCTAAAACCAAAATTGGTAGAGAAGGCAAAACCTTTGTCTCACAAATTATGTGCATGCATTCACCTCACACAGTCATGCCACCCCACTAGAGGGCATCTGTGTTTTTGGTGTATTCCAAGGGCTCAATAACATATGCACTAAATGAACACCCTTAGGGGTCAAGTGCATATACTACCTTCCAATGCCTAGGTACATGCCTATGGTGAGTATCTACAAGAGAGATTCTTCCCCCTCCTTGCACAAATATTATGCTCCCTTTTGGAGGTGAACTAGGTAGCAACTAACTAGATAGTTTTTACTTGTCTTCCATTCACATTAACTGCTCGTGGCTTTGCAAGCGAACTTGAGGTGAGTAGCCCACACTATCATCTATAAGTACACATACTTGAATAGCACATACTTGATTAGAAAGAGCATACTCCTCTACCTTGTCACCTTGCCCAAACATGCAAGACATTGTAATCACTGAGTTAGTTTAATTGATCCAAACTTGTCCTTTCTCAAGATTTTGATTCCCTAAAAGGAAATCATCCCTTCATAGAGAAGACTCATACTAGAGAAGCACTAACTTGCTTGCCTCCCTTAGGTGTTGTCTTTCAAAGGCTTCTAGGTTTCTAATTTACTCTTGGGCATCACTTCCAAGTAGTAAAGAGCATACTCCCCTATTCCCTTATCTTGCACCTGACAAAGTTCACAAGCCCTAATTATACTATGTGTAAAAAGCAAAAAGAAGACATGACATTTTGAGGGGGGTTCGAAATAAGTCTTCGACATGCATATCTTTGACAAGAATCATGCAATCACATAGTTAGTACATGTTTGAGGTGTTTAGATAAGGGTGTCTTTGTCAAACATCCTACAAACCATGGTTAAGCTGCAAAAAAACCAAAAATATAAATGAAAATGCTTCAAAGAGCATTCTTAGTCAAAAATAATGATAAACTAAATTCTAGAATGTTGTATTTTGCATGTGTTGTTGCAAAATTTTGTGTGAAATCAAGCATAGGCCCATGCAAGAAAATGATGTGCACCGTGCAAGAAATTACACATTTATGCACTTTTTTGCATGAGGAAGTGCAATGAAAGGGACAAAATCCTTAGTTCATTGCATGAAAATGAGATTTCTTGCACAAAAATCTAGAAAATTATATTGATGACTATGACAAGATCATTAAAAATGTACAAAATCGAGTAAACGAGGATAGAAAATTTGATTTCTCTACACAATGGTGGGTGCTAGAAATGTATCTATGAAATATGGGCCTCTGATCCTTGCATACACTTCAACACAGTCATTACCTAAGAAATCATCCAAGAATGAATATGAGATTATTCATTAGAGTAATCCAACAATACAACTTGTTACCTTCTAACTAGAAGGATTTTTCCTTTTCTCTCAGATCAAGAAGTGGGCATCTAGAACTTTTAGTATGAAGGATTTATGTAGCTATATGAGAGTTTAATTAGTCTATATAAAATACATTTAATCTAAGAACAACGAAAATAAAATAACACTATATGAGTGCATTTTAATCTAATATGATATTAATAATGCAAGAAAAGATGAGAGCTTATGAAAGTATTAAGAAAGTGAGTGAGTATTCTAGCATTAATTTGATGGAATTCAAATCAACCCCTATAATGAGGAATTGGAGGTCTCTTAAACAAAATTCCTGAAATCAATCAACGATCAAGATAAATTGGGATGAACGGTTGAGATCGAAGATAAGATTCAGTGAGGATGGAAGATTCCCTATGTAGGTGAGGTTAACTAACTCAGATCCTGAGTGTGATGGAGAGTTAACTAAAATTCACCTGAGTGTGAGAACAAGTTGTTTAGGTTAATTCCAATTCAAGAGATATATTACTTAGAATTCCCATTCCTAAACTAAGGAGAAGATTTGAAATATTATTCAATTTAATAAAATAATATATGACCTCATAAATGCATACTTTAAACTAATTGAGTAATTAAACCCAATAATTAAAGTGAGAATATCATTAAATTAATTAAATTTAATTCCCTTGCACATTAACTAAAGAAATAATTTAATTTAATTAAAGTATTAATACTTATAATTTAATTTAATTTAATCAATAGGTTTAATGTAGCTAATTTGAGTTGATACTTAGGAATTAAATAGAGAGTTGATTAATGCATATTAGGGTTTTCTACATTTGACATTTAGGTCAAGTAGCAAATATCATAATTAGAATTGCCTCATAAAATTGGACTTAGAGTTGATCAAATAGACCAAAATTGATTAACATGGCAATGTGCCAATTTTGAGATATTGCACACACAACTAATTACCTCTTGTTCAATTAGTGGGGGTAATTTTTCAATTTCTTGAATGACAAGTTATGATTTGAAAGCATTAACCTCAATATCTAGAAAAAATTTAGCATCATTAACAATATTTTCTTCAAACATATGAGTGACCCTTGGTTCTCTATCAATTTTGATATCTTAATCTTCTATGTGAAAACTACCATAAGACAAGTCACACTATAGGCTACCTCCCATTGCAACACTCCATTTTCTAGATAGCAACATTCCATAATGTGGAGGAATATCAACTACTAGGATAGTCATAGTCAACTCAACATCAAGGTAGGTAACTAACCTAAAAGGTAAGGCATTGATTGTACCTATGATAGGCACCTCTCTTGCATCCATTGCTCTACACCTACCTTTTTTGGTATCTACTTTCAAACCAAGGGGTTCCATAACTTTGAAAGGCATAACAGTGTTTCATGCTCTTGAATCAGTCATGAAATTTCTTTAAAATTTTCTATTTATGACCAAAATAAGAAAGAAAGGATCATTTTTTTCTATGTAAGCTATAGATGAATTGTTCAAATACATCTAGGGTATTTCAGGTATGACTCATTTGTCTTCTTTGTCTTTTAATTTAAATGGTGTCTGATGCATGATTGTTGGTTCTTGTTCAACAATACTACTATTTCCTATCCCACCTAACCAAGATATAGCCTTATTTTTGTGTTCCCCTATCCTAAAATTTTTAGATAAGGGAACTTTGACAATGAATTGTGACAACATTACAATCATATCAATAGGATCATAGATAGTAGGTTTAACAAAATTACATGTAGCTACTAGTACTTGAATAGAAGGCTTCACCACTTGCTTGGTAACATTAGAATTAGTTTCTTTTCTAGTACATTTACCTTGACTATTTCAACTCCTTGAAATTTTACTTTCTTTTTTGGTTCCCACTTTTTGTTCTTACTATCCTTGATCTTAATTGTCACTAGATTGTCATTTTTATTTTCATCATTCATTTTACAACTAATATCTTTAATGAAAATACTATATGGATTACCAACAACATTGTTAATAGTCATGTTTCTAAGATTGTAAGTAAAATGCACTTAGGCTATCATTTGTGCAATGATTCTATCAATCTCTTCATTTGATGGTTCTTTCAAATTTATGTGATCCACACCTAACAACATATTGCATATCTCATCTTCATCTTGATCTTCATCATCTAAAAACACTTGTTGATGGTTTAACTAATATACATTTCTCTGATTTAAAATATCATTTTCAAAGTCTTCTAAGTCATATTCCTCTCCATTAGCACACAAATTTATCATATTACATCCTACATCCTCACGATTCTTTTCTTCCTCACCTTCATTTTGTGCTTGCTCATATGTAGAAAAAGACTGAGCAACTACACAATAGTTAGGAGACTAGCACATAATACACCAAGGCACATCATCCATCGTGTTTATAGAATTTATTTCTAACAGATCTAGTGTACCTTTATCTTTAGTGCCTTTGGAAGGATTAGGAATAGGTTTTCCATCTTTCCACTGTGTGTTATAGGGATATTTCTACATCCTAGGTTGTCTATTATAATGGGTATTAAACTAAGGCTAATCAACAATGCTTTTCTTATTTCTGTGATTTTCTGGTGGATTCAAGTTCTTTAACAAGTTTAAAACTTGGCCCATTGTATCATCCTCAGGCTTCTTAATTGTAATATATTTGTCACCTTCCTTCTTGTTCCCCTTTAGATTGAATAATTTTGGGTCATCTCTTCTTCCTAACTTACCAAATACATTTATATTGTTTACAATATTCAAAGCCATTTTATAGGCATCTCTTAATGTTATAGGATCCTTTTCCCTTAGAGTATATGTAATCTTACTGTAAAAAGCATTAAAATAAATTTTGAGACAAACATATTCCCCTAATCTCACCACTTGAAACAATTTATATATCCCCTTTTGGAATCTCACATTAAAATCAAATGTAGACTCATTTGCATTCTTCTTTATGTTGTTAAACTCATTCAACATAAAACTAGCATTGGTATTGTCACCATATTGCTCTTTGAAAATCTTCTCTAAGTCATTCCATGAGACAATACTATCATCAAGTAGTCTTCTAAACTAGTTCCTAGCATCTTTAGTAAGAGAGTGAACGAACAACTTCATTACTGCATCTTCATGCTCTGCCTCATAATCATTTACTATACTTATAATTTTTCTTAGGTGCTCTTCACCAGTCACAACACTGTTGCCTAAAAATTTAATAACCTTGTCTCTCAAATAATTTGAAATAGGATTAGGGAAACTAGGGATGCTTATGAAAAATAATTTCTTATATTTCTCCATGTAGATAGGCCTTCTTTTAAAACCTACAACATTTTATGTGGTCAGTCTAGCTCCTTGGTTTTGTATAGGGGTTTGATGTTGTTGAACAACATATATTTGACTAGTGGTAGTTACTAAAGATGAAGTAGGTGTAGCTTGATTCCTAAATGTAACTCAACATTCATAGTATCTAACTTGACAATCATTGAAACTTGCTATTGGTTTGTAGCTTGATTTGTACCATCTTCTTCAACATGCATACCTTCATGAGAATATTTAAATGATTTGTATTCTTCTAGTTCTTTCATAGGTTCAGCCTCATATACTTCTATATATTCATCAAAATTTACATTTGCACTTTCCATAACTTCATTAGTGTTAGTATTTAAACAATTATAAGCTTTACTTCTTGTGGAATATCCTAGGAATATACCTTCTTCACTTTTTGCAGCTAGATTACCATTCCTAAAGTCTTTAAGAATGTAACATTTACTTCCAAATACCTTAAAGTATTTTACATTAGGTGAGTATCCATACCATAGTTCAAAAGGTGTTGAATGAGTACCTTTCTTGACTTGTATAGAATTCAAGGTATAGACAGTTGTGCTTACAATTTCTCTCCATTATTTCAAAGCAACATTTTTCTCCATCATGAGTGTTCTAGCATAGTCCATTATAGATCTATTCCTCCTTTTAGCTATTCCATTTTGTGGAAGGTTTCTGAGGAAAAATGTCTATCTTTTGATTCCTTTATCATCACAAAACATCTCAAACTCATGTGATGTAAATTATCCTCCTCTATTAAATCTCAAACACTTTAGACATTTACCTATATCCTTCTCAAATCTTGCTAAGTACCACTTAAACATTTGGAAAGAATTAGATTTCTATTTCAGAAACATAACTATCATCATTTTAGAATATTCATCAACAAGAAACATATTGTAGTTATCTCCTTTGTATCTTTGCACTTCAATTGATCCACACAAGTTAGTATGAAAAATCTCTAGTATTCCTTCAGAGGTATGAGTTTTACTTTTAAAACTTGACTTTTTCATTTTGCCTAACTAAGATTTTTTTCACATTATAATATTAGGCTTCTTCAATTAGGAAAACCTCTAACTTTTCTCATGTTACTAATATTGACCAATTTATTAAAATTAACATGACATAGCCTATTGTTCCATAGCCACACATCATCAAACTTTACAATTAGACAACTAGTATCCTCTATATAAAGGTAGAATATATTACTCCTAGTTTGATCACCCTTTCCGATTAGTTTTCCATTTGTGTCATATATCTTAGCAATCTTGTTTACAAACTCAATTATTCAGTTGTGACACACTCAAGAGATTATAGTTAAGTCCTTCAACATAGTAAGCATTGTCACATTAAATCTTATCTATGAGTTTGATAGGACTCTTAACTTTTATCAAACATGGTGCATCATTACCAAATCTTACACTATTTCCATCATAACAATTCAAGTTAATGAACTTACTTTTGTATCCAGTCATGTGATGTGAACACTATTGCTAATGATCCATCTATCATTGTTGTTCACACAAGTCACAAGTGTAGTTGCCTCATCTTCATAAAATTTCTCCTTCATTACAACATACACCACTTCATCATCATGTTCATTAGATTCATATTTTTTTTCCTATTCAACAATATAGCAAGACTTTTTTCCTTTGTCTTTGTAGTCCTCGCTATCTTTATCTCTCCTACCTCTATACTTGTTTCCACCTCTATAGTTCTTCTTCTTTGGACATGTAGCAACAATATGACTAACCTCATTACAATTGAAACAAATGATAGGTAACTTACCTTTGAACTTTTCTTTACCCTTGTGTAATCTTCTTGCCAGTAGTGCTTCAAGCTATTCTACATCCTCATCATCTACAATACCCTCACTGGACACATACTTTATCTTTTTCTTCTTTGTCTTCTCATCAGGTTCTTTTAATGACACCTTAGCTTTGAAAGAAGATTCAATATTTTAAGGTTTGTAATTATCAAAGTTAGATAGCTCAAAAGTAGTGAGCCTACCTACCATACCTTCAAGTGATAGATTATTCCCTAGTATATATCTCAATTCTTGAATTATAGAAACTCTTATAGCAAATATAGGTAGTAGTGTTCTTAAAAAATTGCTTAGTATAGTATCATCATCTATTTTACTAGTAGCTCTTCTTATTGCATTAACAAAACATATTGAAAAATATTTTCACCTTCTTCCATTCTCATATCATCAAACTTACCTCTAAGAATTTCAACTTTAGCTCTTAGAACATTATTGTCTCCTCCATAGATGGTGGTTATGGCATCTCACATTTTTTTTGCACTGTCAAGACCTTTGATATCATTAAATTTAGTGTAGCTTAGGGAAAAGGCAATCTCCAACATTGCTTGGTTATGTTATTTCTTCTTTTTCATATCCTCAATAGTTGGGCCACCAGTAGGATCAACATGCTTAGTAACAATGGTAGATTGTGCATGATCTCCAAGTCCTCTAAGGTGTAGCTTCATCAAACTTTGCCATGCAAGAAAGTTATCTCTATTGAGCTTGAGTACTTCTCTTTTTGACATCTTGATCTTTGTGTTTCTAGTACCTTCAAACTAATCCTCTTAAGAAGATGGCTTTGATACTAATTGTTGGAATACTTTAGAAAAACTAAGAGTAGGGGGGGTGAGTTAGTCATCCAAGGTCTAGATATATAAATAAAACTTTTCATAGCTTAGTGAACCCATGAAACATTTATCATCATGCATGCATCCATTAGATTATGCAATCACTTAAATCTTGTAGGTTACTATTAAATCAGGTTGCAAAAATGTAAATATGAAACATAATAGATTCATCAATGCACTTGACACAATGATTTATATGGAAACTCAATTTGGGAAAAAAAACACCAGTAGCATGCTACTCTATTTCACTCTTCTGAAATGATGCCCTATGAAAGGCCAACCCTATTAAAGGTAACAATACACACTGTTAAATGTGACTCTATTAGGAGTGAACCTTGTTAGAGGACTTTAGACCATTCACTTGGAATGTCACCCAGTTAAAAGATTTACAGATGATTGTTGGGTCAACCTTAATCCAAAGGATTTTATTCTAGACTAATACAATTATTAGAGAGTAATAGTAAGGCTTGATTTGATAAAAACTTACAAATCCATTTGTAGATTATAAATCTCTATTATACTCCTCCATTCTACTTGGCCTTCACACATTTCAGCTTTGATAACTTGTTCACCATTCAAGCATTCATACCCTTAATCCTTCTTTCTTAACATACCAATGCAGACTCTTCTCTTAGGTCACTTAATGACGCAAAAACCTTTACTCCTTGTCTTCCTTAGGTTCTCAAACATGACAACCCTTGCTTCTAACCAGACATTCCTATAAATACAAAATTTATATCTTTTGCTGCTTATTCTCCATTGTCTAGTTAGGATTAGGATAGATTAGGTAGGCTACTATGAATCACTAATAAATTTGGACTCAATTTTTGATGAATGTTGGTTGAAATTTTGACCCAGTTTGGTTAAAATTTTGACCAAGTAGTTGGTGGCAATTTTTCTTGTTGAAATTTTTACCAACTTGTAGGTGGTTGAAATTTTGACAAATACATTCGTCAAATTTGTTTTGCCTCTACCAACTCTGATTTGTCATTTTTGGTCAAAATTTCAACCAATTCTTAGTGGAAAAATCTCAAGAATTGGTCAAAATTTCCACCAAAGTTTGGTTAAAAACTTTCAAGAATTGGTGGAAATTCTTGGTAGAAAACTATGAAGAATTGGTCAAAATTTCCACCAATTCTTTGTCAAAAACTTTGAAGAATTGGTGGAAATTTTGACTAGTTGTTGGTAGGAAACTTTCAAGAATTAGTGGAAATTTTGACAGATTCTTGGTAGAAAACTTTCAAGAATTGGTGAATATTTCCATCAATTCTTTGTCAAAAACTTTCAAGAATTGGTTGAAATTTTGACCAATTCTTGGTAGAAAACTATCGATAATTGGTCAAAATTTCCACCAATCAATGGTCGAAAAATTTCAAGAAAAGGTGGAAATTTTGACCAAACTAAGTTGTTTTAAAAAAATTAGAGTGAGTGAATTCCAAAATGAATGCCTAGTAATTTTGTTGGCATGAATGAAGCATTAGAATTCATTGAAGAAATCAAGGAAATATTTAAATATATGATAATGTGAATACAAACAAAATAGATTGATGATGACATAAAAAATTGTAATCAAGAAGAAGCTAATTGGCTAAGGGTGGATAAAAAATTAAAGGACTTGATAGATCTAGAATTGATAGGTTGTCATCAAATAGATTTTGGTCAATGTCATTAATAGTGGTCATCATATGGAAGAAGGTGTAACGTAAAAAAATTTTGCTATCAAATATTTTGTTCAAGAATGGGATTGTTACAATGTGGCCAAATTAAAGCAGATGTCCAAGTTGACCTATCCATTAACATAGATGATCAAGTGAACTCACAAGATATGGAAGCCAAGGTTAGCAAAAATGAATTTAAAACAAAGATCAAGTTTTTGATTGGTAGCCAAACATCCTATGTGGAAACCTTGAAAAAATTAAGTTTTATCAATGAATATCTAACTCAATGCACATGTCATCTTGCCACTTATCAAAGCAAGTTAGAGAATGTTTGTGATAGCCAAGTTTTATGGGGGTTGATGTATAACAATGTTATTATTCTAATAATAAGTTGGGAACTACTATCAGAGTAGTTTGAGTGTACAAGGCCATGATTGTTGCCCAAATTCCTCAGTTTCCATACTAATGTCATGCCACCTTAGTAGAATGTTTTGTCTATTTAATTTGTAATTCAAAAACATTGATTTTTGATGGAGTGTTAAAGTTTCTTGAATTTTGAAGGATTATTTAACCTTTCTAAGTGTTTACTTTTTCCTATTACTTCTACTTCAAAAAGCTATAATGATAGTCATTTACTGCTTAGCAGATAGTACTGCATGTCTTGTATGATAGAAGCACAACTTGCATCACTAATTATAGCCTATATAACCAAAATATGAGAGCAACTACTATGAAATGGTAATTGCTAAAAAAAAACAAGACAAACATATACATTGGATATACAAAATATATTTTAAAATAACTTTGGAACTTCTAACTCTATTAATGTGCTTTCTATCCACTCATTTGGACCAGCCCATTGTGCCCTCCATCCCTCTCAGAATCTTATCACCTTGAATGAACTACCTATAGGGGTGATCAAAAACCTCAGCCATTGGTAACCTAGTAGTGACAACAAGTGATACTACTTCTATAGGAGCTTCTCTTTCTTTTATTTCCTTCATTCTATGTTAATTTATTTCGGTCATGAAATTCTCCTAGGCAACCTCAAAGGGAGTATGTTGATATGAGTAAAGCAAGATTCTCTATGAAGATCTCCACACTTATTTTGTCCATCACTCTTTTCCCATCTACACCCCTACTTGTATGGTCTCAATTCTAGTTTCTGATCCTTTGATCTAGGCAAGGTAGCTCCTCCTTCCTTATTTTGTTTCATCTTAACGTGCTCACATAGAACTTGAAGTTCATGTGGTAATGCTACGAAACCTTTAGAAGTTTTTTTTCTTGGAGAAAAATGTTTGCATGATACCTATGCTCAACACTATTATTACTTACTAGATATGTCTTGGATCGCTAACATCATAAGAAATAGATGATGTTCATTAGCAAGGGATTTGTTTAAAGTTTATCATGATAGTGATCTACCTAAAATATATCTTTAAAAAACTACTTCTACACACTTCAACACATATCACTCCTCATTCTACAACTAATAGTTGCAATAATTAAATTTCAAAAGATCATCTCTACCAACCATGAGGATAATCAATCACCTAGTGACTCACTTTCTTTAAAAAATGCTTCTAATATAGGGCCACAAAACCTATTTTCATTAGAGGAAGCAATAAACATTGCAACAAGTTGGCCACCACAACAGAAGTGGGAGAAACTAACCCATCAGTCTTGGAATGAAGGGGGGTGCTATAATGGAAAACTTGTGTTCTAGAAGCATGTCAACAATCGAGCTAAATGCACTACATATTTTGTTGTGTATTTTAGAAAAATGGTCTATCAACATTTTCTATTTCATTTGTAAAGAACTATTGAGAGCAAAAATTTGTTAGTGCAATTGTCATTGTTGATGGATAAGGTTCAAATCAGTGTAAAAATGTAATATATTCTAGAAACAATTGAAGAAATCATGACAAATTCTTATATTCAAGATCAACCAAAAGTTTCTTGTAATGAATATATAATAAAATATAATAAATTTAAAAATATCATAGGCCAAACATACAAAAAGAAAAAATAGTGTAATTTTTAACTAAGAGCATAAACAAAATAAGACTCCTTGCCCTTAATTATGTAAGTTGATGCCAAAACTAAATCTGGTTAAAAATTTCATTCATTTATATCATAGAGCACATAATTTATAGAGATAGGATATAAATATGCTAGTCAACACTTAAAAAATAACTAAGATTTTAACAAAGAAAAAATATGATATCCCCTCATTACCTTTAATGCTTTTTCCTTCAAAAAGGATGGTGAATCTTTGGAAGCCTCTTCTAGAGCGATCACAAAGTGCTCAAACCTGCAACAATTAAAGAAGTGATTTGATAGACATGTGCAAAATGAAGGAATATATGACTATAGATACTATTTCTAAATGAACTATAACTCTTAAAATATGCATGTTTAATATACTAAAAAGCAATGTAGGAAAATTGCTAAAAACATCAAAGAGAAACTTATCATACAGTAGATGATAGATAAGTAGCTTTTGGCTCAATTTTTTTGAACAGTGGCAAGGAAAACACAATAATGATTTCTATCTTCTACAAAAAAATATATGGCAATGAGTTTAAATTACAAAAATATTTTTCCAAAAAAAAAATCTAAAATATATCTAGTTGTATGATTCATTTTGAAGAAAAGAAAAATGCAAACCTAATTACTTACGAGCTGAGGAACCCATAATGCATGAGACAAATAAACATCATAAAGAATGAAAACATATAAATTTGACTTCTAGATACCTTTTCTTTAAGCAATCTTCCCAATGTGAAATGAGCAAATGTGAATTTTCATCTCTTGACTCCACAAGAGCATGGAGAGGTTGCTGCCCCAAATATTTCAATTTTCTTTTTGGTATCAAACTGGCCCAAATAAAAGAATAATCAATAACATGATCATTTGAATCTGTGATTGATTAATCTATATTTTCCTTTTAAAAAAAGAAATGGATAATGGAAAGAAATTAGTAGAAAGCTCCATCCCAACAATTGCATCATTAGGAGTACAACCTTGTTTCCTCATTTGATTCATCACCAAAAGAGTTTTCTCAAGGTCATGTCTATGGCACAAGGTAGAGTGCTTGGAATCAACCCCTTTACTCTAATCAACTTAAGCATTGAAAAAGTTGTCTACTTTGTTTTTCTAGCAAAAACAATCAATCAATATAGTATAGGTTAGAACAATTGGATTAATACTAGCCACTTTCATGTTTAGAACATATGTCAAGGCCCTACCTATTTCACCAATTTCACAATGGGCATCTTTGGCATGGAGTTCTCTATTCATAAATAATTACACTCTATATCTGATAAGCAAAGTTAAATGTATTTGTGATTACATTGATGTCTCCCTTTTTTATAGAACATAACCAATAGTGAGAAACAATGCAAATAAGTTTACAAATAGTTATGTCATGCCACATTTTGTTGCAATAATTGTACAACTAAGGATTTATTATTTCCCTTGTTTAAATTGATAATGCAACTATACTGTAAGAGTTTATGTAGCTTGAAAAGCTTAAACCAACTACTTTTATAATTTACAAGAACAACCAAAAATATATGCACCAAACACATATTTATTGTGAGAAAGTTTAAATAAATATTCAACATCTATAAACATAGAAGCTTAGAAAAGATTTATTATTTTTAAAAGTGTTAGTATCATTAATGACATTTTAAAGTTCAATACTCAATGAGTTATCTGAAATTCAAATTCAAAATATGTACTAAAAAAATAAGGAACCAGATCCCCACAAATATTGAGACATTTGATCTTTTTAAATATAAAAAAAGAATCAAGTCACTTGGATTGACTCCTTCAGTATTTGGTGAGTGCGACGGAGCAAGGATGGTTACATCTTTAATATGCACATTGCTGCATTCACCATAAATGTCATTCAAATGAAGGCTACCTTTAAACATTGCATACCACATGCGGCTTTCTCTACTACAATCTTTGAATAGCAATACCAATTTTGAGCACCAAAAGAGATAGAGGAGAAATTAGTTTAGTAAAGTTGGAATATTGAGATAAGTTTGCAAATCTTTCCATCATATACAAAAACAAAGTAAATGGGTTACCTTGGTTTGGATGCAGTAATGAAGGTTGCTCTAGTAGTCCTCATCCACTATGGTTTATGGATTTCTTATAGGGTTGAGGTTGTTCAGAACAACTATCAAATGACTACTGCAAACTAGAACACTAAGGAGGGCTATAATTACCTAATTACAAAATAGCTAAGATGAAAGACACACATCTATTCAAAATAAGGACTATTTGTATGGTGGCTTGTGGACTACAACACCATCTATTGTCATATGGGAGTTATGGTAGGAGAGAAATGGACACATTTTTAAAAATAAAAGGATAGGATAGGAACAACTTATTGACAAGATGGAGGCTACCATTATCAAGATTGTAAATAATAGAATATTGAAAATGCAAAGAGTGGTAGAAAAGATGACTTATTGAGATGAGAATATGAGAGGTAGATGGATTTGGGCTTTGCGATTCCTTGGTATGTCAGTTTGAGCTTCACTTGGTTTTGAGAATACTATAATATTTTCTACTTAACAAGGCCAACCACATAAAGATGGAAGCTCATCTAGCCTCATTCCCCCTCCCCCTAACATCAATCTAAATTACCCATTATCATCTAATTACATACTTCATTCATTCATTCATCCATTTATGAACTATAACATTCAATCAATACCATCACATAACATTTATTAATATGATATAAAATTCATTAATACAAAATATTAATCAAGAATTCATTTACAAATAAAAATATTCATCAACATTAAATAAAAATCAATATTAATATGCATGTTCATTCATATATAATTACTTAAAACAATGTTCTTTCATTATCCAACAAGGTTTATTAAAGAGCATTTTTTAAACATCATTTCTTCTTTTTGTTTTTCTTAGATTTGTTAAGAAAAAGAATGATAGGAGCATCGATATCTTCCTCATTGTCTTCCTCTTGTGGCACATGTAATTTCAAATTACAATGGCTCCTCCTCTTTGGAGGAGTAGGAGGCTACTAAACTAAAGGGGGCTCTATTGCCAAAACAAGTAAGTGGGTTAAATTGGCATAGTCTTTTTCCTTTTCTAACTATTACAAGTATATAGTTAAGTACTAGTACAACATAACATACATTTTTCTTACCTAACAATGCCACATCATGTACATTTAAATTTTGATCTATCACCACATCAACATGCGGAACACTTGGAACATGCTCCACTCCTCCACCATGATGTTCAACATGCTCTAAAATATTCAAAAAAAGAATACATGCCAAATTGAAATTCAAGATGTCAAATTGTATTCATAATTGCATGATTAATTTACAATAGCAAATTAATACCTCCACCACTATAATGCACATCATGGCCTTCATCATGAGCATGTTCTACAATAGGATATGATGGCTGCAATAAAATATTATGCACATTGTTATGCAATCAATTTATGTTCAAAACTAACACCAAAAAAGAAATCTCTCAACTATTCAATTTCATTTACTTTTCATCTGACCAATTTACCTATCACTCATTTGGTGCACCAGATTCTTGGGCAAGGCTTCCAAATTCTTGGTGTAGGTGTATAGCCATTACTTTATAGCCTTCCTTCAAGGCAATTTTTCTATTTTCATCCATGAGCTCCACATTGAATTCTATGCCCTATATTTTTTGATTAATATTGTCAATTTTCCATGTATGGTTTCATTAAAAAAAATTGTTTGTAACATTACATAAAAATATATATATGAAATTTAATTGCTGCTACTTACAAGTCAAGACTGAAGATTCATATAGCCACTATTGGTGTTTTTTTAAAATGTTACCCATTTCCAATTACACTGATGAGAACAAGATGCATCTAGGGGTAGCTAACTCCCATTATCAACACATCCATTCAGACACTAGGCTAACTATAAGGCCGTACTCCTTCTGCACTTCAGGCTTTGCAAAACCTAGGTGGGTGAACCTCTTTAGATCTGACTATGTGACCAGTGCAATAACCATATTCAGGATCTATAAAAGCAAATGAAACCCCTAATCCTTCTATGCTTAACCAGGAGATCACAAGCATGAAATAGCTAAGGACATGACTCATGAAATGGGAAAGCTAAGTGCGGGTTATACTTTGAATACCTTTCAACAATAAAATGAAAATGATTTAATAGATTGATATCGGCAAAACCCAAGTATGAACAATAGAACTTAATGATCCTATCTCTGACCAGTGCCTTATCTATTGGGAAATTAAATGAATCATAACCATACATCTCCTGGAAACCTCAAATGTATCTCTACATTAAGATCCCTGATCTATCTTTCACCTTGTGAATAGACATCTGCTACAGAATGAATCTCATACTCAGAAAATCCTATCATGAAATCTGCAAACCCTGTGACAAATATCAAGCAATTACATGGTTCTTTGTTCCATAAGCAAGACATTTTAACCACATACATTTCAAAATGTAATGCAGCCTAATTCATGCTCTTTGATCACAAATTAGAAGAAATAATAGAGCCATAATCAGAAGACAAGATTCAAACTGAACTTCAAACTTTTGCTGCACTTTATTTGTTTTCCTTGAAATCAAATACATGAAATATACAGAAAATAACTCATAGATAACCTAACAGAAAAGAACTATCTGCATAAAACTTAAAATGTTGTTCAATACAAGAAGAAATGTTGAAGAATGGTTTCTCAGTGCAAAAACTGGAACCCTTACAATGACAGAAAGAAAGCAAGATATAGCCTAGAGATGAATTCCCGGATTGAAACTGAAGACGACAAGTGTCCACTTGGAATCCCATCTTGTGCAACTGAAAACCTCTTTCTTCTTTCATCCCTTCTGATCTGATTTTGTTTCATCATTAATCTGTAACAAACTTGCAAAATATCCTTGCCTAATGATGAAAACCCTTTACTTGCCAAAATATCTGATTGCCGCATGAAAAGCCAGTGAAAATGAGTTTTTACTGAGTAAATTAGAACAAATTTGACCCTAACTGCAATTCCATTGCTTCTACTGATATCTAGGTCACTATCTTGACAAAAAACAAATCTGAACTTCATGGTATGAATATGGTTGCACTTTAGATACCTGATAGAAAATCTCGTGTAGCTCAAACTGACTGATATTTGTGCAAAATCCGACTCCAGAATCAGAAATTTTGTCTTCTCCCGATTCCGACGATATATGACATCGCCTATTTCGCCTCTAGGAAACCCTCGAAAAAATTAGTTTGAAAATGACTCCTCTAACTGAAAGTTCATGCCTGCACTTCTTTGAATTTAAATTTCACAAAATTTAAATATTTTATAAAGTTTAAACTTTATAAAATGAAACTCTTTTTATTTAAAGATTAAAAAGTGTACGCCAATGTTATGAGAAAAAGATAATAAAAATTTAAATTTTTTATTACTCTTCACATTTTCCTAGCTCCTTAAAACTGTGGTCAAACGTCTGTTGACCGATGCCACGTGTCGCCTTTTGATTCGCTCATGGATATGCACGTGGGACCCACATTGCATTCTGACCCTTGCCAGATTTCGAAGATTTTCCAGCGACCTCGCTATCTCGCTAGCCGGATTTTTCAAGATTTTTCGGCTAGCGAGGTAGCGACCGTCAGATTCTTGGGTTTTTCGACAACTTACCCTACTGACGTCATCACCTTTTTTGGCACGCATTTCTCCAAAATTTAGCACATTCTAGCTGACTTGGTCGGATTGGTGGGCCTACCTACCACATGCATTGGCCTTCACAAAAGGCCTGTGTCTTACGACACCACATGATGCAAATGGAAACATATTTAAAGAACATTAAAGCTCACCCATGAACAATGTGGGATTATAGGTTTTGAAAAACCTTTTCTTTGCGATAAAATTTTCTGTTCAACATTGCTGGCTACCACCATTTTTTAAAAATGTGGATGCTGCTCCTGCGTTGACATGGTTTTTGCACCGCTTTAAAAGTTCTTTGTCATTATAACTGGCGAGATCTGCCTGGCATTGACTGCTAGCTTCTATTGCGTGAGGCTATTCTTGCTTGCTATTTACCATAGCGTCTTCCTTCCCTGAAAATGTTTGTTGCTTTCCTTTATTAAAGTTGTGCTGGGACATTTTTCATTTTGTTACAAACTTTGCATGATGCGGCTTTTGATGCTTTGTGGTTTTACTGTGGATTGGCTGAGGCTTCTTCTAAAGCATGGATTGAAATGTGAATTGAATTGTGAATTGCACATGGCTCTACACGTTGAGCTCTTCTTACTTTTGCAACGACCACCCTGCACTCAAAACGTGGACCCCTTATTGACTCATTCTCCTCTTTGAATCTGCTGACTTGCTAATTCTTTTACCTTCTTCTGCAACTTTCTACAGGCTGGGTGATGGCTTTTCCTTGTGCAGGGGCTGCTTCCTTGCTATTTTGCATGAGTTTCTTTGTTTGATGCCTACAACTACCCTTGATTTTGTCCTCTTTGGGCTGGTGTCTTCTTATAATGCGTATCTTTTAAGAAAGCATGGGCTTTGCTTTTCAGTCTGTGCCCCTTTTTTAAAATGCATTGAGCTCCCTCAAACATTCCACTAAACATGCCATTATAGTTTTTATATATCATATCCCATCATATGCCTCATAGTTGCTCTTAAATCTTGCGTTGGCATTCCACTTAAATGATATCATCTTCTAATGTGCGGATTGTTGCTTGTCTTTACCTTTGACTAGTAACAAGTCCCCTTTTCTTTATATAAGGACATATGAACATATTCATCCTATTATTTGAATTATCTGAAGCTTGGATTTCTAAAATAATCACATATTAAGAATAGATCATCTTTTATCAGATAGCAACACCCTTATGATCTTGAATCAACCCTTCAACCTAGAGCATTCAGTCGGATCCCAAAGTGGGTCCGACTAAAAAAAATTTCATTTTTGAACAACTGAAATGCTGGAACGATCAACTGCACACTTTGAATTGATCAGAACCAAATTTGACCATTAACTAACCAAATAAAACTCACTTTATCATTTTCTTGCAGACTATCAAATTTGGGCCAGGAGGTCCGTTGACTGCCCTTGAAAAACTGACCAAAACACCTAATCGGGCTCTGAGAGCTAGCACACTAACTCTTTGTCCCGCATACTTTCCCCTTGTCAAATCTCGTTTCATGATGAATTTGGAGTCAAAAGATATTTGTCTTCAAAGTTGCCTGCTAAGAATCACCTGCAGATAAACAAGTTAGAAAACACTAAACTAGGTTTAGAAACGGCTCGAAAAACTGGGTAAACGGGCACATAGGAAGATGAAAATTGGGACATTCATTCTTTGTCATGAGGATAATACGGATCTATGATTTAGGCTCATGATGAATCACTGGATGCAAATGGCGGACGTTCAAAGTGTGCTACTCAGAATTTTGTAAACTGGGCATGCTGATAGAAAGCATTTTTTGCGAATGGAATCGACCTGAAAAGTGTGCAAATGGATTTGTCATAACTTGCAAACTGGCACACTTAAAGTACTTTCAGTATAGATCATAGGAAAACCAACCATTTGATCACACCTATCACAGATCAGGAGATATGACATCTCGAACAGGGGTTACAATCGATCTGCAATTACTAACACCAGTTAAAACTCATAAATTGCATTTGGAATCGCACTTGAAAACTAACCAAGAAGATTCTTCATAAGCTGAAACTTGGAACATAACAAGTCTCTGACATCTATAATACAACTCAAAATGAATTTTCTCATTTGGGTCAACTGGTCAAAAGTTATTGCGCGTCAAACAGGGCTTCCCAGAATTAGATGGAAAGTGCAAAAGCCTGAAAATAGTAATTGACCAACTTTGAGGGATTCAAAACTTATTCAAATGGACTTGAAATGACTCAATATCTGAAACATAGGTTCTTAGGTATGGACACTAGACACTCCCAAATTGGTGGATCACAAAACATTTTTGGGTGCGAGATATTCTTTTACAAACAAAGCCTCCTGTCGTTGTTTGACACTATGGTAAAATTGCAATTTTGACAAATGCTTGAAACAAAACTTCGCCAAATGACTCGGGATGACAATTGATCTTCATGAAACACTTAGAAACACTAAATGAAAGGTGCTAGAAGCATTAAATACCTAAGGGGTCTCGAATGGATAGCCGGGTACAACCAGGCACATATGCATTTTAAAAAGCGTTTAAGGGCTTGATTTTTTCAAACGTGGTCAAATTTGACCACACAATTTTTAGTGCCAACACTGGCTCTATCTGGGGATGCATGCCCCTTGCGTTGATGGCAAGGATTCAGATCTCTAAAGGAAGCAAACCATTCCCAAAAACTTCAAAACTCTTCTCGAACAGCTTATTGAAAGCAAGGAAACAACTACAACTACCAAGACTATGTACACACGATGGTCCCGGGCCACCGAACTTCAGTAAAATTGTTTACCTCTGTCATAAACATGATTCTCATATGAACTTTTATGAGGTAAACTGAATTTTCTTCTCCTATTAGTTTCACCAATCATATTATCATCGTATAACAAATCACTTGGCAAAAGAAAATCAGCACTCTTACTTCCATAATGCATATAAAAACTTGCTTCATTCTCTTGCTCACTATGAAAGTTCTGATCAGCATGCTTGAACATATCAAACTGTAATTGAAAACCTTCTCTAACAAATGACTCATGCATGCTATCAATTTCGAATATGAATGCATCATATTCAACTTGGGGAAAAGGATCACCCATACCTTGAAAATATGTTTCCTTATGCATAACCGGATGATATTCAAATGAACATTCTGACTTGTACTCACATATATCATCAATGTCAAAATCTGAAGCTAATCCACAACCTTCAAATGGTTCTTCACAATTAGTGAACAGATTAGTCTTTACATCAGAGAGTTCATCATAAAAATCATAACAAGGTATAGGTAGATTTTCAATAACCGTCTCATCAAACACCTTGTCATTTACCTCCTCAGATGCAAAATAATCATTAGTTTTACTATCAAACTCGAAAGAAGAACATTCTGATCTCTCACAACAGTAAGACAAAGTATCATCATTAAACTTATTCTCTGCTAAATCTGAAACTTCCATGTGTTCTTCAAAAAGAGGATTGATAACTCCATGCAAAGCGCCTTTGTAGACATTAGGACAAGTAATGTGCTGATCAACATCAAAATCCTCACCATATAACTAATTAGTGAAAACTTTTAAACCATTTCCAACATCATTGTCATGGATGCTTTCAGCATATGAAGAAGAAAAATCAGAATTATATGATGACTCAACATCAACTCCGTCAACCAAGCACGTAGAATATAGATCAAAGTTACTTTCATTGTCTTCAGATAGGTGATTCAAATGTCTTGCATGCAAATCATCATTTATCTTACCAATAGGTGTTGATGCATTAATCTCAGGACCAATCACATACTGATAATCACTGCACTCATCGTCAAGACACTCTTCTACACAATTAGGTAATACGTCTCTATGAATAACCTCTTTGTCTTCATATTGTGTAGACACATTTTCTTCATAACTTTCAATCTCAAACTGATTTACACAATTCTGAAATGGAAACTCAATTTCAGATTTAGAAATAGCATTCATACCTTTACTGATATACGAGCACTCACTTCCGTCATTGCTCTCTTCTTCCCAATTAGCATCTGATTCACATGAAGATGGACACACACTAGCACTATCCTCTTCTTGACTTGAGTAATAACTCTCATCATCAGCTTCATATGACACCTCTTGATAATATATTGGATCGGCAACTTCATTATCACTTGGAAGATGACTCTCATCTTTATCATACTCACATTGATATGATTGTCTTTCAACTTCAAATTTAATAACGTTCTCAACATGATGCAATCTCTCAATGAGATAATTCATTTCTTGCCTATCCTGTTGGTCAAGAGAATGCATCTCTATTGCTGAAATATTATCAACATATGAGCTTAGTACTTCTAACTGTGACTGAGATACATATGATTTACATTCTTTATATTGTGTCATCTTGCCATGACATGTCAGATCAGCAATTTCACCTTTATCACTTGATAGATCACTTCTGGTTTCTTCCTCCTCATACTGAGATGAATACCTTTCCTCTTCCTGATTTATTATGTTTTCAACATAATGCAAATTATCAATGGGAAAATGAATGGCTCGATTTATATCTAGCATGGATGACTCATCAAGTGAATCAATTTTATCATTCGTTTTTGTAATACCATAAACATGTGCATTCACTTTAGCATGAATGGAATCATTTCTTTTTTGCAACAGAGAGATTTCATGTTCATATGTTTTTATTTCTGAGGCTTCAACAAAACTATTTACAACAGCAAGAGTGCTTATTTGCTGATTTGAAATCAAACACTCCTTATGACATTGGCTTGTGCTTTGCACCTCATATTGCTAGCCAATATTTCTAGAGAAGTGACTTTGGGTTAAGCCATATTTTATGTTATTCTCAATCTCTATAGCTATCATGAATGCTTGATGCAAAGTTCTAGGTTCCTTATCTCTCAACAGATAGTTCATCTTCCTATCAAATGCACCGAGATAAACCACTAAACACATTTGATCATCTAGCTTGTAACTTTCAGGAAATTCACTCAAAATCTTTGCAAATCTAATATTAAATTCAAGAACTAACTCGCCATTCTTGATTTCAATTTTCAAAAACTTATCAAAATATTCAGAGATGCTTACTCTTTCCCCGAACTGCATCATGAAGGCTGATAGTAATTCATCCTAGGATGAAATTGAACATGCTGGTAAAAATGAAAACCAGTCCCTAGCATCATCCTCTAAAGTCTGAACAAACAATTTCATCTGAATGTCTTCATGAGCAATTTCAAAATCACCAACCAAGTCACTAAACAGCTGAACATGATGACTGGTTGAATTTTCATGGTTTCCACCAAACTTAGGCAAATACTATTTGAGGTTACAAGGCATAGTATTTAGGAAACCATGGATATCATTAAAATTCAATGGCATATACCACCTGGTAGAGATGGATCTAGGAACTTCACTAAAAGGATGCATACTAGATGAGATGAAACTCGACATTCTTCAACTCAAGACTCATTCACCATTAAACACTTTCAGAATTCATAACTTGCAGCAGATTCTTCACAACCCTCTACCAAATGAATGTTTCAAATACACTTCACAACTTTAAAAGAACAATTGAAACCAAATCTAGTGAAATGTATAAAACACAAAACTAATCTCCTCTTCTTAGTGCTCGAACTTCACTTGATGGAGAATACATATGTAGAACTAACTTTCATGGGAAAGAAAATTGCATGAAAGTATAAAATACCTCAAGTGTTGCTGTATGAAACCATTGATCTACTGATTGGCCTGGTGCTAACATGAATTCCTCACACCACTGATCATAACCTTATAGAGTCACCATCTCCTTGAAGAGAGAAATGAAATCACGACTGTGATTCATCTTTATCATTACAAATTCTTACGACAACAGATCAAACAACACTTCCAGACTTATTTGTCAGAAACTTATAATAGGTTTCTCTTCTTGCTTGCAAATTCATCTAACTTTTAGATCTGCTTGATTCCACTAAAAACTCTTGAAAACAATTTATACATCACTGATCTACAATGATTTAGAGATCCTTTAAATAGAGTCACCACTCACTATTGTGAGAAAGATTTGAAACAATGATTTATAACATGGAAGATCTGAATTGCAATTCCAACTTGTAGAATTTGCACATCTTTAAAACACTTAGAAGGGAGAACCTTTATTCAACAATTCTGACTCTGATCTTACAACAGTATTTTGAAAGCAAAAACTGGCTAACTTGACTAAATATGAACATTCTTAGCAACACAATCTGTACTCAACCTTGAAAAATACTACGGTAATGGATAAAACTTAACTGGGGTGCATGATTTAGAGCAAGAAAATTGGAAAGACAATCAGAGAACTTACTACTGAAACTTTTTAATGCACCTCTCCTGCTGTATTGAATTTGTTGTTTTCAACTTCGCAAGGTTTGTCTTAAATATGATTCAATACAGTCCCCAGCAGAGTTGCCATTTTGTTTGTGTTTTTTGAAAATGTTACCCATTTCCAATTACCCTGATGAGAACAAGATGCATCTAGGGGCAGCTAACTCCCATTATCAACACATCCATTCAGACACTAGGCCAACTATAAGGCCGTACTCCTTCTGCACTTCAGGCTTTGCAAAACCTAGGTGGGTGAACCTCTTTAGATCTGACTATGTGACCAGTGCAATAACCATATTCAGGATCTATAAAAGCAGATGAAACCCCTAATCCTTCTATGCTTAACCAGGAGATCACAAGCATGAAATAGCTAAGGACATGACTCATGAAATGGGAAAGCTAAGTGCGGGTTATACTTTGAATACCTTTCAACAATAAAATGAAAATGATTTAATAGATTGATATCAGCAAGACCCAAGTATGAGCAATAGAACTTAATGATCCTATCTTTGACCAGTGCCTTATCTGTTGGGAAATTAAATGAATCATAACCATACATCTCCTGGAAAACTCAAACATATCTCTACATTAAGATCCCCGATCTATCTTTCACCTTGTGAATAGACATCTGCTACAGAATGAATCTCATACTCAGAAAATCCTATCATGAAATCTGCAAACCCTGTGACAAATATTAAGCAATTACATGGTTCTTTGTTCCATAAGCAAGGCATTTTAACCACATACATTTCAAAATGTAATGCAACCTAATTCATGCTCTTTGATCACAAATTAGAAGAAATAACAAAGCCATAATCATGAGATAAGATTCAAACTGAACTTCAAACTTTTGCTGCACTTTATTTATTTTCCTTGAAATCAAATACATGAAATGTACATAAAAGAACTATCTGCATAAAACTTAAAATGCTGTTCAATACAAGAAGAAATGCTAAAGAATGGTTTCTTAGTGCAAAAATTGGAACCCTTACAATGACAGAAAGAAAGCAAGATACAGCCTAGAGATGAATTCTCGGATTGAAACTGAAGATGACAAGTGTCCACTTGGAATCCCATCTTATGCAACTGAAAACCTCTTTCTTCTTTCATCCCTTCTGATCTAATTTTGTTTCATCATTAATCTATAACAAACTTGCAAAATATCCTTGCCTAATGATGAAAACCCTTTACTTGCCAAAATATTTGATTGCCCCATGAAAAAGCCAGTGAAAATGAGTTTTTACTGAGTAAATCAGAACAAATTCGACCCTAACTGCAATTTCATTGCCTTCTACTGATATCCAGGTCATTATCTTGACAAAAAAAAAATTTGAAGTTCCTGGTATGAATATGGTTGCACTTTAGATACTTGATAGAAAATCTCGTGTAGCTCAAACTGACTGATACCTGTGCAAAAGCCGACTCCGAAATCAGAAAGTTCGTCTTCTCCCGATTTTGACGATATATAACATCGCCTATTTTGCCTCCAGGAAACCCTCAAAAAAATCAGTTTGAAAATGACTCCTCTAACTGAAAGTTCATGCCTGCACTTCTTTGAATTTAAATTTCACAAAATTTAAATATTTTATAAAGTTTAAACTTTATAAAATGAAACTCTTTTTATTTAAAGATTAAAAAGTGTACGCCAATGTTATGAGAAAAAGATAATAAAAATTTAAAATTTTTATTACTCTTCACATTTTCCTTGCTCCTTAAAACTGTGGTCAAACCTATGTTGACCGATGCCAAGTGTCACCTTTTGATTCGCTCATGGATTTGCACGTGGGACCCACGTTGCATTCTGACCCTTGCCGGATTTCGGAGATTTTTCAGCGACCTCGCTATCTCACTAGCTGGATTTTTCAAGATTTTCCGGCTAGCGAGGTAGCAACCGTCGGATTCTTGGGTTTTTCGACAACTTACCCTACTGACATCATCACCTTTTTTGGCACGCATTTCTCCAAAATTTAGCACATTCTAGCTGACTTGGTCGGATTGGTGGGCCTACCTACCACATGCATTGACCTTCACAAAAGGCCTGTGTCTTACGACACCACATGATGCAAATGGAAACATATTTAAAGAACATTAAAGCTCACCCATAGACAATGTGGGATTATAGGTTTTGAAAAACCTTTGCTTTGTGATAACATTTTCTTTTCAATGTTGTTGGCTACCACCATTTTTTAAAAATGTGGATGTTGCTCCTGCGTTGACATGGTTTTTGCACCACTTTAAAAGTTCTTTGTCATTATAACTGGCAAGATCTACCTGGCATTGACTGCTAGCTTCTATTGCGTGAGGCTATTCTTGCTTGTTGTTTACCATAGCGTCTTCCTTCCCTGAAAATGTTTGTTTCTTTCCTTTATTAAAGCTGTGCTGGGACGTTTTTCATTTTGTTGCAAACTTTGCATGATGCAGTTTTTGATGCTCTGTGGTTTTACTGTGGATTGGCTGAGGCTTCTTCTGAAGCATGGATTGAAATGTGAATTGAATTGTGAATTGTACACAGCTCTGCACGTTGATCTCTTCTTCCTTTTGCAACGACCACCCTACTCTCAAAATGTGGACCCTTTATTGACTCATTCTCTTCTTTGAATCTGCTGACTTGCTGATTCTTTTACCTTCTTCTGCAACTTTCTACGGGCTGGTAGATGGCTTTTTCTTGTGCAGGGGCTGCTTCCTTGCTGTTTTGCATGAGTTTCTTTGTTTGATGCCTGCAACTACCCTTGAGTTTGTCCTCTTTGGGCTGGTGTCTTCTTATAATGCGTATCTTTTAAGAAAGCATGGGCTTTGCTTTTCAGTCTGTGCCCCTTTTTAAAAATGCATTGAGCTCCCTCAAACATTCCACTAAACATGCCATTATAGTTTTTATTTATCATATGCCATCATATGCCTCGTAGTTGCTCTTAAATCTTGTGTTGGCATTCCACTTAAAGGATATCATCTTCTAATGTGCGGATTGTTGCTTGTCTTTACCTTTGACTGGTAACAAGTCCCCTTTTCTTTATATAAGGACATATGAACATATCCATCCTATTCCTTGAATAATCTGAAGCTTGGATTTCTAAAATAATCACATATTAAGAATAGGTCATCTTTTATCAGATAGCAACACCCTTATGATCTTGAATCAACCCTTCAACCTAGAGCATTCAGTCGGATCCCAAAGCGGGTCCAACTAAAAAAAAATTCATTTCTGAACAACTGAAATGCTGGAATGATCAACTACACACCTTGAATGGATCAGAACCAAATTTGACCATTGACTAATCAAATAAAACTCACTTTATCATTTTCTTGCAGACTATCAAATTTGCGCCAAGAGGTCCGTTGACTGCCCTTGAAAAATTGACCAAAATACCTAATCTGGCTCTAAGAGCTAGCACACTGACTCTTTGTCCTGCATACTTTTCCCTTGTCAAATCTCGTTTCATGACGAATTTGGAGTCAAAAGATATTTGTCTTCAAAGTTGCCTGCTAAGAATCACCTGCAGATAAACAAGTCAGAAAACACTAAACTGGGTAAACAGGCACATAGGAAGATGAAAATTGGGACATTCATTCTTTGTCATGAGGATATTATGGATCTATGATTTAGGCTCATGATGAATCACTGGACGCAAATGGCGAACGTTCAAAGTGGGCTACCAGAATTTTGTAAACTGGGCATGTTGATAGAAAGCATTTTTTGCGAATGGAATCGACCTAAAAAGTGTGCAAATGGATTTGTCATAACTTGCAAACTGGCACACTTAAAGTAATTTTAGTATAGATCACAAGAAAAACAACCATTCGATCACACCTATCACAGATCAGGAGATATGACGTCTCAAACAGGGGTTACAATCGATCTGCAATTACTAACACCAGTTAAAACTCATAAATTGCGTTTGGAATCGCACTTGAAAACTGACCAAACAGATTCTTCATAAGCTAAAACTTGGAACATAACAAGTCTCTAACATCTATAATACAACGCAAAATGAATTTTCTCATTTGGGTCAACTGGTCAAAAGTTATTGCGCGTCAAACAGGGCTTCCCAGAATTAGGTGGAAAGTGCAAAAGCCTGAAAATAGTAACTGACCAACTTTGAGGGATTCAAAACTTATTCAAACGGACTCAAAATGACTCAAAATATGAAACATAGGTTCTCAGGTATGGAAACTAGACACTCCCAAATTGGTGGATCACAAAACATTTTTGGGTGCGAGATATTCTTTTACAAACAAAGCCTCCTGTCGTTGTTTGACACTACGGTAAAATTGCAATTTTGACAAATGCTTGAAACAAAACTTCGCCAAATGACTTGGGATGACAATTGATCTTCATGAAACACTTAGATGCACTGAATGAAAGGTGCTAGAAGCATTAAATACCTAAGGGGTCTCGAATGGACATCCGGGTACAACCAGGCACATATGCATTTTAAAAAGCGTTTAAGGGCTTGATTTTTTCAAACGTGGTCAAATTTGACCACACAATTTTTAGTGCCAACAGCCACTAGAGCCAAGTTTTTGTTGGCTAACCTTTTCTAGTCTCTCTTTTGTAGCCATAGATGTGTCCTGCAGTCTATCAATAGTTTCAAACATGTTAGATTATATATATAGAAAGATCACTAATTAGTGCATGATTACAATGTACTTGATACTATCATGAAATACCTTCTTTTTCTTTGTGCTAGTTCATTTACTCTATTTTCACATAGTTTTTTCTCCTTTGCATCTTCTATTACTTTCTTCTACTCCATCGATGGAATCATAGGAGGATGATCATATTTTGGGTTCTCCTTAAGACCCCTTCTATATTGATCCCTCACAATCTTTATATGCCTTGATGCTCTTTCTAGAAGTAGGGTGGTGTCAAAAATGTTTTTTCCAAATAGGTCTTCAAAAGATGTAATCAATTAATTTTTTAAATTTAGAAGCCTATAAATTCCACCTTTAGAAAAAATTTAAATTGTGAGATCAATAACTTTAATATAGTACAATAAATGAAGAAAATAAAAATTATGTAGCAATGATATGAAACTACATACCTTTTACATATGGTGGGTCTAAATAGCCTCAATGTCATATCAAAAGGATGATCAAAGAAAACATTATTACCTACAAAAACATAAAGGGATTATCAGTCCAAAACAAGTTATGTATAAGTAAACTAAATTTACACTTTAAATAATAACAATTTTAAAACACCTAGAAGCTTTTGTAATTTTAATAGAAACATAGTTTTCTTATTTAGCAACAATGTCCCTACAAATGAACTAGTAATAGTCACATGGATTGCTCCAAGAAATGGATCAACTTTAGTAGTATTGGTATATGTTGTTCTATCAACTAAAGGTCTATCTATTAGTACACAAAATACGTACATGAGTACAAAATCCACCCAACAAAAAAATAATGCATGATTAGCACATTACAAAATATATCTAAAAAACAAGGTTTTACTAGTTGTAGTGGGCATAGACAAGGATGTTTGCATGCTCCTTGGTGTTGACAATTTACAAGGCAATATTGGACTACCAATCGAAGGAGGTGCCCGCACTTCATCATGAGCTAAAGAATAAAATATTGTTAGCAAAGACATTTGCAATGGATAAAGATCAAATGGTATGCTAGCTATAAGTGTCCAAAAAAAAGTTAAGTGTTATAATGTTGATAAAAACAAACAAAGAAAGTGTTACTTACATGAAGGTTGTGTTCTACAAACCTCACCATGTTCACCATATGATGTCACAACTATCACATATTTCTATACAAGAACACCTAATATTTTAGATCATGATCCATAAGATACTATAAAATATTAATATCTATTGAACTTATATTATTGCTTTAGATTAATTACTACTTACCTTCAAAGATTCAACTCTATGGTCCAATTCTTTTTTTAGTGCCTCTTTCTCCTCACTTGTGTTACACTCAATGATAATATTAACAATTTCATCAATGTATCTTTGTTTGAGTTGTTGGGCCATGAACATAGGGTCAACACTAAGGGTGATGTCATGTAGAAATAACACCCATATTTCAAATTGCATTTGATCTGATGTCTTTCTATCCTTTTCCTATTATTTGTGACATTAATATCAGTAAAATTTTGTCAAACTAAATCCAAAGCCATAAAGAAAACAACATAATAATACAAAATTTGTTTCTATATAAAAATTAAAATCACAATAATTAATGTTTACCTCCATTGAAGGTGTGTGAGATGGTTCATCTCTGCCTATGTGTGGTGGTCTACCCATGTTGCACTATGAAAAAGATAACTAATTCCTAGAAATCAGCAATGAAATGAAACTATTTGACATGTTGTACTTAAAGTTTGTATCTGCACATATGGTTTTGAAAGAAAAATTTGGTGTAACTAATGTGTATATCTACAAAATTCAAAATTAGTAAAATTTCATCAAAATAACTCCAAAGTCATAATGAAAAGAACATAATAATATGACATTTGTTTCTATCTAGCAATAAAAATTAGAATAATTAATTTTTACCTCTGCTAAAGGTGTGTGAGATGGTACATCCCTGTCTATGCATGGTGATCTACCCATGTTGCCTTATGAAAAATATTAGTAATTCTTAGAAATTAGCAATGAAATGAAAGCATTTGACATGTTCTACTTAATGTTTTTATTTGCACATATGATTTTGAAAGAATTTTTTTTGTGTACCTAATGTATATATCTACAAAATTTAATATTAGTAAAATTTCATCAAAATAATTCCGAAACCATAACAAAAAGAACATAATAATGTGACATTTGTTTCTATCTAATTTAAACAATTATAATAATTAAGGTTTACCTTCATTAAAGAAGGTGTGTGAGATGGTGCATCCCCGCTAGTGTGATATGGTGGTCTATCCATGTCATCCTATGAAAAAGATTAGTAATTCTTAGCAATCAACAATGAAATGAAAGTAATAGACTTACCAAAATAAAGTATTAATAATAAAGTAGATTCTATATGTAAATCATTTATCTTAAGTTAGCCTAAAATTTGGTTTAACTAATGTGTATATCTAAACAAATATTTGACATGTTCTACTTAATGTTTATATCTACACATATGGTTTTGAAAGAAAAATTTGGTTGTACATGACCCCATCATAGTTGAGATTGATTATACCTAGAAAAACATTGCATTGATCATCATCTTCATCCATGTCATCATCATCATCACCATCATCATACTTGTCACTTTGATCATCATCGTCACCACCACCATCTTCATTTCCATCATCATCTTCATCACCACCATTATCATGACTATCATAACTATGATCATCACCATCTTCATCATCATCATCATCATCATCATCACCATTATCATCAACATGACTAGAATCATCACCTTCTTCTTCTTCATCATTGAGTAACATTCGTTCATGATAATCCTTTACTTCATCTTGTGCTTCTTTAATATCTTCTTCATCCATCACATTATACTTTACTAGCCTTCCTCTTGGATCATGTTTAACAAAAAATACCAACCTACTTTGTGTAGAATGCCAAAGTGAAACACTTGCTTGCATTGGCTTGGAAGAATATAAGGCTCATCTCTGACTAGCTCAAATGACCTTGTATTAATCATTGTAAATCCACTATCATGTTCAATAATAGTCCTATTAGGATCATTTTGATTCAGTCATAGCCTATACCATTTGATGATAAATATACTATTTTGAATGAATTAAAGTTACTATGAAGTATATCATCCAAAATGCCATAGTACCAATTTTTAGATTGTTGAGGATGTATGTTAGTTCTAGATAAAATATTGGTGACTGTGAAGACTGCACTTATCCCAAAATCACATGCTTTCTTCATTTTGTCTAACTTTTTATGCAAAATTTTTGGCCATGGTAGTACATAGCTTTGTGGTGTTTGATCTATAATTATTGAAACATATCAAGATTATTTGCATCAATATATAAGTTGATATTAAACTTGTGGCTCATGATTAGTAATCTTCTATGTACCTTTGTATCTGTTAAGTCATATACTAGTTCAAGTACCATTGGCATAATATTAGGATCTCCATTAAGATGAGCTTCTTTAACAAATGATGCAAAACCATCCAATGTTAATGAGTGACCATTTTCTTGAGACTATTCAATCCATACTATCTCCAATCAAATATTATTTGCAATATACAAATGTAGTGCATCTCACTCACAAGTAACTATAAAGAAAACAATTAAACCAATTAGAAACAACTTATATTGATGATGAACAAGAATTAATAAACTACAAAAAAAAAATTAAAATTACCTCTCACTCTCAATTTACCTTTCCCCTTCAAGTACTCACCTTCAAATTTTTCATTAGAGTTGGGATCCCAAATGCGATCTACATGAATATTTGTGAAAAGATTTGGAAGATATTTAGTAATATACACCATGGTCTGGTATACCATAGAACCCTCAGGATGTGTTCTTTGTTGAACCGAGCCCTTCATAAATTTTAAGTGCCTCTCAACCATCCACATTCACCTAGTTTATATAGCTCCACACAATTCAGTCTTCTCAACTTGATCTATGAGGTAGTGTTCTTGAGCATTGAAAAAGGTTGAAGGTAGACACTTTTGCATTATACACAAGCTGTGAAATTTTTCTCTTCCATTATTTTATGTATTTTTTATCAATTTCTTTAGATGATAACCACCTAAAAGAGATTCAACATGCAAGAACATATAAATGAGATTTCAGATAAAATTATACAATAGATTTTAGATAAAATTATACAAATCTAAGAAAAAAGACTTCTAAACTCGTGTATTTTCCAAGATCATATAGTATTTTCCAAGATCATATAGAACTTGTTTAATACTTTTGTCAAACTAGTGTGGGAGGGATAGAGGTAGGATGTATTGGAATCATTAAAAAATGATCATTTAAATATATTATAAAATAATGCAATAGGTAGTACATTCAATTTTATAACTATATTGTAAATAAAGAACATGATTTACCTTGACAAAGGTATGCCAATAATGTGTTTTCAACCCTAGCCCAAAATCACCATTTATGAATTCTTTTAATGCATCACTTTGTTGCTCTATTAATAATTAAGGAAGGGCACTTGCATTTATGCGGTCTCCATTGTTATTTGATTCAATTAAATCTTTTATTGCATGATTGGATTCATGAATGTTAGTACAAATTTTGAATTTTTTTTCTCTATCATGCCTTCTATCTAATATTTTCCATAGTGTCTACACGATAACTTACCATCCTACTAACCAAGGCCTACCTCCTACCTACCCGACCATACTCACCTACCCACCCGACCTACCGACCATACTCACCTACCGACTGCCGCCCATGTTACATAGGGATAGTGGGCATAGAATTTCAAGGGCATCCTGATCAATTATTTAGAGAGTTCTACCCTAGGGAACTACTACTGGGTAAACTACCGAATCTCTCTATTACGTTCTTTCCAATATTCATAACATAAAACAAATGCATGATTAGGAGATCTTTGTAGTACAATAACTTACTAAATTGAGTAGGATAAATTTTCATTCCTCTAAGAAGTTGGATATTGATGCCTTGATGACCTTCATGAGCATCAGTTACATCATTAGTAAATATAAGACAATATCAAAATACAAATTTGAAACTTTGGATGACAAACTATACATTACCTAGATGATTTAGTTGATCATATTCGAACTTCCATAGATGAGGTGTCATTCATTGTGACCTTGATGATGTCTCTTCCTTCCCATTAAAAAGATATTTTTTGGTAATTTGATACTTATAATTATTGTGGAGAAAGTGTCTAAACTAATTGAATGCCTACTTTCCTAAACTTCTTGAATAACAAGATTTCATCTTTGGACCACAAACTAGACATGTGAATTTTTTCTTTGTCTAAAAACCTAAAAGATCATGTATAATTGGATCATGTACAATTATCATGTACAACTTAAGAATACAATAGTAATGTGTAAGCACTATAATAGACCAAAAATATGTGATCTTAACAATATAACATAGTACAAAAATAAGTTAGCCCAGGGGCATCATGTATTGTTCATATAAGTATTGCATGGAATTGAAATTGTCTATGTCCTATTGGTCTAGAGATGTAATACATAGTGATGCCATTTCATAACTTCAACAACTCATCAATTAGGAGTTCAATATACATGTTCATATCTTTAACTTGGTACTTACCTAGTAGTTGAATGAACATAAACATTACATAATTATTATGATCATTTTCATGCATTATTTATAAATTAATTTAGATAACTATTAAATGAAAAAAACCTAGCACAATCATTGACAACATTATGTGCTCCCTCTTTATGGACATCCAAGGAGGAATATTATTGTTAATAACAAAAATAGGCCACACTAAGTAAACAGATCTCATATCTCCAAATGGATTGAAACCATCTACTACCAATGAAAGCTTTAGATTATGAGGTTCTTCTTCAAAGTGTGACCATGTTTCTTCTATATCTTTAAATGTAGAACCATCTATATGTATTCACATAATATCATCTTGAGTTCTATTGCATGCATGGTAATCCACAAACTGTGCCAAGCTAGTGTACCTAAATAATCGTTGAGGATGTGGAATAATGAAAATGTATTGAAGAACCTTGTGAGGCATATTTTTTGTTATTTGATCTAACTAATATCTACTAATATATCAATCAAGTAATTCTATTACAAATTCATGTTGTTTATTGTTGGATACAATTGTCTAATTATGTGTTGTCTTTAATGTTACACAAATGTCATATCAGTTGTCAGTTTGTGTTTACTGAGCTCACTTGGTTAGCAAGGCAATTTTTCTTGTGTACTAAGCATTCCTAGAGATTACTTTATAAAGATAATGTCTATTGAGCTTACTCAGGCATCAAAGGAAATTGTGGTAGGAAGCAGTGTTAACTGAGTTCTCATGGTTAATGAAGGAAATTTGGTCAAAGTCAGTGCTTACTGAGTTCACTCGGTTGCCAAAGGATTTTGCAAGTTCACAATGTTAACAAAGTTTTTGTTGGTTAAAACAGGAAATCATTTTAGGATCAGTGTTTACCAAGAAGGTTCAACCAATGAAGGATTTTGTTAATTTGAGATATGAAGTTTAATTATTTTAAGTATTGATTCCAATCGACTGTGGTAATGATTATTGGTCATTGTAATTTGTAAATGAGATGACTTGATAATTTGTATGGTATAAATATGAGGTCGAGTTGAGATTCTAACGTATGAGAGAGTATGCAAGTGTTTTGATTGATTGAAAAGGCAAGTATGAGAAAATTTGAAGTATGGTCAATTATCCTTGAGGAGCAACAAAGTATTATTCAATTAGGAAGGATCTAGAGTGAAGTGAAAAAGAGATCTATAATTAGCAATTTAGTTGCATCTCATTCAAGTCATTACATTGTTACTTTCTTATCATTGTAGTAGTGATTCCAAAAAAAATTAGAAGAGTTGGTTTAACAACCATTTGCAAGGCCACTCCTTATATGGTGATTAAATCATCAAACAAGTTCACACCTAACGGTGTGCTTTCTAACCTTTAACTAGGTTGGCTCCTAATCGGGCTCACTTTAGAAGAGTTAAAATTAGTAGCTAGTTACTTGGTGATTTTTTCCATATCAGGTTTCCACATTAAATCCTAGTGTCTCATGTGCTCATGTTATTTCTTTTATGCTTGCAAGTTAATCATTGTGAATGTTTAAAATTTGTAATAAGTAAATCACATTTCTTTTATCAAGTTACAACAAATTTTTTGTGTTTACTAAATTATAATAGAAATTAGTTTTATTATTAACATCCAAGGGATTTGAAATATTTGTGTGGTAACTAATTCACCCCTCCTCTCAATTACTCCCACTATAGTTTCAATAATTGGCATTAGATCTTTTGGTGCTTGTAGGAAAGGTTTCAAGGACCTAAGCTAAAGATTAGGATTTCTTACAAGAGAGAAATTATAAGGCTCAAAAAAGATAACTTTTTAGCATGGCAGAGTCTCATGAGACTTCATCTAGCTTCCATTGGTGATTTAGGATTGAAATACCTTGATGAAGAATACACAACTCCCACTAGTACACTATCTATTGGAGACATTGCTGAGAAAAAGACTCATAACACCATGATGATAGATATTGCATCTACTCTAAGCTATGAAGAATTTGATGATATCAAGGGATACAAAATCACATTTGAAATATGGAACAAGGTAAAGGACATCTACGATGGTGATGACAATGTGAGGAGAGCCAAATCAGAAAGCCTTAGAGGACAATTTGATTAGATGAGAATGAGAGAAGATAAAAACATTGCCAAATACATTGGGAGGATCAAAGCAAGTGTCAATTCAATCAAAGATTCTGGAGGAGAGATCAAGGAAGAAACTTTTGTAAGTAAAGTTCTTAGAACATTGCTTCCTATTTATGCAATTAGAGTATCTACAATTCAAGAAAGAAGGTGTGAAACAAATCATAAGATAACTTTGGATACCTTAGTAGGAAGATTCATAGCCTTTGAACTAGATAACTATGACAATTATGTTCCATCTTCCAAGAATATTGAATTTGCATTTGAGGCTAAGCTTTCACTTAAGGAAAAAGGAAAGAAAATAAAGGACACTCAGTTAGAAAGTGAAGAACAATCAGAGGAAAGTTCTGACAGTGATCTTGAATTTGTTGAAGCTCTACTTGCAAGGAAATATTCTAGAGGTAGAGGAAAATACAAAGGTAAAGTTACCCTGATCTATTTTTTATGCAAAAAAATTGGTCATATTGTAGCCAATTGCCCAAAAAAAGAAAGAAAGAATGAGAAGAAAGGTCATAAGTGCAATGGCAAGAAGGATTTCAAATTATTCAAGGACAAAGGTAAGAAAACATGATTTATGGATAAAGATTCTAATAACAGTGAAGATGAAATAGTTTACATTGTTGTGAAATATGAATCTGATGATAAAGAAGATAAGATGGCACTTATCTCTCATGTGAGAAAAAATGATACATAGATCATAGATAGTGGATGTTAACATCATATGAATGGTGACAAAACAAATTTTGAACACTTTGAAGTCTATGATGGTGGTAGTGTAAGATTTAGAAAAAAATGAACCTTGTTGCATAAAAGGGAGAGGTTGAACCTCATTAACCAAATAACTTGTATGTGATAATGCCTTTTGGGTTGAAGGACTAAAATATAATCTTTTGAGTGTGGTATAGCTAATCAACATTGGATTCAAGGTGGAATTCATTCATGGAAAGGAAAGATTGCTAGATGACAACGAAAAACTAATTGCATCAAGCAAACAAAAAAAAGGTAACCTGTTTTATCTTGATCTTGATGAGAGTTCATGTATTATTGCTCAAGTTGAAGATAGCTGGTTATGGCACAAAAGGTTATGTCATGTAAATTTTGATAACATGGTGAAAATAAGCAAATTTAGGAAAGTAAGAAGCATTCCTAGTTTGCAGAAACCTGATGTTGGTCTATGCAAGAATTGTTAGATTGGCAAAATGGGAAATACTAGTTTTAAGAGAAAAAACTCTCAGTCTAAAGATATCTTTAAAATTGTGCACACTAATTTGTGTGGACCTATTCGAATAGAAAGCTATAGTGGAGACTACTCTTAATTCTTTTTATTGATGACTACTCTAGAATGATGACTATTATGTATCTAAGAGATAAGTTAGAAGCATTTGAGAAATTCAAATGGTATCTAGCAAGAGTAGAGAAGGAAATAGGGAAAAGAATGAAATGCTTAAGATTAGATAGAGGTGGTGAATTCATCTCCAATGAATTCAATAACTTTTGCATTGAAAGAGAAATCAAAAGATAGGTATCATCACCTAGAACTCTCAAGCATAATGGTATAGCTGAAAGGAGAAATAGATCTATCATGGATTGTGCAAGGACTCTAATGATTGAAAAGAACATTTCTATCAAATATTGGATCGAAGCTATCAACACTACAGTTCATACCTTAAACTGAGTATAGTTGAAGATGGACTCATATAAAACCTCTATGAGTTATGGTATAGCTATAAACCTAATATAAGTTACCTATAAGTATTTGGAAGTAAATGTTATATCTTGAAAGAATCTAGAAAAGAAAAATTTGATGTGAAAGGTGATGAAGGTATATTTTTAGGATATTCTTGCAAGAGTAAGACATATAGATGTTTAACTTTATCTACTCATAAAATCATAGAAAGTGCACATGTGAGAATTGATGAGTTTGCAGAAAGGAATAAAGAAGAAAGAAAAAAGGAACAAGAGGATTACATGAGATTTGTTTACATTGAACCTGATATGTTGCCAGACACATCTGTGATGGGGACACAACCCAAGCATAAAATGGACACAACAGAAAAAAAAAAATTTATTAACTTTGTACATAAGCTAATACATTTAGTACAAAGAAAATAGACTTCAAAACATGCCCTATGGGCTTACAATAGCATAAATCTAGAGATAATTTTTCCTTTCAGTACCTCCTCTCAAACTCCACTCCGAACTGCCTTTTACAATGCCCAAAATGTCCTTAAATAGACCCTGGAGGGTTAAGGATTAGGAATACATTCTAGAAAGTGCTAGTAGGCATCCACCGACCAAATAGAAGGCTCCAGAAGCTATGTTAGAAGTTGGCACAAAACTAGAAGAATCTAAAAATGGTAACTAAACTTGCAAGAGGCATAACTTTTGAACCGTAGCTCCAATTGACAAACTATTTACATTTTCAAAAATCTCTCAAAGCACTCTATAGCCCTATGGAAAATCTTAGCTTGTCCCCCATTTTTCGGCCCTATTTGAGGTCATTTAATGCCCTTAACCTAACTTTGAAGCATTTTTAGGAGGTCTCCAAAAATTGAAAAACTACAATAACTTTCAAACCGTGGGGCCTTTTGACCTAATTCTTTTTCTGGAATGCTCTAAATTATAATTAATCTAGCCAATTTACACCTTTTAGTTCACCAAAATGATGGCTCAATTACATGCTCCTATTTTTTTGGCATTTACATGTATCCCAAGGTGTTCAAATACTTTATCCTAGAACACTGATAGTGGAACTATGAGAGTTGGAACCTTTATTTGACCCAAATGGGTATCTAGAAATGAAAACACATGAAATAGAAACTAAGTCTAAGTACATTTTTTTGGTTGACACAAGATTGCCCTTGCACCTCTGGATGCTCCTACATCAGACACCCAGGGTAGATTGAAAAGTGACCCTGTCACTTTATGAATGGTAGAGGAAATCCCAAATGGGAAACCTCAGCTAGTGATATCCAAGTTGAGTCATCTATCGGTCGTCCTTTCCACTTGACTAGATACTCTTCATACTACCTATTTTTGGTACTCCTACCCACAAGATGATCCAAAATTTCTTCTATCACCTCCTTAGAAGTAGGAATTGGACATGGCTCTAACATCATCTCCTCATCTACACCATCATCATGATACTTTGTTAAGTTTGCAATGTTGAAAATTGGAGAAATGTGAATACCATCTGGCAACTCCACCTCATATGCATTTCCTGAGTCATGTTTCTTCAAAATTTTGCAGGGGCAAAATTTCTTCATTTTCAGCTTGTTGTAACTACCGGCTGGAAATCTTTCTTTTCATAAGTGTACCATGACTAGATCCCCTACTTGGAATTCCTTATGCCTTCTCCTTTGATCATCCCTAGCTTTATACTCTTGATTCATCTTGGTAATGTGTGCCTGAACCTCCTCATGTAAACACTTGATATGTTTAGCAAATTCTTCAGCTTTAGCACTTGTCCTCTCCCCTTGCTCTATCTTCCTCAATTCTAGTGTAGTCCTTGGGCTACTTCTATATACAATTTAAAATGGTGATCTACTAGTACTCTTATTTACAAAGTTATTGTAAGTAAACTCTGCTTGTGGTAGAATCAAATTCCATCCCTTGGGCTTATCCCCAACTAAACATCTCAGCAAATTGCCCAGACTTCTATTTATTACTTCTGTTTGGCCATCAGTCTGTGGGTGATGTGTGGAACTAAATTTCAAGTCTGTTCTCAACTTCTTCCACAATGTTCTATAGAAATACCCCACAAATTTAGTATCTCTATCAGAAACTATACTCCTTGGGAGGCCATGTAGTCTTACCACCTCTCTGAAAAACAAGTCTGCAATATGGACAGCATCATGAGTTTTATGGCATGGAATGAAATGCGCCCTTTTGGAGAACCTATCAAACACCACAAGTACTGAGTCATTACCCCTTTGTGTCCTCGGCAATCTAAGAACAAAATCCATACTTATGTCCTCCCATGGCTTTGATGGAGCAGGCAATGGCTGATATAGTCCAATATTGTGACTAAATCCCTGGGCAACTTGACAAATCTAACAATTCTGTACAAACTTCTTCACATCCTGTGAAATATAAGGCCAAAAATAATGTTCTCTAAGAATGGTAATGGTCTTATCTCGACCAAAATGTCCTGCCATCCCTCCACTATGTTTCTCCTTAATTAGATTTTCCATCATGGAACTCCTTGGAATGAATAATTGACTGCCCTTGAATAACATACCATCCTAAATTAGATAGTCTAACCACTTAGTTCTATCTACAGCAACAAGCTCTTTACAAGCTTTCCACACTTTAGCAAAATCAGGATCCTCAGGGTACAGATTCTTGAATTCATCAAACCTAACTACTTCAAACTACATTATTGTAAGAAACAACTATCTCCTACTTAGTGCATCTGCAACCCTATTAGATTTTCCACTTCTATACTTCAACACAAATGTATAGCTCTACAAGAACTCTACCCACTTCATATACCTCTGATTCAATTTACCTTGGCTATTTAGGTACTTTAATGCCTAATGATCAATATATAAAACAAATTCCTTTGGCAATAAATAATGCCTCCATTTCTTTAAGGCCTGAACTATTGCATAGAACTCTTGATTATAAAAAAAATACTTCTTTTTTGCATCATTCAATTTTTCACTAAAATATGCAATAGGCTTACCTTCTTGGCTTAATACAACCCCAATAGCACTGTCACTAGCATCACAATCCACTTGGAACACCTTACTAAAATTTGGAAGTGCCAACACAGGTTGTTCTATCACCTTCTTCTTCAGCATTTCAAAACTTCTCGCAGTTGTCACAGTCCATTTGAACTCTTTTCTATCCCCTCTTATTGTGTCAGTCAGGGGTGCACATATGCCACTAAAATTCTTAATGATTTTTTTGTAAAAAGTAACTAGACCATGAAATGATCTTACCTCAGTAGCAGACCTTGGAGTAGGCCATTCCAAGATGGCTTTTACCTTTTCTGGATCCATTTTGAGACCTTAAAGTGATATAACAAACCCTAAGTAGACTAAATCCCTTATTGTAAAGATACACTTCTTCAGATTAATTAACAGTTTCTCTTCCCTTAACCTTTCAAGAACACTATGAATATGAAATAAATGTTCTTCCAAAGTCTTGCTGAAAATTAAAATATCATCCAAATAGACAATAACAAATTTTCCCAAGACCTTATTAAGTACCTCATTCATGAGCCGCATGAAAGTGCTTGGGGCATTCGTCAATCCAAAGGGCATGACTAACCACTCATAAAGACCCTCCTTGGTCTTGAAAGCTATTTTTCACTCATCTCCTTCTCCTATCTATATTTGATGATAGCCACTCTTGAGATCTATTTTTGTGAAGTACTGAGCTCTACTCAAGTAGTCCATAAGATCATCCATCCTTGGCAAAGGAAACTAATACTTTATGGTAATCCTATTTATAGCTCGAGAGTCTGTACACATCCTCCACTCTCCATCCTTATTTGGTGCCAGTAGTGCAAGTACTACACATGGACTCAAGCTCTCCTGAATCAAGCCCTTCCTCAATAGCTCCTCCACCTGTCTATTTAGCTCTTCAATTTTAGTAGGAGTTATCTTGTGAGCAGCCTTGTTAGGTAAACTAGCTCCTGGGATTAAATCTATCTGATGACTGATTTTCCTTACTAGTGGCAATCCTTCTAGAACATTATCATAGATAATATCTCCAAACTCACCTAGTAAATTTGAAACTTCAAGTGGTATTTCACTACTACATTCTTTATCTTTCCTAGGAATCAAAGCATAGCACATACGTTGATGTTTCATGCCATCTAAAAACTTCCTTCCATCAACAAGACAAATCCTAGCACTGCTACATACCTTTTTGCCTTCCTTTTTCATGGGCTTCAGTTTGTGGTGAACTCCATCCTTTGTTAGAGAGTATGTTTTTGCATGACCATCATGTACTGCATGAATATCAAACTGCCACAGTCTACCCAACAATAGATGACAAACATCCATTGGAATAACATCACAAAGAACTTCATCATGGTAACTCCCAATTTTGAACTTCACTAAACATTGTTCACTTACCAGGACCTTATGATCATCTTTCACCCAAGCAATTTGATAGGGCTAGGGGTGTTTCTCCCTCTTGAGCTTCAACTTAGAGACCATCTCCTCTGATACCAAGTTATTAGTGCTACCACCATCAATGATCACATCACAACATTTATCCTCACACTTGCACCTAGTATGGAATAAACTCCTCCTTTGTCCTAGTTCAATCTCACCACTTAGTAGGACCCTTTCATTTACTAAAGTGTCTCCTCTTTTTGCATCCTTTGAATGTGATGATTGTGCATCCTCATCCACATGAGCAACCCTAGCTTGACCCTCAGCTCTCCTATCTATCCTTCCTTATCATTGAGGGCATTCAAAGGCATGATGACCTTCTTCATTGCAATGGAAATAGGTACCATGGAAGCATCCTCTTCCTTTTCCATGTCCTCTACCTCTTTCTCTCTAATTTCCAAACTCTTAATCACAGGAGTGGTTGAAACTCTAATTCATCTAGTTCCTGCTAGTACCCACATCTTCATTTTTCTTTTGGGTTTTATTTCAGCCTCTAGATGACCTACCACTACCCCTTCCTCCTTGACCACACCCTCTTTGTCTCACTTCAAACCTCTTATTTAGCTTCTCTTCAACTCATAGGGAAAATTGGTATGCCTCTTCAATGCTGGTCATTCTTACCAGACTTAATTCCTCCTGGATGCTAGGTTGCAATCCACTAATATAACAAGCAACCTTCTCCTTATTTGCTTCTGCATGCCTTGATCTAATCAGAAGTTGGTAAAACTCCTTTGTATATTCCTAGACTGATTTTCCTACTTGCTTTAACCCATGCATCTTCTTGAACAAATCAAGCTCATGATCAACAGGAATGAACTGCTTCTTCAATTTGTCCACCATATGATCCCACCTTGTGATCTTATCCTTTCCTCTTCTATTTTGTTCTAATTGAACCTCTTGCCACCAGATTTTGGCATGTCCTTTCAGTTTGGCTTTTGCAAACTTAACTCTATCTAGGTCCCTGATACCCTCATACTCAAAGTATTCTTCCAATTCATTGATCCAATTGATCAACTCATCTGGTTTTAGATTTCCTAAAAATACACCCACATCAATTGTAGGTCCTTTTTCAAACTTAGTAATGGCCCTAAAAAGCCTTTTCTCTACCTGATTCATAACTTCCTAGTCAAATTCCCCTTCTAGTCCAATTTCTTCTTCTTCATTTTCATCCTCACTTTCGTCACCTACAATAACATTTGTTCCTCTACGGAGCTCCTCTTGCAATGCTTGGACCTACCTTTGGAGGGCTCTAACCTCCTCAAGATTAATAGCTCTAGCCCTTTGGCCACACTCTCTTTGTGGAGGCATCTTCTTAATTCAAACCCACAACCACACAATCCTAGTGCAAACTATCTCACAGTTAGCGCTCTGTCTACACACTCAAAAAAACCAGCTCTAATACCACTTGATGGGGACACAACTCAAGCATAGAATGGGCACAATAGGAAAGGGAAATTTTATTAACTTTTTACATAAGCTAATACATTTAGTACAGAGAAAATAGACTTCAAAACATGCCCTATGGGCTTACAATAGCATAAATCTAGAGATAATTTCTCCTTTCAGTACCTCCTCTCAAACTCCACTCCGAACTGCTTTTTACAACGCTTGAAATGTCCCGAAATAGACCCCGGAGGGTTAAGGATTAGGAATACATTCTAGAAAGTGCTAGTAGGCATCCATTGACCAAATAGAAGGCTCTAGAAGCTATATTAGAAGATGGAACAAAACTAGAAGAATCTAGAAATGGTAACCAAACTTTCGAGAGGCATAACTTTTGAACTATAGCTCTGATTGACAAACCGTTTACATTTTTAAAAATCTCTCAAAGTGCTCTATAGCCCTATGGACAAGTTGATCTTATCTTCCATTTTTTGGCCCTATTTAGGGTCATTTAATGCCCCTAACCTAACTTTGAAGCATTCTTAGGAGGTCTCCAAAAATTGAAAAACTGTAATAACTTTCAAACCGTGGGGCCTTTTGACCTGATTCTTTTTCTGGAATGCTCTAAATTACAATTACATTTATCCGGCCAATTTACACCTTCTAGTTCAAAAAAATGATGGCTCAATTACATACTCCTATTTTTTTAGCATTTACACGTATCCCAAGGTGTTCAAATACTCTATCCTAGAACACTGATAGTGGAACTGTGAGAGTTGGAACATTTATTTGACCCAAATGGGTATCCAAAAATGAAAACACATGAAACAAAAACTAAGTCTAAGTACATTTTTTTGGTTGACACAGGATTACCCTTACACCTCTAGATGCTCCTGCATCAATCTGTCAATAAGGAGACTTCTACTCTCGAGTCTTCTTCAATCATTGAGTTGCAAGAAGTTCTAATGAAGTCACATTCTAAAGCTATCAAGCCAATGCCTACTGATTCTAAGCTACCAAAACCTAAGGTTGAAGTTCAAGAGGATGACAATAGAATTCATTCAAAAGGCAAGGAACCTATATTAGCCAAGTACAACATGAGGCATCATGTAGTAGATTAGATTATTGGAGATAAATTAGAAGGTACTATGAAATGAAGTAAGTTAAAAGGTACATGTTTACTTGATAATTTTGAACTTAGAAATGTCAAAGATGCATTGGAAAATGAAAGTTGGATTGAGGCTATGAATGAAGAGATAGAGAAAATAGAGAAGAAAAAAACCTAGAGTCTTGTACATGGGCCTAAAGATAAAAATGTGATTGGAACAAAATGGGTATTTAGGAATAAGTTGAATGAAGATGGTAAGGTATCAAGAAACAAAGCTAGATTGGTGTGTAAAGGATATTCTCAAGAAGAAGGGATTGATTATGGTGAGACTTTTGCTCTTGTTGCAAGATTGAAAGGTGTCGGGACCTTACTTGCATATGCAACACATAAGGGATTTAAGATATATCAGATGGATGTTAAATCTATATTTCTCAATGGTATTCTTGATGAAGAAGTCTACATTGAACAACCTAATGGTTTTGTTGATCTAGACAAAAGGGACATGGTCAGAAAATTACACAAAGCATTGTATGGTCTAAAACAAGCTCCTAGAGCATGGTATGAGAGGTTACACAACTACATTATACAAATTGGTTTCTAGAGAACTAATGATAATAGTAGTTTTTACATTAAGTAATGACTAGATAACAAGATTGTATTGGCATAAATATTTGTTGATGATGCTTTAATATAGGGAATGATGATCTATGCAAAGATTTTTTAGAGCAAATGAACAAAGAATTTGAAATGTCTATGTTTGGTGAGATTAAGTTCTTTGTTGGTCTTCAAATACGGAAAAGAAAGAATGGTATCTACATCACTCAGTCTATGTATATCAAGGAGATACTCAAGAATTTTGGTATGGAAGATTCAAAACCAATTGGAACCCCCATGTGTACTAGATTAAATCTTACCAAAGTTGATGACTCAAAAGAGGTAGATCAAAACTTATATAATCAATGATTGGAAAATTACAGTATGTAGTTCATACAAGGCATGATATTGTTGTTGTAGTTAGTATAGTGGCAAGATTCTTGGCATAACCTGGAAAAAATCATATGATGGCAATCAAAAGAATCTTCAGATACTTGAAAGGTACTGAATATTATGGCTTATGGTATAAAATTGGAGGAAATCTAGACTTAAAAGTGTTTACTAATGCTAATTAGGCGGAAAATATTGATGACAGAAAGAGTACAAATGGTGGAGCATTCTTTCTTGGAAAAAGGTTGGTATATTGGACAAGTAAAAAGTAAAACTGCACATCCCAATCTACAATAGAAGTAGAATATGTTGCAGTAGGATTAAATTGTTCTAATATTATTTGGTTTAAAAAGTTGTTGGAAGGCATGAAGGTTAAGATCAAAGAACTAGCTATCATGTTTTGTGATAATACAAGTGCAATTAACATATCAAAGAATCTAGTAATGCATTTCAAAACCAAGCATATTGCTATAAAATATCATTTTGTCATAGAATGGGTGTAGGATAAAGAAATTAGAATGGACTATGTCCATACAAAAGAACAGATTGTAGACATATTTACCAAGCCATTACCTAAGGATGCATTCTTGTATCTAAGAGGTAAATTAGGCATCATTCCCCTATCTAAAGGTCACTAAAATAAATTTTTAGTGATGCATCAATAGGAACCAAGTTGAAAATCTATCAGTTGATGTAGCATAGTCAAGAGAACATTTCATATGAATCAGTACTCAAGGTATATTGATATTCATTGGGTATGTGTTATCTTTGGCATGCGTTTTTAAATAGTGAGAGTTTACTATCATATCTTTCTGAAATTTGTTTGGAAAAGAAGCTATGTAATTCCTTCATAGAGGGAGATTACTATATTAGAGAATTTTGTAGCATAAAATCTAAGAGGGAGAAAATTTTTGTCAAAGAAAGACTTGTTTTCAAATTTTATTGTGCTATGACATGTGTTGCCATTAATGACAAAAAGGGATATTGTTGGATACAATTGTCTAATTGTGTGTTGTCTTTGATGTTACACAAATGTCATATTAGTTTTCAGTCTATGTTTACCAAGCTCACTTGGTTAGCAAGGCAATTTTCCTTGTCTACTGAGCATTCCTAGAAATTACTCTGCAAAGAAAATGTCAATCGAGCTCACTCGAGTGTCAAAGGAAATTATGGTAGGAAGTAGTGTTAACTGAGTTCTCATGGTTAATGAAGGAAAGTTGGTCAGAGTTAGTGTTTACCAAGTTCACTCGGTTGCCAAAGGATTTTGCAAGTTTGTAGTGTTAACTGAGTTTCTATTGGTTAACACAAAAAATCATTTTAGGATTAGTGTTAATTGAGCAGGGTCAGCCAATGAAGGATTTTGTTAATTTGGGATATGAAGTTTAATTCTTTCAAGTATTGATTCCAGCCGACTGTGGTAATGATTATTGGTCATTGTAATTTGTAAATGAGCTGACTTGATAATTTGTATGGTATAAATATAAGGTCAAGTTGATATTCTAAAGTGTTGGTGCTCAAAATTGTAGCCCAAATTTTGAGCACTGTTGGGAAAATTGAGCCTTATAAATGCTTTTAAGTGAGATTGTACCTAATTGTACGTTTGAGGCCCCTAAGGTGTTTAATGTTTTTAACACCTTGCATTCAGCCTATCTAACTATTCCATGAAGAAAAAATGAGATTATGAGCCATTTTGTGAAGTCTCATTTTGAGCTAGTTCCAAATCTACATTTTCACCCGTGTCAAACAGTGATAGGAGGCCATGTTTGTACCTAAATATCTCGCACCTAGAAATGTTCTATGACCCGCCACTTTGGGAGTGTTTAGAGTCCATACCTGAGAGCCTATTTTTTAGATTTTGAGTCATTTCAAGTCTGTTTGCCTAGGTTTTGAATCCCTCAAAGTTGGTCATTTAATGTTATCATGCTGATGCAAAATGTTTAGAATTTTGAGAAGCCCTATTTGACGAGCTATAACTTTGACCTAGTTGACCAAAATACTAAAATTCCTTTTGTGCTGCATTGTAGATGTTAGAGACTTGTTATGTTTCAAGTTTTAGCTCTTGACAAGTCAATTTGATCAATTTTCAAACATGATTTCAAATGGAATTTCTATCATTTTACTAGTGTCATAAAGTGCAAATTGATTGGAACCCCTGTTCATGATGTTATAACTCCTAATCCATGATAGGTATGATTGAATGGATTATACCACTATGTTGTCCTTTGAAAATACTCCAAGTGTGCCATTTTTTAGGTTTTGAGAAATTCATTTGCACACTTTCCCAGGTCAATTCCATTCGCAAAAAATGTTTTATGTCAGTGTTTCTAGTTTGCAAAATTCAAGTAGCCTAATTTGACTACTTGTCATTTGCATCTTGTTATTCATCACGAGCCCAGATTGCAAATCCATACTCTCCTCATGATAGAGAACCAATGCCCCAAGTCTCATTTTCCCAAGTATCCATTTGCCCAGTTTTCAAAGCTGATTCCAAACCCAATTTATTGCTTTCTGACATGTTTTCTTGCAGGTAGTTATGAGAAGGCAACTTTGACAGTGACTATCTTTTGACCTCAAATTTTTCATGAGACAAGTTTTGATGGGGTACAAGTGTGTCGAACAAAGATTCAGTGTGCCAGTTTTTAGAGCCTGATCAGGTGATTTGGTCAGTTTTTAAGGCTAGTCAACCGACCTCCTGGTGCAAATTTGATGGTTTGCAGAAAGTGATAAAATGAGCTTAATTAATGATTCAATGATTTAACTTGATTCTAATAAGTTCAAAATGATTAGTGGGTTATTTTGATGGTTTAAATGTTTGAAAATGAAAAAAAAATTAGTTGGACCCCAAAGTTCCATCAGATTAATGAAGAGTGTGTACAAATTGAAGTGTTTGAAAAGGAAAGTGTGACAATTTCTAATTGTTACGAAGTTCACTATATGCATATTTTCTTTTCCTTCCAGATAATTTTGCAAGATTAGAGGTATTGTGAACAGCAATGGAGCTGGGTATGCATAAGGGATTTTTAAGAAACATACATTACATCATTGTGAGATGTAGATGAGTGAACATATTATGTGTGGAAATAAAAGGAAGGAGCATATGTTGTTGTAGCCAGAGAAAAGAGGGGCTTGGGGAAGATGCCTCATTTGCAATAGTAAAAGCCATACCCAATGGCATCATGACTATGACAAAATTATACTTATCTACTCTTGCCATTATTAATTTCAGGATTTCTCAAGCACAAACCCCTCAAAATCAAATACAAACTCAGAGATGATAAAGTAAAGGTAGGCTGCCTAGTCGGGTGGAGCATTTCTCTATGTAGAGGGACAATGCTTGATAGAACTATGCATGACCATCATTCTTGTAGGCTTAGATAATTGGGCATTTAGCTCCCTGCAACATGTTGGAAAAAATAGGGTAATCCATCCATCGTGGAGGCTAGAGCATTCGATATTTGAAGGTAACCACCTCCATGATGAACAGATCACCAATATCTAAATGGGCCTCTACATGCATAATTGATGCCAAGCCAATAAAACCAAAAGTGCACCCCCAAAATATTAAAAGGCAGTGATACCTACCAAAGATCTCAAAATAAACTATTTAACAATAGAACAAGTGTTTCCTTGGGAGTAAAACTTGCCATGCCAATTTGTTCCTCAAAAGATGGGAGATGAGCTCCAGTGGCCTCTGCAGGAAGAAGAAAAGAGCACCCCATACTAAAGAAAGACATCCACAACCTGCAAAATAGCCCACGCACAGGAAGTTGCAGACAAAGAGGCATCCCATCGTGGAAACAAAATTGAGTATCTCACACAAAGGAGATCTACACAGACAAGGAGGGTATAATGTAGAGGTATTTGCATACAAGAGACAAAGAAAGAAGTTGTTGATCATAGGCAATTAAAAAAATGTCCATGCAATGTTAAAAAAGTCAGTGCCAATGTTAAAATAGAGCAGCCCATGCAAAGAGTAGATATTCTATAGTAAGGGGTGGCATAGAAAAGGGAAGAACCCACATGATGAGCAGAGGCAACATTTAAAACATAGGCAGTCAAGCCTGTGGCATGACAAAATACAGTTAAAAAGGGCAAAACATTAAAAAATGTTTGTCCCATATTGATTATGTGAGGAGCTTCTAAGTTTTTTAAATAGAAAGCCACACACCCTTAAGTTTTGAATAAGACAATGGCTTTTGAAGTTGCAAGTGCGGAAGTGGGCCCATGGTCAACAGATAAAGGTAAAATTTTAAACAAACATGCAAAATGAAATGATGATGTCAGCGAGTTACAGGTCACCAAAAAGCTAAAAAATCTAGCACCTCACTACCTCGCTAGCCAAAAAATCTAGAATTTTCAAGTAGCAACATAGCGAGTCGTCAAAAAACTCAGAAATTTGACAAATTTCCAATGAGCATGTGGGTCCCACTTCTAATGCCATTGACAAATCGAATAGCACCAAGTGGCAACTGACAGACTCATTGGGTGATGATGTGGCAAAATTTGGACCAACCGGAAGGTGCCACGTGGTACAGATTCTAAGGCAGGTTGTGACATGGCAAACAAGTCTTAAGAATGCACCAGATCGTGCCATGTGGCAGATCCATTAGATGTCACTATATTGCCAAAGGAAATTTGCAAGGAAGATAAAATGGAAACATAGAAAGAAGATGACATGTGTCACTAATACGATGGCAAGGTGGATGAATCTCATGCTGACACGTGACAAGCTAGTCAAACCAAGTTTGACCTAGATAGGAAAAGGAAAGAAATTTGAAAAGGCATAATTTTTAATTTTTTATTGTTCTCCTGAACATGGAGACCTTCAAAATCAAATTTGAAAATTTGATTTTAAATTATAATTTTCTATAGTTCTAATTATAGGGTCTTTTAAAAATTTTCAAATTGATCTTTTTAATGACGCTGGCATGAATGGGAGTCCAATTTTTAGAGGAGCATAACAGGGGCAATTTTTATCAAAAATGGGCACTCCAATATACCACTGGAACTAGAATGAGCCAAATTTTTTATTTTTGAGGTTAGTTTTTGCATAGGTACTCACCAGTTCAAGCTATAAGAAAATTTATGAATTTATGGGCATTCTCAGCAGAATGAGTAGATTTCAACATTGGTCATCAAATTTGGTTATGAGACAGTTGTAAAGGATTTTTGAAGCCTGAATGTGGTAAAGTTGAGTTGTAAAAGATTATTTTTCATTCTTGAGGTCATTTTCAACTGATTTGTTACTTTTACTTTGTGTTCATTTTAACATCAGAAATCAGTTGTATTCTTTCATCATCGTGTTTTGGGATATTTTATACCTCTGAGGCCAGATGATGAGATTTGATTCACCTATTGAGGAGAGAGATTAGAGAGAGTCTTTTCATGGCAAAGAGAGGGAATTTCATGTGGACAGATGTCAATTGCAGATTCAATCCTAGAATTCCTTCCTCTATATTTATCTCATTCTCTCTCATTGTAGAGGTTCTAGTTTTTTGGAGAAAAAACCACTTACTACTATGATACTAGGTTTTGGTTCCATTTTTTGATGTGTTCCCATGACTATGCCACCATTTTTCAGCACATTCTCTCTTGTGTGAACAGCTTTAGGAAGGATAATACAGATAGTTTAGATCTGTTAGGTGTTTTCTTGTTTTCATTTCATGCATATGGTTGTATTGTTTCAAATAAATTAATACAAAGAATTGTAGGTTGAGTTTCATCTTGAATCTTGTCTCCTATCTTAGTGAGCTTCAATATTTTATGATCTTTGAACAAAGAGCCTAGATCATAGTTGTAGTCCCTTAAGGTTGTATGTTGTCTTATTGTTGCTTGTAACTCAAGCAGTTATGTAAATGCTTTAGTGAATCAACAGGGTTATAGGTTTATTGAGAAGGATATCATGTAAGAATGAGGTTTGGATTGAGCATAGATGTTTATTTACAAGCTAAATAAATAGATCGTATACTTGAATATCTACACAAGTATTAGATATCCATATGTATGCATTTGATTCATGGATTAGGCACTAGCTAGCTACAGGATCATTAAAGTGTTACTACTACATATCTAGGGGTTTTTTTGAATTCAACATTATTAATCAAATGTTCTTTCCCTTTCATGTTGAAGAACTGAACAATCTAACCCTCACTCAGCTTATGGATTTCCTAGATTTGCATTTAGCTACTATAGATCAATGTTATTTCATGAGTTATTAGGAGATATAAGGGGTTTTCATGTGCAGTAAATAGGTTCAGATTTATGTTTTAAATGCATTGGTACCATATCTCAGAATCTCAAGGTTAATCCAGCTAGGTCTTGCAGAACCTGAAGTGAACAAGGAGTTATGCCTTACAGTTGGCTCAAAACTGCATTCGAGTGCATCCATCATAGGAATTTGCTAGCCTTAGATGCATTTGTCTAGTTTCTTGGTCATTTTCAAAACTATTAAATCAGGAGCTAACATAAAGTATGAGAGAGTATGCAAGTGTTTTGATTCATTAAAAAGGAAAGTGTGAGAGAATTTGAAGGATGGTCAGATATCATTGAGGAGTAGAAAAGTATTATTTGATCAAGAAGGATCTAGAGTGAAGCGAAAAAGAGATCTCTAATTAGCAATTTAGTTGCATCTCATTTAGGTCATTTCATTGTTACTTTCATACCATTGTAGGAGTGATTTCAAAATCTCTTAGCAGATTTGGTTTAATAGCTAGTTGTAAATCCTCTAACAAAGGTTACAATTCTATTGAATTGTTCTAAAAACCTCTTGCAAGCCCACTCCTTACAAGGTGATTAAATCCTCTAGCAAGGTCACAGTTAACAGTGTATTTTGTAACCTTTAACCAGGTTGGCTCCTAATAGGGCTCACTTTAGAAGAGTGAAAATTAGTAGCTAGTTGGTGTTTTTCCCCATATTGGGTTTCCAGATTAAATCCTAGTGTCTCATGTGTTCATGATATTTCTTTTATGCTTGTAAGTTAACCATTGTGAATTTTTAAAATCTGTAATAAGTGAATCACACTACTTTTACTGAGTTACAGTAATTTTTGTGTGTTTACCAAATTATAGCAAAAATTAGTTCTAAAGTTAACATCTAAGGGATCTAAAATATTTTTGTGGTAACTAATTCACCCCCCAATTATTCCATCTATATTTCCAATAGTTTATGATATAGAATGTGATCATTGGGACATACATGTATTGCTTGATACTTTATTTCAATCTGATTCATAATGGTAGATAATTCTCAGTACAAATGAGGCAAAATGTTTGATGGTGGTAACAAAAACTCACCTATCAACCTACAAAAACAAATATGCAATATAATGAATAGTAAATGTATGCTAACATCAAAGATGATAAAAATGGCATACCTTAGTATATGTGACACTGCAACATTGGATAAATCATTCATAACTTTTAAGTTCACCAACAACACAACACTATAGTCGAAAGAAGAGTTGTTTGGAAGCCTTAATATAGGGGCTCGTGTGCCTTCCCAAGTTAAAGGTATATCAAGACCATCTTCATCATCATTATCAGATGTGCTAGTACCATTATCATGAGCCTCTTCATCACCTACTCCAATACCATCTTCTTCAATCATGTCCTCTGGCACATCATCATCTTCTTCCATGGGAGTGTTATCCTCAGCTTGGATATTTAGACCTCCATGTTCTTCTAGTAGGAAATCCACATTCAGAAATGGATGAAAATCATGGCCACCTTCAATGTGACCATGTTGCTTATAATGACTCTAGGTTGTTGTGATTAAAATTATTCAATTTTTTAAGCCCTTACATTTTTTACAAGGACAATTACGTTTATTATCTTTTCTTTGGAACTAAGACCATAATGTAGCCATTATCTCGTTATTTCATTCTAGGTTCATGTTGTTAGGCATGGTCTTTCTTCACAGGAGAATATATCTACAAATAAATTAGACATGTTGTACTTAATGTTATATCTGCACATATGGTTTTGAAAGAAAAATTTGATTTAACTAATGTGTATATTATCTGCAAAAAAATTGAACATGTTCTACTTAATGTTTATATCAGCAAATATGGTTTTGAAAGAAAAATTTTGTGTAACTAATGTGTTCTCTAATTATAAAAACACTTTTGCATTATATTACAATGAAGTTTTTGCAATTTTGAGTGCAATTCCTTGGGTCTCCAATGATCTAGAACATAAAAAGATAGTAAACATATGGATACAAATGTTTTAAGCACAAACCAATGAGATTTTTTACAAATATTGTATGAAGAAGTGCTCAAAGGTTTTCAAAAGAGTGTTGCTACTTTGTAATTATAATTGTAGCTATTTATAAGTAATAACAGATAGAAGAAATAAGGTTAGCATTCAATTCAGGTTAAAATCATCACACTGGCCATGCAAAGGGAAATATGTGTGAAGCTTGCTTCTTCTGAAGAGGGGCCATGACCTATTGGAGAATAAGGAATGGCCACTATATATTCAATGAATTCACTAAAAAAAATGACTTACTATAAAAGTATAAAATCAACATGTTTTAAACATGAACAACCTTTGCATGTTACTACAAACCACTGCATGTTGTTAGTAGGAGGGAATTCTTAATTAAAAAAATGATAATGGAGTTAGTTTGCTAAATCATGGATGAGAGCAGGTTAGAGGAAATTTTCACCATAAATTGAGGTTGATATGGCTTTAAAAAAATTATTGTTGATCATAGTCCCCAATTCTTAATCAGTTGGTTAAGAGGAAAAGGTGAATTTGTGGTGAAATACCTTTTTTGTTGGAGAAGAAAAAACTATTAGCTTGGTTGTTCAAAGATTATAAAATTCAAGAGAAGTTTAGCTACTGCAAAGTGCCAAGAATATTGGTGAGATGTAAGTCATAAGGAAAAGAACAAATCATTGTAGCTGTTAAGATCATACTTTAAGAGGGAGATCATGGGCTATGATGTAATCATAGCTTTTTAGATTCATCTTTCTTTACTTTACCCTCTATAATAAGTTGTAGGATAGGCTTTATTTCTATTTTTGAAATAAAGATAGATTGGTCATTTGGGGTGTTGATTGAGATTTTGTAAGTATAGACTATGGGGTTTGTTCCTATAGAAACAATTTAGTCAAAGCCCTAAGAAGATTGAGGAATGTAGCCACAAAAATTAGAATTAATTTCTAAGGATATTATTAGAAATAGGTTAACCTTAGGAGATCAATAGATCTAAAGAAATTGTGTAGGATATCTTAGCATAAAGTCTCATGTTGTTTGAGTAGAAAAATGTTTTCTTCAAATTAAACATTGTGAAAGTTTAAGCCTAACAACAGTTAAAGGAGATTCAACATCCACCAATCCCATCATAAAAGGAGATTATATTAGGTTTGAGAATTGCAAAATATTGAGAATTGGTGCATTATTAGGTAATTCATTCTTATTTATACAAAGAAATTTTTTTTTGATGGAAAAGTTGGGTAAATGGGTGAAGAAAGAAAAAGCAAGTTTAGTGTATTTTATAAAAGATGAATTGGTGAAACTTAAAAAGGCTAATTTAGAACTAATAGAAACTATAACAAATTTGAGAAAAGATATTCATGAAAATCCATGTGAAAATGATATTATTCAAAAATGGGAGAGATTTAAAAAGGAAAATGGAGAATTAAAAGAAAATTTAAAGTTGCCTGATCAAGTTAAGAAGAAGAATGAAGATCTAGAAGCAAGAATCAAGCTGTTCAAAAATAAAATCTGAATCTAAGGTCACTATCTAGTGTTTTATGTCACATGTGATATAAGTAATTTGTTTCCTTCAATTGATATGGATGATGTACCTAAAGTTTCTTCAAGTGAAGAAGTTGAAGGATGTGTATGAATTGCCAAATCTTGGAAGTGCAAGTTGTAATTTTTAAAGTAAAGGTTGTTTTGAAAATAATATTGTTTGAAGATCATTCACAAAATGGGATATAAAGGAAGAGGACTAGGAAAGGGTGGGCAAAGAATAAGAAATCCATTTATGAGGTCATGGAATGAAGGTCTCAAATATGGTAATGATGTAGGAGCATACTAGGTTGCTTTATTATCCTGCTCATTTTTTTTCAATCAGCAAGTTGGAGTCGAGTTATTGTAGCACTTAGTTGGTGTCGAGTTACTATAGCACTTAGTTGGTATTAAGTTACTATAGGACTTAGTTAGTGTTGAGTTACTATAGCACTTAGTTGGAGCTAAGTTACTGTAGCACTCAGTTGGTGTCGAGTTACTGTAGCACTCACTTGGTGACGAGTTACTATAGTGCTTAGTTGGAGTTGAGTTACTATAGAAATTCCTTTATGTGCCAAGTTACTATAGAAATTCCTTCATGTTCCAAGTTACTATAGCAATTCCTTCATTTTCCAAGTTACTATAGAAATTCCTTCATGTGCCGAGTTACCCAGTGTATGCTGAGTGTTAGCATTTAGACATGATTTTTGCAAGCTAGCTTGTGGGGTTTATTTTGATCATGAAATTTATGTTAAGATCTTTTCTTAGGATGCATCTAGACCATTTTTGGGCTGGCCTTCCTCTTATGTAATGTTCTAGAATAATCTATAAGTCATTTTGGCAAGTATATATAAAGTGCTTAGGCTTAGAGTTAGGTAAGATTTTGAGAAAAAGAATTTTGAGAGTAGAATTGAAAGTGCAAATTTGTAGTTGGATCTTTGAATGCAAATTTATTTGTAATTGGCCATAACCTAGAAGGCCTTATAGCTAGGCATGCACGAAGATGTTTTGATGAATCAATAAAATAATTTCTCTCTTCTTCCTCCTTTGGTTGTTGTTCCTTGTGTTTTCTTTTGTTGTGTTAACTCTTGCAAGGTGGTTTGGATAGTTGGGTGAACCTTTGACCCTAGTTATTCACCCTTTCCCTATGTTAGTTGGTATCAAAGCTTGAGGTTCATCCTTGTGGAGATCGGATCATGTATAACCCTGATTTGGATTTCATTGTAGGGTGGTAGATATATAGATTTGACCTATAAATTGTAGAGGGTTACGATCTTGTAGGAACCTAATTTATAAAGATGGTTCATGGTAGAAGAAATGTCAATGATGCTATATTGGATCAGTTGAGACAAACTATAGCTAGATTAGATGTTGTCGAGATATCCTAGAGGAGAGGAGGACATCTTGATGATGTAAGTGATGATGAAGCAATAACACCAAACCATAATCTAGAACCTAAAGAAGATCAAGATAAGGAAAGATTGTTGCAAGAGTTGTCTAGGGTAAATTCAAAGCCTATTGTAGAAGTTGTTCCTTATGATGGAAAATTTGATACCAATGTTGTGTTGGATTGGATCTCTAATATGGATAAGTTCTTTAAGTATGGAAACACTTCTGATAATAGAAAGGTGAAGATTGTAGTCACAAGGTTGAAAGGTCGTGCATCACTATGGTGGGAGCACTTGCAAACTAATATATAAAGGAGAGGAAAGGAGAAGATCAAAACTTGGCCAAAGATGGTGAACAAGGTAAAGAACAAATTCCTTCTTACTGATTACCAAGTTAGCTTGTTGAGAAAGATGCAAAATTTGAAACAAAAAGACATAACTGTGAAAGAGTATACTGAGGAATTCTATAGATTAGACATCAAATCTGGACATGTGGATGATGATGTTGAGAAAATTGTAAGGTACATTAATGGATTGAGATCTAGAATACAAGATGAAATAAATTTTGTGAAGTTGGAAAGTGTGAAAGAAGCATACCAATACACCTTGAAAGCTTAGGAGATATTAATAGAGAAGCATGAACAAAGACAAAGAGGTAGAGGTGGTAGATTCTAGAGAAGCAGAGGTAGACCTTATGGTGAAGGTGGTAGATCTAACAACTTTGTGTAGGAAAAAGGAAAATCTGAATGGAAGAATGATGACAAAGGCAAGACCAATTGGAAAAATGGTAATTCTTATCGAGGAGGTACTAATTCTTACTAAGGAGGAGGTAATTCTCATTCTAGAGGTGGATTTCATGGTAATTATTTCAAATGTGGTAAAGAGGGACATATATCTTTTGAATGTAGATCCTCTAAAAGTGGGCGAGGTAAGAAAAATGCTATGATTCAAGGAGATGATGAGGGTTCACCAAGTGGACCTAAGGCTAAAGAAAATATGATGGTGAGAAGAACCTTATGTAATAAGGGAAGTGATGAGGAACATGTTTTAAGGAGGAGTCTTTTCAAGATAAGATGTAAGATGGCTAGAAAATGTTGCAAAGTGATCATTGACAGTGGAAGTTCTACAGATCTAGCATCAGAAGAGTTGGTTACAAAGTTATAGTTGCAGAGGTTAAAACATCCCAAACCTTATCATGTTTCATGGATCAAAGATGAGCATAAGATATTGGTAAGTGAACAATGCCTTATGAAGTTTAAGATTAGACATTACTTTGATGAAGTCTTGTGTGATATTATGCCCATGGATTGTTTTCATATTTTTTGGGTGGACCTTGGAAATATGATAGATATGTTGTACATGATGGAGATTTAATCAGTATACTCTTTGGGAAAATGGGAAGAAATAAACATTGTTGCCTTTGATTGAAAGTTTAGATGAGGTTAGTTGTACTATAATAAAAGTTTGCATGGTTAATGGAAAGCAATTTGAAAAGGAAGTGAAGAAAAATCAAGTCTATTTTGCCATAGTTCCTAGAGGACCAAGTGTTGGTAGTAACGACCGAGCGATAGTAGATAGTGATAGCCGAGTACCAGTAGAAATTACAAAATTTTTGAATGAGTATAAAGACATTATTTCTGATGATAATCTTGATGGTTTACCTCTAGTAAGAAGTATAATTCATTGTATGGATTTGATTCCTAGAGCTAGTTTTCCAAAAAAAGAACCATACAGATTGACACCTATAAAGAATGAAGAACTTAATAGACAAGTGCACGAGTTGTTGTAGAAAGGTTTGACTAGAGAAAGCTTGATTCCATTTGATATACCTATTTTATTAGCACCTAAAAAGAATGGAGAATGGAGAATAGAGAATGTGTACTAATTCCAATGCTATTAACGAGATCACAGTGAAATATAGGTTTTCTATGCCAAGGATGGATGACATAATGGATTATTTGAGTGGAGAAAAGTATTTTACCAAGATTGATTTGAAGAGTGGCTATCATCAAATTAAATTAAAGAAGGTGATGAATGGAAGACAACTTTCAAAGCAAAAGATGGTTTGTATGGGTGGTTGGTTATGCCTTTTGGTTTGACTAATGCATCTAGAACTTTCATCAGGTTGATGAATGAATTTTTGAAAACTTTTTTGGGTAAGTTTGTGATTGTTTATTTGGATGATATTTTGATATTTAGTAAGACTAAGGAAGAACATCTTGAGAATATTAGACAAGTATTGCAGAGGTTGAAAGAGGAAAGTTGTTGATTAATCTAAAAAGTGTTCTTTTATGCAAGAAGAGATTGTGTATTTGGGATTTGTGATTTCAGCTAATGGATTGAAGATGTATCCTAAGAAGGTTTAAATAATTTTGGAATGGCCTACACCTAAGAATGTGGGTGAGCTAGGATCATTTCATGGTTTGGCTAGTTTTTACAAAAAGTTTATAAAGAATTTTAGTTCTTTTTGTAATACTATGATTGAGACAATGGGGGGAGATAAAATGGACTTCAAGTGGACACATGGAACTGATAAGATTTTTGAGACTTTGAAACAAAAGGTCTGTATTGGCTTTACCTAATTTCAACAAAGTATTTCAAGTTGAATGTGATGCAAGTGGTAATGCAATAAGAGTTGTATTAAGTCAAGAAGGAAAACCTGTTGCTTTCTTTAGTGAAATGTTGAATGATGCTAAAAGGAAGTATTATATGTATGATCAAGAGTTTTATGTTATTGTTCAAGCATTGAAGAAGTGGAGACATTATTTGATTCCTAAAGATTTTGTGCTATATACTAATCATAAAGCTTTATAATACTTGGGAAGTCAACATAAATTTAATCATAGACATATGAAGTGGGTTTAGTACTTGCAAAGTTTCACATTTGTTATTAAACATAAGAGTGGAGTTACTAATAGAGTTGTTGATGCATTGAGTACGAGATGTTCCTTGTTGACTGAAATAAAGGTTGAAGTTCTTGGTTTTGATAAAATGAAAGATTTGTATGATGCTAATACTAATTTTTTCTAAGTCATGGAGAGAGTGCAAAGCACCAAATCTGATAGAGCACATAAGTATGATGAGTATTTCATTCAAGAAGGTATATTGTTCAAAGGTATTTAGTTTTTGTATTTCTAGAAGTTCTATGGGGTTGAATCTGATTAAGGAAAAGCATAGTGGTGGATTGGCTAGACATTTTGGAATTGATAAGAAATTGAGTTTGTTGAAAGAGAAGTATCATTGGCAACAACTGTATAAGGATTTTCAAAAATTTGTAAATAGTTGTGAAGTTTGTCAAGTTAAAAAATGAGTGAGTCAAAATACTAGTTTGTATACACCTATTATTGTTCCTGAGAATCCTTGGAGTGACATTAGTATAGATTTTTTTCTTGGATTACCTAAGATAGTAAAGGGGTATGATTCCATATTTGTTGTAGTGGATAGATTTTCTAAGATGGTTCATTTTATACCATGTAAGAAGACAACAGATGTTGAGCATGTTGTTGAGCTTTCCTTTAAAGCGATTGTGAGATTGCATGGATTACAAAGAAGCATTGTTTCTAAACGAGATAGTAAGTTTGTTGGTTATTTTTGGAAGACTTTATGGAAGAAGATGGGTACTGAATTGAAGTTTAGTTCTACATTCCATCCAAAATAGATGGATAGACAAAGGTTTTGAATAGAAGTTTAGTTAATTTTCTAAGATGTTTAGTTGGGAATAAGTTAAGTAATTGAGATATGGTATTGGCACAAGCTCAATTTGCATCTAATAATTTTGTGAATAGGATTATAGGGAAGACACCTTTTGAGATTGTTACTAGAATGCATCCTAGATGTATATCAAATTTGAGAGATGTTTCTAGTGAAGAAAAGAGAAGCACTGCAAAAGAAGAATTTGTTGATTTTATGGAGTCTTTTCATAAGGAGAATATTGATCAATCTAGAAGACACCACTATTTTTAAGTTGGTGATAAGGTGTTGGTTCATCTGAAGAAAAGAAGATTCTCAATTGGAACATACAGTAAGTTGAAGATGAAGAAATTTGGACCTTTTAAGATCCTAAAAAAGTTTGATAGTGGTAATGCTTATGAACTTGAGTTACCTAATGACATGGATATATCTCCTATATTCAATATTCTTGATTTGTATAAGTATCATGAGTTAGAGGATGAATTTGTTGTATCAAATGATTATCTTAAGAAGAAAATTGAAGAAGTTGAACAAATATTGGATCGAAGAGTTGGCAAGAGCACAAGAGGAAAAGATTACTATGAATATTTGGTGAAGTGGAAGAATAGACCTATTGAAGATGCTTCATAGATTTCTTAATTTGAGTTGGATTTAGCTCAGGCTATGACATCTCAATGATTTAGGAGAATCATTTCTTTCAACCCTGGTTGTCAAATGCAAGAGCATACTGAGTTGCCTTATTATCCTGCTCATTTTTTTTAATCTACAAGTTGGTGCCAAGTTACTGTAGCACTCGATACTGAGTTATTGTAGCACTCGGTGTTGAGTTACTATAGCACTTAATTGGTGCCAAGTTATTGTAGCACTTAGTTGGTTGGGAGTTATTGTAGCACTTAGTTGGAGCCAAGTTACTATATCACTTAGTTGGTGTCGAGTTTCTATAGCACTTAGTTGGTGCCAAGTTGTTGTAGCACTTAGTTGGAGCCAAGTTGTTATAGCAATTCCTTCATGTGCCAAGTTACTGTAGCAATTCCTTCATGTGCCAAGTTACTATAGCAATTCCTTCATGTGCTGAGTTACTATAGCAATTCCTTCATGTGCCAAGTTACTATATCAATTCCTTCATGTGCCAAGTTACCCAGTACATGCCAAGTGACTCTTCATGTGCCAAGTTACCCAATGTATGTTGAGTGTCAGCATTTGGACATGATTTCTATGAGCTAACTTGAAAGATTTATTTTGATTGTGACATTTATGTTAAGATCTTTTCTTGGGATGCATCCAAACCATTGTTGGGTTGGCCTTCCTCTTATGTAATATTCTAGAATAATCAATAAGCTATTTTGGCAAGTATATACATAGTGTTTAGATTTAGAGTTAGGAAAGTTTTTGAGAAGAGGAATTCCAAGAGCAGAACTAAAAGTGTAAATTTGCAGTTGAACCTTTGAATGTGAATGTATTTCTAATTGGTTGTAACCAAGAAGGCCTTACAGCTGGGCACGCATGAAAATGTTTTGATGAATCAATAAAAGTATTTTTCTTTCCCTCCTTTGGCTGATGTTCCTTGTGTTTTATTTCATTTTTTTAACTCTTACAAGGTGCTTTGGATAGCTAGGTGAGCCTTTAGCCCTATTTATTCACCCTTTCTTTATGTCAAGTGAGAAAGATAGATCAGATGTTGCTAGTGATACAAGTTCATGTCAATCAGCTCAAAGAGTGCAATAATTACATTTTCATAGAGGAAAAATAAATAAATAAATAAATAGGGATCTTGATCTTTGTCCAATTTGTGAAAAAACATGTTGGAATAGAGAGAGTAATAGAAAATCTAGGAAATTAATTATGGTTGGATTGACGAATCCAAAATATCAAGGTTACAAATGTGTTGAAAATGTTATAAGCCTAAATGCTTAAAGGTAAATAAAAATAGGGGTGAGTCAAGGTTTGAATGTTTGAGTCAAGTAGTTGATGACTACTTCTTATGATTGGAAGGTCAAAATGTGATGAATTTTCTCTATTTTAATCTAAGAAGGAAAACCTAGTGATCTCTCATGAAGAAGAAAAATGAGTAAATGGGCACTTCACATCCACAAAAAGTGTTGCATAGTGAGTTGAAAAGATTTGGATTACACCACATTGAGTTATCTTGTACCACATCAAGTTTCAAAGATCTAGTTCTCAAAACTTCAAATTCAAAGTGTGTCTCAGAATCAAGGATGACTATGTAGGTAACTAATGTTGATTAGATCCTTGTCCCATTCTACCAATCAGAGGAAGCCATGTACATGACCATGTAAATAACTTTTAATATTCATTGTCATGTGATATTTTAATAGTTAGTTGAGAGTAGTTTTCATTAGTTTTTTTTGGATCTGCCAGTTACAAGGACTTTCCAAAAAAATTCATGTTGAATGCATGGAATGTTATCAACCAGAATAATATTTGGTAATCATTAATTTAGTAAGAAAGAAAAATTTGTTTACAAGGTTGTAACCTTTATAATGCAATGCATTATTGTGCTATTGAAAATATTATAAATCTCTAAAATACTAAAATATAATCAATCTTGGAGAATTTGAATGATATATTTATTTTTTGTTTGTTTTACCAGCACTATGTTTTCTATAATTATTTGAACTTATCCTGTGTTTGTTGTTGCATTTTCTAAATTTACACAGAATTTGATGTCACTTTTCCAGTTACTGAGATCTTTGGGTTAAACCACCCACCTCTTCCCTCAACTTCCTCTCCTTCATCAATAGAGAAAATTAAACAAACTCTAGGCTCCAAAGGGGAAGTCACACTAAACTTTAAATGGAACTACAAGAGGCAACTCATGGCATTTGAGTGTCAGTAGTGTTATTAGGGATGACCACAATATAATAATAAAGTTGGCTTCCAAGAAAATCCCACCTAGAATAAACCATAAAAGAGAGGAAAATACTTTTCTCCATGTTCTCATTTTGCTAAATTACATATCATTCAAAAGATTTATATTGAAAAATACTAATTATTATCATCCTTTGTATGCACAAAAGGCATACAACAAGTTGGAGGCTTAATAACATTATGGGAAAAGATTGGGATATTCAAGGCAACTTTCCCAAATAAACTATATCCCATTGCTACATGAAGATAATAATGTGATAGACATTTTATCTAACATTGGTATCAATGAGAGAGGATCTAATTACTAATAAAAACATGCAGTTTTGGTCTCACTGAATTCTTTTCCATTCACCAAGTCTAAGTTTAGATGGTTATCATTCTTAGAGACAATATGGGGGCATCAAGGCAACATTAAAGGCATTGATTAGAAAGATGGTGAATATAGAGAACTTCACTAAGGATTTAGGTGACAAGCTAGAAAAAGCCACTAACACCATCAAGTTCATATGGCATTGGTTTGACTAGTCAAGTTGGAGAATGGAGAAAATACCATGTCCTTCTTTAGTTCGGATATCAAATGGCTCCCCATAAGGGGAGTTTCCATCCATTGATGGTGTCTAGTTATGATGTGGACTTGCATCCTCATTGAAAGATATTTCACTACCACTAATTTTTTTTCTATTTAAGTATTTTTAAGATTTACACATTACTAAATTTAACAATGTGTTCAACTATTCTCATTTTTGAAGCAATATGGGGAACACTTGTATTAAGTATTTTTAGATTTTTAGAGTCGAATTAGGATTTGTTCACATGTAATTTCTCTATGGCTATATGTAATTAGAGGAAGTCATTTTATAGTTTGGGGTGGTGTAGTGTCTCCTCATTAGGCTAAATAATTATCAAAAAGTTGACCTATCATTTGAGTTCCTGTAGGTCAATAGTATGGTTAGTAGACTCATTAAGAGGGTTATGGAGCTTTGCAAGGGCTCTATGAGCTATTTTTGGACTTTTAGATGGAAATTTCTACATTTTAAGGATAGGTCCTATTTTTAGGAAGGGCCATCAGTTGGCTAGTTGACCACCCAGAGATCCATAGAGTAGGGTGGCTTAATGTGATTGAGGAAAATTTCTTAAATTTTAAGGTGGATCTTGACTATTTGGGAGGAACTACTTGTTGGCCTGCTAGGGTTTCAGTTAGAATTTAGTTTTGAATTCTATTCTACATTTTATGAATAAATCTAGAAATATTTAAATATTTTCCAAGTTGGGAGAATTAAATTAATATTAAGTGAGAATTATATTCACATTATATTATAATTACTTATAGTAAGGCCATGGGCCCATCTCCCTAGGTAATTTGGTGATGAGTTGTTTAAATAAAGGGGTCCATTGATGTGAATGAATAATATGTCCTAGGGGTCAATTTTTATGAGGCATGGTTTTATTTAAAAGTTAAAAATATGTGAAAACCCTAGAAATGGTCAATTTTCTTAGAGGGGGATAAAAACAAGTTTGGGCCTTCATTTTCAATTATCTAGGTCTATGATTTTGATTTTGTATTGAAGAGAGAGCTCTGAGATCAAGGTTTTGAGTAGATTGAAGCTTTAAGAATGAAAACTCTTGAGGTTTCCAAGGTGAACATCACCCCAACTTCCTTTTGAATTATAATTTCAATGATATATTAGATGTTGAGATCAAAGTAGGACTTGGTAATTATCTTTGTTGCTTATACAATTTCCTTATGTTGCAAAGTAGTCACAGATTTTAATGCTCTTCAAATTATCAAAGTGATGTTTTAAAGCTATATATGTAGTTGTAACATGTCATTAAATGCTCTTCAAATTATCAAAGTGATGTTTTAAAGCTAAATATATGGTTGTAACATGTAGTAAGCTCATTTTCCAAACAAGGATAATAGGTTTGCAAATTTCTTCCTCCTCAACAAAAATATAGGTGTTTACAAAATGTAAAGATAATGGATTAAATAGGGCAGGCATACATATCTATTAACTACTAGAACCAATTTTTCCTCAACATTTGAGAAGTAATAACTGCTAGGATGATGATATAGATTCAAACCTAACTAAGATGCTTAAAGTTAAAGTGGCTACATTGATTCATGCCACACCTGAGCTAGGCCAGGTAATTGGCCTACACAAATTTGGCAGTATACAATTTCTTAAGGCATATATTATAAACACAATGGTGAAATTTGGATGATGGTTAATCAGACCATGGGTGCATCTTATAATTTTAAAATATTTTCAAAAAAAGAACCCATTAAAGACTTCTAAGATTGACGGTATACTTAGATAGTGAATAAGGGTTATCATTATTAAAATATAGTGCTATATAAACCTTGGAGATAGCTCATCAACATAATGGTGACCTAATGTTTATGATGTATTCAAGTTGTGGATGAGTTCTATATTAAGGAAAATTTGCCAGAAGATTAAGCTTTTTGACACATGTTCTAATCTTAGTGGGACTATGGGAAACTTAGGGAGGTTGGCATAATAGAAATGATCCAGACACAATTATAAGTCTAATGATAATCTAATCTTGATGGTGTATTTAGACTATGGGTGATATAATGATTAGGAAATTTAGTACTATAGAAACTCATGAGATGCATCTTTGAAAAAAAATGGAATCTACACTTTTATTAGGTGCTTAAGAAATTAGGTTTTCTGTAATTAAAATAGTGTTCCATAGGGAGGCATCCAAAAAAATGAAACATGCTTTCCGTACAGAGGAATGTTTCTGAGACTTGGGGACTTAGGGGAAACATACTCACATAGAATCACCATGTCTACCAGCTCCACTAGGTTGTTTGCTATATTTCATATGCTTGTACATACTATTGCAACCTTTAGCTTTAGGAAACTAATTTCCCTTTCATGAGGCACTTGCAGATGTTACATTGCAGACTTTGCCACAAATTTTTTAATTTTCCTCAATTTATTCATCAACTTGCTCTGCTCCCCCTCAAATTAAGGCCCTTGGTCTCTATGTTCCCATGGCCCCTGTCAGTAAAATTCATAGAACTATGGTAATTAAGAAAATATGGTGTTACAAAAACCCTTTTGACACAACTATTAAGCCTAATTGTGATCTAAGCTCGATGGCACATTTATACAATGGGTGAGTATTGTAATTAGGTGAATTCATTAGAAAGGATCTCCTTAGAAGCATCATTGATGTCTACTAGTGGTCTAAGCTTGATGTTGTATCTAGATTGTTAGTTAGTACTATTATCATGCAAATCTAGAAGAGCAAAAAGCTCTCAAACACACCTTTTACTACTCATGGTGATTTAAGTTTTTTATAATATTCAATATTTTGGTGAGTGTCACAAACCTTTGAGTTAAGATGACATAATTAAAGACATCAATTTTTTACAATATACATAGTTGATTGTGACTATTTTTGGATTTGATCATGTGGTAGTTTAAAACTTCAAATATTGATGCAAAATTAGGACTAGTCACAAGCAACTTTCCCATAGTTGATACATTCATTACCCCATGCTTGAAAACAAATTTTAACTTGCAACCAATATTTTCTTTTAAATAGCTGCAAAAAATCCTCTTTTGAGCTCAAGATTCTTGTAGCCTTAAAAATCCAATATTTCTAGAATAACTTTCAATTACAATGAAAGATTTTAAGCAACAAGGAGCAAGAGAATGTATATACAATAGTGTGAAGGGTGTTTAAGTAGATAAGTTTTATATTTTATAGAAGTCACAGTTTATACTATTTGTGTTAATGTTCTCAAATATGATAAATAAATGCTAAAATGTTAAAGAACCACAACAACCTTTAGATGTGTACAAAGTTATAGTTCTAAAAAAATTTCAAATTTTCTAGAAATAAGTGGTAATAATTTAGTGTCCTCAAATGAAAAGAGCTGAATTTTGGGACTTCAAGGTACTCTTAATTATAATAGAAAAATACTAAGATATAAAATCCGCAGGTTTTAAAAAGTAGTGGGAGGTTATAAGAAGTTGAAAAACATGTTTGGCTTTAAAAAAATGAAACTAAAACACATTTATAGGGAAAAAAATAGTTAAAAGATTAGTCAAGACACTAATAAAGAACTTAAAAATTAAGACCACACATGTAGTGCACAAAGTAAAGAGAAAAAAAATTTCCAAATAATTCTAGAAGGAGCCACATCAAAAAAGGTTTTGTTAATGAAAGTTGCATTAGATCTAAACCATACTGAGAATTGAAAATAAATACCATCAATGGAAACAAAAGAAGAAATAGTTATGAATGTATTGTGGATTGCATTACATATATAGGGGCTCAGAGCATGTGATAGCGACAATAATGCTATAGTGATTTAGTAATATCCTCATCGATGGATCTAGGATTACTATTGGTTTCTTTCTACTAGTTGAGTTTGTAAAAATTTGTGGATACAGTATTATCATTGGCTACCTTGCACTAGTTGATATTGAAGATACTCAAAGTTAGGGGTAGCCATTTGAGGTTATTTGCATTAGAACTATTGTTTCTTGCCCTATTATCTAGAGTACTTAATACAAAAAAAATTCCTATCTTGAAATGGATTGCTCCAAAATTTTGCTAGACATTGACCTGAGAAGGGACATCAAGTGCCATAGAAATGTTATGTTATTGGATAAAGCAATAAAGCTTGAAAATGTTTTTATTAATCATCATATTTTTGTTCCTTTCATTTTAATGTGATCTTCTTATACATTTTAATTAATTAAAAACTTGAAATTGGGTACATACTACCCTACATCTTGTTGAATTTAACTATTAGGTCTATGTTGTGATCATGCTTTGACATTTGATTATAAAACTTGTTGGCTTTTTAACACAACAATAAGATGTAGAAATAATTTTCAAATGCATTGTTTTGGCAGCATGAATGTGATCTATGAGCTTTTAAATGCAATTGGAGTAGCAATGTACTCCAATGTTTGCCATCATTTCTTTGCACCTATTAGAAACATGATTGGTCTATGCATCTCTATAATAGCTCCAATAAAGATTAAAATAGGCCATGCTAAAGTCTCTCTACAAGAGTAACATATCTAATAGACACTAATATCCTCATCATTTGGCATCGTTGAATCCTAACACAAAGTAAGGAAAAATTAATCACATTTTAGTGTCTTTGTTGTTATGCAAAGTGTATTCTTTCTCATGGTCTTAGTTTCTTGCGACCTATTAAGTCAAATCTAACTTTTCTTTCATGATATTTGCTAGGATATTAATTATTTACCTAAACTATTGGATAAATGCTTTCCCCATATGATTTTTTTTGGGACAACATGCCAATCAAACCAATTTTTGGTGAGATTATTCAATTTTTGTGGTTGGAGTCTATTAAATGCAATTGGAAGGAACACTAACCTATGATGTATGCATAAAACATTAATCTTCCTTCAACAATTGATCAGTGCAAAAAAAAACTAGTATTAGCCACAATCATTGCAAAATGAGCCCTAAAATGAACCCAGTATTAGGCGCAATCAAAATGAACCCAATATTAGCCACAATCACTACATAATGAGCCATAAAATTGGTTTCAAATTTCCATCTTAGCCAACACAAGAATGAAACTAGCTGAAATTTCCATCATGGCTATTGGTATAAATAAGTATTCACTATTTACACTTTAGTTAATTTTACTTAGGTCATTGTATTATTTTATTATTTATTAGGTTGACACTTAGGACTTTGCATACTTTTAATGAGTTGTCATGTTGATAACATAGAAGTAAGAAACTCTAATTCAGCAGATGGTGTCTATAATTAACTATGTTGTCATGTAGACAACATAGTTATTTTCACTCTTAATTAAGCACATGGTGTCTACAACATTATTTTTCATGCTACACCTTTGTAGGTTTATCCTCTCATTATCACACTTCTATGCTTAATGGAGGATAACTCACACCTAGTGGACATGTGCCTGGTTATATGACTTATCATATTGCTAACTTCTATGAATTCTAGAAGAATTCTAGAAGCCTTTATATATAAGCACTCCTAGTGTACTTGTACATTGAATTGAATGCTATATTGTTATTTTGATCATACTCTGGTATATTTTGTGCATGTGTTTGAGTTCCTTGATCTTGGGTGGATTTTTCCCTAAGGAAAATTCTTACCTGGTATTAGAGCTAACAGAGATTCTCTTTACATAGCTATTGGAGACCTTATTGCTTCATCTCTTAAAGGGACCCAATTTAGATCCAGAGCATCAACAGTCACTCAGAGCATCTAGAGCCAAGGTGGACCTCCCCATTGTTGGATACAATTAATTAATTGTGTGTTGTCTTTGATGTTACACAAATTTCATATCAATTGATAGAAAATTCTCACCGAGATCACTTGGTCAATGAAAAATAGTTTATCTTGTCTACTGAGTGTTTACAAGTTTACTTTGATAGATGACAATGCTTACTGAGCTCACTCGAGCCTCGAAGGAATTAAGGAAGAAAAGAGTGTTAACCAAGCTCACTTAGTTGAAAAAGGAATGTTGGATAGAGATAGTATTCACCGAGTTCACTTGGTTGCCAAAGGATTTCTACAAGTTCACAGTGTTAATCAAGCTTCTATTGGTTAACATAGGAAATCATTCTAAAGTTAGTTTCTACCAAGCAAGGTCAGCTTACAAAGGTTTTTTCTTGTTTTGGCATATGAAGCTTATTTAATTTATGTATTGATTCTACCCAAATATGGTGATGAATATTGGTTATTGTAATTTGAATTTGGGCCAGCTTGACAATCTAGAAGGTATAAATAAAAAGTCGAGTTGAGATTTCTAGTGTGTGTGCAAGTGTGTTGATTGAATTGAGAAGAAAAGAGAAGGAGAAAACTCGAAGGATAAGTAGGTATCCATGCGGAGTAGAAAAGTAATATTCAATCAAGAAGGATCAATTTTAAGTAGAATAGTGATCTAGATTCAGAAATTTAGTTGCATCACAATTAGGTCATTTCATTGTTGCTTTCTAACCATTGTAGCAGTGATCTAAAATCTCTTAATAGAGTTAGTTTAACAACCAGTTGTAAATCCTCTAACAAGGAAGAAATTCCATTGAATTATTTTAAGACCTCTTGCGAGGCCACTCCTAATAGGATGATTAAATCCCCTAATAGAATTACACCTAATAGTGTGTTTTGTAACCTTTAATAGGGTTGGATGCTAATAGGGCTCACTTTAGAAGAGTGAAAATCAATAACTAATTACATTGGTGGTTTTTCCCAAATTGGGTTTCCATGTTAAATCCTAGTGCCTCATGTGTTCATGTTATTTCTCTTATGCTTGTAAGATTAATTACTATTAATGTTTGAAGATGTACTAAAAGTAATTCGCATTCTACATTTATCAAGTTACAAAAAAATTTGTGTGTTTATCAAGTAACAACACTAATCAATTTCCTAAATCTAAAATTTATTATTGACATCTAAGGGATTTGGGATTTATTTTAGTGGTAATTGATTTACCCCCATCTCAATTACTCGTTCTATATTTCCAACAATTGGTATCAGAGCTTTTGGTGCTTATAGGAAAGGTTTCAAGGACCTAAGCTAAAGATCAAGATGTCTTATAAGAGAAAAATTCCAAATCTAAACAAAGACAACTTTTCAGCATGATAGGGACTCATGAGACTTTATCTAGCTACCATTAGTGATTCAGGCTACACATACCTTGATGAAGAATACAAAACTCCAACTAGTACATTACCTGTTGGAGATCTTGTTGAGAAAAAGAACCATAACACCATGATAATTGATATTGCATCTACTCTTAGCTATGATGAATTTGATGAGATCAAGATAGTAAAACTAATTTTGATATGTCAAAAAAGCTAAAGGAGATCTATGGTGGTGATGACAATATAAGGAGAGATAAAGCAAAAAACCTTAGAGGACAATTTGATCATATGAGAATGAGAGAAGATGAAAATATTGCCAAATATGTAGAAAGAATCAAAGCTAGTGTCAATGCAATTAGAGCTTCTAGAGGAGAAATCAAGGAAGAAACTATTGTAAGTAAAGTTCTCAGAATTGTGCTTCCTATCTATGCAATTAGAGTATTAGCTATTCAAGAAAAGAGATGTGACCCAAATCACAAGTTAAGTTTGGATTCCTTGGTAGGAAGATTGATAGCTTTTGAGCTAGATAACTTTGAAAGTTATGTTCCAACTTCCAAAAATGTTGAGTCTACATTTGAAGCTAAACTTTCACTCAAAGAGAAAGGTAAAAAAATAAAGGACATTTAGTCAGAAAGTGAAGAGGAAATAGAGGAAAGTTTTGATAGTGATCTTGAAGTTGTTGAAGCTTTACTTGCAAAGAAATATTCTAGAGGTAGAGGAAAGTATAAAAGTAAAGTTTCTTTAATTTTATTTTCATGTGCAGAAATTGGTCATATTGTTGTCAGGTGCCCAAATAGAAAAAGAAAGGATGAGAAAAAGAACCACAAGTATAAAGGCAAGAAGGAATCCAAAAGTCATAAATTCTTCAAAGACAAAGCTAAGAAGACTTGTTTTATGGCTAAAGATTTTGATAACAGTGAAGATGAAATAGTGTACATTGTTATAAAAGATGAATATGATGAACAAGAAGATAAGATGATAGTTGTCTCTCATGTTTTTGAAAATGACATGTGGATCATAGATAGTGGATGTTCACATTATATGACTAGAGAAAAAAAAAATTGAACAGTTAGAACACTATGATGGAGGTAATGTAAGGTTTGGAAACAATGAACCTTGTTGCATAAAAGGGAAAGGCTGAATATCATTAACCAATGAACTTGTATGTGACAATTCCTATTAGGTTCAAGGACTAAAACATAACCTACTAAATGTAGCACAACTAATCAACATTGGATTCAAGGTAGAATGCATGCATGGCATGGAAAGATTGTTCGATGACAAAGGGAATCTATTTGGATCAGGAAAACAAACAAGAGGTAGCCTATTTTATCTTGGTCTTGGTGATTTCTCATATTTTATTGCTCAAATGGAAGAAATCTGGTTATGGCATAGAAGACTATATCATGTAAACTTTGATAATATGGTCAAGATAAGAAAATTCAAAAAAGTAAGAGGTATCCCTAGTTTGAAGAAACTAGATGTTGGATTATGCAAAAATTGTCAAATTGACAAAATGGGAAAGACTAGTTTTAAGAGCAAAAATTATCAATCTAAAGATGTCTTGAAAATTGTGCATACTAACCTATGTGGACCCATTGGAATAGAAAGTTATGGTGGAGAAAAAATCTTTTTTCTTTTAGTTGATGAGTATTCTAGAATGATGACTATTATGTATCTTAGAAAAATGTTAGAAGCATTTGAGAAATTCAAATGGTATCTGGAAAGACTAGAAAAAGAAATAGGAAAAAGTTTGAAATTCTTAAGATTAGATAGAGGTGGTGAATTCATCTCCTATGAATTCAATAATTTCTTCGTTGAAAGAGGAATCAAAAGGCAAGTATTAGCCCTTGGTACTCATGAGCAGAGTGGAATAGATGAAAGAAGAAACAGATCCATCATGGATTGTACAAGGACTCTAATGATTGAAAAAATGTTGCTATCAAATACTAGAAGGAGGCCATTAGCACTATAGTTCATACTTTGAACCAAGTATAGTTGAAGAAGGACTCACATAAAACTCCATATGAATTATGGTATGGCTATAAACCCAATGTAAGTTACTTGAAAGTCTTTGATAGTAAATGTTGTATCTTGAAAGAGTCTAGAAAAGGAAAATTTGATGTGAAAGGTGATGAAGGTATATTCTTAGGATATTCTTGTAGAAGTAAGGCATACAAATGTTTAAATTTGTCTACTCATAAAATCATAGAAAGTGCACATGTGAGAATTGATGAGTTTCCAAAAAATATTGAAGAAGAAAGCAAAAGGGAACCAGAAGATTACAAAATATTTTTTTACTTTGAACCTAATACATATCCAGGGACATCTAATAATAAGGAGAGTTAACCTCCCAAGTCCTCCTCAGCTACCGAGTTGCAAGAAGTACAAACCAAGTCATAGGGACCCAAGTCTCATTCTAAAGCTACCGAGGCAATGCCTACCAAGTCTGAATGACTTGAGCCTGAAGTTAAAATTCAAAATGAAGAAAGTACAATTCATTCAAAAGGAAAAGAACCTATATTGGCCAAGTATGTTAGAAGGTATCATGGACCTAATCAAATTATTAGAGATAAATCAGAAGGTAAAATGACAAGAAGCAAATGGAAAGGTACATATTTACCTGCTAATATAGATCAATGATTGAAAAATTACAATATGTAGTTCACACAAGGCCTAATACTGCTTTAGTAGTTGGGATAGTGGTAATATTCTTAGCTAAACCTAGAGAAAATCATATGATGGAAATAAAAAGAATCTTGGGATGTCTGAAAGATACTGAAGACTATGTCTTATGGTATAAACTTGGAGGGAACATAGAGCTAAAGGTATTCACTGATGTTGATTCGGTTGGAAATCTTGATGATAGAAAAAGCACAAGTGGTGGAGCTTTCTTTCTTGGTAAAAGGTTGGTATCTTGGACAAGCAAGAAGCAAAATTGCACATCTCAATCTACAGCAGAAGCAAAGTATGTAGTATTAGCAGTGAATTGTTCTTTAACATTGTTTGGTTTAACAAATTGCTAGAAGGAATGAAGGTTTAAATAAAAGAGCTAGTAGTCATGTATTGTGATAACACTAGCACAATTAACATATCAAAGAATTTAGTGATGCATTCCAAAGCAAAGTACATTGCTATAAAATATCACTTCGTGAAAGAACTAGTGTAGGAAAAAGAAATCAAATTGGAATATGTTTGTACAAAAGAACAAATTGTAGACATATTCACCAAGACATTACCTAAGGATGCATTCTTGTATCTAAGAGTTAAACTAGGGGTCATTCCCCTATCTGGAGCTCACTAAATAAAGTTTAGTGATGCATCAACTAGAACCAAGCTAAAGATCAATCAGATGATGGAGCATAATCAAGAGAATATTGCATATGAATCAGTACCAAAGGTACATTGATACAAATTTGTCATGTGTTGTTTTTGGAATGTGTTGTCAAAGAGGGATAAGTTTACTATCATATCTTTATCCTTCTAAAATTTTGTACAGGGAGAAGTTTGAATTTTGTAGAGGGAGAAGTTTGAAAAGAAAGTATACAAAGGGAGAATACAACATAAAGAAGTTCTTGTGAAAAATCAAAGATGGAGAAATTTTTTATCAAAAGAATCTTGTTCTCAAAATTTCATTATGCTATGACATGTTGTGTTGCCATCAATGAAAAAGATATATTGTTGGATACAATTGATTAATTGTATGTTGTCTTTGATGTTACACAAATGTCATATCAATTGATAGATAGTGCTTATCGAGCTCACTTGGTCAATGAAGATAGTTTTCCTTGTCTACTGACCATTCATAGGTTTACTCTGAATAGATGATAGTGCTTACCAAGCTCACTTGGGTATTAAAGGAATTAAAGAAGAAAAGAGTGTTAATCAAGCTCACTCAGTTAATGAAGGAAATTTGGATAAAGTTAGTATTCATCGAGTTCACTTGATTGCCAAAGGGTTTTTGCAAGTTCACAATGTTAACCGAGATTCTATTGGTTAACATAGGAAATCATTCTAAAGTTAGTTTCTACTGAGTAGGGTTGGATTACAAAGGATTTTACCAATAATTTTTTAAGATCTACTAAAAGTAATTTACACTCTACATTTACTGAGTTATAGCATTTTTTGTGTGTTTAATGAGTAATAGAAGCAATCAATTTTCTCAGTCTAACTTTTATTATTGACACCTAAAGGATTTGGGATTTATTTTAGTGGTGACTAATTCACCTCCCTCTCAATTACTCCTATATTTCCAATTGCCATTATGTTTGAAGCATCAATTCAATGAAAATTGACTATAGATTTGTCTATTTTTGGCCATAGTCAATTTTGAGGAAATTTTTTTACAAAGTGGCACCCAAAGGCCTGATTTGCAAATTCAATATGGTCATTATTGATTTTCTCATTTGAGTTTTAGATCTGTCATTTTAATTTTCTCTACAATTTTTGCATTTTTTGGGTTTTTTTTTGAAAAATATTTTTGGCCTCAAGGGTCTGCAAAGAATTTTTTTGTGTGTAGGAACCAGGCAATCAAACCCTATCCCTTGTAGAGAATATTCTCAAAATATTCCTTCAACAAATTCAAGCATTTTACCAGCATCTCAACATTAGTTCAAATTCTTGGCCGAGCTCAATACAAATTCTAGCCTTTATTTGAATCTGGCTTACATACCTTTCCATATAATTGTATTTTATACAATTTCTAGTAGAGTCCACCCATTGTGGCCTTGCTTTCAATTTAACCCATAGCGAGTGTTCTTTTAAAAAATTGTAGAAGGTTGCATGTACACCAATGTGGGTATTTAAAATACCCCTGTCGATCTACAAAATACTCCCAGGGGCTATTTTAAATAGTTCTAGCTCCTGCAACTTGCATCTCACTAGCTATGCTTTGAACTTTCAGGCACCCATCTTATTTTCTCAGGCCACAAAAACTGATGCCCATTCAATGACATGCAACATACAAAACCTGAGATGCGTTGGCCTCAACCTCTCCATGGTGGAATCCCATGCATATCCACATGGAATATAGTCAACTCATATGCCAACTCAGCAATAATAAACATGTCATCAAGCCAGTCAGCCTATCATACAATGAGTTAGCAAAGCCACCATGAATTTTGTACAATCCATACATGCTAACATCATCCTGATAGTCACTTATCACGTCACTAGGGGGCCCAAGCTTTCGCTAAGGTCAGCCAGACACTGTCTTAAATTTTATGGCCATCTAACCATAATTTCTAGGCCAATTTGAATTGTTGTGATGGTTTTTTGACCATCAAATTTAACATCATATTTTCCTCTCTAGACCCCTCTCCAAATTCAGTTTTGATTTTATAGTCTAACTTTGGGAGGCCATAACTCAGTCATACAAACTCCAAATTAGGTGCAATTTTTTTTGAATTTGGGTAGAATTTCCTAAACTTTTTAGTGGTATAGTTACTTTCTAGTTTTGTGGAAAGATTTTTAGAAATAGAGTTTTTTTAGCAACTATACCTGTCTAATGTTGTATTTTGCAACTTCAAACTCTCTATACGGGCTCATCTAGACTCCAAAACAGGTTTCATTTTCTTGAAAGTGCATTTTTTTGGTCTACTTTCTAGATCTACAATCAGATTATAGGCTTTTGTGGAAGAATATACCACTTTTAGAAATGTTCCTATTTTGCATTATATTGCTTCAAAATTGTTGTATTTCTGAGCTACATTGTAAAGTTCCAAATTTGTACTCCAAGAGGAGGTTGTAAATAGAAAAATTAGATGCCCACTTTGTCCATTTTGACAAGTGTCCTATTATAAATGCACTACATATAAAGTGCCAAAATATTTCAATTGGGTGGGGGGGATTTTTGATTGAGTGAAAAGCAAGGTTGTGTATTGTGTTTTTGTGTCTCCTTGATATTGTGCTCTTGCATTATGGGTTCTTTTTCAAAGTTAACTCCACATAATAATGTTGCTTAGAAAGAAAACATAAAGGAACCATTGGTCAAAAGAGCTTTGTTTCATTATGTAATTGGTGCAATAAAGAAACCTTTGGCTAATGTTGATGAAGATCAAAAAGAAGACTGGGAATCCAAACAAGAAATGGCCCTATGAACCTTTCTCAAGAATAGCTTAAATCCTATCAAAAATCATGTTAGGAAACTTACCAATCCAATAGAGGTCTGAGCTAAACTTGAAGCATTATATGTGACCATAGATGAAGACATGGCCTACACCATAGAGGAAAAACTTCTCAAGTTGGATCCTAGGAATTTTGACACCAACAAAGATTATCTTACCCAAGTAGACATGTATAAGGAACAACTTAAGGATTGTGGTGAACCCATCAAGGATGGAAAGATGATCAAACATATAATGACTCATCTTCCACTTGAATATGCTCCTTTTGTTTCCAATTATAATACTAACAAATTAACAATGGGTAGTGCCTACACTAAGCCTTCATTTGAGAAATTTTCAGAAATGTTGATCTTAGAACATGGAAATTTAGTGAATATTGGAATTCTCAAGTCTTCCAAGACCAAAGCCTTGGTAGCTAATTAAGGTAATTCAAGTGGTAAAAACTCCAAAAAGAAGCAGAAGTAGTGGAAGGCTAATCCACAAGATGACACACAAAAATCCTCTGCTAGACAACAATCTTCCTCACATCAATCTTCTTCCACTCAACAATCTCCCTCACAACAAGGAAAGTATTTTTCCAAAAATAATTAGAAGGGGAAAAAATCCAACAAAAGGTAGAAGAAAACGTGTGCCTATTGTAAGAAGAATGGTCATGATGAACATGAGTGTAAGGATAAGTAGATTGATGAATTGGTAAACCTAATGAGGAAACAAAAAATTGATGTACCAAATCCCTATAAGGATAAGGGATCTTAAACCACTTCAAAGGTTAAGGGACAAGCTTTGGTAGCAAGTACAAACAATGTTGAGAAATAGGTTCTTGATTTAGGAGCTACACATCATATGGGTGCTTCAAGGGAGAAATTTTACTCTTTGAAACCATCAAATGTACCTTACATCTATGTGGGTAATGAAACTCAAGGGGAAGTTGAAGGAAAAGAGAATGTTGAATTGGAAAATGGCATCTTCAAGGATTTTCTTCATGTTCTTAACCTTAGCACCAACCTTCTTTCCATCTACTAAATAACTCACTATGGATGTGGCAAAAAAATGGAGTTCCTTCCAAATATAATTGTGGTGAAAAATCTCAAGGATGATTCTATGGTGGTAGTTGGAAAGGCTAATCACGAGACAAGACTTTATTCTTTTTCTCATTTTGTGCCTAAGTCCACTTCCCTTTCCTTGTTGACACATTCAAATTCACAAAGTAAACTATGGAATGAGAGATTTGGACATCTCAATTATTGCTACCCTCAACAAATTAGCAACAATGATATGGTCATTGGTCTACCCCAAGTAAAGTATTCAGAGGGTGTATGTCCAATTTGTGAAGTGGGCAAGCATCCTAAAGAGAAATATGACAAGGGGAAGTCTTGGAAGGCTACTATTGTTCTTGAATTGGTTCATAGTGATGTAGCTAGCCCATTTCGAGTACCATATTTTGGTAAAGCTCACTATGTTCTCACCTTTATCGATGACATTTCACACTACACTTGGGTCTTCTTTCTTGCTCATAAGAGTGAAGTATTTGATAAGTTTATCATCTTCAAAGCCCTATCTAAGAAGCAATCAAGGAAAGACATCAAGATTCTATGAGCAGATAATGGCAAGGAATATGTCAACTCTAGGCTTATAGAATTTTGCACTCATGAGGTTATTGATCTTCAACATCTAGTTGCCTACATGCCACAGCAAAATGGTATTGCTCAAACAAAGAATAGAACCCTTAGGAGATAAACACTTCTATGCTTCAACATAAGTCTCTAGATCAAGTGTTTTGGGTAGAAGCCATGTGTTGTCCCAATTACATCTAAAACAAAAGTTCCCATAAGGCCTTAGATGGAATTACACCTTTTAAGGCTTGGTGTGGAAGAAAACCAAGTGTAAAGAAATTTAATGTTTTTAGTTGTCTAGCATGCACAAGGATATCTCCACAAAAGTGAAAGGCATTATAACCTCAAAGAAAACCATGTATATTTGTTGGATATCCTAACCATCTTAAGGCATAAAAAATCATGGATCTAGAGATGCATGAAATCTTTTTTGAGAGGAGTGTTCACTTTGAAGAAACATGTCCAACTTTGGCTTCTTCAACTCTTACTTCTTCCTCCTTTATGGAAAGTGATAATAGTAATGATAGTGACTTGGAATATGACATTCCTTTAACTTTGACTCACAAGACGCCACCTTTGCAAGGTCCACAAATAGTTGAGGACATTCCTTCTTCTTCCACTAAACCTCATTGGACATAGAAAACTCTTGATATAGAAAGTTCATTAGTGGGGAATCCTTTAAACACTTGAAGGATAAGGTCACAACATAAATCATTTCCACATGCTCATATTGCCATTGCTTCAGACCCACTATCATTTGAGAAAGCATCAGGGATTCTAGAATGGGATAAGTCCATGGAGGAAGAATATAACTCTTTGATGAAAAACAACTCTTGGGACTTAGTTCCCCTTCCTAAGGGAAGAAAGTTTGTTTAGTGTAAGTGGATCTATTGAAACAAATTTGAAGTAGATGGAAGTGTGGATAAGCATAAGGCCAAACTAGTTGCCAAAGGTTTCTCATAGGTTCCTGGTATTGACCATATAAAGACTTTTGCACCATTCACCAAGATGAATTCCATTCACTTAACACTAGCTATTATTGTAACTCATGGTTGGGTTGTGCATCAGATGGATTTAAAGAGTGCTTTTTGGAATTGTGATCTTCATGAGGAGATTTATATAGAGCATCCACAGGGGTTCATATAGGATTCTACTATGGTTTGTAGATTGAAAAAGTCTATCTATGGTCTTAAGTAGGCTCCTCAGGCTCGCTATGCCAAGATGGATTCCTTCCTACTCTCAGTAGGATTCACCAAGTGTCATTTTGATTTTAATGTCTACATTCTTCAAAGGGATGACTCACACTTGATACTTGTGCTTTATGTAGATGACTTGATCATTACAAGAAGTACTTCATCCATCATTGCCAGTGTCAAGACCTCTTTGCAAGATAGATATGCTATGACAGACTTAGGTTTACTACATTATTTCCTTGGTGTTGAAATCACATAGTCTTTAGTAGGGATCACACTTTCTCAACCCAAGTATGCTCTTGATTTGCTTTCTCAATTTCACATGAGTAACTGAAAGCCTGATCCTACTCCCTTTTTTTTAATTGTCAAGTTTGAGGCCAAGTGTACCACTCCACTTGTTGATGCTACATTGTACATATAGTTAGTTGGGAGTCTCATCTACTTGACACATACATGCCCTAATATAGATTTTATAATTGGAATGTTTTATCACTTTATGAAAGAGCCACATGAGCTTCATTGGAAGGCCACCAAGTGCTTGCACTACATACATGATACACATACAAATATGATACACTATGCAATAGGTATAGGACTTTAGCTAGTTTGATATACAAATTCAAACTATGTAGGGGATCTTGATTATCACTAGTCTACTTTAGGTTACATGTGTCACCTTGGTTCTAGCCCTATTTTTTGGTAGAGTAAGAAGAAAAATAACATTTCTCTTTCTTCAACTAAGGCTGAGCATTGAGGAGCTATTAATTTAGCTACAAAGGCTCTTTGGTTACAACACATCTTGAAGGAGTTTGGATTTGATCTACCTAAATTGATAGTCAAACATTGTGACAATGAGAATGCTATTGAGATCTCTAAACATCCAGTTCAACATTAGTGGACCAAACATATTAAGGTTCATATGCACTACATTAGAGAGTTGATACATGAGCAGATCATTGCATTACAGTATTGTCTTGTAGTAGAGTAAGTCACAAATATCTTCACCAAACCCTTCATTGAGGTCAAGTATATCCATTTGCGAGATCTCTTAGGGGTGTGGGACGTTGTAGAAAAGGGAGTCCCTTGACTTCTTCATTCTTTCTTCTAGGAGGGATGTTTTCCTCATCCAAAGTCTTCTTCTCTCTCATCTTCTTTATTTTACTTATCTCTCTTTTTGTAGGAGGGTTTTTCCCATGAGATTTTTCCTTTTTCTCTACTTTATGAGACCTTTCATTACATCATTTTATGTAGAGCATTTTTTTGCACATGGGTACCTAACATGGCCTCATACCTAGGACCCATCATGCATTTGTGAGCTTAAGTGCATTCCCCTAAGTAGCATTTAAGGGGGGGTGTTGGTGTAAATAAGTATTCACTATTTACACTTTACTTATGTTTACTTAGGTTATTGCATTATTTTATGATTTATTAGATTGACACTTAGGAGTTTGCATACTTTTAATGAGTTGTCATGTTGACAACACAGAAGTAAGAAACTCTAATTTAGCACATGGTGTCCACAATACTAGAGTTTGCATAATTAATTGGGTTTTCATGTAGAAAACATAATTATTTACACTCTTAAATAAGCACATGGTGTCTACAATATTATTTTTTGTGCTACATGTTTGTAGGCTTATCCTCTCATTATCACAGTTACTCCTATGCTTAATGGAGGATAACCCACACTTGGTGGACATGTTTCTGGTTGTATGACTTATCATGTTGCTAACTTCTAGGCATTCTAGAAGCATTCTAGAGGCCTTTATATACAGGCACTCCTAATGTACTTGTATATTGAATTGAATGCTATATCATTATTCTGATCATACTCTGGTCTATTTTGTGCTTGTGTTTATGTTCCTTGATCTTGGGTGAATTTTTCCTTAAGGAAAATTCTTACAATACCCAATGTGGGAATGAAATTAGCCATGAGTTTCCATTCTTCTTGCATGATACAATAAGCCCAATTTTCTTCTAAGCCCAATTTTTCTATAAGCCTAATGCAAGATGTATTAATAACATTCTATAAGCCCAAGTTTCTTTTTTATGACCCAAATTATTGAAAATTTCAACCAACTTGGAAAAATCTAGGATATTTTCAACTTGGGAAAACTTAAGTTGGTTGAAATTTTGACCAAAGTGGACATAATTTTTATTTTTTACCAATGTGGGAATGGAAAAAAAAGGATTCATAGATTTGGTCAAAAAAAATGGTAGAAAAACAAGTGCAAATGTAGTAGTGAATCTATCCCATATTTCATATCTCTTCTAGAAACTTCTCCTTTAATTCTCTTTAAATTTGTCTCAAAACAATTTACCTTAAATTCTATGCCACCAGGTCATGAATCTTATCTTCCACCTAGTTCACACAATCCAAGAAAATAAACTTGTCAGCTCAGATCTATCAAATTCACAATCTTTGAAACAATATAGCCACTCAGCATTAGCTTGCTTCTGATTCTTGACACATACTACATTTCTTGACATCCTTTATAAAATCACTTGGTATGAACTAAAGTTTACTGGTGCTTGACATCAACTAAAATTTACCTAGCATCTGCTATTTTTCTTGGCATATACTAGAATAGACTTTTACTTTGCTCAAACTAATTTTCTACTTGGCTTGCACTGACTTTTCTCGGCACCTACTATCCCCTTAGTCAAGCTTGGTAGACAAACTTTGTTTAACTTGTTCTTCTACATGTGCTTACTATAACCAGCATTTTTAACCTTAAGTAGACTATCAATACATCATGTTATCATTGTCTTAACTTATTCTTGTACTCCTTAACATAGCATAACTCAAATTTTCCTCTAGGTGTTATTGTTACATCTTTTGATCAAATCCTCTTCATCAATCAAATAAATGATAGTACTTAAATTATATAAACAGTTATTTTACTAACAAATAGTAGGTTTGATATCAGTAATAAAATAATGATTGAAACATATATTGACCATACTTATATCAATCTATTCTCAATAATTTCCTTCAACAATCTTCCTCAATCTATTCTTAGCAATCTCCCTCTTTGGCATTGATGGCAAACTAAAATGATCAACCAAACTGACTAGGTCAAAATAGTAAGGCCAAAAAAATACTAAAAATGAAAATAATTCCTTGTATTGAAATCTCTCTCTCTCTCTCTCTCTCTCTCTCTCTCTCTCTCTCTCTCTCTCTCTCTCTCTCTCTCTCTCTCTGCAACTTCCATCTTTTGAATAGGTTGCAAAACTCCTTTGTGTCATTCTTATAACTTCACTCTAAATTTCTTCTTATATCTCCTTCTTACTAGTTAGATGTTAGGATTTCTCCCTCTTTGTTAAGTCTCCAATCTCTTATATATCTCTTAATCAATAACTATATCCCTCTTACTGGTATTTCCCTTGATAAAATATTATCACTCTCTTTGACAAAAATGCCAAATACTTGTCATCTTAACATGTAGATATAAGCTTCTTTTGTTTCTCCCCCTGTCACCTTACTTGTGACTAATTTGTTGTTTGATCTTTCTAATTACTTTAGGCAACTCCTAAAGTAAGAACCATTGCATCAATTTGTACCATATAAAAATTAGCTTGTTTGATGCAAGACTCTTTTTGTTACTTAGATAGCCTTTGATAGGGGTATCACCCCTAGTTTACCTCTTAGATACTCATGAGCATCCTTAGGTAATGCTTTTGTGAAGATATCAGCAAGTTGTTCTATTGTGTTAACATATTCCATCTTCACCTCTTTATCTTGAAATAATTCTCTCAAGTAATTATACTCAATTGCACTATGCTTGATCTTTTTGTGCATCATATGATTCTTTTATATATTTATATCACTTGTATTATCACAATAAAGTGTCACTAGTTCTATGATCTCTTCCTTCATACCTTTGAGTAACTGTTTGATCCATACAATGTTTGTGCAATTTATAATAGCAACAACATATTAAGCTTTAGCAGTAGATTGTGAAGTGCAATTTTGTTTCTTGCTATTCCATGTGACCAGCCTCTTTCTTAAGAAAAATGCTCCTCCATTTCTGCTCTTTTTGTCATCAATATTTCCAGCCTAATCAACATCAATATAGGCTCTTAATTCAAATTTCTCATTTTTATTATAGTATAGACCATACTCCTTTGTTCCTTTTGTTGGAAATATAGAAGGAGTAATTGAGAGGGGGATGAATCAGTTACCACTTTAAAATATTTCCCAGATCCCTTAGATGTCAACAATAAAAATTGATTGCTGTTGATATTTGGTAAACACACAAAAATGTTATAACTTGATAAATGTAGAGTGTGATATACTTTTAGCTGATCTTAAAATATTAATAGTGATTAATTTGCAAGTATAAGAGAAATAACATGAACACATGAGACACCAAGATTTAATGTGGAAATCTAATATGAGAAAAACCAACCAATGTAACTAGTTACTATTTTCACTCTTCTAAAGTGATCCTTGTTAGGGGCCAACTTAGTCAAAGGTTACAAAACACACTATTAGGTGTGACCTTGTTAGAGGATTTAATCACCTTGTAAGGAGTGGCCTTGCAAGAGATTTTAAAACAATTCAATGAAATTGTCAACTTGTTAGAGAATTTATGACTAGCTATTAAACAAACTTTGTTAAAAGATTTTAGATCACTACTAAAATGGTTAGAGAGTAACAATGAAATAACCTGATTGTGATGCAACTGAATTTCTGATTATAGATCTCTATTCTACTTCATACTTGATCCTTCTTGATTGAATAATACTTTTCTACTCCACAAGGATACCTGCTTATCCTTTAAGTTCACTCTCACCCTTTCTTTCTCAATTTAATCAACACACTTGCACACACACTAAAAATATCAACTTGAACTTTCATTTATACCATCTAGATTGTGAAGTAAGCTCAATTACAAATTACAATAACCACTACTCATCACCATAGTCGGCTAGAAATAACACTTAAAATAAATAAGCTTCTTATGTTAAAAGAAAAAAATCCTTCATTGGCTGACCTTGCTCAATAAACACTAGTTTTGAGATGATTTTCTATGTTAACCAATAGGAGCTTGGTTAACACTGTGAACTTGCAAAAATCCTATAGCAACCAAGTGAACTTGATGAACACTGCCTCTATCTAACTTTCCTAAATTCCTTCGATGATTGAGTGAGTTTAGTAGACACTATCTTTGCAGAGTAATATTTAGGAATTCTTGATACACAAGAAAAATTATCTTTCTGACCAAGTGAACTTGGTAAGCACTAACTCACAACTGATATGACATTTGTGTAACATCAAAGATAACACACAATTAGGAAATTATATCCAACAATCTTCTTCTTTGACATTGATCGTGACACAACATATCATAGCATAATGAAATTTGAAAACAAGACTTTCTCTAATAGAAAGTTTCTCCCCTCTTAGATTTTTACCAAAAGATTCTTCTCTTTCATGTAGTAATCTCCCTCTGTGAAGGAATTATATAACTTCTATGATAGTATATTTCTCTCTCAAAAGATATAATTTTTTTAAAGAAAGATATGATAGTAATCTTCTCCCTCTTTGACAACACATGCCAAAGACAACACATACCAATTTAATATCAATATACCTTGAGTACTAATTCATATGCAATATTCCCTTTGACTATGCTACATCAACTAATTGATCTTCAACTTGGTTCTTGTTGATGCATCACTAAAACTTTATTTAGTGAGCTTTAGATAGGAGAATGACCCCTAACTTACCTCTTAGATACATGAATGCATTCTTAGGTAATGGCTTGGTGAATATTTTTGCAATCTATCATTTTGTGTGAATATATTTCAATCTAATTTCTTTATCCTACACTAATTCTCTGGAAAAATGATATTTTACAGCAATGTGCTTAGTTTTGGAATGAATCACTAGGTTCTTTGATATGTTAATTGTATTTGTGTTATCACAATATATGAAAACTAGTTCTTTGATCTCAACCTTCATGCTTTCTAACTGTTTAAACCAAACAATACTAGAGAAATTCAATACTGCTACAACATATTCTACTTTTTTTATAGATTGAGATATGTAGTTTTTCTTCTTACTTGCCCAAGATACCAACCTTTTACCAAGAAAGAATACTCCACCACTTGTACTCTTTCCATCATCAAGATTTCCTACCCAATCAGCATTAGTGAATACATTTAGGTCTAAGTTTCCTCCTAGTTTGTACCACAAACCATAGTCTTTAGTACCTTTCAGATATCTCAAAATTCTTTCAATTGCCATCATATGATTTTCCTTGAGTTTAGCTAAGAATCTTGTCACTATCTCAACTGTTAAAGTAATACCAAGCCTTGTGTGAGCTACATACTACAAGTTTCCAATCATTGATCTATATAAAGTCTGATCTACCTCTTTTGAATCATCATCTTTAGTAAGCTTTAGTCTAGTACACATGGGGGTTTTAACTAGTTTAGAATCTTCCATTCCAAATTTCTTTAGTATCTCTTTTATATACTTAGATTGAGTAATGTAGATACTATTATTGCTTTGTTGTATCTTTAGTCCAACAAAGAACTTTATCTCACCAAACATGGACATTTAAAACTCTTTTTTCATTTATTATGAAAATTCTTTGCATGGATCATCATTCTCTATAAATAGAGTGTCATCCACAAACATCTCTGCCAATACAATCTTGTTATCTAGTCCTTCCTTGATATACAAACTACTATTATCATTAGTTCTCTAAAAACCAATCTATATAAGGTAGTTGTACAACCTTTCATACCATGCTCTAAGAGCTTGTTTCAAACCATATAGTTCTTTGAGTAATTTGTAGACCATGTCTCTTTTCTCTAGATCAACAAAATCTTTTGGTTGCTTAGTGTAGACTTCTTCATTAAGAATACCATTGAGAAATATAGATTTAACATCCATCTGATATAATTTGAATCCTCTATGAGAAGAATATGCAAGTAGAGTCCTAACACCTTTTAATCTTGCAATAGGAGCAAATGTCTCACCATAATCAATTCCTTCTTCTTGAAAATATCCTTTACACACTAGTCTTGCTTTGTTTCTTGATACTTTTGTAGCTTCATTTTGTTCCAACCACATTTTTATATTTATGCCTAGGAACAAGGGTCCAAGTTTTGTTCTTCTCCATTTGTTCTATCTCTTCATTCATAGCCTCAACCCAACTTTCATTTTCTAATGCATCTTTAATATTTCTTGGTTCAAAATCAGCAAGTAAACATGTACCATTTAGCTAACTTCTTGTCATAATACCTTCTAATTTATCTCCAATAATCTAATTAGGTGCATGATGCCTTCTTGCATACTTGGCTAATACAGATTCTTTGCCTTTTGAATGAATTGTACTATCTTCATTTTGAATTTCAACTTCTAGCTCTGGTTGCTCAGACTCTGTAGGCATTGGCTTGGTAGGTTTAGAATGTGATGGGTCCTTATGACTCAATTTGAACTTCTTGCAATTCAATAACTAAGGAAGACTCGAGAATAGAAGTCTCCTTATTGATAGATGTGTCTAGCAATGTATTAGGTTTGAAGTAAATAAATTTCCTATAATATTTTGGTTCCTTTTTGCTTTCTTCTTCAGTCCTTTCTACAAACTCATCAATTCTCACATGTGCACCTTTTATGATTTTATGAGTAGAAAAATTCAAACATCTATATGCCTTGCTTCTGTAAGAATATCCTAAATATATACTTTCGTCACCTTTTACATCAAACTTGTAATACCCCACCTGAAGATCCTTGGAATCAAGGATGAAATACAAGCCAAGAATTTATTTTATTTTTATTTTTTTACAAGCATGAATGCACATGACAACATCATATAGGGATCACAAAGATCACAACAAAATACTTCACCACACAAGAGCACACATGCCCAAAACAACATAAGACATGGAATGAAAGGTAATTCACACATTGAAACCATCATTACTCCTCTTTCATAATTTCATTAATTAAACATAATATAAGCACTAATTCACAATGAAACTAAAAAGTTTTCAAAGCAAGGGTTCAAGGGTCACTTACCATAAAACAAATACATATCTTTCAATTTCTTTCAAAAATAACATTTCATTTACTCATATTTTAAACCATTCAATTACAACAACAACTTTAAATCTAATAAAGACACACTAGCATGTTCTCTACAATATTATCCCTTGAACGTACTACCAAAGGTTCAAGATGAACATGATAGAGTCACAACACTCAACTGGGCAGCAGTAAAACACATCCAAAAATAGTCATCATGAAACATAATAAAAAATCCAAAATGAAACATAATCAAAGAGCTCATTTCAACAATAAGTCAAATGTGACAACTATCACAAAGAGAGCGATAGATACAATTTGATGACTACTCCAAGAGAGGAAAATACTAAAAACCAATGCTAGCCCAACAACATGAGGAAAGTACCTCCATCCAAATAAAATAAGGCATCAATCAAATCACATTACATGTGATGATTGAGAACAGTCACACAAGAGGGATAGACCACCACACAATGCTAAATATTACATCATCCTAGCAATGTTGGAGAACAAACTCACACACATCAAGTAATATGCCATCAGTAACCTTATGCATATGCAAAGAAAAATAATTTCCATGCAATGCAACATTTAGATATCCATCAAATTAATACAATTTTACATAAGCTTAAGAAGCAATTAGATTGGGGACTTAAGTCATTAACCCAAGGATATAATACAAACCTATTTCTTTTCAATGATTCATCATAACACTTATTTTCAATGAAAAGAACCATTTCATTAGTATAATGACATAACACAAAGTCACAAATAAGATTCATCTATCTATTGATAACAAGGAGAAAACATGGAAACAATGCACCTTTCTCCATGAGGATAAATGAGAAGAGGCACACAAGGCCAACACATGGACACCAATCAATGGTTCCATCCAAAAAGGGTCACACAAGCAACCAAACAAACAAGGCACATAGATTCTGCTTACCAAACTAGGAAGGCTCACTTCCTTCTCCACACACTGCTCTAGTCACATCTACTGGACAAGAAAATCCATCCCAAGTAGATACTAAAGCAACAAAGATCAGAAGTTCTCACCAAAACACTCACACTCACACAACACATCAACCATATGGGCAACATAAACATAGAGATCCCAATGTTTGAACATGGGCTTTGATACTGGATTTAATGCCCTACTCAGAGATCCTTGGAAACAATGATAAAATACAAGCCAAGAAATTATTTTTATTTTTATTTTTTACAAGTATGAATGCACATGACATCATATAGGGATCACAAAGATCACAATGGAAGACTTCACCACAACCCTGAAAACCAACGAATCTTCGAATGCCACTACCAAACTAACACACACAAACAAAGCCAACAATGACAATGCACATGATGATGGCTCAAGAAATGATCACTCATCAACAAAACACCAAGTTGTGGTAGAATGCAGAAACCTGAAATTTGACTAAGCCTGAAAACCTAAAGCCCTAATATTTTCTAGAATCTTTATCTTATCTTGGAGAGGTCTAAAACCTATCTCAAAAGATTCGTCGCATATATTAAAATATATCTTAAGTATAAGGAATTAAATATACATCAACTTATGCTTAAATGATATATTTTAAACCCTAAAGAACTACAACAAAAACATGCAAAAAGGATTTGAAAGAAAATAACCTCAATCCAAAAATCAACAACATAGGGTCGAAGAACACTGAAAATAGTATCCAAAACAACTCTCAAAAAGTGCGGATCAAATTGAAAAGTGCCCATGCAAGTTCTTACAAAACCCATGTGATACTTTATTACAGCACTAAAAAGTATTTCGCGACATTCCTTAAGAAGGAGGGTGACACTTTTAGAGTTTGAGTGATACTTTTCTCAAGGGTGTGCGATACTTTTAGGCTATCATACGATATTTCTCCAAAGGAGGTGTGATACTTTCTAGTATTGCATGACATTTCTCCAAGAGGTGTGTGATACTTCCCAGCATCGTATGACATAGTTTCCATGGGTGTGTGATACATTTTTATGTCACACCATGCTAATAAAATGTTGCCCATAGAAACACAAAAACTCTTAAGGAAAATACAAAAGGGGAAAAATAGAGAAAAATAGAGTTCAGAGCCTCCACACTGGGGAGTACCAGATCCCCATAGATCAAGGCACAAACACTCGAGTGCATAATCAACAAGATGCCAAGATCAAGAAAGAGATAAATCTACCATCTTAAAACTACAGCAGAAAAAAATGTATTCAAATAAACATCACAGTGAACAAAGCAACATCGCAATGTACAAACATAACATCACAATTTCAAAACAACCAAATTAAGTACGTGATTCCTCCCAACCATCAATAGCATCATAAGACCATATGGGTCTTAGCCATCCCCCACACATAACATCCCAAGCCACCAACTAAATTGTTAGTACTATTCTAATAGGGACATCACTACTAAAACATGCTACAATATAAGCATAAAGAAATCTAACAGGCTAGTAGTAAAGCATAAGATAATCCCACAGTAGATAACATCACCTATCTCATGCTAAACATCAAAATATAGGAATGCATCAAATAAATGAACATCATCTAAACATGATATACAAGCATCCCAAAGAAAGCATAAATCACAAGAAAGCATACTCTGAAACCCAAAGTACCAAGTGAAAACATCCAGCAATGGTCGCACTAGGACAAAAGATCATCTCTATACATCAATCCCTAGCAGTGGTGTAGGTAGCTATGCCTCCCAACCATGTGGCACCCATAGGTCCACACCTACCATGCTGATGGAGATAATGATCCAACCAAAAACATGCAAAAACTACATCCATGGCTAACACTCATGCTAGACAATATGATGGTTGCAACCAAGAACCTAAGATAATGCAAGGAGTAAAGGTCCTCGTCAGACACTCAAAAGGCTACTAAGTAGGAACTAACATCATGGAGAGTTTCTTGGCATTGAAAAGCCCAAGCTAGGACTTGTGGAAATTCAACATCCCTCAATGGAAAGGCTTTAGCACCCCAAACCTTTTATTATCTTAAGTTTTATTACCATTCACACATTTTATTTAGTTATTACTTATATAAAGCTTCCTCTACCAACCCATGGCACCATGATCATCGGGCTATGAGATAGAAGCCCCCTCCATATGCTACCCTACCCTACCCATGCTCACCCTACAAAAAGTTCTTTTGGGCATGCATTCTCCCATCCTAACCCCAATGATCAAAACTTCCAGAAAAGACATGGAAGGTCGAGACCCGCAAGTTTTCCAACAAACATACGTGCACGTACTTGTGTGTGGCACACCACCATTATGAAGATCATAACATAAGGACTGGATGAGAACACAATGCAAAAGAAAACACCCAACTAAAAGCAACACGGGGACAAATTCTACACGAATCCCAAAGCCAATAAAACCATACATCATGAAATCACTCAATCAGCCTCAATCTGAGAGTATGAATTCTACATGAATCCCAATGATGTAACAAGACAAAACATCATAAACTCACTCAACTAGCCTCAATCCAAGAGTATGGATTCTACACGAATCCTAGCATTCATGAAACAAAAGCAAAGGTCTAAAAGAAATAATAACACCAGGTATAAAATCACTCAACTAAACACAACATTGAGAGTACAAATGCAACATGCATCTCAATGCAACATAAAAGTGCAATAGTGGTCTAATTGATATCCAAACAGATCATCAAGGTCCACAACCTGCATTGTGCCAAGAATACTCAAGAAAATAGGGTGGCATGCAAAACGAGGTAAAAACCCCAAATTTTGGAAAAATTGCAAAATTAAAACCCATTTGGCCTTTGGGAATGAAAACCCTAAAAATCTAAAAATAATCAAATTTGGACACCGTATGCAAAAATAGCCAGCATAATGGTGCAAAATCCAAAACCCTCATTTTGAAAAGCAAGGAAATGTTCGTACCCGCCCAACCAGGTAGAACTAGCATACTGGAATAGAGGGGAACACTAGTTCTTAGCCTCCAAAAAAATGGCTATCAAAAATAGAAGTAGAAATGGAACAAAAAAAATAAAATGGGAAAGCCCTACTTCACAGTGAAAAGGGAAAAATGGGAATCTCAACTATAAAATAAATCTTGCAGAAGTAGCTGAAAATTGCGGCAATCTAAAGTTTCTCCGAGTTGGATCCAACGAGCTCAGCCTCACAACGATCCCATGCCTATAACTCTGACAACAAATAAAATAATAAATCCTCATGAAGAGGATTTTGGGTTTTACTCTCCAACTATCTAATTCAAAAGTGAGAAGTGAGGAATTAAATTCCTTTTTGGATACTTATTCCCTTTTTGAGTGAATAATTGATTAGGGAAAATAACTAGCCAACCTAGTTAGACCTTGAATTGACCCAAATGAAATTAGGCTATTCCTATAAATAGGAATTCATCTATGGAAAATATTCTAGAAATTAAAATAAATCAATTAAAATCTTGAAAACCCAAAAACACTGAAATTCCCTTAACAACTTTCGCAACACTGTGAAACTCTAAATGCATAGACACGCTCACTGGTCAAATCACATAATGAAAATGAATTTGGATTTAATAATCATCGAAAGTTTTAAATTAAACATTTAATTAAGGATACATCAACCATACAAGGATGAAATTGGTAAAATATGAAAGGCCGAATCACTAACTCCATGTGCCACTATCAAGGATATAAGTCTTGCACACTAAACAACACAATCAAGTGCAATTGCATTTAATAACATAGATGAAGCAATAAATGGATTAAATCACCTAATTTAACCATTTATTTAATTATATTAAAATAATCTATTTACATCACTCACATTTGCATAAAGCATAACAATGCAAGAATGAAGTAAATAACCATAGCATTAAATCCAACACATAATGCAACCAGAGATATTTTCAAATACCAAGTAACCAGATATCATCATAAAATACACTATCATCTCAAAATGGCATCATCATGCAATATGATTAACTGAGTAGTAGTAGTCTAACATCTATGATACTGAAATCAAGGTATAACATCTGACCCTCGGGTCATCTCAAATGTGATCGAAACATGAGTAACAAATATCTCTTAGATAAAAATATAACAAGGTAAATGTCTACAACACATAACCAAAGAATACAACACAAACAACCCATTTTAATCACTTAAGCATTTAATAATGATTGTTTAAAAAACATTACAAAGGCACTTAAAACACATAAGCTAACATAGTCATAAACATGACTACCCACTGCTATAGGAACCTAGTCCAGTGTAGCATGGTAATAGTACATAGTACAATCTCTGCACACATCTCAGGGTAATCATGGAACAACCTCATGATACCACATCAATCTTGGTAAGCACTGACACAAACCTCAGTGAACCATAAATCAAATCATAATCTCAAAGATCAGTCAAAAGCATAATCAAAGCAACTGATACAGAAACATAAATCCAAACACCTCAATGGTGTAGACCACTCAGGGTCACAATCATGATCCCATCACAACAAAAGATTAGCAAGGTTGCATCCATCAGGATGACTTAAAAAAGTCAAATGGGAGAGGCACTACAAAACTTTCCTTTTCTAAACTCTTTCAAGATATAGCATTTACTTCCAAATACTTTCAGGTAACTTACATTGGGTTTGTAGCTATACCATAATTCATAGGGAGTTTTATATGAGTCCTTCTTCAACTGTACTCTGTTCAAAGTATGAACTATAGTGCTGATGGCTTCCTTCCAGTATTTGATAGCAACATTCTTTTCAATTATTAGAGTCCTTACACAATACATGATAGATCTATTTCTTCTTTTAGTTATTCCATTATGCTCAGGAGTACTAGGGGCTAATACCTATCTTTTAATTCCTCTTTCAATGCCAAAGTTATTGAATTCATTGGAGATGAATTCACCACCTCTATCTAATCTTAAGCATTTCAATCTTTTCCTTGTTTCCTTCTCTATTCTTGCTGGATAACATTTGAATTCCTCAAATGCTTCTGACTTTTCTCTAAGATACGTAACAGTCATCATTCTAGAATAGTCATCAACAAAAAGAATAAAAAAAATTTCTCCACTATAGATTTCTATTCCAATGGGTCCACATAGGTCAGTATGCACAATTTCCAATACATTTTTAGACTAATAGTTTTTTCTTTTAAAACTAGTATTTCCCATTTTGCCAATCTAACAATTTTTGCATAAACCAACATCCGGTTTCTCCAAACTAGGAATACCTCTTACTTTTCTAAATTTTCTTATCTTGAATATATTATCAAAGTTGACATGACATAATATTCTATGCCATAACCAAATTTCTTCTATTTGAGCAATAAAACATGAACAATCACCAAGATCAAGATAAAATAGGTTACCTCTTATTTATTTGCCTAATCCAATCAGATTCCCTTTTTCATCCAGTAGTTTTGCCTTGCCATTCATAAATTCAACCTTGAATACAATGTTTATTAGTTGTGCCACACTTAGAAAATTATTTTTTAGTCCTTCAACCCAATAGGCATTATCAAATATAAGTTCTTTGGTTAATGAGATTCGACCTTTCCCTTTTATGCAACAATGTTCATTGTTTCCAAACCTTACACTACCACCATCATAGTCTTTAAAATGTTAAAAAAAAATTTTGTCTCCAATCATATGATATGAACATCCACTATCTATTATCCATGTGTCATTTCTATTGACATGAGAGATAAGTGAAATCTTATCTTCTTCTTCATCAAATTCATCTTTCATAGAAAAGTATACTATTTCATCTTCACTATTATCAAAATCTTTAGCCATAGAACAAGTCTTCTTACCTTTTCCCTTGAATGATTTGTATTTTTTGAAATTCTTCTTTTCAGTGCACTTGTGACTTTTCTTCTCATCCTTACTTTCTTTGTTTGGGCACCTAGTAGTTATATGACCAATTTATTCACATAAAAAATAGATTAGGGGAACTTTACCTTTGTATTTTCCTCTGCTTCTAGAATATTTCTTTACAAGTAAAGCTTCAAAAACTTCAAGATCACTATCAAAAATTTCCTCAGATTCCTCTTCACTTTCTGACTGAATGTCCATTATTTTCTTACCTTTCTCTTTGAATGAAATTTTGGCTTCAAATGTAGATTCAATATTCTTAGAAGCTGAAACATAATTGTCATAGTTGTCTAGCTCAAAAGCTGTCAATCTTCATGCTAAGGTATCCAAAGTTATCTTGTGATTTGGCTCACGCCTCTTTTTTTGAATAGTAGATAATCTAATTGCATGGATAGGAAGCAATGTTTTGAGAACTTTACTTACAATGGTTTCATCCTTTATTTCTCCTCCAGAAGCTTTGATTGCACTGACACTAGCTTTGATTCTTTCCATATACTTGGCAACATTTTCATCCTCTCTCATACTCATTTGATCAAACTATCCTCAAAGGCTTTCTGCTTTGGCTCTCCTCACATTTTCATCACCACCATATATGTCCTTTAGCTTGTTTCACATATCAAAATTAGTTTTGTAGTCCTTGATCTCATCAAATTTATCATAGCTAAGAGCAGATGCAATATCAATCATCATGGTATTATGATTCTTTTCTTCAACAATATCTCCAATAGATAATGTCCTAGTAGGAGTTGTGTATTCTTCATCAAGGTATTTCAAGTCTAGATCACTAATGGAAGCCAAATAAAATCTCACAAGTTCCTCTTATGCTGAAAAGTTGTCTCTTCTTAACTTTGGAATCTCTCTCTTGTAAGACATCCTGATCTTGAGCTTAGATCTTTGGAACCTTCTTGCAAGCACCAAAATCTCTTATACCAATTTTTGGAAATATAGAAGGATTAATTGAGAGGTGGGGTGACTTAGTTATCACTAAAATATTTCCTATATCCCTTATATGTCAACAATAAAAACTAATTGTTGTTGATATTCGAAAAACACACAAAAATGCTATAACTTGGTAAATGCAAAGTTTGATTTACTTTTATCTTATCTTAAAATATTAATAGTGATTAATTTTCAAGCATAAGAGAAATAACATGAACACATGAAACCCAAGGATTTAGCGTAGAAACTCAATATGGGAAAAACCCACCAACATAACTAGTTACTATTTTACTCTTTTAAATTGAGCCCTGTTAGAAGCCAACCTAGTTAAAGGTTACAAAACACACTATTAGGTGTGACCTTGTTAGAGGATTTATTCACCATGTAAGGAGTGGCCTTGCAAGAGGTGTTAAAAAAATTCAATGGAACTATCACCTTATTAAAGGATTTATAATTGGCTATTAAACCAACTCTGTTAAGAGATTTTAGATCACTATTACAATGGTTAGAGAGTAACAATGAAATGACCTAGTTGTGATGCAACTAAATTTTTGATTATAGATCTCTATTCTATTTCATACTTGATCCTTCTTGATTGAATAATACCTTTTTCCTCCACAAGGATACCTACTTATCCTTCAAGTTTGTTCTCACTCTTTCTTTCTCAATTCAATTAGCACATTTGCACACACACTAAAAATCTCAACTTGACCTTTCATTTATACCATCCAGATTGTCAAGTTGTCTCAATTACAAGTTAAAATAACCAATAATCATCACCATAGTTAGTTAGAAATAATACTTAAAATAAATAAGCTTCTTATATCAAAACAAAAAAAATCCTTCATTGGCCAACCCTAATTGGTAAACATCAATTCTTAGATGATTTCCTATGTTAACCAATAGAAGCTTGGTTAACACTATGAACTTGTAAAAATCCTTTAGTAGCCAAGTGAACTTGGTGAACATTGACTTTTTCCAAATTTCCTTCACTAACCATGAGAACTTGGTTAACATTGTTTCTTTCCTAAATTCCTTTGATGCCTAAGTGAGCTTGGTAGACACTATCTTCATAGAGTAATCTTTACGAACACTCAATAGATAAGGAAAACTGTCTTGCTAACCAATTTAGCTTGATAAGTACTGACTGATAACTAATATGAAATTTGTATAATACCAAAGACAACACACACAAAATTAGGCAATTTTATCCAACACCTTTCAAAAATCTCATTATTCTCTTTATAGCCATCAAATGATTCTCTCTAGGATTAGCAAATAATCTTGCAACTATTCCTACAAATAATGCAATGTTAGGTCTGTTATGTACTACATATTGTAATTTTAAATCATAGACCTATATAATGTTTGATTCACCCTAGATAAATCATCATTCTTTGACAATTTGTGTCATGTTACCATAGGTGTACTTATTAGTTTGGAATCTTTTAGTCCAAAAGTTTTTAGTATTTGATTGAGTGATCTATATACCATATTTCATTTGATAAACTTAAAAACCCACAAAGAACTTGATCTCTCCAAATATAGACATCTCAACTTTTTGCTTCATTTCATTTTCAAAAGCCTTACATAAAGCATCTTGACCTCTAAATATGATATCATCGATAAAAATTTCAAATAACAAAATACGTTTTCCTTTCTCTATCTTCATGTATAGATTTTTGTTATCTTCAATCGTTTCAAATCCAATCTTCACAAGATAATTATGAAGTCTCTCATACTATTCTCTTGGTGCTTGTTTCAAACCATATAGAGATTTGTATAATCTACATACCATGTTCTTATTGTTAACATCAACAAAAGTTCCTAGCTATTCTATGTAGACTTATTTTTCTAACATGCCATTTAGAAATGAAGATTTAACATCCATTTGATAAACTTTGAAACCTTTGTATGTAGAATAAGAAAGTAAAATTCTTACTCCTTCCAATCTAGAAACAAGAGAAAATGTCTCTCCATAGTCAATTCCTTCTTCTTATGCATATTCTTTGCAAACTAATCTTTCCTTGTTCCTTGTGACTTCACTATTTTCATCTAGGTTGTTTTTGAATAACCACTTGGTGCCAATCACATTTTTGTCTTATGGTATAGGAGCTAGAGTTCATGTTTTATTTTTCTTAATTTGTTCAATCTCTTCTTCCATGTCATTTCTCTAGTCCACATCTTCTAAGGCATCTCTTACTGATTTAGGTTCTTTCATGCTTAGTAAAAATGTATCATTTCTTAATCTATTTCTTTTCATTGGTCTAGCATCTTTATCTTCAATAATTTGTGCAGAAGGATGATGTCTCTCAACATATTTGGAAAATATTGGTTCAACTCTAGCTTCCTCATTGTCTTTCAACTTCAAATTCATTATGTACATCTCTATCATGTAGCTTAATTTCTCTTTCATGTACACTAATCTTAGAATCTAAATATCTTTCAACTTCATTCTGTAAATTAACATATGAATGTAGCTAGGTTCTTGAATGTAACTCAATGTTCATAGTATGTGACTCGACATTCATAGTATGTGACTTGGCAGTCACTGAAACTTGTTATTGGTTTGTAACTTGATTTGTAGCATCTTCTTCAATAGGCATACCTTCATAAGAATATATAAATGATTTATATTCTTTTGATTCTTTCATAGGTTCATCCTCATCTACTTCTATATATTCATCAAATTTTACATTTTCACTTTCCACAGCTTTGTTAGTATTAGTATTAAAATATTTATAAGCTTTACTTCTTGTGGAATATCTTAGGAATATACCCTCTTCACTTTTTTCATCTAGTTTACCATTCCTGAAGTCTTTAACAATGTAACATTTGCTTCCAAATACCTTAAAGTATTTTACATTGGGTGAGTATCCATATCATAGTTCAAAAGGTGTTGAATGAATAGCTTTCTTGACTTCAAGGTATAGATAGTTGTGCTTACAACTTCTCTCCAGTATTTCAAAGCAACATTTTTCTCCATCATGAGTGTTCTAGCACAGTCCATTATAGATCTGTTCCTCCTTCTAGTTATTCCATTTTGTGGAGGGCTTTTAGGGGCAAATTTCTATCTTTTAATTCCTCTATCATTATAGAATATTTCAAAATCATGTGATGTAAATTCTCCTCCTCTATCAAATCTCTAACACTTTAGACTTTTACATGTTTGCTTCTAAAATCTTGCTAAGTACCATTTAAATATTTGGAAAGAATCAAATTTCTATTTCAAAAACTTAACCGTCATCATTCTAGAATATTCATCAACAAGTAGCATAATGTACTTCTCTCCTTTGTAGCTTTTCACATCAATTGGTCCACACAAGTTAGTATGAACAATCTCTAGTATTCCTTTGGAGGTATGAGTTTTACTCTTAAAAATTGATTTTTTCATTTTACCTAACTGACATTGTTTGCACATTATATTATTAGGCTTCTTCAACTTAGGCAAACCTCTAACTTTTCTCATGTTACTGATACAAACTAGGTTATCAAAATTAGCATGAATTAACCTTTTGTACCATAGCCACACATCATCAAACTTTACAATTAGACAAGTAGCATCCTCTATATCAAGATAAAATAGATTACTCCTAGTTTGATTACCCTTTACAATCAATTTTCCATTTGTATCATATATCTTAGCAATCTTTTTTTCAAACACAACCTTACATCCTCAACTATTCAGCTGTGACACACTCAAGAGATTATAGTTAATTCCTTCAACATAGTAAGCATTGTCACATAAAATCTTATCAGTAAATTTGATAAAACCTTTTCCTTTTATCAAACATAGTGCATCATTACCAAATCTTACACTATTTCCATCATAAAAATTCAAGATAATGAACTTACTTTTGTCTCTAGTCATGCGATGTGAACATCCACTATCAATGATCCATTTGTCATTCTTGTTCACACAAGTCACAAGTGTAGTCACCTCATCTTCATAAAAAATTTCCTTCATTGCAACATACACCAATTGATCATAATGTTCATCAGATTCATCTTTTGTTTCCTCTTCATCAATATAGCAAGACCTTTTTCCTTTGTCTTTGTATTCCTTGTCTTCATCTCTCCTACTTTTATACTTGTCACCGCCTCTATAGTTCTTCTTCTTTGGACATCTAGTAGAAATATGAACAACCTCATTGCAATTGAAACAAATGATAGGTAATTTACCTTTGAACATGCCTTTACCCTTGTCGAATCTTCTTTCTAGTAGTGCTTCAAGTTGTTCTACATCCTCCTCATCTATATCACTATCACTAGACACATACTTTATCTTTTTCTTCTTGTTCTTCTCATCAAATTCCTTCAATGACACCTTAGTTTTGAAAGCAGATTCAATATATTCAGGTTTGTAATTATCAAAGTTAGATAGCACAAAAGCAGTGAGCCTATGTACCAAACCTTCAAGTTCTAGATTATTCCTTGGTATACATCTTAGTTCTTGAATTGAAGAAACTATAATAGCATATATAAGTAGTAGTATTCTTAAAAAATTTCTTAGTACGGTATTATCATCTATTTTACCAGTAGCTTCTCTTATTGCATTAACAAATTCTTTTATCCTTACCACGTATTGAGCAATATTTTCACCTTCTTCCATTCTCATATCATTAAACTTACCTCTGAGACTTTTAGCTTTGGCCCTCAAAATATTAGTTTCTCCTCCATAGATGTTGTTAAGGAATCCCACATTTTCTTTGCATTGTCAAGACCTTTGATATCATCAAATTCGGCATAGCTTAGGGCAGAGGCAATCTCCAAAATTTTCTGGTTATATTCTTTCTTCTTTTTCATCTCGGAAATTGGGGCTCCAAGAGGATCATCATGCTCATTAGTAATGTTAGATTGTGCATGACCTTTAAGTCCTCCAAGGTGTAGCTTCATCAAACTTTTCCATGTAGAAAATTTATCTCTATTAAGCTTGGGTACTTCTCCTTTTGACATCTTGATCTTTGTGCTTCTAGTACCTTCAAACTAGTCCTCTTAAGTAGATGGCTCTGAAACCAATTGCTGGAATAATTTATAATAAGTAGGGGGTGAATCAATTATCCAAGGTCTAGATATATAAATAAAACTTTTCACAACTTAGTGAACCCATAAAACATTTATCACCATGCATGCATCCATAAGATTATGCAATCACTTAAATCTTGTAGGTTACTTTTACATCAACTTGTAGAAATGTAAACATGTAACATAATAGGTTTAGTAACACACTTGACACAATGATTTACATGGAAACCCAATTTGGGAAAGACCACCAATAACATGCTACACTTTTTCACTCTTCTAAAGTGATGCCTTGTGAATGGCCAATCTCATTAAAGGTTACAATACACACTATTAAATGTGACCTTGTTAAAGGATTTCAATCATCTTGTTAAGAGTGAGCCTTGTTAGAGGACTTTAGACCATTCAATTGGAATGTCATCCAATTAAAGAATTTACAAATGACTATAAGGTCAACATTAATCCAAAGGATTTTAACCTAGACTCATATAATTATTAGAGAGTAATAGTAAGGCTTGATCTGATAGAAACTTACAACTCTATTTGTAGATTATAGATCTTTGTTCACTCCATTCTACTTGGCCTTCACAGATTTCAGTTCTGATAGCTTGTTCTCCCTTCAAGTATTCTACCCTTAAGCCTTCTTTCTTACCATACCAATGCAGACTCTTTTCTTAAGTCATTTGATGAATCAAAACCCTTGACTCCTTGTTTTCCTTAGGTTCTTGCACATGGAAACCATTGCTTCTGACCAACCATTCTTATAAATAGGAAATTTAGATCTTTTTCCACTTATTATTCATCATCCAATATAGAGTTAGCACAAATTAGGTGGGATACAATGAATCTACTTCATATCTCTTCTAGAAACTTCTACTTCAATCCTCTTTGAATTTTCCTCAAAATGGTTCACCTTAAATTATGTGCCACCAAATTATCAATCTTATCTTCCACCTAGTTCACTTAATCCAAGAAAACAAACTTGTTAGCTTAGATCCATCAAATTCACAATCTTTCATATAATGCAACCACTCAACATTAACTTTTTTCTGATGCTCAACACATACTATGTTGCTCAACATCCTCTATAAAATCACTCAGCACAAACTAAATTTTATTGGTGCTCAACATCAACTAAAATTTACTCAACAGCCATTGTTTTGCTCAACATATACTAGAATAGACTTTTAACTAAATCAAACTAATTTTCTACTAGGCTTGCACTGAATTTTCTTAGCACCTACTATCCACTTAGTTAAACTTGGTAGACAAACTTTTTTTAACTTGTTGTTCTATACTTGCTTAGTATAACTAGCCTTTGTAACCTTAAGTAGATTATCAATACATCATGTTATCACTATCTTAACTGATTCTTGTACTCCTTAACATAGCATTACTCAACTTTTTCTCTAAGTGCTATTGCTACGTCTTTTGATCAATTCCTCTTCATCAATCAAATAAGTAATACTACTTAAATCATATAAGCAGTTTTCTTACCAAGAAATAGTACATCTGACATCAGTGAAAGAACAATGTTTGAAACTTATATATTGATCATACTTATATTAATCTATTCTCAATAGTTTCCTTCTTCAACAATCTTCCTCAATCTATTCTCAACAATGGGATTTGTCCAAGGTTAAATTTAGTTTTTGAAGGATTCCTATATCCCAACCTATGGTTCATGTCTTTTACCACATCTTGTCTAAAAGGAACATTCCCTATAGAGGAGACATTCTTATCATGATAAATCATTTCTTCTTGTAACGGGGTAGTAGATATCTCTCTCAAAAGTCTAGTAGTTTCTGATTTAGAGTTTAAAGAAGAGGATTCTCTTACTACCATAGGTTGGTATTATAAATGAGCTAACACACTACCTCTAGGTTTCTAGATAGGATTAGGATCTACGTTCTTGTTTTCTTGTTTTTTTCTACCCCCATGAGGTAATTTTGTGTATAACAATACTTCTAGATTGGCCTTCATAAATTCTTATGTACTTTTCCTCTTGTCTACCATTTTTTTTAGAATTACTTGAAATATATAACACTAGCTATAAAAGCTTCTAACTGAGTTGCCACTCTTTTGATTGAAAATATTAAAAAATTATGGGACTTGGGAAACAAAATAGGAGAAGAATTTTTTTGAAAGAAGATCCAATACAACATATTGTTAGATTTTGGTGACTAATCAGGGAAGTATTGTACATAATCCATAATTCATCGGCAAAAAAAATACATGCATAAAATGGTTTAGGGTTAGGGATTATTTCATAAGGTGTGACACAATAGTTTCTTTTTGAGGCAGTTTTGAGCTATAAGGGATTGCAGATTATAATTGGTTTGTAATCACTGGATCATTATAATATTGGACTCATTGTTTGGTGGATGTAGCCTAGGGATTGGGTGAACCATGTTAAATCTTGGTGTCTTGTGTTCTCTTCTGTGTGATTTATTATTTTTTGATATAGGTTATATTTACATGTAATTGTTATTTATGTCTGTGTTTAAATCTTAACAAGTGGTATCAGAGTGAGTTCTTTTCTTTTCTTTCTTTCTTTTTTTTTCTAGTTATCCTATATAGGAAAGTCTCATGGTTGAGTGGGAGTCTCATAGTTAAGTGGGAGTGATGGTAGAAAAGGGTGTGCTAAAGGTTGATAAGTTTAATGGGTATAACTTTTAGTTATGGAAAATTCAAATGGAGGACTATCTGTATTAGAAGGATTTATGGAAGCCATTGGAAGGAAAAACTAAGAACCAGTGAACTATGTCAAATGAGGACTGAGAGACTCTAGATAGAAAGTCACTTGGAAGCATTTGATTATATCTAGCACCATCAGTGACATTTAATAGTATAAAAGTAAAGACAATGGGAAAGCTGATGGAAACCCTAGTCAAATTGTATGATAAGCCCTCCACTTCAAATAAGGTATTTCTCATGAAATGTTTATTTAATATGAAGATGGAAAAAGGTGGATCTATTTTATATCATTTAAATAAGTTTAATATTGTTATTGGTAAATCATCTTATGTGGGCATTACTTTTAATGAAGAAATTAGGGCTCTCTTGATTTTTTATTCTTTTCCTAAAAGTTGGAATGGCTTGGTAATGGTTGTGAGTAATTTCATTTATGCATCTAATACAAGTAATTTCATTTATGCATCTAACAACCTAAAATATGATGATGTGATCAATGTTATTTTGAGTAAGGAAACTTGTAGTAAAACCTTAGGTAGATCTACATCAAGAAGTTCTTTAAATAAACAAAGTAGAGCTAAAATGAATAAAAGAAGAAATTATAGGAAATCAAGATAAAAGTCAAAGGGGAAAAGGCCTGCATCGAGAGGATTGAGAGATTGTTGGTATTGTGGTAAACTAGGGCATAAGAAGAAAGATTTCTAGACTTGAAAGAAAAATGAAGGAGATACAAAAGAAGGGAATGACGAGGAAAATATGGTAAATAACTAATTTGAAGATAATGCTTTGCTTTTTATCTTTTGAAAGTGTTGATGATTCATTAGTTTTAGATTCTGGTGCTTCATTTCATGCTACACCTCATAGAGGTTATTTTATTGATTATATCCAAGGGGATTTTGGGATTATTTATTTGGTGGATAATGAACCCTGTTAGATTTTTGGAAAGGGTAAAGTTAAGATTAAGTTGTAGATTGGGAATCATTGGCTATTACATGAGGTAAGACGTGTTCCAAGGCTGAGTAGGAATTTAATTTCAGTGGGGCAACTTAGTGATGAGGGTTGTGTAGTTACTTAAAATGATAAAAATTGGAATGTTTCAAAAGATTCCTTTGTACTAGCAAAAGGTTTGAAAATAGGCACCTTATATATTTGTACAAGTCATATTATTCTTTCTACTTTGATTGTTTTAGAGAAAAATGAATGTTCGGGAACAACTGCTATAGTTAAGTAGGGAGAACAATTAGTTTTAGATTCTAATACAATGCTCTAACACAATAGACTTAGGCACATGAGTGAGAAAGATATGAAATTACTTCATTCAAAGAAAGTTTTACCTGGTCTAAAATGTGTCATTATGGATTTTTGTGAAAGTTGTGTGGATGGAAAACAAACGTGAGTGAGTTTTATGAAGAGTGGAAAGGAAAAAAAAAAGTGAGAGATTAGAGATTTTGCATATAGATGTATGGGGACTAGCTCAAGTATCTTCCCTTGGTGTCTCTCATTATTATGTTACATTTATTAATGATGTAACTAGAAAATTATGGGTTTATTTCCTCAGACAAAAATTTAATGTGTTTCAAATTTTTAAGAAATGGAAATTTGTGTTGAAAATGAGACTAGTTAAAATGTCTTAAATCTAATAATTTTGGTGAGTATTGCAGTCATGAATTTGAAGATTATTGCTCCACTAATGGTATTCATAGATAGAAAACTATTCCAAGGACTCCATAAGAAAACAGTGGCTAAATGCATGAACAAGACTATAATGGAGCACATATGAAGCATGGGGTTTCATGTAGGGTTTCCCTTAAAAATTGGTGTGGAGGCTATCAATACTGCTATATATTTGATTAATAGAGGTCCCTCTACTTCTTTGGGTTGTAGTATTCCAAAGGAAGCATGGACTCATAAGAAGGTGAGTTATTCTTTTCTCAAAACCTCCCATTATGAAGTAATTTTTCATATAGATTCTAAAAAATAGAACCAAGCTAGAAGATAATTCAAAGAAATGTGTATTTATTGGATATGAAATTGATGAGTTTGATTATAGGCTTTGGGAGTTTGAAAATTGTAAAATTATAAGAAGCAGGGATGTAATATTCAATGAGAAACTATTGTACAAAGATCTATTGCAGCAACATGAGAAGAAAGAAGATGATTATGTAGTGTTGGATGATACTCCAAAAGATGATATTTCAACAATTTCTCATAATGTGCAACAACTGAAACAACAAATACCACACACACCAGTGAATGTTAGATGATCAAAAAAGCTAATTAGGCCTCTAGAAAGATATTATCCCTCTTTGTACTCTATTTTTCTCACAAATGCTTGTGAACCTGAATGTTATGATGAAGTTGAGTAGGTGGATACTAAGATTTAGTGGGAGTCTACAGTGAAAGAAAAAATGGACTCTTTGTTAAAAAATAAGACTTAGGATTATGTAAGTTACCTGTAGGTAAAAGACCTTTACAAAATAAATTGGTTTATAGGTTGAAAGAAGAGGGTGGGGGTAAGAAAATATGTAAAGCTAGGTTAGTTGTAAAAGGATTTTTATACAAAAAAGGCATTGATTTTGATGAGATATTCTCTTCTGTTGTTAAAATGACTTCCATTCATACTATTTTAAGTATTTTGGCTACTAAAATTTGCATTTGGAGTAGCTTGATGTTAAAATAGCCTTTCTTCATGGTAATTTAGATGAAGAGATATATATGGCCCAGCCATAGGTATTTGAGGTCAAAGGTAAGGAGAACTTAGTGTGCAGATTGAAGAAAATTTTATATGGCTTGAAACAAGCACCTCAAAAATGGTATCTAAAATTTGATAGCTTTATGCATGACATGGTTATAATAGGTGTCATTTAGTTCATTGTATTTATTTTAATATTTTGGATGATGATAGCTACATTATTTTATGTTTATATGTTGATGATATGTTTGTAGTTGAGTCTAACATGGATCATATTAAGGGGTTGAAATGCCAGTTAGCACATTCATTTTCTATGATGGATTTGGGGGTAGAAAAAGAAATCCTTGGTATAAATATTTGTAGAGATAGGAAGAATAGTAAATTGACATTATCTTAGGCTGATTATATTGCAAAGGTGTTACAATGTTTCTCTATGGAGATTGCTAAATTTGTCAGCACAACTTTACCTAGTCATTTGAAGTTGATTAAGGAGATGTGTCCCAAGATACAAGAAGAGGAGGACAAGATGTCTATGTTACCTTATGCTTTAGCTATAAGAATCTTGATGTATATTATGGTATTTACAAGGCTAGATACTACATGTGTAGTGAGAGTGGTTTGTAGGTATATGATTCATCCAAAAATTGAGCATTGGAATGAAATTAAATGGATTCTCAAATATATGAGAGGAACATCTAGTAAGCATTTACACTTTGGGAGCTCTACTACTAATTTATAGGACTATCTTGACTCAGATTTGGTAGGGGATATTGATACTAGGTAGAGTGTTATAGGTTATGTATTTACTATTGGTGGGGTATGAGTGAGCTAGGTTTCTAGGTTACGAAAGGTGAATACTTTATCCACTACAAAAGTAGAGTATATTGTTGCTATAGAGGAAAACAAGGAGTTGATATGGCTTCATTTATTCTTGGAAGAATTGCTACACCCATAAAGGGATAATTATTTGTTTAAAAATAGTTATAGTGTCATTCATCTTGCAAAGAATTCTACTATGCATTCAAAGACAAAACACATACAGTTGTAGATTCTTTTCATTAGGTAAATTTTGGTTGATGGAAAGTTAAAGCTAGACAAGAAACATACAAATGAAAATCCAATAGATATGTTTACAAGGGTAGTAACAAGGAAGAAGCTAAACTCCTCTTCAACTTTAGTTGGTCTTCTAGATTGAAAAAAATAAAAGAACAACTGAGGGTCTAGGTTGGTTTGATCTATTCGGAGCCTCATGGAATAATGACATAGCTACAAGATCAATCTCCAAGTGGGATATTATTGCTTAGTGTATAGCTTAATCAATCCCCAAGTGGATGATTGTTAAATTGTGGTGACTGATCAGGGAACTACTGTACATACTTCATTATTTTTTTGGGCCTATTTTATTGCCATTTTATGGCCAACATGTTGCAACAAATTGTAACCCTAAAGCAGAAAAATACTTGTATGAAAGGGCTTAGGGTTAAGGGTTGTTTCATAAGGCGTGATGTGAAAATTGATTCTTACTATGGTCTTGAGTTGTAAGGGATTATAGATTTTAATTAGGTTTTAATCACTGAATCATAATAATATTGGACTTGTTATTTGGTGGACATAGTCTAGGGATTAGGTGAACCATGTTAAATCCTTGTGTCTTGTGTTCTCTACTATGTGATTTATTATTTCTTGATATAGGTTATATTTGCATGTAATTTTCATTTATGTTCATGTTTGAATCCTGACACATGCTAATCAAGAAGACTTTGAAGACTGCACACTTTTGGGAATATAAACTCTTCTTTGCATATAGGTACCATTAGAAACAACCCACATCATGTTCTTCCTATTATATTGGAATTTCTTAGAGTTACAAGGTTTGTCACTAGAAAAACACCACTATACGGACAATGAAAATGACTGATACTCAAACTAAAATTTTTTTGGTACCCATATAGATGCCAATAATAAAATTTTGAGTTTAGGGTCTTGAACCTCTTTGAACTTACTTCAAATAGGTATGAAATTATTTACTTTGCATAAGTAGATTCATAGGTTCAAATTGATCTCAACAAATTCAGAGTTAAGATCAAAATTTCAAACACCAAATCTTATGTTGTTGATATAGAGAGTCATGGTTTAGATTGAGTTTCAAATTCTTGGCATACAAGATCAAGTTCCATTATTAGATCCATCAATATGAGGTTCAAAGTTCAAGGTTTAGCATAGTGTTGTAGTTTAGATTTAGTGATTCAAAATATAGATTCAATGGTACAAATTTCAAGTTTGGGACAACATATACCAATGCCCATGATCACAATATTAATACCGATTAAGTTGTAAGAGATAGAAATGACAATCTATTTATGGTCTATAGCTTGATTAGTTTAGCATGTAACTATACAAATAGTTTGAATGTTGGCATTGGTGATAAGATTATGCCTAGTATATTTTGCAGCATAGGAGGCTCAAAGCTCCATCTATCCATTAGTAAGGATGGGGATATAAAAATTAGAGCTATCACAATGGTACTTATGGTACTTACTTCATGAACATCTACACTCCTCAGTCTCTTTTCATCATTAAAATGTGCAAATAAAGGGAACTACACAAAAAAAAATCATTTCAAATTTTAAATATGTGAACTTGTGCTTTGATGAGAAGATAAAGGAAGGTCTAAGACAAGCATCACTAAGTTTTAAATGGTTTGTAAGATGTCATACTGCAAGGTCTTCCCCCCATCCCACACCAGCCAAGCGTGCAATAGGATAATTGAGTGGCCTTTCATTATTGAAATTTGTCGATGTAGGAAGCTCTATAAACCCTTATTTCATTCACTCTTCTACCATAAATATTCTCAAGAAACTACCCATTTAGTTTTATAATTGAATCTTGAGATCATTTATCTTGTGCTTATTTATCTTTTGATCTCTGTGACCCTTCTCTTCCTTGTTATTTTTTACTTTATTATAGCACTTCCTTTGAACTAAAATATATGAATATAAATTTATAATAAAGAAAGACATTAGGTGTGATTATCTACAAATTGATAGCTCCAATAGAATGTGCCCTATTCTTAATGAATCAATGAATATCATATCATCAATATTTCTCTACTATCATGGATTTAGGAATGGTCTCATTATTCTCGGAGAATTGAGAATGGGAAAATTGTATGGGAACCATATAATCATATATTTTTATTTTAAATATTCATGTGAGTCCATATATCTTTTAATTCTCATTTTCTTCATAGTATTGTAATCTTTGCACTTTATTCATAGCATCATCATTGTAGAGCTTGATATTGCATTCCACTAGACTTTATATTCTAGGGTGTTAGCTATGGCACTACAACAAAGCTCATTACACTTATATGAAAAAAAAATTAAGCACTTTTGTGCTATAGCCATATGAGAGAAAAAAATGTATGTTCATGATCCAAATAAAGACAAGACTCTACCCATCTACACTAAAAAGTCAGACCTGAAAACTCGATTAAAACAAGCACTATAATCTTGATCTTCTCAAAATTCTTGATAAAACCTAAAATAATTTGTTACCACACTTATATTTTTATCATGTCCTAAGTTAGTCCATGTGTGAGTCATTTCTTGGTCATGAAGTTGAACTTGAAGTTTCAATTAACTTCAAGTTCAAGTTCACGTTCCCTCCCAATAAAGACATTTCCCAAGGCATGCAAGATAATAAATAAGAATATTGAGGTGGCACGTATTTTTATATGGCAAGATTTGGCAAAAAGGTAAATTTGTCATTTCATGATGACATGGATCATTAATAGGCATGTAGATTTGATGGACATTTATAACAAATCACTCAGAGGGCTTTTTTTGATGTGAAACACATGAATAGTAATTATTATATTTACCTACCATATTTGTACTATGATTTCCATCATAAGTTATCCCTTAAATGCATTTACTTATTCATTTCACTACTCATTCTGCAATTTGCAAAAAGAAATCTTGGCACCATCTAGTAGGGAGAACATGTCACAAGATAAGCTCTATCAAACTATAAGTGCACCACCATTACCCTCTACAATTTTTATTTTTCTTGCTTATGTTTTGAAATATTTCCATTTGTGTCTTTTAGACCCTCTCATCCCATAGCAAGCCATGACATTGTTTTCCCCCAAAATACCCAAATTTGAAAAACCATGTCTCCTTAGCTCTTTACCTAAAATTTGTGACACATTTATGGTTAATTAAAAATTGATCGATACCATTGAAAGAGCCAGAAATACCTAGTCAAGTCCTATATACTAGAGGCCAGTTCATAGTGGGTTGCTTGAAGCCACCGCATTTCCTGCAGCAATTACATGCCCAAAGCTAGTCATTGAATGTACAAATCATTATGATCCTAGCACAAGGTGTATCAAGAATATTTTAGAGGAAATGATAATTAAGATCAATAGAACCAGTGTTTGTTTAGCCTTTAGGATCCCTCACAAAGAAGCCTATGAGCCATGGACATTTGAGGAGTTAGAACATTTTTATGTTGAAAGAAAAAGAAATTATGACAATAAAGTAGCCTAGTCTTGGCTCCTAAAACCAGCAGAGGGTGGTTCAAGATTACCCAAACTGTTAACCATTGAACATTTCATCAAAGAAATTGTAGACATTGTACTTTTGTTCAGCAAAATCAAGGGAAATGAGCATGCATTTCATTAGGATTCATGGATGTATTTCTTCATCCAAAAGATTGTTGAAGGGGATAAGTTCCTCGACTAGGCTGATCTAATTGCTGAGAATTTACACAAGGGTTTAGTGGCCATGAATAATTTTGGTCCATTTTTCCTATCTTCCTTTTTAATTTATGTCTCAGCAATGTCTAAAGAATGGGAAAGCCTTCCACATTCACCATGGATAGATGAAATGCCCATCAATATTACAGTGATCTTCAAGAAGTTGCTTTGTGTAAAGAGTTCAAAAGAGTAAATGATGTCTTTCTAAGAAGGCTAGTCTTTAAGCTTCAAGGTCATGAAAATAATATATTGTTTGAGGAAGCAATGCAAGCTACACAAGTCTATGGTTCCTTTAACATTCACTTCCCTAGTTTCACATATATTGGGATGGGTGGTTTTTTAGGTGAACCATTGAAGTTGCCTCATTATTTCTTAGACTCTATTGTTTTATCTAAAATTTGTAGAAAATTCATCTCTATGATAGAGTATTTTGAGATTTCTAAGAGGTCTTCTATTTTCTTTCCTATTGAAATTGACCAGTATAGATGTCCTAGTCTAAAGCAATCCATTTTAACAAAAGCAACATTGACCCGTCTATGCTTTAACCCCTTCTCACCTCAGGAAGATTTTGATTATACATGGTTTGTCAGGAACAATGTTAAAAATGTAGTCTCTCTTTTTCACATTCCACAGTTAGAAGACTACAGGGAAAATTGTCCTAATGAGTTTGAAATAAAGAAAAGATTATGGTCGAAGCTAATAGTTAAGCAAACCAATATGTTTAATGTTGATCTTGATACATGTGGGTTAAAGGAGGAAGATTCAGAAAAAGTGCTTGACCCATTTTACATCGACCAAATTGAATGCATTCCTATTGCTAAGATTTATTGGGGAAGAAGAGAAGGGGATGATGTATTCTCTCGCACTAGGGATGTGCTAGCTAGGACTACAAATTGGATAAAATCAAAAATTGTTGCCACCCCTGACCCAACTAGTAAGTCTTCAAACACCAAAAGTAAAAAGGCCCCTCAAAAGAAAAAAGTTATTACTAATCAAGATGTTCATGTTCCTATTGTAGGTTCAGTTGAATTTGGAGCTGAAGTAGTCCCACAATCACTTCAACTTCAAGTTCAAGCAGGGACCCCTAAACCTAAAAGGGTGACCCATTCAAGCACAAAGAAAGCATCAACAACCAAAGGTAAGGGTATAGTAATAGTTGATCTTGAGGTTGAAGAAGAACCACCCATGGTGAACAATTTACCTGTACCTCGAAAGTCACCAGTGAATACTGAGAGCGCAGAGAGTAATCTTGCCTTGGCTAAGTTCTCCCCTACCACCAATAAAAAACTAGTCACATATAAGTGGTTGGAGACTTCTTTTGAAAGGAAATGAAGCATGGTGCCCCTTTTTATGCCAATTGATGATTTAGTTAGTAAATTCTTGGGAAAAACACCTAAGGTGAAGAAAGCTAGGATAGAATCTAGGATCAAATTTGGTAAAAGCTCAGGGAATTGGTTGGCTAAAATAGCCATGCCACTGAATGGAAGCTCAAGCAGGTCCCTAGCCCCTCAAGACTACTAGATAACAAAGGTCAATTTAGGAAAAGGAAACTATGAAGTAGATATGGAATTCTTCAAAGCCTCTAATAAGAAAATTGCACATAGGGTGTGGAAGGATGGATAGGATAAATTGGAGATGAAGGAGAGAATAAAGAGTATGGTGCAGTATATCAACACCATCCTTCATCTTGAGGAAAAACCTATCAACAAGATGTTAGCGATTGTTGATGTTTCCTCTACAACCAATCGAAAATCCCTTCATAACCTGCAAAAGTGCAAAGTAGTCACAAAGACAACAGGTGAATGGGTACAAGGCATCCTAGATGACACTATGAAACACATAGGTCTCCTAGATAAGGCTTTAAAATAAATCTCCACCATTACTAAAAATGTAGAACTTAGCAATGAAAGATACGAAAAAGAAAGAAATAATTGGGAAAATTAAGTGATATGGTTGGAAGATATCCAAGAGTTTGGACTTTAGAAATTTCAAGCCAAAAATATCCTATGGTAGGTTTAGATGAGAAATCCTTGTATGTAATCAAGGATTGTATTGAATGGAGGAATGAAGCATTAATACAAGGCATAACTAAAATCAGAGAAACCCTACAAGAGCTTAAGGTCATACACTAGATAATTTAGGGAGACCTCAAATGGTTTGTCAAGCATTTCATAGGTAAAGAAGAAGACTCTATTGCCCAATCCAAGGAAGTGATCAAAGAGGTTTAGAAGAAATTCTAGGAAGTCCAAGACAAGAAGACACCAACTAAGCAAGAATTTTCAAACGTAGCCCACACTGAAGCCATGCTGATAATTAATTTGAAATAGTTGGAAATTCATGAGGAAAAGATAGCAAAATTGAAGAAGGAAAAAGAAATCTGGAAGCAATGGCTTGTGTACATTGGTCTGCCTCACCAATCTATTATTTCAGCATTTTCAATTGCCTACAAAGTGTGGAAAGTGGTGAGAAATGCAGATGGTGTAGATGGTGCTACCTGATCAAGATATATAATTATAGATAGTCACTTAGTGGTTATTTTTAGTTGTTTTACTTTTCTTGCATTTTAGTTAACATAATTGTGTTAACTAAAAGACTATTTTACTCCTAGCAGAGTAATTTTGGCAACTGTCCAGCCCCATGCCTTATAAATATGTAATAATTAGTATGGCATAGGGTTAATCTCCAGTAGACTAATAGATAGAACTATTTTTGTTTTAGGTTTAATCTTAAGTTTTAGAAGTAGCATTTCATGTTTCCAACAAATATAAAGAGAATTGTGCAGTTTGATTTTGTTAAAAGCTTTAGAGATAGATACTACTATCTGCTTCTTTTAATCAATATTTCTAAAGATATTATTTATACAAAAGCTTTTGATGTGTTTGTTGTCAATTTTGAGATTAACGATTGAAAATTTGAGAAGCTATGAGAAGTGAGTTTTATTGAATCTACCTACTTGATTACTTAACTTTCAAATATATGGATAATATTGATAGTTAAGATCAAGTGCTTCTTTAGAATTAAAATATATTTTATATTGATGAGGTAGAATAAGTTGATTCAACATTGTCAGTAGATTATATTTTGAAAGGATCTTTCTGTTGAGTTAAAGATCAAAAATCATTATTTGCAATAAAGGTAGCTGCACCTATTTTATTGAAGAAACTTTAAGTAGAGAATTCCTTAGTACTTTATAGGAATTCATTTGTTGGTATGCATTTTTCCCTATTTTGAATACAAAACCATTTGAGAAAAACTATTTACTAACAATTTTTGGCAACTCTGTTGGGGAAAGACTAGAAATGGTTTTACCTCATCATGAAATTTTTCCAATACATCAACTTGGCTTAGGGTTTGACAATACTCAAGAGAACATTATTTTAGATCTAAGTGCACAAGCCTAGAAACTCAAAACAAGCCTAGAATAGTTTACACAAGTTAATCAAGTACTCGAGAGAGAAGAAGAAAGGGCTGAACTCATTAGAGGTGTATCGGTTGCTAATGAAGAAACAGTAGTCTATAGACTAGTTGCAAGACCATTTTGAATATTGAATGTTTGTTCTATTGTGATAAACTAGCTAGTAAGAAGTATACTTGAAGTGAAGAAAGGAAGGGGTTTATTGATTAGTCTTACAAATTTGTAAAGAGAATTAATTTTGCTCCTGACCTCTCTAAAAAACATGAAAAAAATGTTAAAAGTAAAAGTAGACCAACATCTCCTCAAAAACCAACCCTTGTATCTATAAGCCTCCAAGCCTTGATCTTACTAGGGACACTTGTACCTTCTGATTTTAATGCCTAACCTTTGAGTTTCATCACACTATGAATGGCTACTAAACCATGGGGTGCACAAGTATGTCCCCTAGCCCTTAGAGCTAACTTGAATCCTCTCCCTAAAGGTGCTAGAGAAGTATTACCTAAATTAAATGGAGATGGAAAGGAATCTACTAATGAACACCTCAATACCTTCATCACTTCATGTGCAATTCTAGTTGTTGCTCATGAAGATGTAGCTTTAAGGCTATTTGTACAAACCTTGATTGATGATGCTACCAATTTAGTTCAACATCTCCCACAAGGGTCCATCACTACCTAGGGTGAGATGTGAAGTGCTTTTGAAAATAGATTTAAATCTACTGTTGATGAACATACCTTACTTCTCTAATTGACCTAGTTAAAGAAAGAAGTACATGAGACCATGAGAGATTTTGTAGCAAAATTCAATAAAATACTTCATAAAATCCCTGTTGCTAAGAGACCTAATGTAGACAATGCAATTCCTCCATATATTAGTTTTCATTTAAGGAGAGATAGGGTGGTAGATGTTGATTTTACTCAAAGGCTAGCTGTTGAATTAGAAGATGACCTTTAGCCATGGGGAAGTGAAAACATGAAATGTAGACTTCAAAGTCACAACCATCTACTTCTAAAAAATTAGACCCATTAGTTCAGAAGCTCATGAATGATGTGATGACTATTAAGAATCAAATTCATAAGATAAACAATTAGTACCAAGATATTCCAAGAAAATATCCAAGTCAAAGCAAGTTTCAAGGACAATAAATTACTTTATCCCCGAATCAACAAAGGTTGCAGATTGAAGCCCCACCTAATAAAAATAACATGTGTTATTTTCATCTTACAAATGATCATGAAGGAAGTTCTTGTCCTAAGAATATAAGATATTAGCAACTTGAAGCAGAGAAAGCGGCCTCAGATAATGTAAAAATAGAGGAAAAACCTGGTGACTCCATAAACTATTATCTTGAATATGAATCTAATTCTGACAAAAGTGGTGATATCCTGTTAACCTTAGAAGAAGCTGCATGTTTAGTCTTAACCTGTGGATTGAGAGTTGCTAAAGTTGATGATTCTAAAAATAATGTGACCCCTACTCAGGCAAAGGAATTAAAGAAAAAGGGGGAAAATGAAAATAAGTCATCACCAATACAGTCAAAGACACCCCAAATCTTGAAAAGGTCTGATCTTGATTCTTCATTTGACATTGTTGAGTTTTGTAAAGCATCTAAAATACATATTTCCCTTGCTAAATACTTAAGGATGAACCCTGGAGAGCTCAATAAACTGATTGAATATTTTCATCAATCTTCTAATGATTTAGTAGCTAAACAAATAAATGAAACTAAGGTCTCAAAGAACAATGACATGTCTACTAAGAAAACAAGTGAAATTCCTTAGGCAAAGAAACTTGAGACCCAAACATCTAATAACCAAAAATAGATACTCCAACCAAAAAAAGTTAGCCCTAAAGCTCCTTTTTCTCAAAAACCTAATCCATTCTATGTATCCCTCTTCCTTCATGGTTTTAAGCTAATAATTGCATCATTGATTTAGGTACTTCTGACAACATAATGCCAGCTATAGTTGTAGACACTTAAAATCCCTTAGAAAATAAAGTATTTTTATTTTTTGAAATGTCCCTAATGACATCATCATTTATTAATTAATTAATTATTTTATTTATTTATTTATTTTTATGCCATTAAATCCCCTTTTCTTAATTAAAAATATTTAATTAAGGAATCCCTCCCAAAAATGTTTAAATCTTATTTAACATTATTTTCCCTATTTATTAATTATTTAATTAATAAATTGACCAAAAATCCCAAAATAAATATTTAATTTGTTTTTTGCCCAAAACTTGGCCAATTTCCTTAAGATCGCTAACCTCTTCTAATCCTTCTTTAATTTTGATTAAAGGCTAATCCCATCATTTTCTACCCTTAATCCCAACTCAAAATACTTAATTAAGGTTAAATATTAATCCTCATGTTTATTAAAAATATTTTAATTAATATCTCCTCAACCCAAACCCATGAAATAAATAAAACTTTATTTATTTCCTAAAAAAACCTTTTATCCTCATCCTAGAAAATTCTAGACTCTTCTAGAAGGTCTTCATCCTCACCCTAAGCCTATCTCTAAACCTCCATTTTAGCCGAATCCACACCATCCACCCATACTAACCAAGCTTAGCTACTAACTCACCCACCCTCATTGAATGCCATCCACTTGCATATCTCTAACATCCCTAATCTAAATCGTAAATCACCTCTAATTCCCCCCCTAGCCTTGTTACATTCCCTAAGCAAGCTTAAGACTTTCCTAAGCCAAGAAAAGTCAACAATCTCCAAAATATCCCAACCACCAAGCCATGAATGCTCTTACAAGGCCATAAAGACTCTTACAAACCCATTCATTGCTCTTACAAGCTATTTATGAGGGTCTTTAAGGCCTTGAGCCTCCTTTTTTGACTCATCCTTGCCCTTTCCTCCATCCACTCACCCTGTGACATGTGTCACTCCCTAATTAGTTGTAAGGAAGCACAATCCATGTGCTCTCCTCTCATGCAATCTGAGCCCTCCATGAGCTTTTCCCCATCTTTTCATCTTATCCCTCAAACCCTCAAGCCCTTAGCCTATAAATTGGATCCCCTCCCAAGCCATTTCATCACAATCCTTGAGCTAAAGTTACAATGCTAGTTTGAGAAACAAAACCCCTAACCATTCCATTATAATGCCAAATTGAGAGCTCACAAAGCTACCAATTTGCCATTACCCATCCCCACCATTAAAGCAAGGTTGAAGCCCTTTGATCATACATACCAATCCTTTACTTAGACTCATCTACCAAGAAAAGGGCTAATTCCTATTGAGAGATTCCATTCATTTGGCTCACATTCCTAATTAGGGGTTCCTCTTTTTTCTATCTTATATGTTATGTTAATTTAGTTAATGTTAATGTTTTCATTTTCATTAAATTAGTGTTTCTTGCATACTAAAGTAGCATATAAAGTTGCAGAAAAATCTCTTGATCTTCCTTTAACCAAAACTTTTGTTAAGTGTTATTCCATGGATTCCAAGTAAGTCCCTTTAATAGGCCAGATTAAAGATGCTTGGGTTTCTTTAGTAGCTTATCCTCATAAATGAGTTAAGCTTACTATTTTAGTGGCAGCCATTCCTATTAGTTATGGTATGCTTCTTAGCCAAACTTTCTATCAAGACCTAGTAGGGGAAGTTAAAATGGATTGGTCTCAAGCTATTATATTAGTGGGGAAAGAAAAAGTAACCTTTCTACCTAAAGCCCAATCCAAATACAAAGTCTTTTCATCTGATGATCTCAAATCTCAAATCCTTTATCAAGAGACTAATTTTGCTAACTATTTGATTTTATCTAAAAATGAGAAATCAGAAGTTGAAGACTCACTATGGACTTTAGAGTTTGATGGGAGCTACTACTCAAATGGATCTAGGGCTGGCATAGTGTTAATATCACCTGATGGTCAGAATTTTCCTTCCTCTTAGAAGATTGTTTTTGAAAACACAAATAATATAGCAAAATATGAAGCCTTACTTCTAGGTATAGAAGAAGCTAAGAGAAGAAATATTAAGCTACTAAAGGCAAGGGGAGATGTTGAATTAATAGTAAAGCAAGTCAAAAAATTGTTCTCATTAAAGAACCAAAGACTGAAACATTATAGGAATCATGTATGTGATGAGATCGAAGATTTTGAAGCCTTTGCAATTGAAGTGATTCCTAGAGAACTAAATGATAAAGAAAACTCCCTAGTAGTATCATCCTCTTTACTGATTCCTCATCCAAACTTCATAAATAACAAGTATTTATTTGAGATTATTCATAGGCCAAAAATTCCAAACAATAACAATTCATGGAAAGTATTAAAGGATAATGCTCACATTAATATTTTTTTACAAAGTATTGAAAAATTATCTACTAATTATTTTGAAGGTTTAGATTCTAAATGTTGATAGTTTTGTCCTGATCTCACTAATGAAAAATCTAGTGATGTATTATAGTTAAAAGGAAATTTAATACCTAAAGGCCTAGTTGAGCTTGAAAGACTCTTTGACAGGCAAGATGCTTTGTTGGCCCAAAATTCATCACCTAAAGAAGATCAAAATGTTGATTATGAAAAGGTCAATTTGGGAGATAAACATGATCCTAAAATTATCAATTTGGGAACCTATTGTAGAGAAGATGAGAAAGAAAGATTCATTAAACTTCTTAAAAAATATATTGATGTCTTTTCCTAGTCTTATGAAGATTTAAAAACTTTCAAAAGTGGATAGTTCAAACATCATATCACTCTAAAACTAGGTACTACCTCTTTTAGGAAAAAGTTGAGAACATACAATCCAAAGGTTTATGATGCAATTTTCAAAGAAATAAATAAAATGATTAAAGCTTGCATCATCTTTCTAATTCATCATTCCACCTAGGTGGAAAATATAGTGCCAGTCAGAAAGAAGAATGAAGGGATAAGGATCCGTGTTGACTTTAGAAACCTTAATCAAGCAAGCTTGAAAGATAATTTTGCTTTACCTATAATGGATCAAATTCTTCAAATAGTTGTTGGTTTAGAGATGATCTCCTTTTTACATCATTTCTTAGGTTATAACCAAATAGAAGTTGCCAAGGAAGATAACAGAAAAATACATTCACAACACCTTGGGGCACTTTTTCCCATAAAAAAGGATGCCTTTTGGCTTAATAAATGTAGATGCCACCTTTCAGTGAGCCATGAATTCAACCTTTGGTCACTCGCTAGATAGATGTATCATAGTGTATCTTGATGACATGAAAGTATTTTCTAGAAGATGAAAGAAACACTTGAAAGATCTGAGAAAAGTACTTGAAAAATGTAGGGAACACGAAATTTGTTAAACCCTAAGAAATCAATTTTTTTCATAACAAAAGGAAAGTTGCTTGAGCATATGGTTTTGAAAGAGGGAATCAAAATTGATCTAGAGAGTGTAAAAGCTATCCATCAACTATGTCTTCTTGTGAATCATATTGGTGTTAAATCCTTCTTTGGATAGATCAATTTCCTTAGGAAATTTGTACCTAATTTTGCAGAGACTATTAAACCCATGGCCAAGTTACTAAGTGAAAAGAAAAAATTCAAATGGGATGAACCAACATCTAATGCATTTAAAGAGGTAAAAGAGGCTATTGCTAAAGCTCCAACACTTTTTCATCCTGATTTCAAAAAAGATTTTATAATGTACTACTATAATTAGAGCATACCATGTCAGGAATATTGCTTCAAAAGAATGACAAAGCAAAAGAGATGCATATCTCTTTTATGAGTGTTCCATTGAAGAAACATTAGTTGAATTACTCCCTGACTAAAAAAAAAGCCTTTTTTTGTGAAAGTAGTGAAATATTTTTGGTACTATATTTTGCATTCACATTCTTTAGTTTATGTACCATCCACTATAGTCAAGAGTATCCTCACACAACAAGATGTAGTAGTCAATAATTGAGCAACTTGGGTAGCAAAGGTACAAGAGTTTGACTTGGATATTTGACCAACCAAATTGGTTCGAGAGTAAGGACTATGTAAATGTATTGTAGAAGGAGAAAAAGAAGAAACATATCCCAATTGTTTGTTTTTTGGTTTGAAGGATGAATGGTTTTCTGATATAGCTTATTTCTTGACATATGGGGGATGTCCAGACCATTTAAAAGGAAAAGATTGAAGGAGTCTTCAACTTAGAGCTGCCAAATTTGTGATCATTGATGATATCTTATACAAAAAGGTCTTAGATGGTATGTTTTTAAGGTGTGTTGATGCTGACCAGCAAGAGACACTACTAAAAACCTTCCATGATGGAGCCTATGGAGGAGATTTTTCATCAACAATGACAGCCTTCAAAATCCTAAAAAGTGGATACTACTAGCCAGGTATCTTCAAGGCTACCTACAATTGGGTGAGAAATTGTGAGACATGTAAATTGTTTACTGGAAAACCATAATTAGCTGCTCTTCCTTTAAAACCTATGATTATAGAAGAACCCTTTTATTAGATTGTGGTGACTGATCAGGAAAGTACTGTACATACTTCATAAAAATTTTGGGCAGTAGCCAACATGGTAGCTGACATATTATGGCCGACATATGGCCGACATGTTATAACCCTAAAGCGGTTTAATACTTGTATAAAAGGGCTTAGGGTTGGGTATTTTTCATAATGTTGTGATACAAAATTGGTTCTTGCGACGGTATTGAGCTGTAAGGGATTACGGATTGTAATCAGGTTGTAATCACTAGATTGTAATAAGATTGGACTTGCTGTTTGGTGGACATAGCCCAGGGATTGGGTGAACCACGTTAAATCTTGGTGCCTTATGTTCATTTCTGTGTGTTCTATTATTTTCTATTATTGGTTATATTTGCATGTAGTTTTTTATTTCTGTCTATGGTTTATCCTAACAAGTGGTACCAGAGCAAGGTTGTCTTTAAGTTATCCTCTGTAGGAAAGTCTCACGGTTAAGTGGGAGTCTCACAGTTGAGTGGGAGTGATGGCAGATGAGGGTAAGTTGAGGGTTGACAGGTTTAATGGGCAAAACTTCCAGTTATGGAAGATGCAAATGGAAGACTATTTATATCAGAAGGATTTATGGAAGTCGTTGGAAGGAAAAGCCAAGAATCAGGGAACTATGTTAGAGGCTGAATGGGATCTTTTGGATAGAAAGGCACTCGGAAGCATTCGGTTATGCTTGGAACCATCGGTGGCATTTAATATTACAAAATCAAAGACGACAAAATATTTGATGAAAACCCTAGCGACACTGTATGAAAAGCCCTCCGCTTCAAATAAGGTATTTCTCATGAAGCGTTTATTTAATATGAAAATGGCAGAAGGTGGATCTATTGCAGATCATTTAAATGAGTTTAATACTATTACTAGTCAATTATCTTCTATGGGTATCAATTTTGATGAAGAAATTAGGGCTCTCTTGATTTTGTGTTCTTTTCCTGAAAGCTGGAATGGCTTGGTAATGGTGGTGAGTAATTATGTTCCTGGATCTAGTACCCTAAAATATGATGATGTGATCGGTGTTATTTTAAGTGAGGAAACTCGTAGAAAATCCTCAGGTGGATCTACATCAAGAAGTGCTTTAAATGCACAAAGTAGGGGCAGAATGACTAAAAGAGGAAGTAACTCTAGAAATTGTGGGAAATCAAGAGGAAAGTCAAAGGGGAGGAGGTCTCAATCGAGAGGACCAAATGATTGCTGGTACTGTGGGAAACTAGGGCACAAAAAGAAAGATTGCTGGAATCGAAAGAAAAATGAAGGAGATAAATTAGATGGTGACAAGGAGGAAAATGTGGTAAGTAACAAATCCGAAGAGGATGCTTTGCTTCTGTCTTTAGAGAGTGTTGATGATTCATGGGTTTTAGATTCTGGTGCTTCATTTCATGCTACACTTCATAGAGGTTATTTCATTGATTATGTCCAAGGGGATTTTGGGCTTGTTTATTTGGGGGATAATGAGCCCTGTTAGATTGTTGGAAAGGGAAAAATTAAGATTAAGTTGCATAATGGGAATCATTGGCTACTACATGAGGTAAGACATGTTCCACAACTAAGTAGGAATTTAATTTCAGTAGGGCAACTCGGTGATGAGGTTTGTGTAGTTACTTTTAATGATAAAAATTGGAATGTTTCAAAAGGTTCCCTTGTAGTAGCAAAAGGTGTGAAAGTAGGCACCTTATATCTTCGTATAGGTCATATTGTTCCTTCTACTTTGATTGTTTCAGAGAAAAATGAATATTTAGGAACAATTACTGTAGTTCAGCAGGGAGAAAAAATAGCTGTTGTAGATTCCGATACAGCATTGTGGCACAATAGACTTGGGCACATGAGTGAGAAAGGTATGAAAGTACTTCATTCAAGGAAAGTTTTACCAGGTCTAAAATGTGTGAATATGGATTTTTTTGAAAGTTGTGTGTATGGAAAACAAAAGAGAGTGAGTTTTGTAAAGACAAGGAAGGAAAACAAAAAGGAGAAATTAGAGCTTGTGCATACAGATGTATGGGGACCAGCCCAGGTATCTTCCCTTGGTGGCTCTCATTATTATGTTACATTTATTGATGATGCAACTAGAAAAGTATGGGTTTATTTCCTTAGATAGAAATTTGATGTATTTCAAACTTCTAAAAAATGGAAATGCTTGGTTGAAAATGAGACTGGTAAGAAATTAAAATGTCTCAGATCTGATAATGGTGGTGAGTATTGCATTCATGAATTTGAAGACTATTGCTCCATTAATGGTATTCATAGACATAAAACTATTCCAAGGACTCCATAGGAAAATGGAGTGGCTGAATGCATGAATAGGACTATAATGGAGTGCGCAAGGAGCATGAGGTTGCATGCTGGGTTGCCCTTACACATGTGGGCGGAGGCTATCAATACTATAGTATATTTGATTAATAGAGGTCCCTCTACTCCTTTGGATTGTGGTATTCCAAAGGAAGCATGGACTGGTAAGAAGGTGAGTTATTCTTTTCTCAAGACCTTCGGTTGTGAAGCTTTTGCTCATATAGACTCTGAAAATAGAACCAAGCTAGAAGCTAAATCAAAGAAATGTGTCTTTGTTGGATATGGCATTAATGAATTTGGTTATAGGCTTTGGGATTTTAAAAATCTTAAAATTATTAGAAGTCGAGATGTCATATTCAATGAAAAAGTGTTGTACAAAGATCTGTTGCAGCAACATGAGGAGAAAGAAGATGATTATGTAGTGCTGGATGATACTCCAAAAGCTGATGTTCCAGCCATTCCTCATGATGTGCAACAACTGCAACAACAAATACCACACACACCAGTGAATGTTAGACGGTCAAAAAGGCAAATTAGACCTCCACAAAGGTTTTCTCCCTCTTTGTATTCTATTTTACTTACTGGTGCTGGTGAACCTGAAAGTTATGATGAATTAACAGTAACAGATTTCCACAATCCATTTGTAAAGTACTAAGTTTTCTGGATTTGATTGTGTTTGTTTATTTCATCAACGTTTCGGATCACACTACATGATCCATCATCAGGATAAGAAAGTGCAGGGTAGTAAGATATGCAGACTGGACCTTTCTCAAGAATTATAAGAAGAGAAGGGGGAAGCTCGTAAAACCATGCAATACCAAAAAATAGAAAAAATAGCAAAAAGGTACACCCACCAAAAAGTATAAGAAAGAAGAAAAAATAAAAGAAAAAGGTTTAAAAGAAGGAAACTAAACAGAAAAAATAGCTACATATATATAGAAACAACAATTAAAATATATCCTGCCTCTATATATATATATATATATATATATATATATATATATATATATATATATATATATAAGTATAATAGCTATTAATATATTGGCTATTATATAATAAAATAGCTATATGAGTAATGTATAGCTATGTAACCACTTACAATAGCTAATGGATCATAATATAGCTATATACAAGAAAAAATACGATATACTATAAATGAAATATATAAATAAATAAGATATATGTATATCTAGGATATATATGTCAATATATATATATATGTGAAATAAGTAAAATATACAAGACATATATATATATAAAGGGCTGAAAAAACAACAATCTATATGTACACCATTTTTATGAATATAGGAAAATAAAAATGACCAAAACTAAATAGAGAAATGAATAAAAATAAATAAGAAGGAGGAAAATGCCATGCATGTAGTGATAAAGGAGAAAATTCTTACCTGCTTAGTAGACTAGATAACAAGGAAAGAACAGAAGAATCGGTAGGAGAACGCACAAAAAAGAAAGGAGAAAACCACGTGAAAAAATAAACAATACTAGAGGCAAAAGGACACTAAAATAAAAGAAACCACGGTGCCTAAGCACAAAACCCACTCACAAGAAAGAAGCAAGAAGTGTGCCCAGGAGAGAGAGAGAGAGAGAGAGAGAGAGAGAGAGAGAGAGAGAGAGAGAGAGAGAGAGAGAGAGAGAGAGAGAGAGAGAGAGAGAGAGAGAGAGAGAGAGAACATTGCCCACCATGGAAGAAGAAACAAGCACCAAGAAGGAAAGAGGAGAAGAGAGGGGGGAAAGGAGAAGAGGAAAATGCCAAACAAAAGAACTAGAAGAGCAAGCAAGAAGGGAAATCGATAAAGCATCAAGGGTGGTGGAGTCTGTTGAGCATGCTCGAATGGAGGTTGTCAAGGGTATCAAGCAAGGGGCACCACGAATGGTTAATGGACCACCCATCATCCCGATTGAGGTTAATGGGATGATAGCTAATGGCAATAGCCTCTTTTAACTTCCTTTTGAAATGATTGTCCTCTTTTGATAGGATTTTGGTATTCTCCAAACAAATATGATGCTTGGTGGAAGTTGAGTGCTTAGCTAGGGCGGATTTTTGTATCCTCTCATGCTTGATGTCAGCACTGTGTTCTCGGATCCTCGTGATGACGGGGCGACCAGTTTCACCAATGTAGGGCATGCCACATGAGCACTCAATCTTGTAGACCCCTGAGTCTAGAAGAGATTTTTTTGAATCCTTGAGTGGGGGGATACAATTTCTTAACTTAGAAAGGGGTTTGAAGGCTACCTGGATGCCCTTTCTGGTCAAGATTTTTCCAATTTTTTGGGAGATGCCCTCAACAAAAGGAAGAGAAGCGAGAACGGGAGGTGGGTTAGAGGAGATCTTATGACTATTGCCAGAAAGATAAGAGGACTTGGCTTGGGTGAGGGCCTTGGAGATTTTCTTATGAGAGTACCCATTGAACTTAAAAACTTGGCGCAAATGATCAAGCTCTTGGGGTAAGTTATCACCATCGCAAATTCTATAAGCTCTAAGGGAAAGAGTCTTGAGGATACCAACTTTCTGGGAAGGGTGGTGGTGGGAAGAAGAATGGAGGTATAGATCAGTGTGGGTGGCTTTACGGTACACTTGATGACCAAAGGTACCATCAGGCTTCTTCATGATGAGGACGTCGAGGAAGGGCAACTGGTTGTCAAATTCAAGCTCCTTGGTGAAGGAAATGGTGGGGGCAAGCTTGTTGATGTGTTCAAAAAACTCCTCAAGTTTTTCCAGCCCATGTGGCCAGCACACATTGGTGTCATCAACATAACGCTTCCACCATTTGGGCTTGAGGGGAAAGGTGTGGAGAGCCATCTCCTCGAAATACTCCATATAAAGGTTTTCTATGACTGGGGAAAGGGGAGAACCCATCGCCACTCCCTCCACCTGTCCATAGATGACGTTCTAGAAAGAGAAGAAAGTGGATCTTAAGAAGAACTCCACCAAACTAGCTAGCTCATCCCCAACCTTATGCCTCACAATTTGCACAGCGTCATGAATAGGAACCTTGGTGAAGAGCGAAACAACATCAAAACTAACCAAGACATCACCAGACTCCCACTTGATGTCTTGAATAAATTGGACAAAATGGTAAGAATCTTTGATGAAAGAGTTGGAATGCCCCAACAACGGAGAGATAATCTTGGCAAGGTGAGAAGCTAATGCATAGGTAGGGGATCCAATGGTGTCCACAATAGGTCACAAGGGAACACCCTCCTTATGAATTTTTGGAGCCCCATATATGCGAGGGGTCACTTCCTTTGAAGGCACCAATTTTTTCTTAATCATGTCATCAAAGAAGGAGTTAGACACGATCACTTTGACTTTATTCAAGATTTTTGAGCAAGGATTACGCGGGAGGAGCTTGTAGCTGCTTGGGTCTGAGAGAAAGTCAAGCATCTTGGAGATATAGTCTTGCTTGTTCAAGATCATTGTGGCATTACCCTTGTCTGCCTTGGTGATAACAATATCATGATTATTTACAAAATTACGAAAAGCACATGATTCTGCTCCGAAATTGTTGCCTCTGGGTGGTTTGGCATGTCGAAGAGCGACAGCATAATCCTACCTCACTTCATCCGTAGCCTTAAATGGGAGGGAATGGATAGCATTCTCAATCTCAAGGAGGAACTGAAAGTGAGGAATGGAGTGGGGGGGACGAGAAAAATTAAGACCCCGCTTCAACAAGTTAAAAGAAAGGGGGTCAATGGTGGCACAAGAAAGTTATGATGAAGCTGTGCAGGTGGATACTAAGATTCATTGGGAGTCTGCAATGAAAGATGAAATGGACTCTTTGCGGAAAAATAAGACATGGGATTTGTGCAAGTTGCCTACAGGTAAAAAGGCTTTACAGAATAAATGGGTTTATAGGTTGAAAGAAGAGGAAGGAGGTAAGAAAAGATTTAAGGCTAGGTTAGTTGTAAAAGGATTTGCACAAAAAAAGGGAATTGATTTTGATGAGATATTTTCTCATGTTGTTAAAATGACTTCTATTCATACTATTTTAAGTGTTGTGGCTACTGAAGATTTGCATTTAGAGCAGATGGATGTTAAAATAGCCTTTCTTCATGGTGATTTGGATGAAGAAATATATATGGCTCAACCATAGGGTTTTGAGGTCAAAGGTAAGGAGAACTTAGTGTGCAAATTGAAGAAAAGTTTATATGGCTTGAAGCAAGCACCTCGGCAATGGTATCTGAAATTTGACAGTTTTATGCATGAGCATGGATATAATAGGTGTCATTCAGATTACTGTGTTTATTTTAAGAGGTTGGATGATGATAGCTACATTATTCTATGTTTATATGTTGATGATATGCTTGTAGATGGGTCTAACATGGATCATATTAAGGGGTTGAAATGCCAATTAGCACATGCATTTGCTATGAAGGATTTGGGGGCAGAAAAAAAAATCCTTGGTATGAAGATTTGCAGAGATAGGAAGAACAGAACATTGACGCTATCTCAAGCTGATTATGTTGAGGTGTTGCAACATTTTTGTATGGAGAATGCTAAATCTATCAGCACACCTTTACCTGGTCATTTGAAATTGACTAAGGAGATGTGTCCCAAGACATAGGAAGAGGAGGATAAGATGTCCAAGGTACCCTATGCTTCCGCTGTAGGAAGTTTGATGTATGCTATGATATGCACTAGGCCAGATATTGCACATGCAGTGGGAGTCGTTAGCAGGTATATGAGTCATCTAGGATTTGAGCATTGGAATGCTGTCAAGTGGATTCTTAGATATTTGAGAGGAACATCCAATAAGTTTTTACACTTTGGGGGCTCTACTACTGATTTACAGGGCTATATTGACTCAGATTTGGCTGGGGATATTGATACCAGGCGGAGTACTACAGGTTATGTCTTTACTATTGGTGGGGCAACCGTGAGCTGGGTTTCTAGGTTACAGAAGATTAATTCTCTCTCCACTATAGAGGCAGAGTATGTTGCTGCTACAGAGGCAGCCAAGGAGATGATATGGCTTCAGTTCTTCTTGGAAGAATTGGGACATCCTCAGAAGGATAATTATTTGTTCACAGATAGTCAGAGTGCCATTCATCTTGCTAAGAATTCAGCTCTACATTCTAAGACCAAACACATACAGTTGCGGTACCATTTCATTCAGTCAGTTTTGGAGGATGGACAGTTAAAGCTGGAGAAGATACATACCAATGACAATCCAGTAGATATGTTGACAAAGGTTGTAACAAGGGAGAAGCTAAACTCCTCTTCAGCTTTGGTTGGTCTTTTAGATTGAACATGAATAAAAGAACAGTAGAGTCTAGGATGGTTTGATCTAGTGGGAGCCCCATGTGGTAGTGGTATTTCGACAAGATCAGTCTCCAAGTGGGAGATTTTTGTTTAGTGTGGAGCCTGATCAGTCCCCGAGTGGGAGATTGTTAGATTGTGGTGACTGATCAGGAAAGTATTGTACATACTTCATAAATAGTGGGGTTCGAGGCATCATACTTCATAAAAATTTTGGGCAGTAGCCGACATGGTAGCTGACATATTATGGCCAACATATGGCCAACATGTTATAACCCTAAAGTGGTTTAATACTTGTATAAAAGGGCTTAGGGTTGGGTATTTTTCATAATGTTGTGATATGAAATTGGTTCTTGCGGCGATATTGAGCTGTAAGGGATTACGGATTGTAATCAAGTTGTAATCACTGGATTGTAATAAGATCAGACTTGTTGTTTGGTGGACGTAGCCCAGGGATTGGTTCAACCACGTTAAATCTTGGTGCCTTGTGTTCATTTCTGTGTGTTCTATTATTTTCTTTTATTGGTTATATTTGCATGTAGTTTTTTATTTCTGTCTGTGGTTTATCCTAACACCTTTCAACAGTGGGGACTGGATTTTATAGGCCATCAATCCAAACTTAAGAGCATTAACACATCCTCACTACTACTGATTACTTTACTAAATGCGTTGAAGTCATTCCTATTAAGGCCACAACATCATAGGTGGTGTGTAAATTCTTAATAGAAAATATTTTGACCCGTTTTGGTACACCTAATAAAATAGTGACTAACAATGCACAAAATTTTCCTTCTCAGGATATTCAATTGTATTGCTATGACCATGGTATCTAGTTGTCTCATGCTTTAGATTATTTTCCTAAAGGCAACAGACAAGTAGAGTTCATGAATAAAAATTTGGTGAATATTATGAAAAAGTTAGTAGATGAAAAGGGAAAAGATTGGCATAAGAAGTTATATGAAGCATTTTGGGCTGATAGAGCTTCTCCCAAAAGATCCATTAGCATGATTCCTTTTGAACTAGTGTATTTAGTTGAAGCACAATTTTCCTTGCCTTTAGAACTAGCTACCTTAAATTTACAAAAAGAAATCAAAGATGAAGTGTTTCATTCTCCCATTGAAAAGGTAATATTATACCTCCAGAAAATAGAAGAAGAAAGAAGGGAGTTGGTAGATCATATCACCAACCATCAAGAAAGGGTCAAAAGAATTTTTGATCAAAAAGAAAGGCCATAAAGATTCATGAAAGGAGATCAGGTACTGCTATGGGACAAGAGGAAGGAACCTAAAGGGTCTCACACCAAATTTGAGAGCTTATGGAAAGGCCCATTTGTATTATTTGAGGAATTAGGCTCTAACACCTTCAAACTATAGTATCTTAATGGAGATGATCTTCCCTTATCCTATAATGGGTGGGATCTCAAGCTCTACCAATTTTAAGTCTATTCTCTATCTCATTGTAAATACCATCTTTTTGGGTTTTGTTCTTTCATTGTTCTATTTTTCTATTTTTGTCTCTTTCAGTTGGTCTACAAGGCCAAAGATCCTGATTTCACCTATGATCCTTCCAGTCTCATTCCCTAGTTGGAGCCAATTGTTACCACACTCATATTTTTCCCATGTCCTAAGTTAGTCCATGTGTGAGTCATTTCTTGGTCATGAAGTTGAACTTGAAGTTTCAATTAACTTCAAGTTCAAGTTCACACTCCCTCCTATCTTTTGTGTAACAAAGTCCACATTCACTACCTTGATTTAGTCTTCATGAAGCTAAAGTTGAAGCTGAAGCCTAACCATCTCAAACTTCAACTTCAACTTTGATATCACTTTTGTATACTAATATTGTGTTTTCATGTAGGAATTTATTTCTTGAAATAAAAAGTCAAAGTAGGCCCCAATAAAGACATTTCCCAAGGCATGCAAGATAATAAATAAGAATATTGAAGTGGCACGTGTTTTGATATGACAAGATTTGGTGAAAAGGTAAATTTGTCATTTCATGATGACATGGAGCATTAATAAGCATGTGGATTTGATGGGCATTTATAAAACATCACTCAAAGGGTCTTTTCTGATGCGCGACACAAAAATAGTAATTACTATATTTATTTGCCCTATCTATACTATAATTTCCTTCATAAGTTATCCCTTAAATGCATTTGCTCAACCATTTCACTACTAATTCTACCATTTACAAAAAGAAATCTTAGTGCCATCTAGTAGGGAGAACATTTCACGGGATAAGCTCTGTCAAACTATAAGTACACCACCATTACCCTTTGCAATTTTTATTGTGCTTGCTTTTGTTTTGAAATATTTCCATTTGTGTCTTTTAGACCCTATCATCCCATAGCAAGCCATGACATTGTTTCACCCCAAAATGCCCAAATTTCTCTTTACTTGAAATTTGTGACACATTTCTAGTCAATAAAAATTTGACCCATATCATTAAAAGAGACAGAAATAAAGGGGCTAGTTAATATTGGGTTGCTTGAAGCTATCACATTTCTTGCAGCAATTACATGCCTAGAGCTAGTCATTGAATGCAAAAAATCATTATGATCCTAGCACAAGGTGTATAAGGAAGATTTTGGGGGAAGTGATATTTAAGATCAACAGAACTAGTGTTTGTTCAGCCTTTAGGATCCCTCACAAAGAACCCTATGAGCTATGGACATATGAGGTAGAAAAATTCCTATATGCTGAAAGAAAAGAAATTATGACAATAAAGTAGCCCAGTCTTGGGTCCTAAAACTAGTAGAGGGTGGTTTAAGATTAACTAAACTATTAACCATTGAAAATTTCATCAAATAAATTGTAGACATTGTACTTAAGTTGAACAAAATCAAGGGAAATGAGCATGCATTTTATTGGGAGCCATGCATGTATTTCTTCATCCAAAAGATTGTTGAAGGGGATAAGTTCATCAACTGGGCTGACCTAATTGCTGAGAATTTACACAAGGTCGTGAACAATTTTGGTCCATTTTTCTTGTCTTCATTTTTTATTTATGTCTTAGCATTGTCCAAAGAATGGGAAAGCCTTCCACATTCACCATGGATATATGACATGCCCATTTATCAATATTATAGTGATCTTCAAGAAGTTACTTTGTGTAAAGAGTTCAGAAGAGTAAATGATGTCTTTTTGGGAAGGCTAGTCTTTGAGCTTCAAGGTCAAAAAAATAATATACTATCTAAGGAATCATTGCAAGCTATACATGTCTATGGCTACTTTTACATTCACTTCTCTGTTCACATATCTTAGGATGGGTGGTTTTTGAGGTGAACCATTGAAGTTGCCTCGTTACTGCTTAGACTCTATTATTTTATTTGAAATGTGTAGAAAATTCATCTCTATGATAGAGTCTTTTGAGATTTCTAAGAGGCCTTCTTCTATTTTCTTTCCTATTGAAATTGGCCACTATAGATGTCCTAGTCTAAAGCAATCCATGTTAACAAAAGCATCATTGACTCATATGTGCTTTAAGCCCTTCTCCTCTCAGGAAGATTTTGATTATATAGGGTTTGTTAGGAACAATGTTTAAAATGTAGTCTTTCTTGTTCAAATTCCATAGTTAGAAGACTACTAGGAAAATTGCCCTAATGAGTTTGAAATAAAGAAAAGATTGTGGTCAAGGCTTATAGTTAAGCAAATCAATATGTTTAATGTTGATCTTGATAAATGCAGATTAAAGAAGGAAGATTTAGAAGACGTACTTGACCCATTCTACATCGATCAAATTGAATGAATGCCTATTCCTAAAATTGATTGGGGAAGAAGAGAAGAGGATGATGTATTCTCTTGCACTAAGGATGTGCTATCTAGGACTACAAATTGGATAAAATCAAAAATTGTTGCCACCCCTGACCCAACTAGGAATTCTTCAAAAGCCAAAAGTAAAAAGGCCCCTCAAAAGCAAAAAGTTATTACTAATTAAGATTTTCATGGTCCTATTTCAAGTTTAGTTGAAGTTGAAGCTGAAGAAATTCCACAATCACTTCAGCTTTAAGCTCAACTAGGGACCCCTAAAGCTAAAAGGGTGACCTATTCAAGCACAAAGAAAGAATCAACAACCAAATCCAAGGGTATAGTAACAGTTGATCTTGAGGTTTCAGAAGAACCACCCATGGCGAATAGTGTACCTAAACCTCAAAAGTCACCAGTGAATACTGAGAGCCAAGAGAGTAATCTCAACTTGGCTAAGTTCTCCCCTACCATTGATAAAGAACTAGTCACACCTAAGTGGTTGGTGACTTCTATTGAAAGGAAACAAATCATGGTGCCCCTTTCGATGCAAATTGATGATTTAGTTAGTAAATGCTTGGGAAAATCACCTAAGGTGAAGAAAACTAGGACAAAATCTAGGATTAGATTTGATGAAAACTTAGGGCATTGGTTAGCTAAAATAGCCATTCCATTGGATGGAAGCTTAGGTGAATCCCTAGCCCCTCAGAACTACCAAATAATAAAGGTCAATTTAGGAAAAGGAATCCCTAAAGTAGATATGGAATTCTTCAAAGCCTCTGATAATAAAATTGCATAGAGGGTGTGGAAGGATGGATAGGATAAATAGGAGATGAAGGAGACAATATAAAGATTATCACACAGTATATCAACAGCATCCTTCATCCTGAAGAAAAACCTATTAGCAAGATGTCAGTGATTGATGTCTCCTCTGCAACCAATTAACAATCCCTTAATAACCTGCAAAAGTGCAAAGCAATCACAAAGAGAACAGGGGAATGGGTGCAAGACATCCTATATGACACTATGAAACACATAGGTCTTCTAGATAAGGCTTCAAAATAAATCTCCACCATTACTAAAAAGGTAGAACGAAGCAATGAAGGATATGAAAAAGAAAGAAACAATTGGACAAAGGTAGTGATATGGTTGGAAGATATCCAAGAGTTTGGACTTCAAAAATTTCAAGTTGAATGTCTTGTGGTAGGTTTAGATTAGAATGCCTTGTATGTAATTAAGGATTGTATTGAATGGAGGAATGAAGCATTAATACAAGGAATAACTAAAATTAGAGAAACCCTGCAAGAGTTTAAGGTCATACACCAGATAATTCAGGGAGACCTCAAATGGTTTGTCAAGCATTTCACAGGTAAAGAAGAAGAATCTGTTGCCAAACCCGAGGAAGTGATCAAAGAGGCTTAGAAGAAATTCTAGGAACTCCAAGACAAGAAGACACCAACTAATCAAGACTTTTCAAATGTAGCCCACACCGAAGCCATGCTAATAATTAATCTAAAACACTTGGAAATGCATGAGGAAAAGATAGAGGAATTGAATAAGGAAAAAGAAATCTAGTATTAGTGGCTTTCCTACATTGGTCTACATCATCAATCCATTATTTCAACATTTTCAACTACCTACAAAGCGCGGAAAGTAGTGAGAAATGCAACTGGTGTGGATGGTGCTACCTACTCAAGATATATAATTATAGATAGTTTCTTAGTGGTTATTTTCTATTGTTTTACTTTCTTGCATTTCAGTTAACATAGCTATGTTAACTAAAAGACTATTTCACTCCTGGTGGGGTAATTTTGGCAACTATCTAGCCCCATGCTTTATAAATATGTAATAATTAGTATGGCATAGGGTTAGTCTCCAGCAAACTAGACAAAACTATTTTTGTTTTAGGTTCAACCTTAAGTTTTTGAAGTAGCATTTCAGATTTCCAGCAAATATAAAGAGAACTCTGTAGTTTGATTTTGTTAAAAGCTTTGGAGGTAGATACTACTATCTACTTGTTTGAATCAATATTTTTGAAGATACTATTTATACAAAAGCTTTTGTTGTGTTTGTTGTCAATTCTGAGATTGCCAATTCAAAATTTGAGAAGTTGTGAGAAGTGAGTTTTACTGAATTTTCCTACTTCATTACTTAACTTTCAATTATGTGGATAATATTGATAGTTAATATTGAGTATTTCTTTAGCATTAAAATTAATTTTACATTGATGAGGTAGAATAAGTTGATTCAATGTTGTCAGCAGATTGTATTTTGAAAGGATCTTTTTGCTGAGTTAAAGATCAAAAATCATTATTTCCAATAAAGGTAGCTTTGCCTATTTTATTGAAGAAACTTTAAGCAGAGAATTCCTCAGCACTTTATAGGAATTCATTTGTTGTTATGCATTTTTCTCTATTTTGAATACAAAACCATTTGAGAAAAAATGTTTACTAACATAATCAATGGGGAATGTTCCTCTTTGTGTTTTGGTTGTATGCCAAGATTATCATACTCAACATCCCTCTAATTTTCTATCTCTTTGAAAGACTTGTACTTTCATATTTCCAACTTGAACCTTTGGATTCAAGTATGAAAGTATTTTGGATTTTTGATTTTTCACCATTCTGGTCGATGATGGAAGAGCCATTGAACACTAAGTCAAAGCATCTCCATCCTTGCATTGTGATTTCAATAGAGTTACCATATCCATGAGTGTCAAGGTAGGGGAGTTGAGCCATGATGAATTAGTTAGTGACAAATCCTCATTCGGCTCAAAATGCTTTATGATGAGGTCTTTGACATGAAACATGTTTCCAATGTTGTAATAACTGTATTGAAATTTTGGAAAATTGTTCTCATGCTTTCTACAAGACTCATTATCATTAGAAGATAATGATACATCTAGCTATCCTACATTCATCACCATTTGAACAATCAGGAGGAGCATCATTATAATAGCTCCTTGATATGCTTAGCCAACTTGGATATAGGTTGAGTAATAGATCATTTTCTGAGATCTTTGGGAATTTGATGGGATTAAAGATTTAGCAAAATGATTCATGCCTACTTCTACATCATTCATAAATTCAAAGCTCTAAAGAGTATTATTTACACACGTGCTGGGTGAGGAATTGTGGTAAAGGGTTTTGAGATGATCTAATATGTACAAAATTGACCTTATGATCATCCAAATTCAAGTGAATATAATGTCTTCATTAAGATGTACACTTAAACAAAGAATCATGATACAAGTGTTAGGAAGAATGCTTGAGACTAGTTGATTCACCAAATTAAAGGCAAAGCTTGAACAAGTCGTATAACTTAACATCATGAAACTTTATGGAGGGTGATCATGATGGGCTTCATGGATAAAAAACATAGAAAATACAAGTGAGCTATCATGGTAATATTTTTAAAATTAAACTATGGAACATTATCAAATCATCAAAGTCATATGTGCCAGTTTCCTAATATAGCAGCAGGTAGTTTTTGAGCCCATATACAATAGGCACATGCAATATGTTTGACAAAATGCACAAGTTCGATGAGCACCTAGTGGGAGATCTAAGAGTAAATTAGAAGATATTTTTGCAATGGAGGCATAATGACCAAAATGATCCAAGGCAACAAGTACAAGCTCCATCAACTTTGGAGAAATGAGAAGAAGAGTCAGCATAGTCATGGGATGAGATAAAGTGATATGAGAAGAACTGCAGGTCTCCAATTTTTATACATTCAAAGAATCATTTGAAACTTGATTAGAGGAAGAAAATGTTCTCATATATTTTATCCCCATGGTGATGAAAATTCCAAGTGTGACTTGACACTAGGGTCAAAATCATCATCCAAAGTATAGTAAAAGTATAGATTTTTCCAAAAGAAATATTAAAAATGGGAATAGAATATTCTACAAATAATGACATCATTATTTGACATCATCTATGTATAAGGAAGTAGATGAAATTAAAGTCCCAAATGAAAAACCTATTACCCAAGGATGCTCCTAATCTATTTGGCATTATGTCTGAGGTATACCATAAGAATTTGACTTAGACCTATAACACAGTAGAGGATATGATGTCAATAATAGGAGCAGTTTGCATTCATCATCAAAAAATCTGACCATGTGTTTAATGGATTCAAATCTTGAGACATTTAGCTCCATTATATATTTCCTCAAGCCATGCAATGGGTTTGACAAAAAAAGAATGAGCCACAAGTCATTCATGATAGAGTTCATCATGATGCAATGGAGGTGAATTTCTTGTCACAAAATTGAGTTGTCGTCTATCAAGGATACCTGAGCCCAAAAAATAAAGTGGTAAACACTTAAACATATGTCATAGGTTTTTTTTTGGTAGCCACACCAATAATTCATTCACAATAGTCATACCCTACCTTTCACCTTATTAACTCTCATGTAGCTTGACTACATAGGAGAAAATTTGCAAAATATATATTGAAGATGGAGATGTATTATTATTGTATTGTGAAAGGGAGAAGCTAAGAAGAACACATTGGATGCAAATTGACACTTCTTAATAATAGGTCAAAAGAATCATAAAGGAGACATTAGTACATCCCTTAATCTAACTCAATTCTACATGATAACCCCAACCAAAGGCATATTCAACAAAAATCCATGTGGCATGATTAAAACATATGCATGTAATAGCATTATTTACACTCATTTCTAATTATCAGATGAGGTCATAAAGAAGACATGCATATTTTTTTTTTAGTGAAGAAATATTATTATCAAAATATTTAATAATAGGAGGAGTGGTAAAATTCTCAAATATATACTATTGTTGAGAATGTGGAGTTGGGGACTCTTCAAGAATTAGTTATGTACACAATTGAAAGAATATCTGAACAAGAAATTCTTCAGAGAGATCTATTTGAAGTAAATTTTGGTGATGAAAAAGGGTTCCAATTTTTGGGAAAGCTTCATTTCTTTACAGACTTTATGCTTTGAGAGCGGGAGTTTTCTGCTCCATTTTTATTTCAATTGTAATGTAGGGGAAGGGGATTTTTATTTTCAGATAGTGGTCAATGTATAGGAACAAAAAAAAAAATTTCATTTTGTTGTGTCCAGAGGGGTAAATATTAGTATATTAAAAATTTAAGTTTAAATGGTTCTTTCCTCATCAATATTCATCTTTGAGTGATATTGATTTTCTCTAAATTTGTATCTGTTACATCTGAACATTGTCACAATCATCTTTTGGAATTAGTGCTCTAATTTTTTGTGTATTTGGGAAGAATAGTCTGTCTTTCTCCTTGCATTATTTTTGTAATGTAATGATTGGATAAATGGACTTTGTGTCATTTATTTTCCTTTTCATTTCAATTAGTCAGTCCCTATGCATCTATGTCATGTTTACAAATAGATGTTTGTGAACCTTTCTTTCTTTTAGGTTAAAAGGATTATCAATTATAGTGTAGTTGATTCATTGTAAATATTACATGGGGAGTTGTACCCAGATAAATTCAGAGGGTGCTTATGCTCTTTAATAGCAAAGTGATTCCAACTATTACTATTGGTTTAGTCTTCCTATCTAGGAAGATTACAGTTAATTTGTATGTATTCCTTTGGAGGAAAATATTTTCACTAATAGATTTTTGGTGACTCTACTAGGGAACGAATGTGAAAATCAATACCTATTTTATTTCCTTAGTTTGCATATTATATTTTTATATGTAGGCTTGGTGAATCTATTGATTCATCATGCAGATGAGAAAGATTGTGAGAAGGAGAAGGCCTAATTCCTCTTTTATGGAAATATACTAATCAAATGACAAATTATTGCACAAGTTCATGGACTACTACAAAAGAAGTATCTCCCATGTCATGAGAAAAAAACTGAGCATTGAAGATGAACACAAATCTATCTTGATGTGGAGGATTTTGTGTAATAGATTCCACAAGTTGAAAGATCTCTACTAAATTGAGGAGGAAGTGTTTTGATTGAAGAAATATTTGGAGATGGATGATGATGCATCCCTAGTTATCTCCACACACTTCAACTTTTGCAATTACTTAGTCCTGCATGAGCAAGAAATCCGAATGATCACAATCTAGCCACAAGAAAACTAGACATAGGTAAACAAGAACACTCAAGCTGAGAGTGAAAACCATGGTAGTAGTGACAAAAAATATAAAGAAGAGTTGATAGTTAACAAGGAATAACCTCTGGTAACATCATCTTATTTCATCTCTCATAACTATGTAGTCATTTCTAATCATGATGGCATTCAGGGAAACATTGATAAAGGCGCTCCTCAATTTTTTTTCTCTAGGTTTAGAAAGCTTGAAATTTGAAAGTAATGTTAGTCATATTATTGTGAAAGTTCCTATTAATGAAAAACTACCAATGACATATTGTTAAAATTTGAATCTTTTTTTTTTTAATTAGAAGGTTGAAAATAATCTATCCTATTGTGAAATTGGTGGTTAGCTCATTGAAGAGCCTTGTCAATCTGAAAATAAAATTTGTGGTTGTGATGAAGTAAAAATACATTTGGATATAGCTCCTCATGCTAAAATTATTTTTGAGAAAAGAGGGTACAAATAAAACTTCCAAGCTATTGATGACTCATTCAGAATGCTAAAGGATACTCTTCTCAATAAAGAAGAAGAAATTATACATGAATTTCTATCATTACTTAAACTAAATAATCTCTTCCATAATGACTTAGGTATCCATCCAAATCAATTTGAAAATGAAACACTAATTGATAACTTTTCTTTCCATCCTTCTATGTGTGGGTTTACAGATTTGGATTATGGAAGTAATAATAAAAAAAAGTGACGAAACTTTGGGAAAGAGAAAAGACATAATGCATTGCATGCTTGATGACAATTTGATTCTTGAAATGGATGAGGAGAACATATACTTGAAAATTGACCCTATGTTGGATGAGGCATCTCTCTTCCTGTAAGATGACCATGACATTAAAGGCCATGTCTAAAAGGTTAATCTTGATAATAGCATTTTTAGATATTGTGCATCATTTCTTGATGAGGTTTCTGCACTTTATTTTTTTCATTTTGAAATGGAATCTTTTTGGATGAATGTTAAAGATCTATTCTTGAAGGAAGAAGAATGCTATGAAGAATTATGGTTGTTTGAGAAGGAGTGCTTGGTTAGCATATTTATATATTCCTTTGGCTTGAATTTTTTCATTGAAAAAGAATCTAGTAGGAAATGGTTTGGAGCTTCTCCATTAAGACATGATTTGTTGTTGTAGAAAGGATCCTACTTCTCCTAGATAGTAAATGGATTCATGTGACTTTTCATTACTTCTGGCTCCTATGGTAAGCTCTCTTGCTACCTTTGTTTATGTTGTAAATCTCTTTTGGTGTGCATAGTGTTAGTTTGAATAATGTGCAAGCTTTGTGCTTGCTAGTAGTTTAGGTTGGCTAGATTTGCCCCGCTCCCCTACACCCTTTTGTAGGAAACTCCCAACTTTCATTTTCTTAGTGACTCTATTCTCCCAATGGATAAGGAACTTATCTTTTGCCAAATATTTTTGGAGTTCTCTATTTTTACACCAAAAATAATTTCACATTTAGAGCCCATGTTGGCACCCATATAGAACCCACTAATAAACTTTTGAGTTTAGGGTCTTAAACCTCAAAGAGCTTCAAAATGATTCAATTTGTATAAGTAGACTCATAGGTTTAGATTGATATCAACAAGTCTAGAGTTAAGATCAAAAGTTAAAAGTTGAAATCTTGTGTTGTTGATTTAGAGAGTCAGGGTTTAGATTAAGTTTCAAATTCTTGGCATACAAATTCAAGTTCCATTATTAGATCCATCAGTACGAGGTTTAAAGTTCAAGGTTTGATGTTGTGTTGTAGTTTGAATTCAGTGATTCAAAATATATATTCAATGATCTAGATTTTGAGTTTGGAAAAACATATACCAATGCCCATGATTAGATTATTTATACCAATTAAGTTGTAAGAGATAGGAATTTCAATCCATTTATGGTGTATAGCTCAATCAATTTAGCATATAACTGTACAAATAGT